>JAWNOE010000074.1:165000-765000 GCA_035046095.1 Drosophila pseudotakahashii
TTGTATGTATGGAATCCTCTTATTTTTCGGTTTCATTAAGTAAAAAAGCTAATTTCTATTTACTAAGCATCTCATGGTAATTCAGATCTTGCCTAATTTGCATTTTTTCTATTTTTTAAATTGATCCTTTTTTAAGGCCCAGTATTCAACCAAGCAAAAAGTGGCTCCAAAAATATTTTTTTCTGCCTATTATTTCTGAAGGGTACAATGTTGATTAATCTAAAATGTTAATCTATAAATGTTGTTTTGCCATTGCGAGTACACTTTAGCTATTTTCGTAAAAGGTTTTCACTCATTGCTATCAAAAATGCCTGATAGCTAAAAAAAATATATAAAATCAATTATTTCTTGAGCGGTATTTTGGTTTTTTTTTCGTCGGAAAGTCTGTTCTTTTAGGGAGAAGGAAGGATTTCCGACCCTATAAAATATATCTTTCTTGGCTCACATTTTGGCTTTGTTTGAAACTCTTTTTACATATGTATACTATTTGTATCTCCGGTTGTAGATATCCGATTGACTTTGTGACTTTTGTTTTAATTCCACTGAAACCTCTTTTTTCAAAATAAGTTTAAGAAAACAATAATTTTTTCAAAACAAAAACAAATTAAGATAAAAAATTATAATAATAATTTAAGCGACCCAAAAAAATTATTATTTTAATTTTAATATATGAGCAAGCTATACAACACGTGAAATAATAACAAAAAAATATTTAATACATCAAAAACATGAAACTTTTGTTTTTTCCAAACTATATGATATAGACGCTCGATCGCCACACGCCTTTAGCATAATCAAGGTATGCATACAAAAGATATAGACGATTGATGGGCAACGCTGTTACCCTGGTAAAGTATGCACACAAAAAGATTTGGAAAGGTGCATGTCAATAGTTTTTAAACTGTGCGAAACATTATCAATTTTTGAAAGTTATATCCGATTGTTCCTATAGGAGCTATAGGCTAGAGCCCTTCAAAAGATGACTTTTAAGTGAGAACTTATAAGTTAACTTGTAATTTTGAGTCACTCTAACTTAAAAAAACAAGTTCAAGTTAAGCTAGCCAAGTCTATGAATTTAAAGTGATCTTTCACTCTATGACTTAAAACAACAAGTCCACTTTCAAGTTAACCTGGTCCACTCGGTATACTTGGAAATGTTAAAGTGAACTCTTTGACTTGTAGGTCAGTAGAACGTTTGTAAGTGAACAAAATTCTGAAAGAATAAGGAAACGACTCCTTCACTGCGTTACAAACTTCTGACGGTCAAATCCTTATAAGTGTGTTTACTTATTTGCGATAGTATATTTAAAACATGTTTCGGGCAAATCAAAAATGTTAAAAAATATTTCCGTTCGGTTTGTAAAAGAACGGCCCATAATCTTGATCCCGATTACTAGCCGAGTCGATCTAGTCATGTTCGTCTGTCTGTCTGTATCAACGCTGGAATCTCGAAAATTACAAAAGTTAAACAGTTGGTATTCACCATACAGCGCATCTGATCGAATAGATCTTTCGAATAGAAAGAGAAATTTAAGAAAGCCACTCGATTGGATTCAGAGGAAGTGCGAAAGTCGTGGAGTTACATATCCGAAAAAAAAACATTTTAATTTGTATTCCCCTACAAACATTTTAACTTTTTCACTTCAAAACTGTGTTTTCTTTAGTTTGAATAATTTTTTTTACAAATGAATATATTCATTTTTAAGCAACCAGACCTCTGTGAGAGAGAGAAGAACTCTGATGAAGAGAGTTTGGAGAGTGAGAGTTTGGAGACTAAAAGAATGGAGAATGAGAGAGTGAAGAGAGTAACTCCAGAGAGAAGAATCTCTACCAAAGAGAGTTTGGAGAGTTATGACGGAGGGTGAGAGAGTGGAGCAGGCAGAGGCAGAGTGCCGGGTGCAAGAAGGAAATAACGGAACTGCATCGGACTTTGGGCTCTGCCGTGAACTGTGGACCAGGAGCACAAGTGCCACATCTCAACAGCGGAGCGGCACACAGGCGTGCCACATGCACCAGGGGAATCAGCGGGATGGCAGCAACACACGGAACTGCAGTTTGAAGCCGGGCAAGAAGGACAACGGGCTCAAACAGGAGCCAAGGACTTTGGACTGGAGTGGAGAGATTCAGCGGGCAGAGCGAAAAAGGGAAATAACGGTCCCCGGGGGCCCTATAGGTGGCCGCCGGGCGCTGGCAACTGGATCAGTCGATCACGAGGAGTCAATCCGTCAAGGTCAGTCAAGATATCAAAGTGAACAAGTCAGTCAACCAGTGCCAAGTAATCTACAAGTAAAACACAAATCAAGTCGTCGGAAGCAGCGCCGTGGAAGCCTACAACGAGCATGATCGCTACGTCGAGACGTTCGGCATTGGATCATCAGGAATCTCCGAATTGAGACACAGATAGATGAGGTCCAGAGGGCATACGGCTAAGTCAAGGCAAACTGTTCCTACTCCTGTTACCACTAGTCTTGAACAAGTGATCGTAAACTCGGGGCGAGAGCCGTCTAAGCCCAGGGTGCCTTGTTTCAAACACTACTTTGGCGGGTCCCGGCGTCAGCCCAGTTCGTCAAGTGGCCAGAAAGGGCGAGCAGTTGTCATTTCAAGGCGCTGTCCTAGTGAGACCCAACGGTTCTACGAGGTCGGGACCGGCGTGTGTCCAAACTCCGAGTGTTACGAGGCAGAAAGGGCGAGCAGTAGGCCGGGTGACATTTCAAGGCGCTGTCCTAGGGAGGCCCAACGGTTCTACGAGCCCGGGACCGTCGTGTGTCCGAACCCTGAGTACCAGATGCCACGCTACGTCCAACCTCTTAACCAGCACATCCAGGAGTAGAGCAACGGACTTCGAGCTACGCGGAAACGTCACGGTCAACAAGCAAGAGGGTGAGGCCAGGGTGAAACGTTCGTTTACACTAGGCGTAAAAGCAAGGGGAAGCGCTAAGCAGATTTGTGTGTCTATAGGCGCTGTCCTGTAGAACCCAGCACCTGTTCACCCTAGTCTGAGAACGGTAGCGCTTCCCTAAGCCCACACAGCCGATCTCCTTGTGAGTCCGAGGCGCTACGAGTAGTCATCGAGCCCACGCATCACAGACGAGCATCGCCGGGCATCTACACGGAGCTACAGGGAGCTGCAGAACCGGAGCACGGAGTCAACGAGGCAAGCAAACCGCCAAGGGTTCACCAGGAGACACCGAGGCCCACGAGTGGCGATACCAAGGCCAATCTAGCTATCAAACTCGCTGTAATCACACCCGCAATTTGCACAGTATTCCATTGGGGATCTAACCGTCCACTAAGATCCGACATGTCCCCCAAGTGGCCCCAATCATCACAAACATCAATATTTGGTCGAAAAAACTTAGTTATAATTAAAGCTTAACTTCTAAAGTGGTTGGAATTTCAAAATTTGGATTTTACCGGATTTTAGGTTTTGAAAAGGCATAATTAGAAATCAAAAAAAAATTTCGATAAAAAAAATAATCTAGGGGCTACATTTAAAATAACTTTTGGATTTAAAAAATCTAACCGCTGCTCCAACATTTTTTATACCCTTGCAGAGGGTTTTATGATTTTAGTCAGAAGTTTGCAACGCAGTGAAGCAGACGTTTCCGACCCCATAAAGTATATATATTCTTGATCAGCATGACTAGTCCGTCCATCTGTCCATCTGCCCGTCTGTCCGTCCGTCTGTTTCTACGCAAACTTGTCTCTCAGTTTTAAAGCTATCGGGCTAAAGCTTTCCCAAAAGTCTGCTTTCTTTTGCAGCTAGTATATAAGTCGGAACGAGCCGGATCGGACAACTATATCATAGCCGAAAAAAGATCAAAAATAAACGTAAAAAAGTTCTAGCTTCGATATTTTTTAAAATATTTCCTTCTACTTTTGGGAATATTATTATTTTAATATTTCTGAATTTCGAATTAAATTGTTAAAAAATCGGATGACTATATCATATAGCTGTCATAGGAACGGTCGTAAAATTAAATGGAAAATAATAGGAAAAAAAGTATATCTTTGTTGATTTTTAATACATTCTCTTCTTCGCTGGTATATAGCTTTTCTTGGGGGGACGACATAATCTCGCCGACATAAACTCGCCATAATTTAAGCGACATAAGATCGCGCGAGTTTATTTCGTTTTCAAGCGTCATAACTTCGCCCCAAATTATACGACATACACTCGCCGCTGGAGATATTATTCCGCTCTGAAGCGTCATAAACTCGCTCGACTTTATATCGGCCTAAGGCGACATAAACTCGCTTGCGGCAACTAATTTGAATTGTAAGTTTGTTTATACTTCTTCGAAATCTTAAAAAATGTGGGTGCCAGACACATTTTAAAATCGTTTGTGGGCGATTTTGGCCGTTAGAGGGGGCGTGGCGATTGGTTGAAATAAACTTGCACTTGCATAATCCCAACTTTCTAGCTTTTATAGTTTCCGAGATCTCAGCGTTCATACAGACAGACAGACGGACAGACAGACATGGCTAGATCGACTCGGCTTGTGATCCTGATCAAGAATATATATAGTTTATAGGGTCGGAAAAGCTTAATTTTACCTGTTAAATACTTTTGCACAAATACAATATACCCTTTTACTCTACGAGTAACGGGTATAAATACCAAAAGTTCAATGATTGAAAAGAGACAAATATAGATCAATGAAAGAAATAGTTCTTTATACAAAAAAGAGACAAATATAGATTAATGAAAAAGGTAGTTCTTTGAAGCATTGTGCTTAAAGAAGTTGATCAACTCGGTCGCAAAATGAGCATTGCATTTAAATTTAAAGTTGGTAGCCGGCAAGGGTCACAACTTATTCATACCCTGGACGACAACCAGTTGTTTGCGAAAAATAAAAAATTAAAAAATGGCGATACAGCGTACACATGTCGCGTAAAAGATTGTAAGTCGCGAGTGTACTTATCCAGTGACAAAACGCGTGTGTTTCATGGTGAACAAAGTCAGGAAATACAAAAAATCAACGCGATTGAAGATGCTAAACAGTGTTGCCAAAAATCGACAGAGAACAACGACATTAAAAAAATTTTCAACGACGTTATGGCAGAGTAAGTAGAAAATCAAAGCACGTATGTGTGCTGCTTCTGCTGGCCACCACTTATGTATGTACATAAATTAAAAAACGCGCGCGCACTTTACACTATTACAAGTGTTTGCAGACGCATGCAGTTTTAACAATTACTGCAAATTAATTATTAAAAAGGCACACCGGCGAAGGAGAGGAAATTGAGGTTGCATATGATAAATGTAAAAGAACTTTGCAGCGCAAAAAGCAACCCATTATGCCGAAATCTCCAATACCCCGATAGATCTGCGAGATGCATTTAATGATAAAAATGTTTTGGAGATATATGGCAAAGGCCAACCCCCAAAGCCATTTTTCAAACATTTACACATATCATATATAAATAAATATACATACTTGCAAAAGGTAATTTTTGTCAGTGAATTTATAACCATAATTGGTATCGGACCCTGAAAACTGAAAAATAACAAGAGAGAGAACGCTATAGTCGGGTGCCCCGACTATCAGATACCTGTTACTCAGCTAAAGGGAGTGCGAGGGATATGGAGATATAAAGCTTTAATCGGGCATAACTTTTTAACGAATGGTCCGATTTGAAAAATTTCTTCTATATTTCGATAGATATTGATAAAGACAATAAAATTTTTGCTTTTCCGAAATCTTTAAAGGAGTGGGTGCCAGACACTGTGCGAAAAATGGTTTAAAGCGATTTAGGGCGTTAGAGGGAGCGTGGCCCTCGGCTTAAACAAACTTGTGCTGCGTAGGAAGCCTTCTGTGTGGGTAATCCCACTTTCTAGCTTTTGTAGTTTCCGAGATCTCATCGTTCATACAGACAGACCGGCAGACGGATCGACTCGAGTAGTGATCCTGATCAAGAATATATATACTTTATAGGGTCGAAAATGCTTTCTTCTAGCTGTTATATACTTTTGCAAGAATACAATATACCCTTTTACTCTACGAGTAACGGGTATAAAAATGAAATAAAAACAAGAGTGAATGCTATAGTCGGGTGCCCCGACTATCAGATACCCGTTACTTAGCTAAAGGAAGTGCGAGGGAGATGGATATATAAAACTTGGATCGGGCATAACTTTTTAACGATTGGCCCGATTTGAAAATTTTTTTCTACATTTCGATAGGTATTGATAAACACAATAAAACTGCTTACTTACTTTTCCAAAATCTTTAAAGGTGTGCGCGCCAGACACAGACGCAAAAGCACATAAAATCGTTTAAGGCGATTGTAGGCGTTAGAGGGGGCGTGGCGCTCGTCTAAAATAAACTTGCGCTGCGTAGGAAGCCCAAGAATTTGTGTTGTTAATCCCAAATTTCTAGCTTTTATAGTTTCCGAGATGTCAGCGTTCATACGGACGGACAGACAGACAGACGGACAGACGGACATGGCTATATCGACTCGGCTTGTGATCCCGATCAAGAATATATATACTTTATAGGGTCGGAAACGCTTCCTTCTCCCTGTTACATAATTTTGCACGTATGCAATATACCCTTTTACTCTACAAGTAACGGGTATAAATACCTGCGAAGTAAAAGGTACGTAAGGTAATCATTTGTATGTACATAATTTCGGTTTTCAGGGTCGGATGACTAAAATAGAATAAAACGCATTTATATGTATTTTATATGTAATTTTCAAATAATTTTCAAAGACACGGAAAACAGCAGATTCCTATCAGCACCTATTCACTTACACAGACTGCAACATATTTAGTTTGGATGGAGGCTCTTTTATATCTGATTATGAGAGCGCCATGAGGAATTATTACGCTTGCTGGTTTCATTTTTGTCAAGCTTGAAAAAAAAATGCAAGACCCTTTCAGGATTTGAAGTTGCAATCAAAAATAACAAAAGTGCATATAGTAGATATATATACTTTTCCTTAAATTTCTACATTTGCCTATTCTACCCGCAAATTTAATACTGAATGCATTTAATGTATTAAAAGTCGAGACGATTGCGGTCAGCAAGACGTTGTTTGACCCTTTTGTTACATATTGTTTTTTAGACTGTGATTTGATCTGATCACTATAAGTACTATATATACATGACAATTTTTGCTAAAAATAATTAGATTTTATACAATAATTTCTTATTTTGTACTTATTGTCCAGGAGGGAACAGAACGCATTTCAGTTTTTAAGAGGAATACAAGGACGACCAGCTCGATTGAAGCTTATAATCTAAACTTAGGGAAGAAAATAAATGCAAAAGGGCATACGTTCAAATTTGTAAAATGCCTCATTGATGCGGAATACGAAAAATCAAGAGAATTCGCACTCTTATTTCAGAACGGCGGTCTAGGAAACGTTGCACCGAAGCGCCATTTGCGAGTAAGTTTAAATTGAACAATAAATTAAAACTAACAGGAAACAATTAATAATAAACATGTTTTGAACACTCAGAAAATTATTTTTCTTAAATATGGAAAAACAAAATGTTTCTGTGCTATAGAAGAAAATTTCTATAAAGAGAAAATAATTTCTAAACTTTAGAAAAAATTTCCATTAAACGATTTTTTGTAGATTTTTTTTTTTTAAAATGTAGAAAAATACATTTTTTTCTAAAATATAAGGTTTTTTTTCTAATCTTCCTTTCTATATTTGAGGGTTAAAATCGCCATTGATTTTAGAAAAAAAAGACTACATTTTTCTAAAAATAAAAAAAAATTGCCATTAACATTAGAAAAATTCTTACATAGTAGAAATATTTTTTTCTAAAAAACAGAAAAAAATGTTTGAAACTTTTTCTAACGATTAGAAATTTTTTTTCTAAAAATAAGAAAATGTCACTTCATTCGTTCGTTTCCTCTTCTTATTCACTTTTTAGAAAATTTTCTTTAAAAATAAGAAAAAAATGCCTTTAATCGAAGAAAATTTCCTTTGGTGGTAGCCTAGGGGTCTAACGCGTGCGTGCATGAATATGTTATACAAGCTTAGAACCGCAAGTGTGAGTTCAATCCCACATCGAGGCGAAAATGTATTGGTGTCTTTTTTTTTTATGCGTAATATTTACAGGTGATATATCACCCCCCCCACTCGGGTGAAAATTGAAACGAAATTGGTATTCAAAAAGTATGCAACAAAAAATTTGTTTTAATATCACCCCCCACAACAAAATCCTAGATCCGCCACTGGTTACTATTGTACCATAATAAAATATATATTTGTTTAAAAATATTAATGTTAATGAATAATTATTAACAAATACAATTAAATGAACAACTAGTGGGGAATGACGAGAAGAGAGTCAGATCAATTTGACTAAAAGTTAGAGAACGAAATGTGAATAGACTTTCTACAGCGCCTCTCGTGATGCTTCCGTGGCGCAGCTGGTAGAGTGCTTGACTGCAAACTGTGAGGCAAGCGGTTCGATTCCAGCGTGAGGCGACCAAAATGTTTCTTCAAAATAGTAAGTTTTTGGGTTTTTATATGTATAATTTGTAATTTGTATACTCATTTCAGTTATAATTACAGGTCTAATTTGAAACTTAAAGTGCTTGTAACATAATAAACATATACATCACCCACACATGTGCTCAATTAAAGGAAACTAAAATAAGATGACAAAAAAGAAAGAAAAACAACAACAACACAAGGGGGACGTGAAGTCACAGAAACAACCGGCATAGTTCGTTCCGATTGCCAAAGCAAGATTTTTGCATTTTCTAGAAAAATATTTGTCTATATTTAAAAAAGCAGTATTTCTTAGAAAACCTTTATTTCTAAATTGGAAGACATAACTTTTTTACTTTCTTGTAAAAAATTTCTAAATTGCAGATTTCTTATTTTTTAGAAAAAAACGCCATTGTTATTAAGAACCTATTTTCTTTAATATAGACAAAATCGCCAGTAAAGCAAATTCATAGGCGATTTTCTAAAACCAAGGGCGATTTTAGTCGTTTTTTTTTGACCGAGCCCAAAAAATAATGGACAAAATGAATTTGTTGGATCGCCAAGATGTCACCGGGTTTTTAGCGCGGACTGTGGGTCTTTGCGACAACTTCCACAAGAAGTATATTTTTAATTCGACGAGGAAATGACACCAAACTTACTAAATATGGCTTCTTTTGACATTTCCATTTCTTCATCCAGTTTAAATGACGTATTTAATAGAATTAAGTTTAAGTCGAGCAAATTTCTCAAAATGAATCCTTTTTTATTTTTTCTAATTTTTTGTTGTAAATTAATATTTCTTCGTTGATCTCTTATAATTTTTTCAGTGAAAATTACGAATTGAAGAATAAAGATAAAGGTAAAAGTTAACTACTGGGGAGCCACAATGTAAATGGGAAATGAAGGATACCTAAACTTGATACCGGCAAGTGATCTACGACATGATTGTTTGGCCGTTGGCAAGTATGTATCGCAATGAAACGAATTTTTATACCCGTTCCTCGTAGAGTAAAAGGGTATACTGTATTCGTGCAAAAGTATGTAACAGGGAGAAGGAAGCTTTTCCGACCCTATAAAGTATATATATTCTTGATCAGGATCACTAGCCGAGTCGATATAGCCATGTCCGTCTGTCCGTCCGTATGAACGCTGAGATATCGGAAACTATAAAAGCTAGAAATTTGGGATTAACAACAAAAATTCTTGGGCTTCCTACGCAGCGCAAGTTTATTTCAGACGAGTGCCACGCCCCCTCTAACGTCCACAATCGCCTTAAACGATTTTACGTGTGTGTGTGTCTGTGTCTGGCGCGCACACCTTTAAAGATTTTGGAAAAGTAAGTAAGCAGTTTTATTGTGTTTATCAATACCTATCGAAATGTAGAAGAAATTTTTCAAATCGGTTTTTTAATTTTTTAAGAAAATATTAATTTGAACAACGTATTTTTATTGTATTTTGTGCATCTATAAAAATAAAATTTAAATAAAATATATTTTATTAATACCAGATTTTTTTTTACCCTAAAAGTATGCAATTGAATTTAATGCCCTTTTCTCACCAGAGCTGAATGTAGCATTTTGACATTTTTTGGTATATGTTGCATTTTTCCCATATATTTTCAAGTGGTTCTAAAGGTGGGAGAAAAGAGCATTCGTCAATAAATGCTACTACATTTCGATATTCTCGTGCCTAAAATACCAAATATCAGAGTAGTTTTCGACTATCGACAAAATGCCCATCGCAATATTTAAAAAATATTCAAGGCAGACCGGTTGTATATGTTGAATTTGAAAGAGAAAATGAGAAATGCTAAATGCTAAATGCTGTCCCGTGCGGACAGGAAATAGCATTTTTTTGAATACCGAAAAAATACTACAGTATGTACATCAGTGAGAAAATGGCATAAGTCTTAAAATGTTAGTTTCTAATATTTTCGGTCAGTCGAGTTTGTGCACTTGTATCGAACGGTCGTGTTAAGCTCCTAATTAGCAACCAGAGAGTGATCCTCAACTTCTTCTGTTGTGCTTATCAGCGCGTAATCTATTTTTAGACTCCGTACCGCCGGGGTCTTTACCGAGTCCGACTTATTTACCACCCGAGCATAGTGTAAGCGTTGTGTACGACTTTGCCCATTGGTCTCGGTCTTGTCTCTCGCTTGCGCTTCCACTGCCCAGCGAGAGATAAGAAGTAAAGACTTTTGAAGATTTTGAATTTGATTTCTATTATTTTCATAATTGAAAATTATAGTAAATTAATAAATGGATGACAATACACCTTCTTATCCGCCGCTCCCGAAAGAGCCACCCGGATTTGAGAAGATGAAGGAAATCGCTGGCCAATCTCCAGCGGAACTTCGAGCCAAGCTTGCAAGAGACTTGGCGCAACGGCAATTAGACGCCCTTCGTCAACGAAATTTAGATGCTGTTAAGACCAGCTCAGCAACACCTGTAACTAACACCGTTACAGCTACGAGTGCCAGTTCTGGCACCACCACGTACACCGTAGCAGCTTCCTCATATACCAGCCCAGTTTCTTCAGTTTCTACAGCAGGAACGTCTCTGTCTTTGGGTGCTAACAATCTCCCGATATTACCCGCTATGGGGTGCTCATTTCAAGCACCTAGTACTACTCGTAGCAGGAAACGAAACCCTCCAAGCTGCGGTAAAGAAAGAGACGACATAAAGAAGACTAAGGCAAATGTAAACAATGCCAAAACTGGCAATTTAAATCAAGCTTCGACCTCCAATGGACTTCGCAACAACCGCTTCGCACCTTTGGCTTAGGAAACGAACCCAATTGAGGAGATGGAGACAAATGAGGAGACGACTGATCCCAATGGCCAAGCGCAAATTTCAAGCCAAAAACCTCCACCGATATGTGTTCCAAAGGTCACTGATGACCCTTGATGAAATCATTGCAGCAAGTAGCTATGAGATTCGTACATCTAAATTCGGAGTTACTCGCATATATACTGACAGTGCAGAATCTTTCCGCAAGGTGGTCCGTGGCCTGACTGCTTTAAATTGCGAGTTTTGGCATCATCAACTCCGTGAAGACAAGCCATTTAAGCTGGTGCTGCGGAACATACATTCCACAGTTCCAAAGGAGGAAATAGAACGTTGCTTCACGGACAAAGGTTTCAACGTAGTGAATATTTACTGTCCAAGAAAGCCTGGCACGCGCGGCACTACGTCCGACGTTAATGTTGATGATAGACAAAATCTGTTATTAAAATCAAACAAATTGGAAGGCACAGAGTTACAGTGGAAAAGGCTACCCGCAATAAGCACCTCGTCCAATGTTACAAATGCCAAAACTTTGGACACACTCAAAATGATTGTTTCATAAAGCCAGTTTGTGGAAATTGTGCCGGAGATCATCCTACTAACTCCAAATCGTGCGAGTCAATCATTAACAACCAATGTATGTGTGCAAACTGCGGAGAAAATCACCCTGCAGGTTTTAAAGGCTGCAAAGTCAGGATGGAACTAAGCAGGAAACAAAAATCTGGAGTAAGGCTAAGCAACTCAACGAACAGCAGGACCAACGAAAGCCGACACGGTCAACTATTCTCCATGTCAGCCACCAGAGATGGCGTCTCTTATGCAGACATGGCAAGGAATAACCTTTCAAACAGTACAAGCGTTGCAGCTACGTCACACATATACCTGGAGGCGACCGCAACCCCAACAAGAATTTGTCTACTTTGGAGAAGGCAATCTTCGATATTAACACTAGGCTGGATCAACTCTTCAAACTAGTCATGGAAACGATTGAGTCGAACAAGGCTTTTCGCGATCTAGTTCAGGTTCTAATTTCTAGAAAATGACAGTCTCAACAATAAAAATCGGATTATGGAATGCAAGAGGTATAGTTCAGAAAAGTGAAGAACTTCGTCTTTTCCTTATTGATAACTCAATAGATATAATGCTCATTACCGAGACACACGTGCGTCCTGGTCTTAATTTGTACCTTCCTGGTTATGACCAATACTTTGCCAATCACCCTAGCAACACCGCTAAAGGCGGCTCTGCTATCCTTATCAAGACCAGCATTATTCACACGCTGAGTGAACCCACATCGCGAACAGACCTACAGCTAGCTTGCATTGATGTTCTAACAAATGAAGGTGTACTTAAAATAGCTTCTTTGTATCTTCCTCCCAGCGAGCCTTGGACCAAAAACAATTTTGACCAGCAAAATTTTTGGCTGGAGGTGACTTTAATGCCAAGCATCAATGGTGGGTAAATTTAAGATCCTGTTGCCGGGGAAAGCGTCTTCAAGAGGCCATAGTTTCTAGCTCATGCCAAGTTCTAGCTACTGGGGAACCTACCTTTTATTCCTCAAATACCAGGCTCACACCAATAGCTCTTGACTTCTTCATTGTAAATGGGGTACCACTCAACAAACTTTCGATCGAAACCAAATACGAGCTTTCCTCGGACCATCTGGCAATTGTCGCAACACTAAGTTAAATACCGCAATGCAAGGCCAAAAGGAAATCTTTACTACCGCCCGGCTCCTCTGTTGAAAGTTTAAGGAATCCCTGGACAGAAGCATTAACCTCAACGCTGCCATCAACCATCCAGATGATCTTGAAACTGCTGTAGCAGCCTTCATGGAAAACATATACACTGCTGCGACAGCTGCTAGCCCCAACCAAAGGCACCTTCTGAACCAAAGTAGAAGCAATCTGCTCCCACAAAATGCTCAAGTTCTCATACAGCTTAAAAGAAGAGTCCGCCGAGAATACACAAGAACAGGAGATATTCGCGTCTACAAGGTTTATAAAAGACTGTCTAATCGGCTAAGCAAAGTCTTGACAATGAACAAGCAAGACATCATAGACCAGATGTTGGAGAATGCGAGCCCAGATGCATCGACCAACTACTCCTTGTGGAAACTCACAAGCCGATTCAAGAGACAGGTTACCCCAAAGTCTCCCCTCAGAAATCCCACTGGTGGTTGGTGTGGGTCAAGTCAGCAGAAGGCGAATATCTTTGCTGATAATCTAGAGAACCGATTTAAGCCGCTAGATCTTACTCCGATGGAAAATCAAATGCTTGTGGAAATGCAACTGGACAGACCTTTTCAAATGGCTCTTCCCTGTAAGCCTGTAACCCTGGAAGAAGTAAAGGCACAGATCGGAAAACTCAAAAACAAAAAAGCACCAGGAGAGGACCTTCTAGACAACAAAACACTGAAGATTCTTCCCATCAAGGCACTGCTATTTATAGTCCTGTTGTTTAACAGCGTCCTAAGGATGAGTCATTACCCAAGTGCATGGAAGAATGCTATCATCACGATGATACCCAAGCCTGGAAAGCAACCCACTGAAGTAGATGCATACAGACCAATTAGCCTCTTACCTGCATTGGGCAAAATGATGGAAAGAGTCATACTGGATCGGATCCTCGGACAAGAAAGAGTAAGCAGAGCTATTCCAAAGTGGCAGTTTGGATTTCGAAAAAGTCATGGCACACCTGAACAACTACATCGCGTGGTCAATTTCGCTCTGGAAGCCATGGAAAACAAAATGTATTCAGTTGCTGTGTTCATGGACATTCAACAAGCCTTTGATAGGGTATGGCACGACGGTCTTCTAAACAAACTGAAGAATCTCCTTACGCCTCAGCTTTTTCTCCTCATTCAGAGCTTTTTAGCTGAAAGAAAATTCAGTGTGGTTGTCGATGGAGAAAAGTCGTCAAAACGCCCAATCTCAGCCGGTGTACCCCAAGGCAGTGTACTAGGTCCGACACTATACTCTCTTTACACATCTGATATGCCAGATTCCTGGGGCTGTACCGAAGTCGATGATAATATGCTGATCGCAACTTACGCCGACGACACTGCTGTTATGGTCAGAAGTCCAAGCATTGAAATCGCAACCGTGGGCCTGCAAGAGTACGTGACACGATTTGAAAAGTGGACTACAGAATGGAACATAGGCATCAACTGCAGCAAATGTGCTTGTATCACATTCTCCACATGGCCAAAAGACTGCCCAGGCATCTCCATGCTTGGCTCTGTACTTCGTCACGAGGCCTACTACAAGTACCTTGGTGTGATTTTGGATAGAGGGCTCACTTTCCAGAGACACACAACGATGATCAAGCAGTCAGTGCTTTCAAAGGCAGCAAGTATGTCCTGGCTATTGTCACCAAGAAATAAGCTCTCACTGTCCAATAAAGTGAAAATATATAAATCTATTCTCAGCCCAATCTGCAAATATGCATTACAAGTCTACGGCATAGCGTCTAAGTCTAACTTAAACAAAATACGAGTGGCGCAAAGCAAGATTATCAGATCGATTTGGTCCCCCTGGTTCATGAGAACTAGAGATATAGAAAGAGATCTCAAAATCCCAAAGATAGGCGATGTAATACGAACGCACGCAGAAAAATACTACAAGCGCCTTGGCTCTCATCCTAACTCCCTAGCGAGGAGGCTAATATGGACCCCTACAAAAAGAAGACTGAAAAGATACCACCCTCATGACCTGCCTTTAAGATCCATATAACCGTTTGAAGCTTAAAATTAAAAATGTAAAGAGTTAATGTATAGAGTAATGTGTAAACATTTATACCTACATTTTGTGATTCCCCTATAATTTACAACCTGCTCAAGCTGCCACATAGGTAGCAGTATACCTGTTATTGTTAAATAAATATACACCTTTTACAAAAAAAAAAAAAAAATAATATTTTCGTGCATTATCGTATTATTTTATTTTATTTATTTAATTGGGGGTATATACCAGTACAAAAATGTTCAGTTCAATATTCCAACTGGAAGTATTTTTGGCCGCCTCTGTTATACTAGATCAACCAGTGTGCAATCGTTAAAAAGTTATGCCCGATCCAAGTTTTATATATCTATCTCCCTCGCACTTCATTTAGCTGAGTAACGGGTATATGATAGTCGGGGCACCCGACTATAGCATTCTCTCTTGTTTTCATTAGGTTTCTCCATACAAGCGGAAGGGAAAAAACCTCATTTACCTCTTACATTTCTTTCTTCTCTGGTTTCAAAATACACGGGGGTGACACAAAAAGTAAGGGGTAAATGAGGTTTCTATGTGGATCTCTGGCAGTAGAATGCAGGGCAAAAACCATTGGTGTTTCGTCTTCCCGCAATTTAGGTTTTACACACGTACTCAGTTATGGTCTGGTCCTGCGATGTCTGCTTTTCCACTCCCTTCCAGTTATGGTTTTCCACTATTTTGCAGTATCTGATTTCCCACAAAAACTACATATTTTGATGTAATATTTGTACGTGTATTTAATAATAATATTTACAGTAAAAGCATTGGAATTGAAAATTATTAATGTCTGAAGCTTTCCAGGTTTTGCTTGGCCGAATGCAGGTCTTAGGTATCCATGTCTTGTAAGGCTGTCTTCTGAAAATATCAAAGAAATTTAAGCTATGAATGTAAGACTAGGAATAATAATAAGAGTAATTACCATTATTACATCTCCGTACGAAATTAAGGGATCTCTCCAGAAATTATGCCATGGCCGATCATTTACCCTCTGATCAGCTGTTTTATGTCGGGTATCTACAACAAAAACAAGAGAGAACGCTATAGTCGGGTGCCCCGACTATCAGATACCCGTTACTCAGCTAAAGGGAGTGCGAGGGAGATGTATATATAAAACTTTGATCGAGCACAACTTTTTAACGAATGGTCCGATTTGAAAAATTTCTTCATTTCGATAAACACAATAAAACAGCATTTTTACTTTTCCAAAATCTTTAATGGTGTGGGCTCCAGACACAGACACACACACACATACAATCGTTTAAGGCGGTTGTGGGCGTTAGACGGGGCGTGGCCATCGTCTGAAACAAACTTGCGCTGCTTAGGAAGTCCAAGAATATGTGTGGGTAATCCCAACTTTCTACCTTTTGTAGTTTCCAAGATCTCAGCGTTCATACAGACAGACAGACAGACAAACAGACAGACAGACATACAGACAGACAGACAGACAGACAGACAGACAGACGGACCGACGGACTGACGGTCATGGCTATATCGACTCGGCTAGTGACCCTGATCAAGAATATACTTTATAGGGTCGGAAATGCTTCCTTCTAGCTGTTACATACTTTTGCACGAATACAATATACCCTTTTACTCTACGAGTAACGGGTATAACTATGAGAAGAAAAAATCAAATATGGCAAATGCAGGCGCAACAGTTCTGGTCCCAAGAAGTCTCAATCGGCCTGACAGAAATAAATGTAATATTTTGGTTATGTTAAACAACTAAGTTTATACAACCATTTAATGAACACCGCACACCATTTACCTCTGGTGAAGATTAAAAACATTTCAAGTGGCACTAAAATGCAGAATTTGTGTTGAAAATAGCATCTGGAGGTGAATTTATTTATTAATGGCGAAAACTATCTTTAGTATTAACCTCTGTAACGCAGAAATAAAGATTATTGAACGACAACATTTATTATATCACTCACCTTTTTCTTGTTTTGTAGATTAAAATTAACTATTTTCTTTTTTTCACGAATTTTTTACTGATGTGACCGGCCATCATGTACTTAATAATACCAGCATTCAGAGGGAAGATACTAGTTGGTCATAATTCCGTTGCATCTTAAGGTCATACTTTGCACGCGATTAAATATTTCGTTTAAATAATATTTTTCAGGGACCGTAATCTTTAAAGGTTACGTATATTAAAGGTATATTAGGTATTTTTCGCCAATTCAGGTGTTATCAACACTACCAAAAAAAGTTTTATTATTTAACAACACTTAGAAAATGGCGTAGGCCACGATCTGACGATCAAATTATTTTATTTCATAGAAAATTTTTAAAAATGTTAAAAATCAATCAGGTGTGTCCCAGAAAACACTAGAGTTTTTTCAGAGAGTTGCTTTCAAAAACAACAAAGAAACTCCCTTTTTTTCCTTGTTTACTCAATCAAAAGCAACACAAAAACAATTGTCGGGTTCCCTAAAATCAAATTTTGATTCTTTCAAATGTACATTTTTTTCGTCCTACATTTGATTCAGATTGGGCGTTTGAAAATATCTGCATAATTTTCATAATTGTCCAAGGCTTTGTTAACCTTTTTTCGAATTAATTTTAAAGAAGATTTAACAAAATGCATTGGATTACGTGTTCAGCGGCTTAATTTAAAATGCTGATCAAAAGAATTTCAAATGTATCGGATAAAACTGAGTAGGCTTCATGTTGTTTTTCATACAAGTGCGTGTCAAAAAGCAAACTTAAACCTTAATTTTTTCGGGGACACCGACATTTCAAGCGGTTGTTTTTAGCAACTCAAATGTCAGGTACTTGATAAAAAAAATAGATCCTACATCTGGTTGATAAATAAATTTAGAAGAAGAGGGTTCCTTTTTCTTAAATAAAAACAGTTAAACATAAGTTTGACACTCTAAGAGCCGTAACAAACCTACTTTGTTATGTATCAACAAAAACGTCGATGAAAATATATATACATTTGAAAGCAACCCCAAAAAAATTCTAGGAACCCAACAATTGCTTTCAGGTTGCTTTTTGGTTGTTAGAGTTTTCAGGGACACACCTGAATAATTGATTTCTATGTAAGTTAATGGCAATCCTTTATAAATTTGATCGTCTGACTGTGGCTTTACTCTACAATTTTTTTTAATTTCATTATCTTAATTAATATTATGTGTATTATTTCTTGAATATTTATGAATATTTTACGAAATCCAGTTTGTAGCTTTGGCGTCGCGTAACATGGATTTGAAACCAAATTGGCACACAATCTTATTCATGCCGTGTGACATCTAAGTTTTGTTTTTCAGTAAAATAAATGAAAATCATCATGAATTATTATGGTTATAATAATTATTTTATTATCTTTTTTACGTTTTTTATACCCTTGCAGAGGGTATTATGATTTCAGTCAGAAGTTTGCAACGCAGTGAAGGAGACGTTTCCGACCCCATAAAGTATATATATTCTTGATCAGCATGACAAGACGAGTCGATCTAGCCATGTCCGTCTGTCCGTCTGTCCGTCCGTCTGTCCGTCCGTTTCTACGCAAACTAGTCTCTCAGTTTTAAAGCTATCGGGCTCAAACTTTCCCAAAAGTCTTCTTCCTATTGCAGGTAGTATATATGTCGGAACCGACCGGATCGAACAACTATATCTTATAGCTCCCATAGGAGGGATCGAAAAAAAAAACTTTAAAAAAATTCTAGCGTTGGTGTTTTTTAAAATATAACCTTCTTCTTTTGGGAATACTATTTCTTAAATATTTCTGAATTTCGAATAAAATTTCTAAAAAATCGGATGACTATATCCTATAGCTGCCGTAGGAACGGTCGGAAAGTTCAATCCCACATCGAGGCGAAAATGTATTGGTGTCTTTTTTTTTATGCGTAATATTTACAGGTGATATATCACCCCCCCCCACTCGGGTGAAAATTGAAACGAAATTGGTATTCAAAAAGTATGCAACAAAAAATTTGTTTTAATATCACCCCCCACAACAAAATCCTAGATCCGCCACTGGTTACTATAGTACCATAATAAAATATATATTTGTTTAAAAATATTAATGTTAATGAATAATTATTAACAAATACAATTAAATGAACAACTAGTGGGGAATGACGAGAAGAGAGTCAGATCAATTTGACTAAAAGTTAGAGAACGAAATGTGAATAGACTTTCTACAGCGCCTCTCGTGATGCTTCCGTGGCGCAGCTGGTAGAGTGCTTGACTGCAAACTGTGAGGCAAGCGGTTCGATTCCAGCGTGAGGCGACCAAAATGTTTCTTCAAAATAGTAAGTTTTTGGGTTTTTATATGTATAATTTGTAATTTGTATACTCATTTCAGTTATGATTACAGGTCTAATTTGAAACTTAAAGTGCTTGTAACATAATAAACATATACATCACCCACACATGTGCTCAATTAAAGGAAACTAAAATAAGATGACAAAAAAGAAAGAAAAACAACAACAACACAAGGGGGACGTGAAGTCACAGAAACAACCGGCATAGTTCGTTCCGATTGCTAAAGCAAGATTTTTGCATTTTCTAGAAAAATATTTGTCTATATTTAAAAAAGCAGTATTTCTTAGAAAACCTTTATTTCTAAATTGGAAGACATAACTTTTTTACTTTCTTGTAAAAAATTTCTAAATTGCAGATTTCTTATTTTTTAGAAAAAAACGCCATTGTTATTAAGAACCTATTTTCTTTAATATAGACAAAATCGCCAGTAAAGCAAATTCATAGGCGATTTTCTAAAACCAAGGGCGATTTTAGTCGTTTTTTTTTGACCGAGCCCAAAAAATAATGGACAAAATGAATTTGTTGGATCGCCAAGAAATAGATGTCACCGGGTTTTTAGCGCGGACTGTGGGTCTTTGCGACAACTTCCACAAGAAGTATATTTTTAATTCGACGAGGAAATGACACCAAACTTACTAAATATGGCTTCTTTGGACATTTCCATTTCTTCATCCAGTTTAAATGACGTATTTAATAGAATTAAGTTTAAGTCGAGCAAATTTCTCAAAATGAATCCTTTTTTATTTTTTCTAATTTTTTGTTGTAAATTAATATTTCTTCGTTGATCTCTTATAATTTTTTCAGTGAAAATTACGAATTGAAGAATAAAGATAAAGGTAAAAGTTAACTACTGGGGAGCCACAATGTAAATGGGAAATGAAGGATACCTAAACTTGATACCGGCAAGTGATCTACGACATGATTGTTTGGCCGTTGGCAAGTATGTATCGCAATGAAACGAATTTTTATACCCGTTCCTCGTAGAGTAAAAGGGTATACTGTATTCGTGCAAAAGTATGTAACAGGGAGAAGGAAGCTTTTCCGACCCTATAAAGTATATATATTCTTGATCAGCATCACTAGACGAGTCTATCTAGCCATGTCCGTCTGTCCGTCCGTCTGTTTCTACGCAAACTAGTCTCTCAGTTTTTGAGCTATCGGGATGAAACTTTCTTCCCAACTTCTTTCTATTGCAGGTAGTATATATGTAGGAACCGACCGGATCGGATAACTATATCTTATAGCTCCCATAGGAAGAATAGCAAAAAAACGCAAAAAAATTCTAGCTTTGGTGTTTTTTGAAATATTACCTTCTACTTTAATATTTATAAATTTCGAATACAATTTTTAAAAAATCGGATGACTATATCATATAGCTGCCATAGGAACGGTCGGAAAATTAAATGGAAATTAATAGGAAAAAAATTATATCTTTGTTGACATTGATTACATTTTCTTCTTCTCTGCGGTACGGCTTTTCTTTGACATTTCAAAATTTCGTATTTAATTTATAACAAATTCGGACGGCTATATTATATAGCTGCCATAGGAAGGATCAAAAAATTAATGCCAAAGTAATACGAAAGCAGCTAAAATTTGGATTGTTGTAACATATACGCAAATTAATTTAAATTTAATGTTTTTGTAAATGAATAGGAATGATCTGCCAGGGTATATAAGCTTCGGCTGGCCGAAGCTAGCTTCGATTCATGTTTAAAAAAAAAAATAACAAATAAATATAAATGTGAGAACAATATTATAAGTTGCTGTGTTTTTTGTTAAAAAATATTATAATCGGGATGACACAGAAATCACGCAGCGCATAAGTGGCCTGAAATTGATGCTATTCAGAAACCCACCCCATTTAGCGCTCCGAAATTATCTATCCCCTCACCACTGCCTGCTAAAAAAAATAGGATTTCCAGTAAACCAACTTCTCACTTTCCCGCTGGGATTTCCCAAGTTGATGTAAGTCAAGAGACCAAGCAGAAGGGTGTTGCGTTAATGTCAAAATGGACTATTGAAAACTGCTGCTCCTTTAAAATTGTTCAGGATTCTGGGCTGAAGGACAATATCGCGAAACATTTCTAAGATGTTTGAATTGCTATTCAAACACAAACGTGATTTACTCTACAGATTTCAATTGCCTAGAATGGTGGAACTCTCAAAAACATATTTTTCCTGTTTTGTACAAAACAAACTGCAAAATTTGTTGTATACCAGCTAATAGTGCTGCATCCGAAAGTGTGTTTTCAGATGGACGAAACTTAATCACAGAAAAACGATGTTTAATTGCCACTAACGCGGACAACATTAACAAAATTATGTTTTTACTTTAATATTATTATTAATTTATGATTTTGTACTATTTAGATACATCACAAACCCCGCCTTTGATATGTTTTATTATAGATTTAACTCGAATGAACTCAGTCAAAATTGTCATTTTGTTTCATTCCCATTCGGGCAATATAGCTTGAATGTTGTGAGACTGAGTCTAAGGTGTTCATTCAAATTCACTCAAATTCTATTAAAGTTTCACTCATTCACACTAATTCATAAGGAATATGAATGATTCAAAAGGCGTTGGTTAAAAATTATGGAAATTTTATTTGGTGTTAAACAGCTCGATATAAGAAACATAACTTCTACCACTTTTGGAAAAACTCGCTAGTTTAGCGGGAAAACAGCTATAAATGGCTAAATTTTGTAGGCCCATTAATTTATAAAATAAAACATTTAATATAATAATATATTTGTAGTGTGTAATCAAATTAAAATTATTTCTTACAATATATAAATTCAAGCTTTTAAAGCTGGACAAATAATTTATAAATTAATTTTAAAACCAATAACCGATTTTGTAACACCACCCATACAATTATACCCACACAATAATAATGTATTTATGTATTTTAGACTTAAGTTGATATAATATCTAAATAAAAACTGTAATAAACAAGAAAGGAAGGTAGCTTCGGCCAGCCGAAGCTTATATACCCTTGCAGATCATTCCAATTCATGTACAAAAACATAACATTTAAATTAACTTGAGTATATGTTACAACAATCCAAATTTTAGCTGCTTTCGTATTACTTTGGCATTAATTTTTTGATCCTTCCTATGGCAGCTATATAATATAGCCGTCTGAATTTTGTTAAATTATATTCAAAATTTTGTAATGTTAAAGAAAAGTCATATCCCAGAGGAGAAGACAATGTAATAAAAATCAACAAAGATATAATTTTTTTCCTATTAATTTCCATTTAATTTTCCGACCGTTCCTATGGCAGCTATAGGATATAGTCATCCGATTTTTTAGAAATTTTATTCGAAATTCAGAAATATTTAAAAAATAGTATTTCCAAAAGAAGAAGGTAATATTTCAAAAAACACCAACGCTAGAATTTTTTAAAGTTTTTTTTCTATCCTTCCTATGGGAGCTATAAGATATAGTTGTCCGATCCGGTCGGTTCCGACATATACTACCTGCAATAGGAAGAAGACTTTTGGGAAAGTTTGAGCCCGATAGCTTTAAAACTGAGAGACTAGTTTGCGTAGAAACAGACGGACAGACGGACGGACAGACGGACGGACAGACGGACATGGCTAGATCGACTCGTCTTGTCATGCTGATCAAGAATATATATACTTTATGGGGTCGGAAACGTCTCCTTCACTGCGTTGCAAACTTCTGACTGAAATCGTAATCTGCAAGGGTATAAAAATATATGTATGTTTTCGTTAATTTTCATTAGGTTGGATTTTTTTCTTGGAGGTGAATAAATAATATTGAAGCATGGATATTGGAATTTAAATAATCTCGACCGGACTCAATTCAAGTACGTTTAGGTTAAAAATGATCTCGTTTTTCGGGATTGAAACTATCCCGGACGATATTAAATGTAGTGCGTTTGGGATAAAAATGATCTCGCTTTTCGGGATTAACACTATCCCGGACGGGAACAAATGTAGTAAGTTTGGGATAGAATCGAGCTCGATTTTCGGGATTGAAATAATAATGGCCTACTCAAAAATGATAAATGTAATCTTTTTTGGATTGTAAAACTACGGGATATTTCAATCTTTTTAGGATAAATTTCAGCATATTCGGGCTTACCCTGTTTTCAATCCCGTTTCGTATTGATTCAATCCCGTTTGACTTGAATTTTTTTCAGTGTACGTATTTTAAAAATACTAACAAATAAATATAAATGTCAGAACAAGGCTTTTGGTTTTGGTGTAAGTCATAGGATTCTGGAATATTAAAAGTTGCTGATTTTTTTGTTACAAAATATTATAATCGAGATGTCACAGAAATCACACAGCGCATAAGTGGCCTGATGCTATTCAGAAATTATCTATTCCCTCACCACTGCCTTCTAAAAGGAATAGGTTTTCTCATATTCTAAAAACCAACTTCTCACTTTCCCGCTGGGTTGCCACAAAGAGCTTCGCTGGTGCTTTGTATCACTTTCGCGTATTTTCTTCACACCCGCCCGCAAATTGCTCTCTTAAATGTTCTAACGGTCCTCTCTCCGTTCACTTCACTTTGAGCGCGTCGCCTCTCTCATCGCCTTGCTTGCTCTGGATTTTCGAATCGGCTGATCTCCCATCACCTTATGCATGATGGAACTATACAAGGTGATCTCGTCGCGAGAGCTGCCCTCTTTTGAGGACGTTATTTGTGCCAGTCTCTATCTAGCTTTCTCATTCTATCGCTTAAGAGAGACAAAGTGGTAAACATATTTAACGTCCTCAGCAGAGCTGACGAGATCACCTTGTATAGTTCCATCGTGACCTTATCTACCACTGCCTGGGGTTCTGCGCGTCTTTTTGATCTCCCACTGCCTGCTCTTCAGCACGATTCTCTTATCTGCCTGTTAACTGCATAGTGTCTCAACAATTACTAAAATGAGTTTCGTCTTCTGTTCCGCCAAGAAATGCGAGTTCAATGGTGTTATTATTGGAGAAACTTATTTGTCTTGTTGGCTTTGTGACAATTGCGCTCATGTAAAATGCGCAGGAATTGGTCAAAACGGCAGTGTAGTTGTTTTGATCTCGAAAAGATGCGACTTTACTTGGTTCTGTCCTACCTGCCTCGGACTTACTCAGGAGATGAAAGCCTTCATGAGGCAAGCAAATAATGCGCTTAAAGAATTTCGTAAACAGTTGACCAGCAGCTTTGAAAACTTCTCAACTATGGAGACTCAATCGCCAAAGCGAAAAATCGCGAATAATAATAAAAATTCCCTGCAAATTCGCAGCAAATTCCCTGTATTGCTGCAGTTGGTATTCCGTCACCTATTAGTGCAAGCCTGAATTCTATATTGGCTGTCAACAACTCAGCTGGACCTGGCACATCGGGATTGCAGTCTAGCTTCGCCTTTAATAACACCTCACCTGGATCTGAGCCTGGGAGTATCCGGATTGCAGCCTAACCAAAATACTGGAACGACTGTATACTGGGGCCAACTTAAAGTTCACATCCTACTGAATAAAACATGCCGGGTATGGACAAAATTCATGTGAAAATGGATTTTTGGTGGAATTTTAAAGTTCTTTTTTTCACTTTTTTCGTTTGACAGAGTCCAAATTTAAGTTTTATCCCACGCAGCGACATGTAAACAAAAATGAGTGGTGATGGCAGCCGGGTCAAAGATAGCTAAATCAGATATTTAAAATTAATATTATAATATTCACAGCATTGAATTTATTGCAGTTAAAATTACTACCGATAAATGTAATGTATTCCTTACTTGCTCCTACATACCCCCTGGCTCTAATCCTGCTATTTATCTTCATCATCTTTCATCTATTTCCATGGTTTCTTCATCTGTTGGTGACGCCGATCAACTTATTGTCCTGAGTGATTTTAACTGACCTCATCTTTCATGTCTTCGTAACTCTGACTCTAATATTTTATTCCCTGAAGATCAACATGAATTTGTTGATGGGTTAACTAAATTGTCACTTGGACAAGTTAATCCCATACAAAATTCTAGAGAAAGGGTCCTTGACCTAATTATACTCTACGAGTAACGGGTATATTGTATTCGTAATATTATATTCGCAAAAGTATGTAACAGGTAGAAGGAAGCGTTTCCGACCCTATAAAGTATATACAGTGGGGAGCAAAAGTGATTCCATGTTAAGAATATGTTTGACCGCTCATAAAACCTAAACCAATGAAGCAAATGAAACAAACTTTTTTTTTCTCGATTCCTTATTTAATTTGTAAGAAATAAACTTAAATACCTCAATAATACAAGAAGCAATGTAAGAGTGAAAATTAAAAAAACAAAAACAGAAGGCATGTACTCAGTTTTGCACCTTTTATGAAAAATTGTAAAAAAATATAAAATTAATATTTGGTCCAAAGACCCTTATTGTCTATTACATTTTTTATGCGCTTTGGCATACTCTCAACTATATTCTGTATAATTTCTTTCGAAATTTGGTTCCATTCAATCTCCAGCAATGGGACCGATTGATACTGCCCGAGCCGTGGCTTCACAATTGACCAAAAGTTTTCAATTGGATTGAGGTCGGGACTTCCTCTTTTAGCATTTTCCCATCAATTTTGTGCAAGGGCCCAACGTGCCACCATGTAAAGCACCCCCAAGCCATTATATTTCCTCCTCCTTGCTTTACGGTTTGCTTTACATGATGTCTCTGAAGCTTGTCACCGGGCCTATGCCAATAATACTGCTAGCCATCCGACTGTAAACGGTTAAACTTGGATTCGTCCGACCAGATAAAACGTTTCCAGTCTTCTATAGTCCAGTTTTTGTTGAACATGCATATGCTGAACATGAAATCACTTTTGCTGATTGACTCAAACACCTTAAAACACCGCAGATTTTGTAACGGTCTAATATTCATTCACAAACTGCTTAGCGGTGCTGTGTATTCTCCAACTCTGTTGAGGGACATCAATATTGCACTCCCGTCAAGATACACTCGTGCCATCCGTCCTATCCGTCTACCAATTGTGAGATCTAATTTTTCCCTTCATGAACCATTCCGTGTTTTATGTACTAATCATAATTCATCCTATCAATGTATATTTTTGCAGTCCTTTTTTGATTGTATATCCTCCCAAATTTACTGTTACCTCGATTCACTAAATGTATAAATGTATTAATTATAAATTTGTTAAGTTGTAAAGTTAGCTGTCCATAGTTAACTATAAGCCAAATAAATAAAAATAAAAACTGAAGCTCACTTTCTTTTTGGTGATTTATGTTTTTCGAAACCGGTTATTTTCGGTCCTCGTTACAAAGTTATGAGCAAACAACTCATTTAGTTGAGTAGCGGGTATTAAACAGTCGAGCCACTCGAATATAGCATTTTCTCTTTCTTTTTGTGTAAAGGGTTTAGTCTGTCTGTTCGTCTGACCGTCTGTTTCTACGCAAACGAGTCTCTCAGCTTTAAAGCTATCGGGCTCAAACTTTCCCAAAAGTCTTCTTTCTATTGCAGGTAGTATATATGTCGGAACCGACCGGATCGAACCACTATATCTTATTGCTCCCATAGGAAAGATCGACAAAAAAACCGTAAAAAATTCTAGCTTTGGTGTTTTTTGAAATATTACCTTCTACTTTTGTGAATACCATTTTTTAAATATTTCTGAATTTCGAATAAAATTTAAAAATAATCGGATGACTATATCATATAGCTGCCATAGGAACGGTCGGAAATTAAATGGAAATTAATAGGAAAAAAATTATATCTTTGTTGACTTTTATTACATTCTCTTCTTCTCTGGAAAATGACTTTTCTTTAACATTTCAAAATTTCGTATAAAATTTATAAAAAATTCGGACGGCTATATTATATAGCTGCCATAGGAAGGATCAAAAAATTAATGCCAAATTAATACAAAAGCAGGTAAAATTTGGATTGTTGTAACATATACACAAATTAATTTAAATTTAATTTTTTTGTAAACGAATAGGAATGATCTGCAAGTGTATATAAGCTTCGGCTGGCCGAAGCTAGCTTCCTTTCTTGTTTCAGATGAAATCGTTTTGTTCTACAGCCCAGAAGGATGTTATTCTTACACTGCTAAGTAAGTTTTTATCATTCTTGCCTCGTTATATAATATAATAAAAACAAATATTTTCCAAACTCAGATCCCATTGGTCAGGTGGAGCCTACAGAGCCTCCGGAGAGAGTGCGGAAATGCGTGAATAATCTCCATGCGCAAAAAAGTGATGAATTAGGCTGCCAGTTTCTGGCAGTGATGAGCCCCTAGGATATTCCCATGTAAAAATCATCGCTATTTATACCCGTTACTCGTAGAGTAAAAGGATATATTGTATTCGTGCAAAAGTATGTAACAGGTAGAATGAAGCGTTTCCGACCCTATAAAGTATATATATTCTTGATCAGGGTCACTAGCCGAGTCGATCTAGCCATGTCCGTCTGTCCATCCGTATGAACGCTGAGATCTCAGAAACTACGAAAGCTAGAGAATTGGGATTACCCACACATATTCTTTGGCTTCCTACGCAGCGCAAGTTTGTTTCAGCCGGGGGCCACGCCCCCTCTAACGCCCACAATCGCCTAACGCCCACAATAACAAGGTGTGGCGCCCACACCTTTAAAGATTTTGGAAAAGTGAAAATTCAGTTTTATTGTATTTATCAATACCTATCGAAATGTAGAAGAAATTTTTCAAATCGGACCATTCGTTAAAAAGTTATGCCAGATTAAAAATTGTATATCTCCATCTCTCTCGCACTCACTTTGGCTGAGTAACGGGTATCTGATAGTCGGGGCACCCCACTATAGCGTTCTCTCTTGTTATTTTTCCATTGAAGGAATAATTTCATTTTCAGGTATTGTTGATGATTTGGGAGTAAGTAAGTAAATATATATGAATAATAACACTGTGCAGCATTTTTAGTGCTGTTTTCTGGAATTTGTTTCTGCCTTAAAAAAAATCCTAAAATTATTCTAAGTATGGGGTTTGAAAGATAAAGAGTGTATCTTTTAAAAACTTTAACATCAAATCAAACCATGCATCCGTTTGCCCCTGAGATCTCTGGAAAGTTGGCCAATTTCAGCATTTTTCGAACTTTGAGGTCCTTTTGCTAAGAATCCTTGCGTCGGGGAACTTTTTGGAAAACGCAGTTTAACTTGGGAATTCGTAACGAATCCAAAAATATAGCATCCATAGAGGTAAATTTTTGATGCTGCATAGTGTAATGTATTAAATACTTAATATAATTATTAATTATTTTATTTTTATCTTTTTTGTTTTCTTTTCTCTTCTTTGTTTAGGAAAAATTTATAACAATATTTTTATCTTTTTTTTTGTTTTCTTTTCCCTTTTTTGAAATATTATTTGTATCTTTTTTTGTTTTATTTTCTCTTTTTGTTTAGGAAATATTTATAATGTTATTTTCTTCTTTCTTATTTTTTCTTTTCTCTTTTCTGTTTAGGAAATAAAATAGTAAAATAAATATGTTCATATGCATTTTATTTGAATAAAGATGATTTCTGAAAATAAAAAAAGTCCTTCCTTGTTTTAAGAAAAAACTTTCTATGTTTAAGAAAAGTACTTTCTGGATTTTAGGAATATTTCTCAATTTCATGGCAATTTTTCTTGATTTAAAAAAAAATGTTCTGCTATGGTAAATCGCCATCAACTGAAATCCATGGCGAATTTCTTGATTTAATGGCGATTTCGGGCTGTTTTTTTTTTGAGTGTAGAAGCATTATTTTGAACAACATTTTTTGAGAAAAAATGGTTAAGAGAGTTTAGACTATTGCTTTGTCGATCTCCCCAGATTAATTATTGGATTTTTTTTGTATAAACGAAAAGTAAAAAAAATGTTCATTTCAAAGCAGTACTTTGTCCCAAAACAACGCGCCGCGTTGAGTTCGTAATTCAATTCCAAATCATTTAGCGATTAAATCTAGAAAATAAACTTAATTTCTTTTAAAAAAAAATTGCTTAAAGATATACCTATGTAGCTTTCTAACAACAAATATGATAATTTTGGTTTATATGATAATGATAATTTTGATTTATGAAATTTGGAACGTGCAAACCCATCTAAAATGTGATGGGATGTTCATCCTTTTACAGTTGAAAAAATTATTGTCTCCAATTCTAATTTAAATAAATTGAAGCAATACGATTGCCCTTAGGTGGACGCTCATATTATAAGTCTAAGAACATTTTTGAAAGGAAAGAAAATTGTAGGCTGGATTTTATTTTATCGGTCCTTCAAAACAAATCCTGTTGATCTTGGCCTTGCTACCTAGTTCTACCTTTTCCCCTTCGTTAATTCTCCCTGTATTTCTGTTTATCAAAGACGAAATTTTAAAACTATTTAAACCGATTTATGTTTACTTCTTTTAAATATGTTATTTCTTGATAATTAATTAATTACCTAAGAATGGTAATTTTATGCATATATATATACCTATAGGTAACGAGAAGGTATATAAAAACCAAATACTCTTGGCGATTTTGCTACCACAGTAGACAAATCTTATAATGGAAACAAATATTTATGCAAAGCAATGAAAGGCATCAAGAAAATCAATATTAGCCGCATTTCAGAATTATTATTTTGTTTTAAGTATTTCTGTTATCATTAAATTTTCACCTTAATTAGAATTATATTAATAACTAGCAGGGTATCCGGTATCCGGCAGCTTCGCCTGTGGAAATTAAGATTGAAAAATATGTAAATATGTATGCATATCGTTGCTACTTATTTTAAATGTACGAAATTCCTCATTTTTAGCCTATAAACCGAGAAAAGATTGTATCAGAACTTTTTTCATTCATTTCCGTAAAAACAACAGTATTTTGTTCTATGCAGTTCTAAAAATCTTTCTAAAATTCTAATGGATTGTTTGAATAAGCTATCAGTTGGACAAAACAAGAAATGAAGCTAGCTTCGGCCAGCCGAAACTTATATACCCTTGCAGATAAAAATAAATACCTATATATTAATACTCACTCGATCGTTGCAGTTCCAGGAATTTTAGATTCTGCGTGCCTATTTAAAATGTTGTTTTCAAGTTGTCAAAAATCAAAGCGCCTACTTCCTACAAAGTTACAATGATTTTTATACCCTTGCAGGGGTATTATAATTTCAGTCAGATGTTTGCGACGCAAGTTTCCGACCACATAAAGTATATATATTCTTGATCAGCATCAATAGCCGAGTCCATCTAGCCATGTCCTTCTGTCCGGGTGATATATCACCCCCCACTCGGGTGAAAAATAAAAGGAATTTCAAAAAGTATGCAACAAAAAATTTGCTCTAATATCCCCCCACAACAAAATCCTAGATCCGCCACTGGTCGGAACGAGCCGGATCGGACCACTATATCTTATGGCACCCATAGAAATAGAGAAATAGCAAAAGAAAGAATTAAAAAACAAGAAAGGAAGCTAGCTTCGGCCAGCCGAAGCTTATATACCCTTGCAGATGATTCCTATTCATTTACAAAAACATGAAATTTAGATCAACTTGCGTATATGTTAGAACAATCAAAATTGTAGATGCTTTTGTATTATTTTAGCATTAATTTTTTGATGCCGAATTTTGATAACTTTAATTCGATAATTTGAAATGTTAAATATAAGCTATATGCCGGGAAAGAAGAGAATGTAATAAACATCAACTAAGATATATTTTTATACCCGTTACTCGTAGAGTATCTGATAGTCGGGGCACCCGACTATAGCGTTCTCTCTTGTTTTTCCTATTAACTTCCATTTAATTTTTCGACCGTTCCTATGACAGCTATATGATAGTGATCCGATTTTTTAAAAATTTAATTCGAAGTGCGAAAATATTCAAAAAATAATATTCCCAAGAGTAGAAAGTAATATTTTTAAAAAACACAAAATCTTTAATTTTTTCTCGAGTTTTTTTTTTTTATTCTTCCCATTAAAGCTATCAGATATAGTTACCCGATCCGGTCGGTTCCGAAATATGTATATACTACCTGCAATAGAAAGAAGACTTTTGGGAAAGTTTGAGCCCGATAGCTTTAAAACTGAAAGACTAGTTTAACGGACAGACGAACACGGCTTGATCAACTCGTCTAGTGATGCTGATCAAGAATATATATACTTTTCGGGGTCGGAAGCGTCTCCTTCACTGCGATGACAACTTCTGAATGAAATCATAATACCCTCTGCAAGGGTAAACAAAACAAATTGAATTTTGGGGCACTTTGGGGTTGTTTGTTGTTCTAATTTACACCTCACACGCAGCTCCTAATTATTTTAGGAATTAATGTGATTTTTTAAAATTTTTATGTCAATTCGTTCTGGGTGAAATTTGCTACTGACCGTTTTATATAGGTCCTATTTTATTTTTATAGGAACAAATAAAAAGTTAATGGAAAATTAATTAAAACCAACTATACGGGGTGTCACAGAAATTATTTCCCACCGAATTCTTACGTATAGAGAAGAGATTTCTGTGACACCCCGATATTATAGCTTTATTGATTTTTATCGTTAGCTTTTCTAGTCTTTTTTAATAGGTAATTCTGAGAGCGGTATCATCGGAAAGGCTGTTCTTTTGGCTATATTTTTATCAGGCTATGCACTTCGAGGAACGTTGCAAAATTTCAAAATATTTTTTAACTACTTTTGCCCCAGTACTGGGGTAAAAATAGTTAAAAACTTACTTGCGCTGGTAACGGTACAAGTTAGAGGGAGAGTAGGGTCTTAGGGAAAAAAATTCAATTTTTCGTTTCTTGTAGATTAACATCTTAAGACTGTACAAAAAAGTTAGGCTTAAATTAAAATTAGTAAAATTTTCTCAAAACCACGTTTTGAAAGTCCGTGTCCATCAGCATTTCAAAACGGCTCAATCGATTGGTTTAAAACTTGTCGCATATTTTTCTGCATAAAAAAACCAGCCCCCTGTTTAGATTCTTTTTTTATTTTTTAACATTACAAATTTTCTTTCAAGCCAAAAGTCGAATTTTTTAGCTTTAACTTTGAAATATTGAACAAAATTCTTAAAAATAAAAAATTTAAAATCGTCCTTTCCGGGGGGCGGTTTTTTTTTAATTCTTAAGCGAAATGTAAAATCAAAATGAAAATGCGATCATTTTTTGAGGAGATACAGTGAACTTTGCCACCGCTTTGCCACCTATACATTAGCTGATAGTATCGGCTATAAAAATTAGTGGATGTTTTGTAATGCAGCCCTCTGGTGTTCTAAGGTACTTTCAGTAAACACGGCGCGCCATTTAAACGAGTTTTTCGGCCGCTAGGGCCACATACTATTCTGCCTCTTTTACTATTCGAGCCCCCTTCTCCCCTATATTCTTAAATATTAAACATATTCAAGTTTTTTTTATGCAAAAGGCACGAAACTCTTTGAAGACGCAGCTGAATCACTATCTCTAAATATATGTATTAACTTGGGCGTTGGTTCGGTAATTAAAAAAAAACACCAAGAACTTTTTACATTTTAACTTTTTATTTATCTTTTTCCTTTCTTTTTCTTATGCTTTCACTGGTATGCTGCTAGAGTAGAATTTTTAATACACAACGTGAATACGTAAAATATATATATTATTATACATATTTTCACATGAACATAAGTGTTCACTAAAAAATGTAGTAAGTTGGTCGACAATAACATAAAAAAAACATTGTTCCAAAAATGCTCACTAATGTAAATATGTCATTGCTATGTTTCTAACCTTAAGTCACTAAACAATCGATCAGGAGTTTTAGGATTAAGCCTTTAATATATAATGTAAGGATTCATATTTGCGTTACACTATTTACAAGTCAAATTTTATCACCGAAGACGCGATGTGTTTATCAAACTGAATTGACTTTGGAAACTGGGCAAGGAATCCTCCCCTGCCTGTTCCAGTCATTCACATCCACTGCGTGGAAAGTGGACTGGAATATACATTTCCTCCCTTAAATATTTGGTACACACTGAAATATTTTATGTATAGTTCAAACCGTTCACAAAAAAACCTTTTATTAAATATGAACTAGATATGTTATTGATTTGTTTCATTGTACAACACATGGCGTAATCTTGTTCAGGCATTCACACGTAAGAAAACGCAATAATAAAGATAAAAATCATGAGCACATACACATTAGATAAAATTAATCTGTTTTGTGTATAAATGATGCATTTCTTTTTGATAGGGTACAAATTGTAATAGAATTTAATTTCAATCCCTAGTTATATGTTTACAAAGTGACAACATTAAATTCTAAAAGCTTTATAACTTTCATATCCAAAGCAAAATTGAGAAATAATTGAGAATTAGCATTTCCATAGAGTCCTAGCACATGCGCAAAAGAACAGCAAATATTATACGTTAAAAACGACCCCAGTTTGTTTGAAAACCTCAAAAAATGTTCTTTGTCGTTAATAATTTTGAGAAAACCTAATTTTAATTTATTTTGTATCTTTCAAGGGTATATTAAAAAAAAGTAGTTATTTTATGTTTTTATATCTCTTATTATTAATTTTTTATTGATATTTTTAGTATTAAGATCCGTTTTGTCAATTTACAAATTTGTATCATGTGTACAACTTTTTGCGTCGACTTGTTCAGGGATTCACACGCAAGAAAAATAATAATAAAACAAGAGAGAGCGCTATAGTCGTGGGCCCCGACTATCAGATAACCGTTACTCAACTAAATGGAGTCCGATTTGAAACATTTCTTTTACATTTTGATAGGTACAATAAAACTGCATTTTTACTTTTCCGAAGTAGTAGTATTCCATTGGGGACCTAACCGCCCACTAAGATCCGGTATATCCCACCAGTGGCCCCAAACAGCTCCAACATTAATATTTGGCCGAAAAAAATTTGGTCTATTTGAATGCTTAACTTCTAAATTGGTTCGAATTTTTAAATTGGGATTTTGCCGAATTTTAGGTACAAAAATTAGCGAATTTCACATGGATCACATTCACATTATTATATGTTTTTAATTTTTATTGATTCGACAAGGATGAGTGAGAAGGATATAATGATAATGAGCGTTATGACAGTACCAAGAGTAAAAAATGGGGACGATAAAGCGCACAATGAGAGAGCTTGTCTAAAGAGAGAGAAACAAGCACAAGATTGACCGTGGTGTGGCAAGGGGTAGGGTTTAAATTCACAATTATGATTTCAATTTTGGTTTAAAAACTCTCTTTAGTACATATTTTGATCATTGTTTTGAGTTCATTTTAAAACCAGGAACTTCGAAGTTTTTCTTTAATCGTATATCCCCCATTTTACGACCTACTTAGGCAAAAAACATGCCAAAAAAGTGATCTTTGTTTTTCTAACACATCATGAATGTTAAGATTGGCTATCTGTGCGCTCCGTTTAGACAACCAAAAATAAAAGAGCACCGGTACCAATACATTATTGCTAAACTCATTTGATGGTTTAGAAGTCTCCTATAAATCGGTCGACTCTTTCACTGATGTTGACTATGCGGTTCATTACCCTGTTGAATTTTTAAACTCTTTGAATGTAGCAGGGATTCCGCAGCATAATCTGTCTCTTAAGATTGGAGCACCCGAAATGTTATTGCGAAATTTAGGTCCCTCAAAGTTATGGATTGGGACATGATTGCAGATAAAAGGTCTTCATAATCAAAGCAACATTACGGGATCCACGAAGGGGGAAACAGGATCCCATTAATACCTTCCAGTGTGCCGTTTCAGTTCAAGAGGCTAAAATTCTCTCTAAAAGTTTGCTTTGCAATAACTATAAATTAATCGCAGGGGCAGACTTGGAAGCTGGCTGGACTAGATCCTAGAGAAGATTGCTTTTCTCATTAGCTCTGCCAGTAGCCTTATTCTCGATCCTTAAGGATCTTCTAGAAATGTTGTTTACACAGAAAATTTGATGTAATCATATTAAAAAAAAGCGCCACTTTTTCTGGAAATAAGCGTTAAGCGAACGAAGTCGCTCCGGGTATAGCTAGTAACTTATAAAAATCGTCAGCACAAACACATTAGAAAATTCATCTGTTTCATGTATAAATTATGTATTTTAGTTTGGTAGGGTAAAAATCGTATCAATTAAATTAAATTCGAACCATAGATATATTTTGAAAAAGTGATAACATTAAATTCTAAAAGCTTTTAAACTTCCTTATTCAAAGCAACATTTTTTTATGATTGAGAATTTGGAATTTCTATACAATTTTAAAATTTCCAAAACGTATCTAAATTTTAAAAATATCGATTAAAAGTAAATGATAAGAGAAAAAACCAAAATTTTTAAATTTGTGCGGTTCTGTTACAAGCCAAATAACTTTTCTTGGATGACCTTTTTGATTTGCCTGAATCTTTTTTACGTGTAAAATTCGGATAATAAGTAAACACATGTATCATGATTTGGCCGAAAAGCTATTATTATACCCTTGCAGAGGGTATTATGATTTTAGTCAGAAGTTTGCAACGCAGTGAAGGAGACGTTTCCGACCCCATAAAGTATATATATTCTTGATCAGCATGACAAGACGAGTCGATCTAGCCATGTCCGTCTGTCCGCCTGTCCGTCCGTCTGTCCGTCCGTTTCTACGCAAACTAGTCTCTCAGTTTTAAAGCTATCGGGCTCAAACTTTCCCAAAAGTCTTCTTCCTATTGCAGGTAGTATATATGTCGGAAACGACCGGATCGAACAACTATATCTTATAGCTCCCATAGGAAGGATCGAAAAAAAAAACTTTAAAAAAATTCTAGCGTTGGTGTTTTTTAAAATATAACCTTCTTCTTTTGGGAATACTATTTCTTAAATATTTCTGAATTTCGAATAAAATTTCTAAAAAATCGGATGACTATATCCTATAGCTGCCGTAGGAACGGTCGGAAAATTAAATGGAAATTAATAGGAAAAAATTATATCTTTGTTGACATTTATTACATTATCTTTTTCTCTGGGATATGGCTTTTTTTAACATTTCAAAATTTCGAATTAAATTTTACAAAATTCGGACGGCTATATTATATAGCTGCCATAGGAAGGATCAAAATATGAATGCCAAAGTAATACGAAAGCAGCTAAAATTGGAATTGTTGTAACATATACGCAAGTTAATTTAAATTTAATGTTTTTGTAAATGAATAGAAATGATCTGCAAGGGTATATAAGCTTCGGATGGCCGAAGCTAGCTTCTTTTCTTGTTTTTTTAGTTCAAACTTTTTTTAGTTTGACAAAAAACGTAATTTTTTAAAAAGTTGGAGCCTTTTCTTCTTTATATATCGAATTTTTTTAGCAAGCCCTCGTGTTTTTTCTATGAAAACACGTCGCAACATTTAGGGCCACTAGCTAACTCATATCGGATTCTTATGGAGTTGACGTTTTCACATCGTTTAACAGTCTTTTAACATTTTTTAATGACAACAAGAAAGGAAGCGAGCTTCGGCCAGCCGAAGCTTATATACCCTTGCAGATCAATTCTATTCATTTACAAAAACATTAAAATTAAATTAACTTGCGTATATGTTACAACAATCCAAATTTTAGCTGCTTTCGTATTACTTTGGCATTCATATTTTGATCCTTCCTATGGCAGCTATATAATATAGCCGTCCGAATTTTGTAAAATTTAATACGAAATTTTGAAATGGTAAAAAAAAGCCATATCCCAGTAAAGAAGATAATGTAATAAAAGTCAACAAAGATATAATTTTGTATACCCTTGCAGAGGGTTGCAAAAGTTTGCAACGCAGTGAGGGAGACGTTTCCGACCCCTATTAATTTCCATTTAATTTTCCGACCGTTCCTATGGCAGCTATAGGATATAGTCATCCGATTTTTTAGAAATTTTATTCGAAATTCAGAAATATTTAAGAAATAGTATTCCCAAAAGAAGAAGGTTATATTTCAAAAAACACCAAAGCTATGATTTTTTAAGTTTTTTTTTCGATCCTTCCTATGGGAGCTATAAGATATAGTTGTCCGATCTGGTCGGTTCCGACATATATACTACCTGCAATAGGAAGAAGACTTTTGGGAAAGTTTAAGCCCGATTGCTTTAAAACTGAGAGACTAGTTTGCGTAGAAACAGACGGACAGACGGTCAGACGGACGGACAGACGGACAGACGGACGGACAGACGGACATGGCTAGATTGACTCGTCTTGTCATGCTGATCAAGAATATATATACTTTATGGGGTCGGAAACGTCTCCTTCACTGCGTTGCAAACTTCTGACTGAAATCATAATACCCTCTGCAAGGGTATAAAAAGAAATAAAAAGTAATTTTGATATCCATTAAGAAATTACAATAATCTTTTTAAGCTTCCATTTAATAAACAATTATATTACAATTTTTTTTATTTATTGTTTTTTTTTATACCATTTATTTTATTAAACATTTTTAAATATTTGTTTATAATTTTAAAAAAATTATATCTAATAAAAATAAATAATTATAAAATTAAATATTACACTATACACTAGCTTACAGTCAAAATGCTCCACAGCAATTAATTGCAAATTCAGTTTGTGTTGAAGCCATAGATCACGAAAAGACCACTAACTTTATATACCCGTTACTCGTAGAGTAAAATGGTATATTGTATTCGTGCAAAAGTATGTAACAGGTAGAAGGAAGCGTTTCCGACCCTATAAAGTATATATATTCTTGAACAGGATCACTAGCCGAGTCGATCTAGCCATGTCCGTCCGTCCGTTGTAGCGTGTAACGTTCGACTAAAGTGCAAAGTACTTTAAATGTTTTTGTCGCTGGCCCCACGGAGTTGCCTTTAACGGCCGATTTCCACTGCGGAAGCTTAAAATCATAGCGCCAAACATGGCCGCTCAAATATGACCGCTCAGCGGTCGAGATCAAATCCATACTTTTTCTCGATATATACTAAACTTCATCTTAAGACCTATCGGATGAACTATCGTCCATCGACATCCCCGCCCCGTGAAGAACTGCTTCACTCACATCCAAAACTGCAAGTTTGGAGACGGGACGCATCATAATCCTAGATAGGCCGTTGTCGCTCACGCGTACTTTAGAGCGTCTGATGACCCCATCCACTCCATGATAGACCTCCTCGATGATTCCCTTGCGCCACTCTCTTCGGGGCAAGGCTGGATCGCAAACGAAGACCATGTCACCCTGGCGAATAGGCTCCGTCCTCCGGCACCACTTCTCGCGGCGCACAAGTGTATGCAGGTACTCCAAGACCCACCTCTTCCAAAAACGGTCCCTCAGAAGCCGGGCTATCCTCCATTGCTTCCGTGTAGCGCACTCCTTGGGCAGCTCCACGTCTCCGCCAGGCGTGTCCGGCAAGTTGGCTACTCCTCTGAGTAGATCATTCGGTGTCAGAGGCGCCTCCTGGTCCGCATCCACCGGCAAGTGGGTGAGCGGACGTGAATTGACTATGTTCTCCGCCTCGATCAGGAAACTCTCCAGTACGTGATCCCGCGGTGCCACCTCCTTCATTGTGTGCCGCAGGACCCTCTTGACGCACTGCACCATTCGCTCCCAGACTCCTCCTTCAGATGGGTTTATTGGGCAGTTAAAAACCCACTCGATGCCTCTGCCAAAAAGGCTCTCCTTGAATTCTTTCCGGCTCGAACACATCACCAAATCGTCGGGCTTCCCTGTCGGCTCCCACGAAGTTCTTGCCGTTATCACTGCGCAGCTTGTACACTGGCCCTCTACGGCAGACGAAATTCCTGATCGCAATTATGCAGGAATCCGTCGACAGGTCATGCGCCAACTCCAGATGAATCGCCCTGGTCGTCAAGCACGTGAACAGGGCTACCCATCGCTTCTCCTTGTGTCGAGCCACAGTTACCATCAGTGGCCCAAAATAATCCAGTCCAGTGTTCTTAAACGGCCATCCGTTGGCCTCCAAGCGATCCTCCGGGAGGGATCCCATCATCGGCGGCACCGGCCGCACTCGTTGTAACTTACACACGTTACACGCTGAGATCACCTTCCGTAGGACTCGTCTCAACTTCGTGACCCAGAATCTCATCCGGATCTCAGCAATCGTCGCATCCACATTCTGATGCTTCATCTTGTCGTGAAAATGGTACACAATCATCTCCGTAAGACTGTGTCGATGTGACAGGATTATTGGCCTCCTCGCACTGTATGGCATGCACAGTGCGGCATCCACTCTACCGTAGGCTCGTAGAACGCCGCGGTCATCTATGTAGGGCATCAGCCCTCGAATGTCGCTTCCATTGGCGACGGCCTTGCAATCCTCTGTCGCCCGCATCTCATCGGGAAATGCCTCTCGTTGCGCCTGTCTGACCAACAGGTTCTCCGCCGCATCACACTCTGCTGCGGTAAGTCCGTATTCCTCGAGCTCGCTTCTCTGTCTACGACACCTGCGCGTAAACCTTAAGACCCAAGCTGTGGTCCTGAGTAGCCGATTGTAGCTCGAGAATCTCTGAAATTAAATACAAAAGTCGTTTGCGGCGACCAACGCAAACTCACTTGAGACTTCCTCGACGTCATTTATATCCAGATCTCGTTCAACTCCAGATTCAGGCTGTGGCCAGCTACCCGCTGGCTGCTTCAAAAACGCCGGTCCCCCTAGCCACCGTGACTGTTGACTGAGGTCCACGTGGCATTGCGAACGCGTTGCATCATCCGCCGCATTGTCGGCGGTTGGCACCCATCTCCACTGGGTTACCTTCGTCGACTCCAAGATTTCGGCCACACGATTTCCGACAAACTGTTTGTAACGGCGATGTGTGCTGCCGATCCATCGAAGCACCGTCTTGGAGTCCGTCCATAGCACAATATCATTGATGGCCACGCTGTGCTCCAGCCTGACAGCGTCCATCAGTCTCGTTCCAAGAACTGCTGCCTGCAGCTCTAGCCGTGGGATTGACATTGTTCGCATCGGGGCGCACTTTGTTTTGGCACATACAAAACTCACTAGCACGTCGTCGTCCTCATAAGTGACCCTCCAGTAGGCCACTGCCGCAAAGGCTGATTGACTCGCATCCACGAAGACGTGCAACTCTATTCCCCGTACAAATCCGCGGCCAAAATAATGGCGAGGACATCGGAACTGTCCCACGGCGTCCATCTCTTTACGCCAATTCACAATGGCTCTGTTAATCTCATCCGGTAGTGGTTCATCCCACTGCACTTTCTGCCTCCAGATCTCTCGCAACAGCAACTTGGCTGTTATCATGAGACAGCAAAGAAATCCCAAAGGATCAAATGTAGACATGACCAAGCTCAAAAACTCCCTCTTGGTAGGGACTCGTTCTCCGTTTACTACGCTGCTCGGAGTTCGATGGTACTTCACGTTAAACTTGAAGTAATCCGTGGCTGCCTGCCAATACATTCCCAGAATTGTCTGTTCAGACTCACCCCATCCGACGCACCTCACGTGTCCTGGTGGACCCAATGCTGTCTCCACAACGGGTGAACTGGATAAAAACTGGCATAACTCGAATCCAGCGTTCGCATGTATCTCCTTCACTCGGGTAGATACGCTGATGGCTTCGCTCTCGGTAGCAAAGCTGTCCACATAGTCATCCACATAATGACAATCGATGATGGCCTTGACTGCTCTCGGATCCGAATGCTCAAACTGTTTGGCATTCACAGTCTTCACGTAATGTGCAGCACTTGGCGAGCAGGCTGCTCCGAAGGTCATCACGTTCATCTCGTAGACATCAGGATCCCTGTTGTCGTTGCCATCTCTCCACAGGAAGCGTTGGGAAAGTCTATCCTCGGGTCGGATGAGAACTTGGTGGAACATTTCCTTGATGTCCCCACATACTCCGACGGCTCCTTCTCTAAAGTGAAAGAGTACAGCCGGCAATGGTTTGAAATGTTGCGGTCCTTTGTCCAGCGCCGAGTTTAGGGACTTTCCTTCAGCTTAGGCTGCAGCGTCGAGGACCAATCGAATCTTTCCTGGCTTATTGGGATTTTCGACTCCAAAGTGAGGCAAATACCATAGCCTGTCGCTTTCTACCGCAACCTCGTTGGGCTCCAATCGTCGAGCGTATCCTTTAGACACGTAATCCTTGATGATACTGCTGTAGTCCTGCGCGAACTGACCGTTCCGCTTCATCTTCTTCTCGACATTGACCAACCGCTTGTACGCCATGTCATAGCTTGGTGGCAGCACAATGTGGTCGTCCTTCCATAGTAAACCTGTCTGGTAACGTAGGCCCACTTTCACCGTCGTGTCTTCGAGTATCCTTTGTGCCCGCACATCGTCGCTGCCTGCGACTGGTGGCGCGAGCTTCACGCCAAAGTTCTCAATATCGAAGTAGTCTTCCACCATCCTCTGAAGAGTGTCATTCGTTGGCACGGTTAAAAGGCAAGACCTCGGTGATGGCGAAATTGATTGTCCACTTACGGGCCCAAAGACAACCCAGCCCAGCTCGGTTGCGGCCGCATACGGTCCCTGTCTGGCAAACCGTCGCGTTCGAAGTCGCAATCCCAAGTGTCCGTGATCAAGCCCAATCAGCAACTTTGGTACCACGTTGCTGTAGGGTCTCATCGGCAGTCGTGCGTCCTTATGCACGCCTTGAACATCTCGTCGGTGTAGGGTCTGCATCGGCAAGCTCAGGTCCGGAACGGAATACACGCTTCGCAATGCATGTCGAACTTGCTTGCCCAATCCACTAATTTGCAGACTCACGACGTTGGTAGGCTGTCTGGTTGCTCTACCTCCAAACTACTGTATATTAAGTTGTCGACGCTCACCTTGAACCCCAAGGTGTCTCCGTAGCTCGTCGTCGATCATCGTTACGGACGATCCCTCATCCAGAAGTGCGTACGTATCCACTCGTCGACCAGCCCCGTACAGTGTGACTGGTAATATACGAAACAGTAGACGGCCTCCTTCTGCGTCGACACAGCTTAAATTTCTCTCTACGGGCGCCTCCGCTGGCTGCGGAGTTCCTTCGTTCTGGGTACGCCTGGAAACTGCTGACTGCTGGTTCCCCTCGTTGTACCTTCTATCGCTGCCTTGTTGCTGCGATCTTCTGCGTTGGCTGTCCGCCTGATGCAGCATGCTGTGATGCCTCTGCCGGCATCCATTAAATTGACACTCACCATGCGAGTTGCAGGATCTAGTCATGTGACCACTCTGTAGGCAAGTAAAGCATAATCGATGCCTTCTCACATATCTCCACCTGTCCGGCGGCGAAGCTCCATTGAATTCTCTGCAGTCCCTGACTGCATGTTGTCCTCCACAAATTGGACAACTTCTGGGGCGACCCTGTTGATCGCCTTGGTTATGGTCGATGCTTGCGTGCAGCAATCGACGCCTCGGTTCTTTCCCTTCGACGTCCACGATAGTACACACTACATTCGCGTACTCCGTCAACCAAGCACTGAAATGTACTATCGTTGGGAAAGGTGTAATCTTCGCAGCATGCCTTGCCCACTCCACACGATTGCTGGTAGGGAGCTTAGCTACAAGGTCTTTCATTAGTGTTGGATTCCCCAAATGCTGATCTGCCTTCGCTGACTGCAAGAAGGCTGTGAGGTTACTCACACGGGTTGCGAAGGGTACAATCTTCGCCAGATTGCACCTCTCAAATACCACTCAGCTGGCTGCGAATAAGTTGCTTCGGTCTGCCATACCTAAAGCGCAGCTGCTCTACCACAGCGCTGACATTCCTTGGATGGATGAGGAGAGAATTGACGGTCTCACGTGCCTCATCCTTCAGCGCCTTCAGCAAGCGTTGGTTGTTCTCCAAATCCGTGCAGTTGTACGCTTGAGTTGTCTCGGTAAACGCACAATAGAAGATCGGCCAGTCCTCTGGCTGACCACCAAATACTGGCAGATCAGGAAGCTTGCGTGGCATGTAGTTCCCATTGTTCCCGTTCGGGGTCATCCAGGCGTAGGATCCAGCTATTGACGTCGGCGTCATGGTGTTCTGGATGCTCACACCCGGCGGTGCAAAACCATGCGCTGCCTGCGCCGTACTTGTTGCGCAATATGGGGGATGATGACTGCTACTTGCTATCAGTGCTGGCCCGCTCCAAGATGGCGGCGCCACATGATCCGTACTTCTCGTACCGACCCCGTTATGTGGGATCCCGTTACTGCTCGTCAAAGATGGCGGCTCGATGCAAGATAGCGGCGGCCCTGACGCGGCGTTACCCACGCCGCCTTCGCCGACGGCTATTGAATCGCCAGCACTAAAATTTTTGCGAGCTCTTACATTTTCCAGCTCCTTCTCCAACGACGCGATTCTCTCCAAGAGATCCAACACAGGAGGTGGCCGGATCTGTCCTGGTACAGTGCCTCCAACCGTGGTAACAACACTTCCAGGCTGGGAATCTGTCACGGTGATCGCAGTGGTCTGGCTAGGAATCAGCGGCGCCGTAGTAGCTACTACTTTCTTTTTCGCCGGCTTGTTTCCCGCGCCACTACTCCCGGGTGTCTGACCCGCGCTTGTTGATACAGGAGTGACCTGCTCCTCGTTCAACCGGTTACTTCGTCTGGGGGAATGCAACATTCTGCCCAGGAACTTAACCAAATCCTTACGGAGTTGCCTTTAACGGCCGATTTCCACCCCGCGAGTAGAAAGGTTACTTCAGGCTGACTGCCGTTGTAAAGCCGTTTTATTCTGGAAATATTCACTTAGAACATAACCTACCACAATTCTGTTAGCTAATCTTACAAAAGTCGTTTGCGGCGACCAACGCAAACTCACTTGAGACTTCCTCGACGTCATTTATATCCAGATCTCGTTCAACTCCAGATTCAGGCTGTGGCCAGCTACCCGCTGGCTGCTTCAAAAACGCCGGTCCCCCTAGCCACCGTGACTGTTGACTGAGGTCCACGTGGCATTGCGAACGCGTTGCATCATCCGCCGCATTGTCGGCGGTTGGCACCCATCTCCACTGGGTTACCTTCGTCGACTCCAAGATTTCGGCCACACGATTTCCGACAAACTGTTTGTAACGGCGATGTGTGCTGCCGATCCATCGAAGCACCGTCTTGGAGTCCGTCCATAGCACAATATCATTGATGGCCACGCTGTGCTCCAGCCTGACAGCGTCCATCAGTCTCGTTCCAAGAACTGCTGCCTGCAGCTCTAGCCGTGGGATTGACATTGTTCGCATCGGGGCGCACTTTGTTTTGGCACATACAAAACTCACTAGCACGTCGTCGTCCTCATAAGTGACCCTCCAGTAGGCCACTGCCGCAAAGGCTGATTGACTCGCATCCACGAAGACGTGCAACTCTATTCCCCGTACAAATCCGCGGCCAAAATAATGGCGAGGACATCGGAACTGTCCCACGGCGTCCATCTCTTTACGCCAATTCACAATGGCTCTGTTAATCTCATCCGGTAGTGGTTCATCCCACTGCACTTTCTGCCTCCAGATCTCTCGCAACAGCAACTTGGCTGTTATCATGAGACAGCAAAGAAATCCCAAAGGATCAAATGTAGACATGACCAAGCTCAAAAACTCCCTCTTGGTAGGGACTCGTTCTCCGTTTACTACGCTGCTCGGAGTTCGATGGTACTTCACGTTAAACTTGAAGTAATCCGTGGCTGCCTGCCAATACATTCCCAGAATTGTCTGTTCAGACTCACCCCATCCGACGCACCTCACGTGTCCTGGTGGACCCAATGCTGTCTCCACAACGGGTGAACTGGATAAAAACTGGCATAACTCGAATCCAGCGTTCGCATGTATCTCCTTCACTCGGGTAGATACGCTGATGGCTTCGCTCTCGGTAGCAAAGCTGTCCACATAGTCATCCACATAATGACAATCGATGATGGCCTTGACTGCTCTCGGATCCGAATGCTCAAACTGTTTGGCATTCACAGTCTTCACGTAATGTGCAGCACTTGGCGAGCAGGCTGCTCCGAAGGTCATCACGTTCATCTCGTAGACATCAGGATCCCTGTTGTCGTTGCCATCTCTCCACAGGAAGCGTTGGGAAAGTCTATCCTCGGGTCGGATGAGAACTTGGTGGAACATTTCCTTGATGTCCCCACATACTCCGACGGCTCCTTCTCTAAAGTGAAAGAGTACAGCCGGCAATGGTTTGAAATGTTGCGGTCCTTTGTCCAGCGCCGAGTTTAGGGACTTTCCTTCAGCTTAGGCTGCAGCGTCGAGGACCAATCGAATCTTTCCTGGCTTATTGGGATTTTCGACTCCAAAGTGAGGCAAATACCATAGCCTGTCGCTTTCTACCGCAACCTCGTTGGGCTCCAATCGTCGAGCGTATCCTTTAGACACGTAATCCTTGATGATACTGCTGTAGTCCTGCGCGAACTGACCGTTCCGCTTCATCTTCTTCTCGACATTGACCAACCGCTTGTACGCCATGTCATAGCTTGGTGGCAGCACAATGTGGTCGTCCTTCCATAGTAAACCTGTCTGGTAACGTAGGCCCACTTTCACCGTCGTGTCTTCGAGTATCCTTTGTGCCCGCACATCGTCGCTGCCTGCGACTGGTGGCGCGAGCTTCACGCCAAAGTTCTCAATATCGAAGTAGTCTTCCACCATCCTCTGAAGAGTGTCATTCGTTGGCACGGTTAAAAGGCAAGACCTCGGTGATGGCGAAATTGATTGTCCACTTACGGGCCCAAAGACAACCCAGCCCAGCTCGGTTGCGGCCGCATACGGTCCCTGTCTGGCAAACCGTCGCGTTCGAAGTCGCAATCCCAAGTGTCCGTGATCAAGCCCAATCAGCAACTTTGGTACCACGTTGCTGTAGGGTCTCATCGGCAGTCGTGCGTCCTTATGCACGCCTTGAACATCTCGTCGGTGTAGGGTCTGCATCGGCAAGCTCAGGTCCGGAACGGAATACACGCTTCGCAATGCATGTCGAACTTGCTTGCCCAATCCACTAATTTGCAGACTCACGACGTTGGTAGGCTGTCTGGTTGCTCTACCTCCAAACTACTGTATATTAAGTTGTCGACGCTCACCTTGAACCCCAAGGTGTCTCCGTAGCTCGTCGTCGATCATCGTTACGGACGATCCCTCATCCAGAAGTGCGTACGTATCCACTCGTCGACCAGCCCCGTACAGTGTGACTGGTAATATACGAAACAGTAGACGGCCTCCTTCTGCGTCGACACAGCTTAAATTTCTCTCTACGGGCGCCTCCGCTGGCTGCGGAGTTCCTTCGTTCTGGGTACGCCTGGAAACTGCTGACTGCTGGTTCCCCTCGTTGTACCTTCTATCGCTGCCTTGTTGCTGCGATCTTCTGCGTTGGCTGTCCGCCTGATGCAGCATGCTGTGATGCCTCTGCCGGCATCCATTAAATTGACACTCACCATGCGAGTTGCAGGATCTAGTCATGTGACCACTCTGTAGGCAAGTAAAGCATAATCGATGCCTTCTCACATATCTCCACCTGTCCGGCGGCGAAGCTCCATTGAATTCTCTGCAGTCCCTGACTGCATGTTGTCCTCCACAAATTGGACAACTTCTGGGGCGACCCTGTTGATCGCCTTGGTTATGGTCGATGCTTGCGTGCAGCAATCGACGCCTCGGTTCTTTCCCTTCGACGTCCACGATAGTACACACTACATTCGCGTACTCCGTCAACCAAGCACTGAAATGTACTATCGTTGGGAAAGGTGTAATCTTCGCAGCATGCCTTGCCCACTCCACACGATTGCTGGTAGGGAGCTTAGCTACAAGGTCTTTCATTAGTGTTGGATTCCCCAAATGCTGATCTGCCTTCGCTGACTGCAAGAAGGCTGTGAGGTTACTCACACGGGTTGCGAAGGGTACAATCTTCGCCAGATTGCACCTCTCAAATACCACTCAGCTGGCTGCGAATAAGTTGCTTCGGTCTGCCATACCTAAAGCGCAGCTGCTCTACCACAGCGCTGACATTCCTTGGATGGATGAGGAGAGAATTGACGGTCTCACGTGCCTCATCCTTCAGCGCCTTCAGCAAGCGTTGGTTGTTCTCCAAATCCGTGCAGTTGTACGCTTGAGTTGTCTCGGTAAACGCACAATAGAAGATCGGCCAGTCCTCTGGCTGACCACCAAATACTGGCAGATCAGGAAGCTTGCGTGGCATGTAGTTCCCATTGTTCCCGTTCGGGGTCATCCAGGCGTAGGATCCAGCTATTGACGTCGGCGTCATGGTGTTCTGGATGCTCACACCCGGCGGTGCAAAACCATGCGCTGCCTGCGCCGTACTTGTTGCGCAATATGGGGGATGATGACTGCTACTTGCTATCAGTGCTGGCCCGCTCCAAGATGGCGGCGCCACATGATCCGTACTTCTCGTACCGACCCCGTTATGTGGGATCCCGTTACTGCTCGTCAAAGATGGCGGCTAGATGCAAGATAGCGGCGGCCCTGACGCGGCGTTACCCACGCCGCCTTCGCCGACGGCTATTGAATCGCCAGCACTAACATTTTTGCGAGCTCTTACATTTTCCAGCTCCTTCTCCAACGACGCGATTCTCTCCAAGAGATCCAACACAGGAGGTGGCCGGATCTGTCCTGGTACAGTGCCTCCAACCGTGGTAACAACACTTCCAGGCTGGGAATCTGTCACGGTGATCGCAGTGGTCTGGCTAGGAATCAGCGGCGCCGTAGTAGCTACTACTTTCTTTTTCGCCGGCTTGTTTCCCGCGCCACTACTCCCGGGTGTCTGACCCGCGCTTGTTGATACAGGAGTGACCTGCTCCTCGTTCAACCGGTTACTTCGTCTGGGGGAATGCAACATTCTGCCCAGGAACTTAACCAAATCCTTACGGAGTTGCCTTTAACGGCCGATTTCCACCCCGCGAGTAGAAAGGTTACTTCAGGCTGACTGCCGTTGTAAAGCCGTTTTATTCTGGAAATATTCACTTACAACATAACCTACCACAATTCTGTTAGCTAATCTTACCGCAGTATGTCCTCCTTACTTCACCACGCGACAATCAATGCGGAAGCTTAAAATCATAGCGCCAAACATGGCCGCTCAAATATGACCGCTCAGCGGTCGAGATCAAATCCATACTTTTTCTCGATATATACTAAACTTAATCTTAAGACCTATCGGATGAACTATCGTCCATCGACAGTTTTCAAGGATCTGTATTGGCGGGGCACGCTATATATTCCGGCACTAGCTCGTCGGCTTGGGGGGTGGAGGTCTTGCTTGTACAGATCTTGACACTGTCTACGCATTACTATTAATAGGATCAGAAATTGAGCGTGCATGCGACAATATTCAAAGCTAGTTACTAAACCGGAAGAAAAGATGCATAATTTAGAAAATTAAAGTATTAAGAAGCAAGAAGAAAGTTATTGAAAGAGGAAGGTGTGAAAGAAAGAGAGATTTATTGTTTGCAAAGCCTTGGATGTAATTGGGCTCGCATTCTGCCCACCCTACCTATGACCACCTGCCGCTAGAGCATAATTCTGGTGATCCCTTGTATACCCTAGGACCGCAGACACATCAGCCGAGTTCAGTTAGTTATTTGTTTAAGCTTCCATTTTAATAGTTATTTCATTGGCAGATAACATATTTAATTTATAAAATAATTTACAAAAGGGCAAAACAATTTCCCCGAGAAAAATAAGATATAATAAGTGTTGAACCGCATAGGTAAATACTGGGCTTCACAGGTGTATTCAATTATAAATGTAAAGTATATGCGTATAATGGGTGTATAAACATGTGCAGAGAAATGGTTTAATATAAGGATTATATAAAAATATAAAAATATATGTAAAATATAATGGTTCAAAAATAGTTTTAGGTTCAAATAAAATTCAACAATTTGTTCTTTTATCAAGATTAATATTCATTATTATTTCAGTATTCATCAGTGACTCGCCAGTTATTTACTTTCATTTTTATTAAAATTTATTACTTTTACCATAGAGGAAACTTTCAGTAAAAATTGAAATAATTAATTTTTTTTGGTTTAATTCATTCTTTTGGCATCATTAAATTTCAAATAACGGCTTTCTTAAATTTTCGGCATCGATATTTTCTATCGTTAATGAAGGGTTAATTGGCGCAGATATTTTCATTGGTTTTCTGGTAAATTAAAATGAAGGTAAAACAACTCACACAGCTGATTCTTTGGCGGACGATCGATCTTCCGACGCAGGTAGGCTGGAAAAGAACTCAAGGCATTTTCTGCTTTGATATTGGTTATATGTACACTTATAAACGCTTCATCATTTTTCGAATCAAGACGAATTTAAGAAAACTTTTGCCAGGGAGAGAGTAACCGTAAATTAACCGCGCAAATGAACATAACTTATTTTTAATATTATTAATTATTTAATTGAACTTTTTTTTCCATAATGTAGTTATCGTTATTGCTCCAGTATTAAATCACTTATTTTTTAAATAAATTTTTCTTTTAATTTAAGTTAACACATGTCTAGGAATTTCTCCCCGTTGGTTTTTTTTTCGCCAGCTTGATATTTTTTGGAGGTTACAAATAAGGTTAAGATCGATGCCCAAGCGGTAGATTTTACATGCTTTTGAAGGTATGTGTTAGGGCCGATCTATTTGGACTTATTTTTGTAATTTACGGGATTATTTTTGGAAATTCCTCGTTGAGATAAACTGGGTGCTCCCTGCAGCCGCTGCTGATCGTTGACAAGTAAGGGGTGCTCTTGAAGGCACTGCCGTTCGCTGGGCAAATAGGGGTGCTCCCCAAGACAAACCCGAAGGCTTGACAAATAGGGTTGGTGGGCGATGCGGGTGCTCCTCTGGGCAACTCCGAATCGCCGGTCAATAGGGTGCTCCTCAGGTCAACTTCAAAACGCTGGTCGATGTGGGTGCTCCTCAGTGCAGATTGGGATTGCCGGCCGATGTGGGTGCCCTCCAGAACAACGAACGAAGATACTGGATACCTAGCGAATAAAACGACCTACATGTTAGAAAAAAAAAACCTTCGATCACTGAGAACTTTTCTACCAACCTTGCAAAAAAAAAATGCACTCGCGTTGATTTGTCGTGGCGGCCGTGGCGGCCTGGGCGACCGTATCGAAAAGCGTCGAATTTCAGCCTTCAAAAAGCCAAAAATTTAGCACTCGAAATTATCTTTGCGCAACAGAAAATAACTCACTTCTTTGTTGAGATTTGTAAAATTTAAAAAAAATCACTTTCAGCGACCTTAGATAAGCCGCGTGCTTTTATATATCGAAACTTTACCGAATTGGTGCGAATAAATTTTCCACGTCTGACTGCCACGCCGGTTCAATTAAGAAGAAAGTTGAAAAATCATGCGGCGTTGGTTTCGACCATTGCCGGAAATTTCAGACAGCTGAGAAATCCGCCATTTCGGCTTAGAACAAGCTTTCCAGTAACAGCTGACTCAAGCCCGACCTGGCATCACTCCCAAAGATACTAATTAGTACTTTTGTTAAACACTAATTACCGACACTAATATGGAGGTGCATATGTACAGTCTCCAAAAGTCACTTGCTACCAAATTAAAGCATACTTCTAGGCTGAACAAAACTAAGAAACGTTCTTCAGGCGCCGCTACACCGTCTGTCCGTCTGTCTGTCCGTCCGGATGAACGCTGAGATCTCGGAAACTATAAAAGCTAGAAAGTTGAGATTACCCACACATATTCTTTGGCTTCCTACGCAGCGCAAGTTTGTTTCAGCTGAGCGCCACGCCCCTAACGCCCACAATCGCCATAAAGGACTATTAAAAGAAGCCTGGCGCCGACATCTTTACAGATTGTATAAAAGTGTACACCACTTTGTTGTGTTTATTAATACCTATCGAATTGTAGAAGAAATTTTTAAAATCGGACAATCCATTTAAAAGTTATGAGCAAAAAATGAAACAGCCACTAGATGGCGCTAGTAGCTAGTAGTATTAATCTCTCCCACTCCCTTTAGCTGAGTAACGGGTATCTAATAGTCGAAGTACTCGACTATAGCGTTCTCTCTTGTTTTTGATGGAACAGTTTTTTTAAAAATTTTTAATTTCTTACTTTTTTTGATTTTCTTTATATATCTCGGCGCATTTTCACCCAATTTGACCAGTTTTCATTTCATTTCAAAGTCAATACATCAGAGTTTACCTTTGTCATACAGATCAATATGATTGGATAAGTAATAGCAGCGCAGCAGCTCGACAAATATGAAAAATGTGTTTTTTGGTCGACTGTATATGGCCGATTCTTTTACAAACCGAACACCTTTTCTTGGGTCACATTTTTGATTTGCTTAAAACTTTTTTTACGTGTACTATTCGGAAAATAAGTAAACACGTGTATCAGGACTTAACCGAAAAAAATAATTTTTTTTTTAGAATTTAATTTAGTTGGCCAATAAACGACAACTTTGAAAAAGGAACCTCTATTGAAAATCTGTATCTCCAGTTGTAGTAATCCGATAAACTTCGTGTCTTTTGCATAATTTTCTCTAAAACATTTTGTTAATTTTTGTTTTTTAATGAGTTTTAATTTCTTAAATATAAAAAAAAAATTAACATTATCTGATTAAGCTATTGATTGGTTCACTTCGGTCGCGTGTAGACGTGTTTTCTTAACACTCCGGAAAAACAATTATTCACTCAGTCGAAAACGTTCAAAAAGGTTCAAAACGTTCGCGATGCTAATCGCATATCGTAAACTAAAGTACTAAACACTCTAGAGCCCAAAGTGCAAGAAAGTGCTAGTTAACTGACCGCCGAAAACCAGAGAGCTAGTTCTTGCTCTCCCGCCCCGCTTCTCACCGCTCAAACGCCATGAAGGGAGCAATGCAAAACTCCAACCGAGCTTCTGCCACCTACACACAAAAATAAATCTTGGTAAAATCAACTGTTATAATTGTCAATCAGTCCCCAACCACAAAAAATAGTCAATTCTACCAAGTAAATAGTTACTTTCACAACAACAAATACATACAATTAGCAAAGACACACACCTATATCCATGACAAAATTGACAATTTTTTGTGGTTGGGGTCTTTTTGACAATTTTTTTTTTGTGTGTAGTGCAACAACAACAGCAACTACTATGTTAACTACAACGGCCTCTGTCGCCAACAATGCAATAACACCCCCAAAAAACTCTGACGGCAATAAGCCCAAAGTAAACCGTACCAACAAAGGCTCTGAAAATCTCGGGCCATTAAATGAAAATAGATTTTCCATTCTGGCGGAGCCCGAAACAGAGTCTGAACAATTAGCCCCAAGGAAAGTGAAGCCGCCACCTATCTTAATTCGGGAGAAGACCTCGAATGCCCTACACTCATAGAAATTTTTACCTAAATACTAGATAAGTCGCCCTAAAACAGAGGTTGCCCTAAAACTACGAAAAATTTTCTTATTATTAGGGTAGCTAGCCCTAAAAATAGGACAAATCGCCATGGAAAATATTTTTTAGAGTTAGTTTTTCCAAAAAGGCAAAAATGCCCTATTATTTAGGGCGAATTTTTATGAACGAACTCTGATAGAATTTCCCTCTTTTAAGGGCGAAATCGCTCTAAAAAATAGAACAAAATACACCAAAAATTGCCCTAAAAACTTCCAAGACTAAAACGAAAATTTTAAGACGCAATAAATGGATACATACATGTAAAACATGTTATGTACATGTGTGTGTAGTTGACAGGTCAAAACAAGTGAGTTAGAAATTCTAAGGCGAATAGCCCTAATAATCGCACCAAAAGTTTGAAAATGGGTAGCCCAGCGGTCTAAGCACTCACACTTTCAGCTTTACTTACTGTTTGAAAATACAGGACGTGGGTTCGATCCCTGTGTGAGTCAACTACTTTTTTTTTTTTTCTTTTGAGTTTTTGTTACTATTGATATTTTTTCGCCCGCATGTTAAATTTAAAGTAGTCTTTAAACCTTAAATACGTATGGATATTCTGAGTTTAAAGACTAAATTATGTTAGGCATGTGAAGAAACGGCCGAAAATATATCACCCATCAGCAAAAAGAATACAAGTTTTCGTTCCGTTTAGTCAAAATATAACTTAGACCTCAAGAAAATAAGATGTGTACAGTGTTTGTACGTCGCTTAGCGCGATGGGACTGTGGTGCAGCGGTAGAGCGTTAGACTCTAACCCGAGAGGCCGTGGGTTCGATCCCACGTATTGACATGACCGAAAGTTTTTCTCAAGTAAGTTGTTTTTTCTCCTTATATATATCTCATTAATTCGATTACAAAGTTGATTTTTCAGTTCTAAACGCGGTGTTGCATAGGTAAGCCTTCTAACCGCATCCTTCCCATAGTTGTGTGTGTGTGTGTAGTCAAGTCCAGTTCCTATAGGACCTATGCGGCTTAGTATAAAGTCTATCCCAGGCATAAGGGATAGTTTTTTTTTAATTGGTTTGATTTTTAGGGCGATTCGCCGTTAAAAACAGAAAAAAATATAAGAAAAAACACACTACATAAAAGAAAAACTGCCTTTAAATCCAGAAAAAAGCCCTAGATTTATGAAAAACTGCCTTAAGTTTAGAGGTATTTTTCTTATTTCCAAGAACATTCGCCTTTAAATCCAGAACAACGCCCTAGATTTATGAAAATCTGCCTTTAGTTTAAAGGTCTCATTTCTTATTTTCAGGGCAATTACCTTCAAAAATAGAAAAATAGCCCTAGATCTAAGAAAAATCGCGCTAAATGTATGACTAATTCACCCGTATTTTTAGGGTAATTTGCCCTTATTTCATTGCCCAGTCGCCATTGACCCCCGTTTTAGGGCGATTTCCTTGTTTTTAGGGCGATTTTACCGTAAAATTTCTATGAGTGTAGTCAACAAAATAGATGAGCTAGTCGGAAAAGACAACATTCATGTTATTCCGCTTATGAAAGGGAATATAAGCGAAACAAAACTGCAAACCAAAACTGAAGACGATTTCCGAGCAGTGTGAATGTACTTAAACGTTGCCAAAAAGAATTACTACACGTACCAGCTAAAAAGCTGCAAAGGCTTGCAAGTTGTACTTAAGGGAATGGAGCCCGATGTGACCCCCTCTGAAATTATAGAGGCTTTAAAAGAAAACGGTTTTTGTGCAAAACATTTTATAAACATTATGAACAAAAAGAAGAAGCCGCAACTACTATTCAACGTCGAGCTGGAGCCAGACAGCAGAACTTTGAAAAGAAAAACGCAGTGCACCCGATATACAAGTTGCAGTACCTGCACCGTAGGATAACAGTAGAAGACCCGCACAAACAAAACATGCCAGTGCAATGCACCAATTGCCAGGAATGTGGACACACCAGGGCATACTGCACCCTCAGGTCAGTATGTGTAGCTTGTGGAAACTGCCACGGCTCCGAACCCTGCCCTGCCAACAATGAAGACTCTCTCACTAAAAAGTGTGTAAACTGTCAAGGAAACCACACAGCTAACTATAGAGGCTGTCCAGTCTACAAGGAGATAAAAAGTCAGATGCAACGAGCGACAACGGCACGCTCCCAGAAGCTTTCTTCTCAAAAGGAGCCAGGTCATCATTTGACCCTTTAATTACACTGAGAAAAAAACAGTCTAAAACAAGAGAGAACGCTATAGTCGGGTGTCCCGACTATCAGATACCCGTTACTCAGCTAAAGGAGTGCGAGGGAGATAGATATATAAAATCTTTGATCGGGCATAACTTTTTAACGAATGGTCCGATTTGAAAAATTTCTTCTACATTTCGATAGGTATTGATAGTCACAATAAAACTGCATTTTTAGTTTTCCAAAATCTTTAATGGTGTGGGCGCCAGACACCTTTAAAAAAATGATGTAGGGCGATTGAGGGCGTTAGAGGGGGCGTGGCACCATTTTGAAATAAACATGCGCTGCGTAGGAACTCCAAAAATATGCATGCAAAATGCCAATCCTCTAGCTTTTATAGTTTCCGAGATCTCAGCGTTCATACGGACGGACAGACGGACAGACGGACAGACGGACATGGCTAGTTCGACTCGGCTAGTGATCCTGATCAAGAATATATATACTTTATAGGGTCGGAAAAGCTTCCTTCTCCCTGTTACATACTTTTGCACGAATACAATATACCCTTTTACTCTACGAGTAACGGGTATAATTAAGAGAAATATTCTTAAATTAAGAACGTTTGGTCATAGAAATGAGTCAAGTCCGATTGTTCTTATATCAAGACAGAATGTTCTTAAATGAAGAACACTTATTGTAGACCAAAAAATCTGAAATTAAGAAAAATTGGTCTTCATCTAAGAACATATTTTATTAATTTAAGATGTCAATGGTATAGAATTAAGACTAAATATTCTGAATTTAAGAGTAAGGTAAAGTGATCTTCTTTTAAGATTAAAAATATTTTATTTAAGAATATAAATTAATTTATTTATTTTATTACATTCTCAACAGTAAGAAACAGGGACTGTAATTAATGATTATTTTCGCTATTTTTAAATGAATAAATCATACACTTCCAATCAACATAGAACAAGCATGACTAGCAAGTTTGTATCATTTAAGGATACACTATGAATATCCTTGATGATTTTTAATTTTTAATTGTTATATTTATTCTTCTATTGTTAAACATTATTTTTGAGCAAAAAAAAAAAAATCACGAATAATCATTATTTTTGAGTTTTATTTTTTTTGCTCAAAAATAATGATTATTTGTGATTTTTATTTTTTTTTTGCTCAAAAATAATTATTAGTCATGATTAAAAAAATTAAAAAACGATAAGTAATCATTACAAAGTAATTTTTAAAATATTACTTATAATGATTACGGTCCCTGATAAGAAATTAATTTATACAACATGTGAGGAGTCGTAAAACTCCCCACAAATCTCGAGGCAGGAGAGCCCCTAGCAACAGCAAAGGCAGCGAGAATGCGGCAGACCCCAAGGGCATCCAGGTCCACCGGTAAATACTGGACCTTGGACCCAGCCAAAGCGGAGAGACCGTGAAATAACGGTGCCGCGCTGGACCTTGGACCCACGCCGCCAAAGGGCAATGAGGTCGAACGGTAAAGCCGTGGACTTTGAACCGGCGCAAAGAGGAGGCACCGTGAATTAACGGGACTCCCTTGGATCTTGGACCCGATGCGTGCCGTGTGCAAAGGGAACTAACGGGACACCCTTGGACATTGCACCCTAGCGAGCCGTGTGCAAAAAGGGAAATAACGGGACCACGCCGCAGCCTATAAAAGGAGGGCGCAGGCGCAGCTCGGGACAGTCAACCGAGATACGTGAGCGAAAGTACAAGTGAGACAAGAAAACCAGATATCAAGATTCAAGTGCGAGGATTCAATCGAGTGCGTGACCGTGAGAGTACCGAGCAACCGAGTGCTCAACGCCCAGATCAAGATACCAGAGTCAAGACGCTAGGCCAAGGCTGATACTGCAACGGTGAGATCTGCAGGAAGCAGAGATTGGAGTGGGAACGAGTGCTGGACAGGAGCAGAGTCGAGAGAAGGACGAGCTACCGGCAGGGTAAGCGCGGATCAAGAGTGTGTGCCAGGCGTCGGGGTTACAGTGGACTGACGATAAGGCTGAATCCTCGGATTGGACCTGTCGGGACATTTGTTTCTCAGGCTAGAGCCAGACCGACCTCAGGGAGCACGACGAAACAGGTGGTCCCAGGATCGTTTTGGTCGGACCCGAAAGGAAGGTTGTGCAGACTTTTGAGTCCTACGTGCCGGGTGGAACTGGTAAGACGCCGTTGGAGAACGACGCCGCAGGAGTCCACAAGTAGCACAAAGAGATACGAGAGCAGCGACGCCGTCGAGGAGCGCCGCCGTGAAACGCACGAGGAGAATCTTGAGCCGAGGAAGGCAAGTCGCCGACCAGGCAAGCCGCAACAGCCAGCTGACGTAGAACACGATTCCAGCGAAAAGAAAACTTAATAAAGTTTTCCGATTTGTCCCAATCGGATATCACTGCATTTTCTTGGGTCACGGGCAGTCACGTAATACAAATTTGGTGGGACGAACACACAATATCTCTGAGCTAGTCGCGGCGTTTACGTAGCGATCAAACAGTTGAAAACGGTTCGTTACATCTGGCGCCCAACGTGATTGTCCCGATCAAGAAAGCAGATAGAAGATGGGCAAGTCGTGGCTGTATGCCCTCAAAAGGGATGACTTTCCCGCCATCGCAGCCGCCCTTGGAATCGGGCTAGAGGGTCTCGTGGATGACATGAGAAAAGCACTGTCGGAGTTTATAGACCGCACAACCAAAGAACCAGAGACAGTTGCCATCCTCGAAGCGTTGGAAAGGGATTACGGAAAGAAGACTCCCGAGATGAAAATCACGAGCGCAGAGGGCTTGGTGAGCAGTTTGGACGTCCAAAGCCTCAGGGACGCCGGCAACCAGGAGCGACGAAACTCCACTCAAAGGGAGAACAGTCGGGAAAGGCAGGAGGACTCCTATCGAAGGAAGGACAGGGCCAAGCCAGAAGTGCAGGACTATGCCAAGGTGGCGAAGCAGGTACGAGAGTGGACCTTCAAGTACGACGGCCACGACAAACCCCTGGAGTTCCTAGAACAAGTAGAGTGGTCAGCGGTGACGTACGGGCTCAACGCCGATCTAATCCCCAGAGCGATGCCGGAACTCCTGCAGGGAAGAGCCCTCAAATGGTTTATCGCCAACAACAGATTCTGGGAGACATGGGCAGACTTTTCCCGGAGCTTCAAGGAATTCTTCCTGCCCAGGGGCTTCATGGTGAAGCTAGCCGATCAGGTCAGGCAGAGGAAACAAGCCTTCAATGAGTCCTTTAAAGACTACATGGTAGACATGCAGACCTTGATGCGGCCCCTGGATATGTCCCGAGAAGAGGTCCTGCAGAGGATAATAGAAAACAGCACACCGGATGGCACTGGCAGACGACTTCGAGGAGTTGGACCAGCAAAGGAGGAAGTTCGAGGAGGCCAACACCCCACAGACCAGGATGCACCCCGTACCCGCAAGAAGAGAGTTCCAACACCCGGTAGCTGCAGGACGGGAATTCGAACACCCGGGAACAGCACAAAGAGAGTTCGCGCACCCAGCAGCCACTCGAAGGGAGCAAGGAGCAGTCAGCAGAATGTGCCAAGACGGCACAGATGATCCCCGGAGGCAAGGTCCACAGGACCAAAGGACAGAGGGAAGGAGAGGATACGTCACAAACCCAGCAACAGCATGCCGAAGATGCGGAAGCCAAGAGCACTGGGCAACAGAGTGCCGAAACCGCCCGGTGCTGTTCTGCTGGAAATGCGGGAAAATAGGCATACTGACAAACAATTGCTGCCCGAGATCGGGAAATGCCCAGCGATCCCAGCCACCGAGGGGCAACTAGGGTTCGCGAGGCACTGCCCCTCAGATCTAATGGGCGACCTGAAGGCGGAAGAAATGCAACTGTCCGCCACAGTGCTCATAGCCGGGAAGAGGCTGAAGGCCACGGTGGACACCAACGCCACGGCTAGTTTTATAAGCGAGGAGCTGGCGGACAGGTTGCAGGCGGCAGGACAGGTCAGGCCCACGAGGAGGCAAGTACGGATGGCAGACGGACGGTGCGGGAGCATCACCTCGCAGTTGGAAATAGGAATAGGACTCGGCACGAGAACTGTGGTAATACAGTTGCTGATCCTTCCTGGAATCATAGACGCCCTGGTGCTAGGATGGAATTTCCTCACTACAATAGGAGCAAAAATGGAATGCGCTGGACTTCGGGTGGCAATACCACCAAGAAACAGGGAACAAAACTGCACAGAGGAAAGACTGTCCGTCGCGGTCACGGAAACGCCAAAAGAATTCACGGAAGAGGACGTAGCTGAATTCCTGAAAACAGAATTGGCAGGTTTGGAGAATATACAAGGAACGTCGACCGTGGCTGTACACAAGATCACCATGAAAGATGATCAGCCGGTCAAACAAAGGTACTATCCCAAGAATCCCAAGATGCAAGGGGAAATTAACTCCAAGGTCGACGAGATACTCGAAAAAGGCTGCATAGAACCATCGAAAAGTCCCTACAGCTCACCAATCGTCATGGTCAGGAAGAAGACAGGGAAATGGAGGTTGTGCGTAGATTTCCCGCAAATAAACGCAAGGTCCGTTAAGGACGCGTATCCGATGCCAATGATAAACTACATCCTGGACCAGCTGAGAGAAGCCAAGTACATCAGCAGCCTGGATCTAAAGGACGGGTACTGGCAGATACCCTTGGAGACGGACAGCAGGCAGTACACAGCCTTCACAGTCCCGGGAAAAGGTCTATTTCAATGGAGAGTCATGCCATTCGGACTACACTCGGCATCGGCGACATTCCAAAGGGCGTTGGACCAGGTCATAGGGCCCGAGATGATGCCGCACGCTTTTGCGTATCAAGACGACATTATCGTCATCGGACGGACCATAAAGGAACATATGCAGAACCTAAAAGAGGTGTTCAGAAGACTGCGGGCAGCAAACCTGAAAGTAAATGCTGATAAGTGTAAATTCTTCAGGAAGGAGTTGCAATACTTAGGGCATCGAATCACAGACCAAGGCATTGGGACGGACCCGGAGAAGGTCTCGGCTATAGCTCAGCTGAAGCCACCGGCAAACGTTAAGGAGCTGCGCCAATATCTGGGGGTGGCATCATGGTATAGGCGATTCGTACCAGACTTTGCCACCATAGTACAGCCCTTGAACGCACTCCTCCGGAAGAAAGCAAAATGGGAATGGACGAACGATCACCAGCAAGCGTTCGAAGCCGTCAAGGCCAGGCTAGTTGCTGATCCAATCCTAGCATGCCCCGATTTCAGCAAAACGTTTGTACTCCAAACAGACGCCAGCGATTACGGCCTCGGTGCTATTCTCACACAACATTCGGACCAGGGTGAGCGGGTGATTTCCTACTCCAGCCGATCCTTGAACGGGGCGGAAAGGAATTACTCTGCAACAGAAAAAGAATGTTTAGCGATCGTGTGGGCCATCAGGAAATTAAAACCTTACCTGGAGGGCTACCACTTCAAAGTGATAACCGATCACATGGCCCTGAAGTGGTTGAATAGCATCGAGAGTCCGTCCGGCAGAATCGCGAGATGGGCGCTGGAGCTACAACAATACGATTTTGAAATCGCATACAGGAAGGGCCAGCTTAACATAGTAGCGGACGCCCTGTCACGGCAGCCGCTACCAGAAACGTGCCGAAGACTGGAAAATAAGGAAACCGATCTGCAAGAACGAGCACAATGCCCCTGGATAAAGGAAATGCAAGGAAAGGTCACGCAGAATCCACAAAAATACCCCGATTATCTGATGGAAGCCAACCGGCTGTACCGACATATTCCACACAGGGCTGGCAACGAGGACGTAGTCGCCTGGAAGCTGTGCGTACCCACCGAGTCGAGAAAAAGGGTCATCTCGGAAAATCACGACATGCCAACGGCCGGACACCTGGGCAGTCGGAAAACGATTGCAAGAGTGGCAGCAAGATACCACTGGCCGGGTATGCATCGAGACGTACGGAAATATGTGCGGAACTGTGAAAGCTGCATGAAATACAAGCCTAACCAACTCCAGGCAGCCGGAAAAATGCTAACACAAATTCCGGAGGAGCCATGGGCTACGGTATGCGCCGATTTTGTCGGTCCCCATTAGCGGGAAAAGAGAGAGGACGATACGGTGTATCGAAACGGGCACAACACATGGAACACACACGGATACACGAGCACACACACACAACCAGGAGCGCGAGAGCGGGTCAGAGGAGGGTCAAAACCGCGACTACCGTTACCGGCTGACGCACACCGATGCAATTCCGTAGGAGGCGTACACGGAGGTCAAGTCCCGTTACCGGTACAAGCCCTACGGAATAACGGAACAGGAGCGCGGCGGAAAAGCAGAGGTTACGCGGAGAGTAGAGCAGAGCGGATCTGCCTATTCGAAACTTTCACAAGTAGGAGTAACATGGAGGCAGCAGCAACATATACCACCCAATCCGAGGCACGTGGAGCCGGCGTCGGGGAACAGCCCGCAGCGACATGGAGGCAGGACCCCGAATCCTACCTCCAGCTGTGCGCGTCACCCCTGGCGTCGCGCTCTCCGTCGCCGGCGGAAAGCGAAGAAGACCGCGGCGAGATTCCCGACGTGGATCTGGAGGACGACGCGGAAGAGGAGGAGCGGATACCGGACGACGCTGGATCCGTGGTGTCGCTCTCGTCGGACGACGATGACGAGACCGGGGGGGCGTTGGACTCGGTCACCCCGGAGGTGTCCTCGGACGAAGAGGATCACCTGCGACGAGAGGAGCGGGTGAGGCTGAAGTCCTACCGCATCGAGATGGCGCGGCAAGGGAAGGGCTACATCCCGCTAGGGATGGCGCCACCCACGGATCGCCCGAGGGACTTTCGGCGAATGTTCTTGGAGCGCCGGATTACTCACGCCCGGATGGTGGGGCAAATGAGGCGGAGGGCGGCCACCGAAGCCGCGATTCAGAGGCTGCTGAAGACGGCCGAGGAGGAGGAGGCCCGCCTGTGGGAGCCTCAGCCGCCGCCACCGCCGCCACCGCCGGCATCACCAGCACCGCCGCCGCCACCGCCGCCACCGCCAACGCCACCGCCACCACCGCCAACGCCACCACCGCCACCGCCACCGCCACCGCCAACGCCACCGCCGCCACCGCCGCCACCGGCAACCACACCGCCCTCACCACCGCTGCAGGAGCAGCAGGAGTCATGGCGGATCGCGGAGGAGCGACGGGTGGTCGAGGCAGAGGGCAGGACGTGGCACGAGGCGGTCGTGACGTGGAGATGGCCGGCACAGGAGCAAAGGAAGAGGACGGCCGGAGAGGACGAGGGCCCGGAGAAGACGGCGTGGGAGGCCCACACCGGCACCGAAAATCGCGCGGCAGTACTCGTGCCCGAGGCTCGTGCCCCACCGGAGAGGCCGGAGCTGCAGCGGCAGCATTCGGCGAGCGGCGAGCCGTGGACGCCGATCGCGGAGGAGGAGTGGCCACCGAGCGTGGCAACGGAGGCACGACGGCAGCGAGGGAGAGCGCGGCAGAAGCGATGGGCCAAGTTGGTCGTCGCTGACGGGGTCCGGTACCGCATCAAGGTGTCCGCGACCGGCGTCGTAAAGGTATACCGCGTCGAATAAAAGGAGCCCTAGATCGGGGCTAGAACCGAGAGAAAATATGTTCTGGGACAGGGGAGGGTATGCGCGGCAACATATGCGCAGGCGCAGCCAGCGCCAACAACAACCACAACAACACAAGCAACACACCAACAAAAAAAGGGGTTAACGACCTCTGCAACAGCCGTGCCAGGAGCGGATCGAGGGGCGCGAAAGCCAGGCGCGCGGGCCTGCAAATACGACGCGAGGCTGCCGCAGGCGCGGGACACGGGGGCACGGGGGCCAGGATTCGCACCCCGGAGCATCCAGGGGCATGCATACATTCATCGCCATGGAGCTGCAAAAGAAAAGGAAATGGTCAGATGGCTGGAAAGCAGAGAAAAACAAGAAAAAAACACTTACCATCGCAAAGCGGCCACGCGGGAGTGAAAAATCGGGATGGGGGCGCTGCGATAGCGGCGGTTGATCGATAGTGCGATCGATAGGGATAACGATATGGAAAAATACTAGATTTTCACAGTGGCCACACTATTGGTCACACTGCGAACTGGAATGAAAATGGCAACGCTGGACACGGAACGTATGGAATTGAAGACATGGAAGTGGCAACGCCGCTCACCACGATCGATGAACGCAATTGTGAGATGAAGCGGAGTTGCCAGACTGCGGAGAGAGAAGTGGTGGATTTCGACGTTGGAGTGGCGCGGAAATTCAAAAATTCCGTCCGGAGGCGAGGATCAGCGACCAAGGAGGAGGAATCGTCAGGAGCAGGAGAAGGACGGCGCCGGGAGGGTCTATACGCGGGGGTCGAGATGCCTATTGGACACGGCTGAGGCTGGCATCGCTGCGATCCGACCGGTGGCCAAACGGCAGGAGAAAGGCATCAGCGAGGGTTAGACGCGGTCGTCAAGACGCCTACAGGACACGGCTGAGACTGCGCCGCTGCGTTCGGACTGATGGCCAACAACAGGAGTAGGGAACCAGGAATCAGAGAGGACGAGGAGTACAACGAGGGAGCTGAGAGGCGTCGACGGAGTGCGCCGGGTGGAGAAAGCACCTTCTTCAAAAATTTCCAAAGAAAGGGGGAGATGTGAGGAGTCGTAAAACTCCCCACAAATCTCGAGGCAGGAGAGCCCCTAGCAACAGCAAAGGCAGCGAGAATGCGGCAGACCCCAAGGGCATCCAGGTCCACCGGTAAATACTGGACCTTGGACCCAGCCAAAGCGGAGAGACCGTGAAATAACGGTGCCGCGCTGGACCTTGGACCCACGCCGCCAAAGGGCAATGAGGTCGAACGGTAAAGCCGTGGACTTTGAACCGGCGCAAAGAGGAGGCACCGTGAATTAACGGGACTCCCTTGGATCTTGGACCCGATGCGTGCCGTGTGCAAAGGGAACTAACGGGACACCCTTGGACATTGCACCCTAGCGAGCCGTGTGCAAAAAGGGAAATAACGGGAGGGCGCAGGCGCAGCTCGGGACAGTCAACCGAGATACGTGAGCGAAAGTACAAGTGAGACAAGAAAACCAGATATCAAGATTCAAGTGCGAGGATTCAATCGAGTGCGTGACCGTGAGAGTACCGAGTAACCGAGTGCTCAACGCCCAGATCAAGATACCAGAGTCAAGACGCTAGGCCAAGGCTGATACTGCAACGGTGAGATCTGCAGGAAGCAGAGATTGGAGTGGGAACGAGTGCTGGACAGGAGCAGAGTCGAGAGAAGGACGAGCTACCGGCAGGGTAAGCGCGGATCAAGAGTGTGTGCCAGGCGTCGGGGTTACAGTGGACTGACGATAAGGCTGAATCCTCGGATTGGACCTGTCGGGACATTTGTTTCTCAGGCTAGAGCCAGACCGACCTCAGGGAGCACGACGAAACAGGTGGTCCCAGGATCGTTTTGGTCGGACCCGAAAGGAAGGTTGTGCAGACTTTTGAGTCCTACGTGCCGGGTGGAACTGGTAAGACGCCGTTGGAGAACGACGCCGCAGGAGTCCACAAGTAGCACAAAGAGATACGAGAGCAGCGACGCCGTCGAGGAGCGCCGCCGTGAAACGCACGAGGAGAATCTTGAGCCGAGGAAGGCAAGTCGCCGACCAGGCAAGCCGCAACAGCCAGCTGACGTATAACACGATTCCAGCGAAAAGAAAACTTAATAAAGTTTTCCGATTTGTCCCAATCGGATATCACTGCATTTTCTTGGGTCACGGGCAGTCACGTAATACAAATTTGGTGGGACGAACACACAATATCTCTGAGCTAGTCGCGGCGTTTACGTAGCGATCAAACAGTTGAAAACGGTTCGTTACAAACAATTCATACAAGTTGCTTCTGAAATTAATTAAGTGTATCGTTGCACTTTAAGGTACATACTTCAGTCGTAAGTTTTTGTTTTGAATAACGTAAGACTAGATAATTTCAGTACATTTTAATTTAATTTTTTAGCAAAAAAATATGGCTCTATGCATTTGGTTTGATAATATAATACTCGCACGTTAGTTTGGTACGTTTTTCAGTTCATTAAGAAGATGAGCGATACGTGTCGACTTCAAATCATATTCAGTTGATATTTCATAAAAATATTTTAGGATAAATAGCCATGGTTGCTGACAGGCGGAAGGATATTTTAAATTAAGCACTTGAAATATTTGAAAGCAAATGTCCAAACTATCCAAAAATGAATCAAGTTTATATAGACTAAAATCTTGTAATTTACGGTTGACTGCCAGTGAGCTAATGTCAATTCAATTTTTGTTCAATTTTTTATTTGTTTATATCCTAACGCTACAAGTAAAAACTTATGTTTATTGCGCTAGTCACATCGGATTGAGTAACAAGAATAATTTAATTTAAAAGTGATACTTAAAGTCTAACAAAGTAGGGTTGATAACTTGATTATAAGTTATAAGTTTGCAACTAATTTTGATCTAACATCAGTTCTTTGATTTTCGATTTAAATTGAGACGCGCTTCTAATGGTTTTGATATCATGTGGGAGATAGTTCCATAGGCGAATTGCATTGATAAAAAATTGTCTCTGCGAGCATAAGGTTTTATGTCGAGGGATAATAAAAATAATAAAAATTATGTGTTCTTTGCGATTGAGCTGGAAGAAGTTTCTGAAACAAGTAAGACGGTTCACGGGTGCACACAATCTTATGAATAAAAGTTAATGTTTTGAGGTCAATCCACTGACTAAGGCTAAGGTCAAGAACATTATTGACTAGGTGGGAAGTGTGGTCAGTGCGACGAAGATTAAACACGTAACGGACGATCGAATTACAAGCAACAGTTAATTTTTGAGTATCTTGAGTGTCGCAGTGCCCAAAAATCTCAACACCGTAAAACAGGGTGGGAACCAAGATTGTTTTGGCCACTAGCATTCGAAGTTGGGTTGGCAAGAAAGACTGAGAAGTAGAAAGCTGTCTCAGAAGCCCATATGTTCGCCCAGTTGCTCTGGAGATATGTTTGCTCCATGTTAACGTGTTGTTAAAGGTGATACCCAGGTTGCCTGCCGATTCTTCGTATTTGATAGGGCTATTTCCAATTATTAAATTCGGGAGTTGCGATGTATCGAAGGGTTTTTTTGTAGATAATTACGCATTTGCTTTTTTTTGGGTTTAGACATAGTCCGTTTTCTGTGGCCCAGGTATTAATTTTGAAAAGCAGGGTATTACACATACTAATACAATCATTGACTTGACATAGAGGCTTACTAACATAAATTTGCACATCATCAGCGTATAGATGGACATCACAGGGGGATAGAACGTTGGGTAAATCATTAACATAGATGGAAAACAATAAAGGCCCTAGCACAGATCCTTGGGGAACGCCTCTAGACACCGAAACAAAGCTAGAACAACAACTCCCAGATACGACTGCTAGTTGTCTACCTGTTAGATAGGACCTCATGAGCATGACTGCAGAGTCGGAAAAATTGAAAAGGTTTTTTAGCTTTGTGCATAGAATACTATGGTTGACGGTATCGAACGCCTTGCTGTGATCAAGTAGAGTCAAGAACGTTATCCAGTTTTTATCAAGCCTCGATCGAATGTCCTCAACTACATCTGTAATGGCACTAACACAGCTCCTATTTTTCTAAAACCAGATTGCTTTTCACTAAGCATGGAATGGTCATCCATAAAGGGTTGTATCTGTGCCGCCAATATGATTTCAAAAATTTTTGACAAGTAAGGAAGTAGGGATATGGGTCTGAATTCCGTTTGACTTTTCGGGATAGGTACAATTTTCGCGTACTTCCATGCAGAGGGAAAAGTGGATGTGGTAATTGCTGTGTTCATAATGTGTGTTATATGGCTAAGGAGTAATGGTAATAATAATTTAATAAATTTTGGGCTAATGCCATCCAGGCCTACAGCGTTTGACTTCACCTTAAGTAAACATTTAAGAACTTCACATTGGCTAACGCACATAAAACTAAATCTATTATCACATTCTGGTAAGGCATTCAGGTACTTGTTACATGTAGCTTCAGGTACATCGAATTGCACAAACTTCCTGTTTAAATCGTCGACGTTCACTTGGTGTTGGGCCAGCTGCTTGGTGTTACCAATTCCAATATTTTTAAGTTCACGCCAAGTTTTTTTAGTCGATAAATTTGGAAATTTGGACCCATAAAATTCGCACTTTGCAGATCTGATGATTTGCCGGACATTATCACGCGCCCGAGTGTATTGCATTCTAAAAAATTCAGTCTTATATCGTTTCCAATTATTGTAGATCGCTATATTTTTTTTAATATTATGGGTAAACCAAGGATTTTGCTTTGGATGGATAGTTTTTTCCCTTATTAACACACATTTGTTATAAAGGTACTCAATGATGCTGTTAAAAATGTTCAATTGATGCTCGATATTGGGAGACATATATATGGACGTCCAATCACAATTATTATATTCAACTTCCAGTTCAGTGTAGTTAATATTTTTGAAGTCCCTTAATTCGAAAGTGTCAGAATTATAAGCTAAAGTCAAATCATACGTCAGAAAGATGAGGTCATGCTTAGAGAAAACTGGTACAGAGACTTGGTCATACAATAAAATCTTACTAGGGACATTAACAAAGAAAAGGTCAAGAAGAGTATCACAGGTGTCGGTAAAATGTGTAGGAGTGTATAAATTAACTGAAGTCAAGCCTATAGATTCGAGACTGTCAAGCAGATGTTTTTCCTTTAGGATATTGCTATTAAAGTCGCCTGTAATAATAACATCTGTATATTCAACAGATATTTCACGCAGAACATTTACTAAGGGGGAATAGTCAACAGTACGATTCGGCCGGTAGATGCATCCTATTAGTGCTTTCGAAGAAAGATGTTTACCTGAAAGTTCTAAAAATAAGTATTCAATTTCGCTATCGATTGGATGCTTACATTTAACGGTAGAATTCAATTTTTTGTTCACATAAATAGCGACACCACCAGCATGACTATAACGATCTGCACGATAAACAACATAGTCATCACACGCAATAGACAAATCACTAAAATCGGGCAAGAACCAAGTTTCAGACACGCAAATAACATCAACATTAGACTGGACAAACAAGTACCTAAACTCATCAATTTTTTTCAAAAGACTCTGTGCATTAATGTGAACGACCTTGATTCCCTTTTTGTGCTTAGCTAAGATTCTTATCAAACTCGCAGCTATGGAACTACCTACTTCAGTCTGGTCGAACATGTTGAGGACCTACTGGGAAGCGCGCTTTAGAAAAAAATATAAATTTAGGAGATAACGAGATAGTTGCAAACTTTTGACAATTAACAATAATTAAATATAAAGGCATAAATACTACTGATAAGTATGTAAATAAATATAAAGGTAAAATTTTAGGGACGAAAGCTCTCACTGTTAAGAGCACCAGCCCTATCATGCGATCCAGATGAAGCAGCAGAAGTTGTACCCGATGTAGAAGAGAGGGGAAGAGCGGTTTGTGTTTGTGCGCTCAGATCACGAGAGAGCGCTGAAAGCTCATCCATGCGCTCAATGCGGTATAACATATTATTACCGCAGCGGACATGCACAAAGCCTCTGCGAGTAAAGACGGCTGACAAAATTTTATGCTTTTTTAGTTTCATGGCCTCTTTAAAGATTATGTAGTGCTCTCTTAAAAGCTGCTCATTAATATAAAGAGCTGCTTGTGAGTCGAACCCAATCAGCTGTAAGCTAAGTTGTTGTTTAGCCGTGCGCCGGTAGGCTCCGATGCAGCGTAACAGCGTGATTTTTTTGTGGTAATTTTCCATTTTTTCTGGCCCGGAAAATTTCGGTAAACTTCGGCGGCGGAGTGAGCTGCAGCGAAAAGCAGAGTTTGTGGTAAAAAGTCTTCAGATTTTCACCCTCTAAAAATGGTATTCCGTGCATGCGTAATTCGCAGGCCTGAGTTGCCATTTGCTGAGAAGATAGTTTGGCTTCTAACTCGCCAACTCTCTCCTTCAATGTGAACAGTTCGCAGACCTGATGATCCAGGTTGTTGATACGCTCGTTCACCTTAACCCTGTCAGACCGTATCTCGGCAACCTCAGCCTCCACGCTCGCGACCCGCTCTCCCACCAGCTTTAGATCAGCTGCGATTCCATCCAGACGAGTCAAAAGGCCGCCAAGAATACGCTGCTCCGCGTCTTGCACCAGGCCAGTAAGTTTTTGTGTTTGCTCTAGAAGACGCAAGTTGAGCATCTCCAGCAGCTGAGATGACGGCGCATCGGACACACGCTCGTTGGTTATCCCGTTGCAGTTGTTGTTGTTGCTACGCAGACGTTTGTTAGATGGAGCAACAGTCACAGACATGGTTACTGCGTACGTGTAAGGCAAGTGATTATGTAGAGGTGCGGTGGTAGTTGAAGAAGGCGGTAAAACGATGTTCGATTCTCACACACAAGTGTAGGTGCCCGGTTTGATGCACTAAGACAACAAAACAAGTGCAGATCGAAGTTTGTGATTATTAATTGTTTTAAATCGATTGAAACTTTGCACGGTCGGTGGCGATCCACAATTCACAGTGTTCACAGTGAGGGCGGGAAATTGTTCCAATATTACACCGGAGATTAGATTTTTTGGCCTAAGATACTAGGTAAAAAACTTAATTTTCTTCGGAGCTATCAAAAACACGTCCGTTCAACAGTTCGGTTCAGTTCTATTGTGTTTTGTTAATTTTTTGCCATTAATGATTGGCGACTCGGTTCCACCCAGAAATAAACACTGGAGAATTTTAATAGCATTGCTGGAAATAATTGACTTACTCGGAAAATATACTTTTTAAACAGAGGACCTAATAAAACTAAAAATGTTAATTAAAAAGCAGGATACATAAAGTTGTATGGAAACTTAAAGCCGAAGCACCATTTAATGGTACATTATCCCAGTAGTATTTGTGGTGCATGCGATTCGAAGCTAAGTACAAGGAAGCCAACATTTATATTCAAAATATTACATCGCGGGTTAATCCTCCTCATACCTTTGCAATTAAGTCAGGTATTAAATTTTCTCAATTTTTACTAAGACTCGAGAATTCTGTTGAAACACTGTTTGTCATAAAAAACACATTAGCACATTGAAAGTTGCTTAAGTAAATTTGATTGTCCGTTTAATTTACATAATGATCAGTTAAGCAACTCAATAATATACAAAGGTACGGATTATAAAAGCAACAGTTACTTAGTTAAAAACGAAAACCCTGACCAAATATTTAAAATATTTTTGTTTGTCTTGGAAAATGAATGTATTTATGTTGTAAGCAGAGTTGTTAATTTAAATACATTTAATTGTCATTTCCAATCATATGAAGTTGGCGCGGCAACGGATAAATTTGAAATTCTAAGCATTGATAAATTTCAGGCCTCCTTTACATGTACACCCAATAAACAATGGAAAATCGTATATTAGAATTAAGCGTATTTAAGTAAATTAACATTGTAAGATTCTCTATGTATTATGACTCTATCAACCTTTTTAAATCTCAAAAACTTAAATATAATAGAATCGTATTTAAAAAACCATTATTTTTTGTCTAAATAAATGTTACTTGTTTGATAATTTGTATTATAATAAATTGGTTTTTTTAAATTAATTTTCTCTCGTATATTATTGGACAAAAATTTGATAATTTTTGTAGTTCATAAATACAATATATACTTTTTAATGTTAGGACAACATTTTCTTGATTTAAGAATAAAGTTTACTACCCACCCCGTTTTACAGTCTCCGAAGACCAATTCATGGACTTCTACAATTCACTTGCAGAGCGATTCATAGCAGCAGGAGATTACAACGCCAAGCACACACACTGGGGATCCCGACTGTGACCCCCAAAGAAAGGCAACTATATAATGCACTCATCAAAACATGCAACAAACTGGACTACGTTTCGCCAGGCAGCCCTACATACTGGCCTACAGATCCTAGAAAACTACCTGCTTTAATGGATTTTGCTGTGACAAAAAATATTTCTCGCAATTTAATATCTGCAAAATCGCTTTTGGACCTATCATCGGACCACTCACCAGTGCTAATAACTCTTCTTCAAAGCCCGGAATTAATCGAGCACCCTTGCAGGCTGACGTCGCATCTAACCAACTGGCTAAAGTTCAAAAAGAACGTAAGTTCCCACATTGAACTAACTCCACAGCTCAACATCAAGGAGGACATCGACTGCTATGCCGATGCACTGGTGTCTGTACTCGTCGCAGCAGCCAAAGTCTCTACACGGCAAGGGAGGGATGGGCGCACACACCAACGCAAAACTAACCTTGAAATCGAACAGCTTGTTTTGGATAAACACACTCAAAACAAAATTAACCCTAAAGTCAAGGAAATCGCCCTATTTATACCCGTTACTCGTAGAGTAAAAGGGTATATTGTATTCGTGCAAAAGTATGTAACAGGGAGAAGGAAGCTTTTCCGACCCTATAAAGTATATATATTCTTGATCAGGATCACTAGCCGAGTCGAACTAGCCATGTCCGTCTGTCCGTCCGTATGAACGCTGAGATCTCGGAAACTATAAAAGCTAGAGGATTGACATTTTGCATGCATATTCTTGGAGTTCCTACGCAGCGCAAGTTTATTTCAAAATGGTGCCACGCCCCCTCTAACGCCATCAATCGCCCTACACCATTTTTTGAAAGGTGTCTGGCGCCCACACCATTAAAGATATTGGAAAACTAAAAATGCAGTTTTATTGTGACTATCAATACCTATCGAAATGTAGAAGAAATTTTTCAAATCGGACCATTCGTTAAAAAGTTATGCCTGATCAAAGATTTTATATATCTATCTCCCTCGCACTCCCTTAGCTGAGTAACGGGTATCTGATAGTCGGGGCACCCGACTATAGCGTTCTCTCTTGTTTTGTCTTCAAGACAAGCTCGCCCTAAAATTAAGGGTAACATTTTCCTATATTTTAGAAGCCATTTTTCTAAATTTTAGGGTAATTTTTCTAAATTTAAGGGTAAAAATTTCTAAAAAGTAGAAAGTTTTACTAAAAGATAGAAATTGAAAACAAAACAAAAAACATGTTCAATCATGATTTATTTTTGTATATACATACGTTTATGTTATGGATACTCTTATGTACATACATACATACATATGCATCCGTACATATGTATGTTCTGAATGTTAAGGTTATATAAATGTAGCAATTATGCCTGAATTTCTTATTTAACAAAGTCAAATATCGTTGCAAATGTATACTGCAGGACTGCGGGGTATTGGAAAAGTAGAAAATTGTGATTAGTTAATATTTTATCTTCATGAAAAAAACTTACATTTTTACTTGTCCGTCGGTGAGAATCGAACCCGGGTCTCCCGCGCGAGGAGCGAACGGCCTACGTACTGAGCCATTGAAGCACTTAATTTGGGTGTGGCAAACCCAGCATTGTATGTAAAGGATGAAGCGGACAACACATTTGAAGTCTAATTGTATAATTATGACCATTTGTAGTTTTACTTATGTACATACATATGCTAACGCAATATATATTATGTGTAGTATATAGTAAAATAGTAAATATCTTTCATACAAAATTAAACAAAAAAACTGAATAATTATTTTGGTTTACCGTTTGTCATCAATAAAAAAATAAAAAAAAAACAAAAAAAAAATGTTGGCGCTGGGACTTGAACCGGCGTCGTTTCGATTTCTAACCAAACGCTTTAACTATCTGCTCCACGGGTACAGCCGCCCGACCGCTGACAAGTTCTGATATTGAATATTTTGGTACGTCAGAGCATGTAAAAACAAATATTTCTATTTTTTAGAAAAACTTTCTACTTTTTAGAAAACATTTCTATTATTTAGGGTTAGTATCATTTAAGGGTTAGTGCACTAATTTTTAGAAAAGGTGTTGCCAAAGTATTTTATTATTTTGATTAGCCTTTCTATTTTTTAGAAAATAATTTCTAATTTTAAGGGCATTTTTTCTTGGTTTTAGGGTGATTTTAGTTCATGGTATCCATTTCCTAAATTCAAGAAAAACTTCATAGATTTAAGAAAAACTTTCTAGATTTTAGAAAAATTTCCTTAGATTTAGAAATATTTTTCTTGTATTTAGAAAAAAGAAATTTTAATGGCGATTTTCTAAAATTTAGGGTACAATTTATTTTGAGTGGCACGTTTGAGGCGTGCTTGGCAGACCAACAGATCGCCATCCTCAAAACAAAGTCTTAAGGAAGCTGGTCGCAGAACTACCAGGGCCCTAAGGCACGAAGAAGTAAAGGCACACCGCCTGTACATTGAGAAACTTTCACGCACCAGCACCAAGCATCCCTTGTGGAGAGCCCACCCAAATCTAAGTGCGCCGGCCGAAACAGTAATTCCCATAAGAGACTCTTCAGGCAGCTGGGCCTGAAGCGACAAAGACAGAGCTTGTACATTTGCTTTACACCTTAGAAAAGTCGTTCAGCCAAACCCTGCAACAAATTCATTTGCACTACACTCAATGAAATTTTCCGGTAAAATCGCCCTAAAAACATGGAAAATCGCCCTAAAACGGGGGTCAATGGCGACTAGGCAATGAAATATGGGCAAATTACCCTAAAAATACGGGTGAATTAGTCATACATTTAGCGCGATTTTTCTTAGATCTAGGGCTATTTTTCTATTTTTAAAGGTAATTGCCCTGAAAATAAGAAATAAGACCTTCAAACTAAAGGCAGCTTTTGATTAAAAAGGCGAATATTCTTTGAAATAAGAAAAATACCTCTAAACTTAAGGCATTTTTCATAAATCTAGGGTGTTTTTTTATATTTAGGGTAATTTTTTGTTTTTAAAGGCAAATCGCCCTAAAAATCAAACCGTTTAAAACAATATTTTTTCCCCATATGGGAGAGATCTCTTATGCTTGGGATAGACTTTATACAAAGATATTATAAACACTAAGATGTGTAACGAGGAGCAAGAAAATGTACGGAGGCAGCGTCATTTTTGTCAAATACGACTCACACGTATTCAGTCTATTTTTAGAATACTTCTCTCTCTGTCGCTCACTTGCTCTCTCGCTCTCAAAACTCCGCGCTGCAGAAAAGTCGAAATTCAATTTTTGCCTCATTTGTTGATTCTTGAATTATGTTCCCGAAAAGGAATCGTCCTAAAAGGCACATTGCTCACAACATTTCAAAAAGGGCTGTGGTGCATTGCGTTAGTTGGTGGCCCGCGAATAATGCGATTGAGGTTCGAGTCCACTCTGAGGCGTAGTGATTTTATTTTTATCTTCATTCTTTTTAATTTATTTTACTTTGTTTTTTTAATTTTTTGGTTTGTTTTTTAATTTTTTGTTGTAGTTTTTTGTTTGTTTTGAATTTTTTTTGTAGTTTTTTGTTTGTTTTGAATTTTTTTTGTAGTTTTTTGTTTGTTTTGAATTTTTTTTGTAGTTTTTTTCTTTTTTTTTAAGTTTTTTTAAAATTTGTCTGTTTGTTTTTTAATTTTTTTGTAGTTGTTTTGTTTGTTTTTGTTTTTATTTATGGCTAAGAATCCTAGAAAGAAATGATTTACACCGAAATCATTCAATCCATTAATGGTCTTTACCTTTATAAGAAATTATAAATCCACTTTCTGAATCCACACCAAAAATTTTGCCGTACATTCAGTTGTATGGGCGTTACACCTCTTAGTGTTTATATTCTCTTTGCTTTATACTAAGCCGCGTATGTTCTAGGAACTGGACTTGGCTTCAAACACACACACACAACTACGCCGTTTCAGATCATTTTATTATACTTGTTGTTGCCGTATATGGGAAGGATGCGGTTGGAAGACTTACCTCTATGCAACACCGCGCTTAGAACTGAAAAGTCATATTTGTAATTGAATTAATGAGATATATATAAGGAGAATAAACAACTTACTTGAGAAAAACTTTCGGTCATGTCACTACGTGGGATCGAACCCACGGCCTCTCGGATTAGAGTCTAACGCTCTACCGCTGCACCACAGTCCCATCGCGCTAAGCGACGTACAAACACTGTACACATCTTATTTTCTTGAGGTCTAAGTTATATTTTGACTAAAGGGAACGAAAACTTGTATTCTTTTTGCTGATGGGTGATATATTTTCGGCCGTTTCTTCACATGCCTAACATAATTTAGTCTTTAAACTCAGAATATCCATACGTATTTAAGGTTTAAAGACTACTTTAAATTTAACATGCGGGCGAAAAAATATCAATAGTAACAAAAACTCAAAAGAAAAAAAAAAAATAATTGACTCACACAGGGATCGAACCCACGACCTGTATTTTCAAACAGTAAGTAAAGCTGAAAGTGCGAGTGCTTAGACCGCTGGGCTACCCATTTTCAAACTTTTGGTGCGATTATTAGGGCGATTCGCCTTAGAATTTCTAACTCACTTGTTTTGACCTGTCAACTACACACACATGTACATAACATGTTTTACATGTATGTATCCATTTATTGCGTCTTAAAATTTTCGTTTGAATCTTGGTAGTTTTTAGGGCCATTTTTGGTGTATTTTGTTCTACTTTTTAGGGCGATTTCGCCCTTAAAAGAAGGAAATTCTATCAGAGTTCGTTCATAAAAATTCGCCCTAAATAATAGGGCATTTTTGCCTTTTTGGAAAAACTAACCCCAAAAAATATTTTCCATGGCGATTTTTCCTATTTTTAGGACTAGCTACCCTAATAATAAGAACATTTTTCGTAGTTTTAGGGCGACCTCTCTTTTAGGGCGACTTTTCTAGTATTTAGGTAAAAATTTCTATGAGTGTACCGTCGCCGTCAATTCGAATTGAAACTGAGACGTAACCAATTCTGTTTCAGCCAAACGAAGTTGCAAAAGTCATCAGCGAGCAATTGAAACCAAAAAAGGCCCCAGACGGTGATCTAATTACTCCCAAAATGCCAATTGAACTCCCAAACTGTGCAGTTGAGGTCATTTGTAAACTCTTTAACTGAATTACACGACTTGACTACTTCCCAAAAAAATGGAAAAATAATAAATAATAAATAATAATCCCATATCTGAAAGAGCACAACGTTATTCCGGAACATCAATTTGGTTTTCGAGAAAGCCATGGAACAATAGAGCAAGTCAACAGATTAACAACGGAAATACGGTCTGCATTCGAATATCGGGAATACTGCAGTGCGGTATTCCTTGACGTTGCAAAGGCTTTCGTACCTTGGCGTTCACCTAGACAGGAGACTTACATGGCGAAAACATATCGAAGCTAAGAAAATTCATCTAAAACTAAAATCCAATAGCCTCCATTGGCTCTTAAACGCTCGCTCCCCCCTCTGCCTGGACTTCAAGGTCCTGCTCTACAATTCAACGCTTAAGCCAGTCTGGGCTTACGGCTCCCAGTTGTGGGGAAACGCGAGCAGCAGCAACATCGACATTACCCAGCGAGCACAATCAAAAATCCTGAAAACTATCACTGGGGCACCTTGGTATGTTCGAAACGACAACATCCACAAAGATCTTGGCATTCTGTCCGTTAAAGACAAAATATCGAATCAAAAAGCATCCTACCAGACCAAGCTAACTTCTAACGTCATCTTGACTGTCAGATAGCTTTTTAATTTAAGATTTTATATACTTATTGTATAACTAAGCCAAGTTCAACGCCAGCGTTTCATCGGATTGGAGCAGCAGCGCCCAAGGAAGGGCGTAGTTAAAGGCCCTGTGGCTTTCTCCACATAAAGTTATTGTCCTTTGTTGATCCATGCCCGGCTCAAAAAAAAATTGCATCCAGTAAACCCAGCACGAAGAAATAGGCGACCAAACACCATCGAGCTGTTTATTTGAGGCGAAAAAGACCCAGGTTTGATCGAACCTATTTGCCAGTTTTGCTTTGCGCTGAAGGCTTACACAACGTCGCCGCCGCGATCGGCGTTTAAAAATTATTTTCGGGAGTTTCAAAAGATATTGATTCGAGCCGGAAGTTCTCGTCGTTCCGGCCAAATCCCGATCTGTGAGTCAACCGGGGGTAGCCGCCACGGAAAAGCGGAAGAAATAGTTTTATAGTTCGGTTAAGGTTATGTAATAAGTGCTTCAAAAGAAAGAAAAGAAAGTTCATTTTTATTTTTGTTCTGTGTTAGTGTCGGCTGGGGGATTTATTTTGATTTAACCCCAGATAAAGTGCTGCGATGCAAAGGATGCCCACGAATGTCTCAGATTTCCTTACAAAATCCTATATTTCTGTATTTGGTTCCTTGTTTCATTTTACCCCTATTTAGCCATCATCATAACGACCAAAGCGCTTTCGTCGGAGGATGGAATGAGTGTGGTGAGTGTTTAAAAAGTACAACAATGATATAAAACCCCATGTGAATAGGCGAAAAATTGAAATTAAAATCAAATTTTAACCTCAAAGAAAAGGAACGAATAGGAAGAAGTAAAGAATTCAGATTACCACACTCAGAAAAAAAAAGAATTAAAAAAAAATATAAATTGAGCAAAAGTAAAGTTTGAGAGGCGTGTTGCATCCCTTTGTTGAAATGGTGAATTATTTAAAACATTAAATCTAAATTAAATAATAAATACAAATTGTCCATCGAAAAATCCCCATGCTTCAACTAGACATTTTTTTTTGCAACAAAAAGCTTTTAAATTTATATTATGCATTTACAATTATTTATCACATTTTAATATGTTTAAATATATTTATTATCTATATTTATTTATTTAATGCATGCTTGGTCTTTTGTTTATTTTAAGTGATGGTTTATATTCTTAGTTGTTATATAAATTTTATAATGTCTTGCTAAGTCGAAGAAGTGGCCGCAGCTAGCGTTGTTTGTGATGTAGGGTAGCACTTGGTTAAGGGGTGGCTCAGGCTATCAAGCGACGGAAGGGATGAGCGACTAATGGTAGGGTGGGCAGATCAGGACCTCCATAACTTCCGAGGAGGCAAAAAGGAGAAGTCAGGCGAAATGATGATCAGTAGGGTACTTAAAGCAGTCTTTTAATGTATGTGTTTTCTCAACCCGGTTGTCAGTTTGGTGATGCACGCGAGTATCTGCATATTATTAGAAAAGGGCATTACGAGTCATCGGCAAGACCATCACACCCATAGCCAGAGCCGGAAAGTACTTTTCGCGTGCGCCGATGGTTCGGGACAACAACCAGCCTAGATTTATGAGTATCAACGTATCGAATCGTTACAGTAATAAGTCATAAATTAATAAATAATAATATTAAGTTTGGCGCCCTAACGTGTTGGCCACATATAGGATTATATTGTGATTCACACACACACATATTACATATCTGCTGCTCAAAACGTTCTATCAGTCAGGGGGTGGGATAATATTAGTCAGTGTTTACGTTTAGTCATTTACCCAAGATTGCCCCAGGTGCTAGAAAAACATATGAGGATTTCACTCGGAGTTGTTCGGAAGCATAGGAAAACGAAATAAAAAGTTTAAGGAATAGGAATTGCCTAGCCGGCCGCCGACGACAACATCGGAGCAGGAAACAAACAGACGTGTGTAAACTCATAGGACTAGCAGTTGCATTTGCTTTCATAAGCGACGCAGCTGACCACGGATGTAATGTACAGACAAGGGGCACGACATTTCCATAGATGGGACTTAGCTCTTCAGTTAATATTCGCATAGGTTTCACTGAGCTTTGATCTTTCTAAAGGGACACTCAGGCCACGGATAATAACAGAAGACATATGCCCAACATAAACGGAAGAGTAGAAGATCAGTCGCATGGACCGCAGACAGACATAATTTTTGTCTGACCACGGCGGACTCTTCGCGCTGTCGATATTGCTGATTAGTGATAAGCAATGCTCGCCAATTTTTTTTCCCAATTCTCTTTTGTGCTTTTCGAAACCTTTTGGTTGTATTAAAGTGCATTATTATTGCAAGCAATTAGCTATGCTTGCTGGCCAGACTTGATATTGATTTTTCTTGGATTTGTTACGTGTTTTTTTATTGCTTTTATATATTTAAATTTACCTTTATTTATCTTATTTAGTAAACAATTTTAGAAACTGAAAACATTGATTACCTATTAAACTTAAAAACATATTAATTAAAGAAAATAGAAATAGAATTCCAAATTTTAAGTCCAAGTTCGAAGCTCAAGCTGTCGGTTCGATCAAACTGGTTCGAACTAAATAGATCTGGTGGATCGGAACTTGGATAAAGTATTATTTATTTATCTCTAGGAATTTATATCTTAAATTGAGTTCATCAGAAACATTTTGGTTCGATTCGTTTTAGCTTCATTTGTTTAGTTCTCGCTTGTTGGAACGCGTAGGATCACCATATTTTCACTTCGTTCGGATTATTAAAATAAAAGATTGATTAGGAATCATGGATTTATACGCTTCAGGGTCGACCAAATGCGTGCATTGCGACAAATTGTTGTCGGTGGACCAAGTAGGCCGTGCCAAATGCGGCCATGAGTTCCACAAAGATTGTATAGACAATCTAATCAAGGCTAAGGGCAGTTGCCGTGGTTGTCATCCCGAAGGAGAAAATAGTAAGCAAAAAGGAGCAGCTGGTACATCGAGTAAATAAGCAACTAGTGGAGCTGACTCTGAGGCTATCGGTGTCATTGTGGCGCAGCAGTTAAAGGCCGATCGGATGGCACCAATAATTCAGGCTACTCTATCTGCCCACCTTCAAGAGCCCTCAAGACAGACAGAAGCAGTCCATAATTTCAGAGCTCCGTCGGAGATAGGGGAGTTTGAAATTCCGGACAGGCCCTTTTACATGCTCTGATTTGAGCAGTCGTCCCGATAAGGTCGGACAGATTATAAGTAGTTGGAAGTTGCGGTTAAATGGAGATAAAGAAGGGTTAAGTGTGGATAAATTTCTATATCGGGTGGAGGCGCTAACATGCCAAACGCTCAATTCAAAATTTGATTTGTTATGCGGCAACGCCAGTGTACTGTTCAAGGGAAGGCTCGTGAATTTTATTGGCGCTTTTATAAAACTGCGGATAGTTCAAGGTGGGATTTGCTTACTGAAGCTTTACACAAACAGTATCGAGATACACGAATGGATCTGAGAGAATCAATCCGAGATAGAAAGCAGAAAGATAGGAAAAGTTTAAACTCATTTTACGATGCAAATCACGGATTGCCTAGAAGTACCCATGCCAGAAAAGGATATAATCGAAACCCTTCGCAGAAACTTACTACCGGAAATCAGGCACGAGCTTTTAAATGTAAGCATAGAGTCGGTGCAGAAACTAAGGGATATTTGTCGACGTAGGGAAGGTTTTCTTGAGGACGTGAAGCGCACTTATGGTTATCAAAAGCCAGCTTCTTATCGGACGCAAGTATGTGAGGACTCTTCTGGGTTTTCGGTTTCAGGTACCACAAGTAGAGGCTTTCGGGTTGGTGTGCTGGAATTGTAAGCAAGAGGGCCATCGTTATCAGCAGTGCAAGGTGAAAAAAAGAGTATTTTGCTTTGGATGCGGGCTCGCTAATACCTATAAGGATGTTTGCCCATGGTGTCAAAAAAACCCGAGGTTGAACACACGACCCCGACAACAGCCGTGTGTTCTCAGAGAAAGGCAATCGGATTCCGTTGTCAATCAGCAGTAACTTTAAGCCCATCCGAGTTAGGCAGAGAGGGGAGGTCTACAACTTTTCGGCCACAGCTATAGAAGAATAATTTGTCACCAAACCTTACAACCGTAAGTGCCGTGAGTGCCGTAGAAGGGAGTTTGGCCCAACAAATTCTCAGGCAGAGAATACCGTTTTTAGAGAGTGGCAACCACCGCAAATACAGCCGACGGTCAACAGCAAAAAGTCGTAGGACGATTTAAGATACCAGTCCAGTATGAGGGAAAAACAAAAGAGTTGGAACTATATATTATTCCTTCTTTGAGCCAGGAGTTGTATTTAGGAATAGACTTCTGGACCGTTTTTGAACTTTTGCCACCAGAAATGAATTTAGACGAGCTGACTAGTCAGGCTCATGTTTTGTCTAGTTCGCAACAGGCAGTCGTCAGTAAATTTCCTTCTTTTGCGGATTTGGGACTGGGAAGAACGAGCGTTCTGTCTCACTCTATTGGATATGCGAAGCCCGTGAAGCAAAGACACTTTCCAGTGTCACCAGCGGTAGAGAAATTGCTCTATGAAGAAGTCAACCGTATGATTAAGCTCGGCGTAATTGAGGAGTCTGATAGTCCTTGGTCTTCGACGGTTGTTTTGCTGCAGAATCCAGGAAAGGTGCGGCTTTGTCTCGATAGCAGAAAAGTAATCGCCCTTACGAAAAGGGATGCCTATCCTTTACCACAAATAGATGCCATACTTAATCGTCTTCCAAGAGCCAATTTCATTTCTAGTCTCGATCTCAAAGATTCCTATTGGCAAATACCTTTAGATCCGCAGTCGCGCGACAAAACCGCCTTTACCATTCCTGGCAAGCCATTATATCAATTTAAAGTCATGCCTTTCGGCCTGACGAACGCTTCCCAGACGATGACAAGATTAATGGACAAAGTGATACCGGCTGAACTTAGAAACGAAGTCTTCGTGTATCTTGATGACTTGCTCATAGTTTCAGATAGCTTTGAGGGTCATTTAAGCGTTTTGAGTTCCGTCGCCAGCCACATTAAGGCTGCTGGTTTAACGTTGAACGTGGAGAAAAGCAAGTTTTGTGTCAAATGCGTTAGATATTTAGGTCACATTGTAGGCGAAGGAGTAGTGCGGACAGATCCAGATAAAATATCTGCAATGACGGAATTTCCATTGCCTAGGACTTTAAAATCGTTGAGAAGGTTTCTCGGAATGGTCGGGTGGTACCGAAAGTTTATCAGCAATTTTGCAGCAGTATCAGCACCCTTGACGGACCTTTTAAAGCCCAGGCAGAAGTTTATAATGACTCCTGAAGGAGAGGAGGCTTTTAAGAAATTGAAGGAGATGCTTTGTTCTGCCCCAGTTCTTCGTAGTCCAGATTTTATTCAGACATTTTATATCCATTGCGATGCCAGTAACTCCGGAGTAGGAGGTGTTTTAGTGCAGAAGTCGGAGAGTGGCGAGGAATGCCCGATTGTATTTGTTTTGAAGAAGCTGAGAAAGCGCAAAAAGCGGACCACGCAGACAGATCTGCATTCTAGGCTTGCTCGGTGGGCGTTGAAACTTCAGGGTTTTAACTTCAAAATTGAGCATCGAAGCGGTAAGCTCAATGTAGTTCCTGACGCCTTATCCCGGGTCAACGATGAAGAAATAGCCGCCGTGGATGTTAGTCATGGTTTATTGGTTGATTTTGAATCCACTCACTAAAGCGATCCCGACTATGTTGAGAAAGTTAAGGCGAACGCGAGCAGTCTTCCAGATTTAAAAGTAGCGGATGGATTTGTGTATAGAAAAACGGAACACTTGTCAGTGGATCCGATTCACGATAACTTTTGTTGGAAGCTGTGGATTCCTATGGGTCTGGTGCCCGATGTCCTTAAAAATGCACATGATGATCCTTTAGCTTAACATGGAGGAATCCATAAGACGTTGGAAAGGATAAGAAGGTACTATTATTGGCCACGATTGGTGAGGGTCGTAAAAGAGTATATTCAGGCTCCAAATTGTACTTTAAAACCACCGATGGGAAAAGCTCCCGAGTCTGCGAGGCTCTTTCAGAAATTATATGTAGACTTTTTGAGTCCGTTTCCGTATTTTTGAAGGCGGTGAAGAAATTAACAGCGGACGTGGTAGTTAAGTACATGCAGCAAGACCTATTCCATACTTTTGGTGTCCCAGATAACATAATTTCAGATAATGGGTCACAATTTAAGTCTGAGTCCTTTCAGAAACTCTTAAGGGAGTACCAGATATCCCATACTCTTACTGCTGTATATTCGCCCCAAGCTAATGCGTCAGAGCGGGTGAACAGATCCGTAATAGCTGCCATACGATCGTATGTGCGCAGTGACCAAAAGGATTGGGAAGAACAGCTAAGCAGCATTTGCTGTGCCCTCAGGTCAGCAGTTCACTCGAGTTTAGGGACTTCGCCTGTAAGGGCGCGTGTACCAGATATGTATCTAAAATTCTGAGGCTTAGCTTAGAACTGCACCGGCGAAGCTTAGCACCATTTTTCGTTGCGAATGATTAGCAACATTTGGTCTTAGGAACATTTGGGAGAAGTAGAGCATCGTGCTGCGCCTCTCCGTTGCTGAATGGCGGAGTGGTGGAATTGCAGCTTGGTGGCGTTATGCGGGGGTATATAAGGCGGCCCACTGGTGGCGGCTGCTCATACCAAGTGCATTTTTCCAAAGTGTTAGAACAAGTGAGTGCGTGAAAGTGGCAACTGTGGCTAAATGGCTAATCGGCAACTGTTTCAGCTTTCAGCTGGCGCATTCTTAAATGATCCTGTTTAAGGACCTGTGTGGTTTTCGGGCTTTTCGCCGGCTAGCTCAAGTCCGGGCCGTGAGTCCCCGAACCCTGCCCACCGCACACATAACAATAAATGTGACGCTGACCCTCTAGCAGAAATCAACGTTACTCAACACAGCAAACTGCACGTTTACATTCAAATTCAAAAAAAGAACAAAACCTCTCGCAATACATATATTTGGTTTCAATAGACTGGTCTCCCGGTGTATTGGAGACCGTGCATCGCCCTCCCGACCTTGCAGCCTGCTTGCAACATATTATCCTTTTGCAGCTGCCCCTAACTAATCCACACACACACAATTCACCTACACATTACCCGGTTCACATTTCCCCCACATAAAAATTCACTATTCCATACTCATCTTAATTTATTAAACATTAATTTGTATGTTGTCGTTTTTCGTTTTATATATGTATAGTCTAATTCTGCATGTTGTAATTGTCTTCCCTTTTTTTAACAAAGTTATGGGTCCCTTTTATTGTTTATAAATACTTTCGATCTAACCTACCCGTAAGAGCTCTCAAGGGGGGGATGCGGGGAACACTAGCAATAGATAGATTTAATTACACAAATTACAATACACAAAACTGCACTAACACACACTCAAAGAAATTTTCGAAATAAATTAAAAAATAATATAAATATTTGGGTAGGTAAATGTTTGAATAAATAAATAAATAAAGGCCAAAAATTATGGAATAAATAAATAAATAAGGGCCGAAATATGGAATAAATAAATAAATACACAAATAAATAATTAAAAAATTAACATAAAAAAATTATAAAAATCCTTAAAATTAAAAAAAAAAAAATTACTGAAGCCTATTGGCTCCCGGTGCCGCCACTTGGGAGGCGTGTCGGTCTTCCACGGAGAAAACTACCAAGACCGGCTTATGCAACCGTCTCGTAAAACTCGAGTGCCAGGTTATGGTCACTCCTCGTGGGACTTCCGACGGGATATATGGACTCCCAATAAAAACTGAGCCAGGTCAGCCGTCGTGACCTGGCTAATCTCTTCAAGAATTAACTGGGTCTGGTCGAGCCTAGAAGGAAAAGCCAATGAGCACGGCCTCACTCCTGGACGTCGACCACTCACCTCAAGGGGTTACTCGTTCCTGCTTCCCAGCTACTTTCCGGAGCCTTATTTTCATCAAAAAAATAAATGATTTATATTTATCTTCTCTTCCAGATTTTCATCGATGGTTGAAATTTCTTTCCTATCCTTTCGTGTTCTGCTCTTGTTCGCCTTGGTTTTCTTTGTCACTGCTTTAGGTCCTTTGCATGTAGCACTCCTCCCGACTTTTCATTCATGTCCTTAACCTCGTACATATTGTTTCCGATCGGTCTGTGGATCCTACACTTCAGAAACTTCCGAGCAAATTTTGCGTTGAAATTCTTGCTAAAATCGCTCAAAACAAAGTTCCTTCGGAAGACCTCTTGTCCTGGCTTAAACTTTACCAATCGCGTCCTCCGGTTGAAGTATCGTGCGCTAGACTCGTGTGCTTTATGCAAGTTTTCGCGGATCGTGTCTCTCAGCAATGCAAATCTATCTTCCTGACGTAGGTTCCTTATCTCACTGTCCTCCAAAGACTGCAGCTTCCTTGCCAGTTGATAATCGGCCCCACTTGTGTACATGTGTTGTCCAAACAGTGCGAAATACGGTGAAACCCCTGTAGACTGATGGATCGCGCTTCTCAGAGCTACTTTGATCTCTGGCAGGAACAAATCCCAGTCGCGATGATCCTCCTCCAAGTATGCTCGAATCGCGTTAAGCACGGACTGATTCACCCTTTCAGCAGCGTTTGACGAAGGAGAATAAATCGCGGTTCTCGTGTGTCTGATTTGGTAGCTCTGGGTCATTTCCACAAACTTCTTCGCCACGAATTGCTTGCCATTATCTGAATGGATTACCTCCGGGACTCCAAATGTGTTGAAAACTTCCTTAGTCAGGAATTTAATTACCGCCGCCGTTGTGGCCTCCTTCATTGCCTTCAAAAACAGAAACTTCGAGAAATGATCCACTACTACAAAGATATAGGCGTGCCCACCCTTCGACCTGGGGTATTTTCCCAGAAAATCTATATACATTTTCTGGAACGGGCGATACGTAACCGTTTCCTCTCCAATGCCAGGTCGTGGTCCCTTATTAGTGGATTTCGTCTCCGCGCATACTTTACAATCCCTCACAAACTTACGGACTTGAGCCACCATTCCGGGCCAATAAAATCGCTGCCTTAAGAAATTTAAAGTTTTCGCTATCCCTCCGTGAGCTTTTGTATGAGGCGAATGTGCTTGCTCGATCATCATCGGAGTCAATGAGCTCGGCACCCATAGCTTCCAGCTATGCTCTTCGAGCTCGGGACTACCACACGCCTGATTCCGTTTGAATATGAACCCATCCACCACTTTTATATCCGGCAATTGCTCCTTGTTGGACTCCATGTCTTTTCGTAACTCCACGTAGTCCTCCGATTCGAACTCAGTAGTTTCAAATCCCAGTAGCCACTCGTCATCCTGCTCAATTTCTTCCACCGTTCGCGACAGCGTATCCGCCACAACATTGTCCGAGCCTTTCCGATGGATGATTTCAAAATCAAACGCTTGCAACTTCAGCGACCATCTTGCCAGCCTGCCACTCAGGTCCTTAAGTGACATCAGCCATTTCAGGCTTGAGTGGTCAGTAATCACCGTGAACGGCATCATTTCGATGTAGGGTCTGAACCGTTTTATTGCTAACACCGCTGCGTAGCACTCCTTCTCCGTCACGCTATAGTTCCGCTGGCAAGAATTGAGCTTCTGGGAAAAGAAAGCTATTGGGCGTTCGCCTTCTTCATCCTCTTCTTGAAAGAGAACAGCTCCTACTCCATAATCAGAAGCATCGCATTGGACGAAAAATCTCCTGCCGAAGTCCGGGTGTCGCAAAACAGGTGCAGTCATGAGCGCTTCCTGTAACCGCCTCATAGCTTCTGTGGCCTCCTTGGTCATCTCAAACTTTTTCCCCTTTTTAAGTGTATCTGTCAGCGGGGCTGCCATTTCTGCAAAGTTTTGGACGAACCTCCGATACCAACCGGCTGTTCCTAGGAATCGTCTTACCTCTTTTGCACTTCTGGGAATGGGCATGTTTTTGATAGCTTCTACCTTGCCGGGATCAGTTTTCAGAACCCCTCCGCCAATAACGAAACCCAAATACCGCAGCTCCTTGAAGCAGAAATGCTACTTCTTGAGTCCTATTGTCAAACCCGCTTCCTTCAGACACTGGGAAACTTCCCTCAGAGTGACCAAGTGCTCTTCAAACGTTGGAGACACTATCAGCAAGTCATCCAGATAAAGGAACACCTTTTCCCTTAGTTTTTGCGGTATCACCTTGTCCATCAGCCGACAAAGGCGCTGAGCGGCATTGGTGAGACCAAAAGGCATCACAACAAAGTGATACAGAGGGCGTCCTGGCACAGTGAAGGCTGTATATCTCCGGCTGCTTTCTTCCATTTCGATTTGCCAGAAAGCATGTTTGAGGTCGACGATAGATATAAATTTGGTCGTGTTTATCCTGCTCAAAATTCCCTCTATGTTCTGCTGCGGATATGCATCCTTGACGGTCCTCTGATTGAGCTTTCTAGCATCTAAACATAGGCGATTCTTTCCTGGCTTCCTTACTAATGTAATTGTATTACTCCACGGACTGTCGCTCTCTTCTATGACCCCTAAGCGGAGCATCTCATCGATTTCCTCATATATCAGCTGTTGGACTGCTGGAGAAACCGGATAGTGGCGATCCTTGACGGGCGTAGCGCCTGGCACCAGCTCTATGGCGTGCTTCATTTTTCCAGTTCGCCCCAGTCCATTCTCTTCAAACGACAGAAATGATTTCTTGACCTCATCCAGTTGCTGTTATTGCTCTGCATTCAGATCATGCGGTTCTGGCTCAGCCTTTTCCGGCGGCTTCTCAACTTCTGAACCGGACAAGATCTCTTCGATTCCAAAAACTTCCGGTGCTACGTCGAAGCTTTTCCAAAAGTCCACTCCCAGATATAGTTCTTGTTCCAATGTAGGACAAAGGAATAGTTCCATGTTCATTGTGGTATTCTTGAACGTGATGGGCACCGTGATTCTTCCTAGAATATTCTGCGTAGATCCGCTTGCTGTTTTCACTTTTGCGTGGAATGGTCTCCATGAGATTTTCAGCTTACTGACCAACTCTCTACATCCTTTTCCCAGTACACTCAGTGACGCTCCCGAGTCCAGTAATCCTCTCACCGCGCATCCCGCCACTTGGACTACCGCATATGGACGGGGATCTTTATTTCCGTTCCCCTGCGATCCGATTGCCGTCACTGTTTGTTGTAGTTTCCGCCTGTCTTGTTTTCGTCTTTTAAACCGCTCCCTGGCCTTCTTGACCCTCATCGTGATGACCCTCATCCCAGCCAGCTGATTCTCCCCAAACAAACGATCCCGTACTTTTTTATATCGCCGTACTCTCTCCTGTAAGGACATATAAACCTTGTAACTTGGATTTTCCTGGCCGGAATCGTTCGTTTCTGGAATCCTTTGTCGCCGAAGCGACGCTCCATGGCCTGTCGCAACTCCACCCAAGACTTTGGCGGTCTGGTACGGATTAACAACCAGTACCATTCCGAGGCATCCTCCGTTAACAGTCGATGGAAATCCCTCATTAGCTCCGGCCACGGCATTGCATATTGCTGCTGCAAATGCTCGACCCTAAAAAGGAAATCTTCGACATTTATGCCCACACGATTGCCAGAGAAACCAAAGCCCCATTTGTACATCGGCGCATATTGACGATGAAAGTTTGCGGATCGTCCATCTTGTAATTCTGGCAGCACTGACTATATCTAAACTGGGCTCTTGGATCGGCACTTTGTGATCTGGCCTGGTTGCATTGTCCAAGTCCCGGATTGTTGTTGGAACCCTGTGCTGGCGCGAATCCGAGGTTTCTTGCGCAGTTTGGCCTTCCTTGTGGACGCATATGGGACAAAAGCGTGGAATTCTGCGCGACGTTTTGCCCAAAATTCTGCCAGGAGTTTCTCGCTGTATAGTCCTGACCATTCCTGTTGACTTCGTCGACCCTCTGTCCCTGATTCTGCCTTGATTGTACCTGGCCTGCCTCTACTCGTTCACCGCCTGGTGGCCCGTTCTTCCTGTTGCTTTCCGAACCCAGGTTTCTTTTGGAACACCCCAGCGGAGCGCCTGAACCGGTTGACGACGTCGTTGAAGCTGCATCCCTAAGGTCCAACTTCTTCATCAAGTCCGCGAATCCGACCCGCATGCATTGATCGATCCGGACATCCATGAGGTGTGTCATATCCACCCTAATCTGTTCCTGGGAGGCCTGGATCATACCCTGGAATTCTTTGCGACTTTGGGATCGGTGTGCTTCGGCGTTCTCCAGGCTGTACTGCTCCTGGATAGGATCTAGCTGAACATGCGAAAAAGTCCCAAGCGGAGTGGCTGCTGGGTCCAGATTCAGACTCCTTGGAACGACTCCCCTTTGTTGCAAACTCAATCGGCTCCCTTCTGTCCCTGGCATCCATCCTACAGCTTCTAGCTCTGCCTGATTCGCCTCTCCGTTGTCTTCACCCGCCATGTTCAACAGAAAAAGGATTTATGTATGTGACAAATCGAGTTATTCCGGATATAGAGAACGCAAATTAACGCTATTAAAAATTCAAATAATTCGACGGATTTCCAATCAAATTCAATGTGTAATAGGGGAAATAAGTTCCCCGGATTGTAAGTGACGTGTGTGTGACTAGATATTCATTGTTACCATATATGTATTTGCGAGAATTAATAACAAACATTGCTGCCTGGCTTCGTCAACTACTAAAATCATCAATTTTGATTGACGATTTGTAGTTAAGAAATGCCAGAAAACATATAACATAAAACTAATTAATTTCTTTTCCTCCAGCCGGACTCATCCTGTGTCGTCCAAGATGCCACTCACTACCACCTTGTCGACAGTCGAGGTCATCCTGAACTTCCATCTGATCGCTACAAAGGACTTAAACTAATTCGCCTCCGGTCGTCAGATGCCACAGGGTTTTTTTGGACTCTCAGAAAAGCAAAAATCAGTAATAATTTTACTTTAATTTTCATTTATTCAAACAACTGTTTGCCCCCTTTTATCTAATTATATTTATAATGTATATATATCTATTAATACCTATCTATAACAAGATGCAATGTATGTGTATGTAGATTTACTAACCGTCCGTACGTATATGTTCTGCTTACTGTCATTTTGTCAACTCGCGCGTATTCCACAATCTTAAATTGTTTGCATAATGTCGCTGCTGACTTTCCCCCTTTTCGCTGATCGCCATATGCCAGTCTTAATCCATCTGACATAGCGTCGGCTACTTCTTTTCTCAGTCTGATTAATTTATTCCTAATACTTAAAATTTATATTCTATATCTATACTTTATTATGGCTATATCACAGACTTATATCACATATGGTTTATGATTCTTTATATCACAGTTCGCAAGTCAACTCTTTTATTAATTTGAGTTGGCGTCGTCCTTGTGTTTTAAGAACATCCTTAAATGATATAGGCTTGTCCGCCACTTAAACATTTTTGATTTTTAGGGCCATCTATTAGAGAACAATCTCTCGAGCAACTGCTCCCCTCTAAATTAGACCCACTAGCCAGAAATATCCTTTTCTCCTCGTGGAGATTAATGTGTTGCTATTCAAATTGGGCGCCATACTGTTATGATCCTGTTTAAGGACCTGTGTGGTTTTCGGGCTTTTCGCCGGCTAGCTCAAGTCCGGGCCGTGAGTCCCCTAACCCTGCCCACCGCACACATAACAATAAATGTGACGCTGACCCTCTAACAGAAATCAACGTTACTCAACACAGCAAACTGCACGTTTACATTCAAATTCAAAAACAGAACAAAACCTCTCGCAATACATATATTTGGTTTCAATAGACTGGTCTCCCGGTGTATTGGAGACCGTGCATCGCCCTCCCGACCTTGCAGCCTGCTTGCAACATATTATCCTTTTGCAGCTGCCCCTAACTAATCCACACACACACAATTCACCTACACATTACCCGGTTCACATTTCCCCCACATAAAAATTCACTATTTCATACTCATCTTAATTTATTAAACATTAATTTGTATGTTGTCGTTTTTCGTTTTATATATGTATAGTCTAATTCTGCATGTTGTAATTGTCTTCCCTTTTTTTAACAAAATTATAGGTCCCTTTTATTGTTTATAAATACTTTCGATCTAACCTACCCGTAAGAGCTCTCAAGGGGGGGATGCGGGGAACACTAGCAATGGATAGATTTAATTACACAAATTACAATACACAAAACTGCACTAACACACACTCAAAGAAATTTTCGAAATAAATTTAAAAATAATATAAATATTTGGGTAGGTAAATGTTTGAATAAATAAATAAATAAAGGCCAAAAATTATGGAATAAATAAATAAATAAGGGCCGAAATATGGAATAAATAAATAAATACACAAATAAATAATTAAAAAATTAACATAAAAAAAAATTATAAAAATCCTTAAAATTAAAAAAAAAAAATTACTGAAGCCTATTGGCTCCCGGTGCCGCCACTTGGGAGGCGTGTCGGTCTTCCACGGCGAAAACTACCAAGACCGGCTTATGCAACCGTCTCGCAAAACTCGAGTGCCAGGTTATGGTCACTCCTCGTGGGACTTCCGACGGGATATATGGACTCCCAATAAAAACTGAGCCAGGTCAGCCGTCGTGACCTGGCTAATCTCTTCAAGAATTAACTGGGTCTGGTCGAGCCTAGAAGGAAAAGCCAATGAGCACGGCCTCACTCCTGGACGTCGACCACTCACCTCAAGGGGTTACTCGTTCCTGCTTCCCAGCTACTTTCCGGAGCCTTATTTTCATCAAAAAAATAAATGAATTTATTTAATTGTCACTGGCGCACTGCTGCAACTGCGCAACCGACGATGTCGTTGCAAGGAGATTTAAAATTCGTTAGTTCGCTTACACTAAACTTCTCTAAAACTTCAAAAAAAAACTTTGCAGCGCAGCAGCCAAAACGCCCTTCTTCGACTTTCAACTTTTTGATCTGTCGCTCTCTTTCCCTTCGCCCAGCCATGGAGTCAGAAATCCGTTGTTTCAAATTCAAATATTCCGGGTCGTTGACCCGGGTGACCATCATACCATGCCACCTGGCTAAGTTGGCAGGTCTGCCGGCACTGCTTGCGGGTTTGTTAAAAACCAGTTGGCAGGACCTAACCGATTAATGGATAACTTATCGATTACCTAAAAGTGGCCACAACAAGCAACGAAAGAAGAGAAAAGAATATAGCGCCGCTAACATCCCTCCCTTTTCCCCTTACCACCACATGGGCGCATGAGCAGCGGCGTCAGCGTTCGCTAGGCGATTGCGCATTTGCGCCTGTTACTTTTATCTCGGCCTGCTGGCGATGGTTGCGTTCTAGCGGATGCACATATGTTTTTGTTTTATTTTCGCATTTAATTGCTTTTATGTGTTTGGCAGCTCGGCCTGCAGTCACATAAGCAAGATTAGAGGATTGAGATTTGCGAATGCAATCTAGGGCCCAAACGATTTAGAATATATTTTAATTTAATGTTTAAATGTTAGTTGGTATTTTTTTTATTACGTCCATAGCTTTAAACTCTCTAATTTATTTTTTCGTATTTCTATGTTTAATGTTCCATGTTAGTTTTTAGTAAATAAATTATAATGTGTTGCTAAGCAAATTCAGTAGTTGAACTCAGGCTGGGGCAGCGCCGGTAAGATGATGAAAGGGGCCGTTGAAGGAAATCTTTCAAAGGAAGAAATGGCCAAGGTAGGGTGGGCTATCGACCACAACAAGATCTGTGGTTGTATGTAAAATGTGTATGTCTTAGAACGTTAGGTGTCAGTTCGTGATTATGTTTTTCTCCGGTTGTAGTTACGTCTCACAGTGCATGTCTATAGGTATCTGTAAGACGAAGTTGTCGCAGCACGCTAATTTTAAGATAGGCTGACAACGCAAGGCATTTTTTTCGGTGTAACACCATTAAACCACCCCTCAAGCCGACGAGCACAGCCGATAGACAAAAGCATGCGTTGCATCGGGAAGTTTTCCATCTGCCTAATTTAACGTTATTCGTTACACGCCTTACTATATGATTTTTGGACAACATTTTATTTCAACTAGTGCTAAGTTGCTAAGAGCTCTTAATTTGCTCGAAGATAGATTGTTGGCATTCTCAAAGGAAGATTCACTAGAACTTGTCCGCAGTAAAGCGTTAGAGGTGATGAAAAAACAATTTGAAAAGAATGAGAATCGATATAATTTGCGGACAAAGGAAGTATCTTTTAGGGAAGGTCAAGAAGTCTATATAAGAAATTTCATGCAGAGCAATTTCGCAGCTGGAAATAATGCAAAATTGGGTCCAGCTTTTGTGAAAGCAAGAGTTTTGGCAGGTGTATTATGATCTCGAGGATCCACAGGGGCGTTATGTTCGCAGGTTCCATGCGAAGGATATCAAGCAGTAGTCTCGCAAGCTGTGCACTCAAAGAAATTTTTACCTAAATACTAGAAAAGTCGCCCTAAAAGAGAGGTCGCCCTAAAACTACGAAAAATGTTCTTATTATTAGGGTAGCTAGTCCTAAAAATAGGAAAAATCGCCATGGAAAATATTTTTTAAGGTTAGTTTTTCCAAAAAGGCAAATATGCCCTATTATTTAGGGCGAATTTTTATGAACGAACTCTGATAGAATTTCCTTCTTTTAAGGGCGTCTGGCGCCCACAACTTTAAAGATTTCGGAAAAGTAAAAATGCAGTTTTATTCTATTTATCAATACCTATCGAATTGTAATTTTTCAAATCGGACAATTTATTAAAAAGTTATGAGCAAAAAATGAAACAGATGGCGCTAGTAGCTTTGACGCGTGCATATATTAATCTCTCTCCCACTCCCTTTAGCTGAGTAACGGGTATCTAATAGTCGAAGTACTCGACTATAGCGTTCTCTCTTGTTTTTTTTCTTTTGAGTTTTTGTTACTATTGATATTTTTTCGCCCGCATGTTAAATTTAAAGTAGTCTTTAAACCTTAAATACGTATGGATATTCTGAGTTTAAAGACTAAATTATGTTAGGCATGTGAAGAAACGGCCGAAAATATCTCACCCATCAGCAAAAAGAATACAAGTTTTCGTTCCCTTTAGTCAAAATATAACTTAGACCTCATGAAAATAAGATGTGTACAGTGTTTGTACGTCGCTTAGCGCGATGGGACTGTGGTGCAGCGGTAGAGCGTTAGACTCTAATCCGAGAGGCCGTGGGTTCGATCCCACGTAGTGACATGACCGAAAGTTTTTCTCAAGTAAGTTGTTTATTCTCCTTATATATATCTCATTAATTCAATTACAAATATGACTTTTCAGTTCTAAGCGCGGTGTTGCATAGAGGTAAGTCTTCCAACCGCATCCTTCCCATATACGGCAACAACAAGTACAATTAAATGATCTGAAACGGCGTAGTTGTGTGTGTGTGTTGAAGCCAAGTCCAGTTCCTAGAACATACGCGGCTTAGTATAAAGTCTATCCCAGGCATAAGAGATCTCTCCCATATGGGGAAAAAATATTTTTTTAAATGGTTTGATTTTTAGGGCGATTTGCCTTTAAAAACAAAAAATAACCCTAAATATAAGAAAAAACACCCTAGATTTATGAAAAACTGCCTTAAGTTTAGAGGTCTTTTTCTTATTTCAAAGAAGATCTTTGAAGGTAGTTTGAAGGTCTTATTTCTTATTTTCAGGGCAATTACCTTCAAAAATAGAAAAATAGCCCTAGATCTAAGAAAAATCGCGCTAAATGTATGACTAATTCACCCGTATTTTTAGGGTAATTTGCCCATATTTCATTGCCTAGTCGCCATTGACCCCCGTTTTAGGGCGATTTTCCATGTTTTTAGGGCGATTTTACCGGAAAATTTCATTGAGTGTGGTGTTCTCAGCCTTGGAGAGTTATCCCCAAGTCTGATCTTGATGGGGGGGTATATATACTTTTGTAGCGCCATCTGTTGGTCATTCTGAGAGGGGGTGCTGCGTTGCCACTAAAGCTAAGATGGCAATGGGAGGTAGGATGGCCGCGAGAGAGCAACAGTGGCAAGTGTCAACTGTCTCCGCTTTCACCCTGACTACGATCTGGGGTTACCGCCACTTTTCTGGCGTGGGATTCAGTTTTTCCGTATTTGGCAGCAGCAGAGTACAGTCCTAATTTTATCAGTGATCAGAATACGCAAAGTAAACGCGAGTGTTTAAACACAGTGCCAACGGAAAGAAGACCTAATCGAATTGACAGTGAGGCCTAGCCAAAGGCCGCTGGTTGGGGTTCGAAGGCCACAAAGAAGAGAGAGGGCGAATTCGAAAATGAGAACCGGGCGCTTTCGCAATCCACGACCAACTAAGCCAAGTTCAACGCCAGTGTTTCGTCGGATTGGAGCAGCAGCGCCCAAGGAAGGGCGTAGTTAAAGGCCCTGTGGCTTTCTCCACATATAAGTTATTGTCCTTTGTTGATCCATGCCCGGCTCAAAAAAAAATTGCATCCAGTAAACCCAGCACGAAGAAATAGGCGACCAAACACCATCGAGCTGTTTATTTGAGGCGAAAAAGACCCAGGTTTGATCGAACCTATTTGCCAGTTTTGCTTTGCGCTGAAGGTTTACACAACGTCGCTGCCGCGATCGGCGTTTAAAAGTTATTTTCGGGAGTTTCAAAAGATATTGATTCGAGCCGGAAGTTTTCGTCGTTCCGGCCAATTCCTGATCTGTGAGTCGACCGGGGGTAGCCGCCACGGAAAAGCGGAAGAAATAGTTTTAAAGTTCGGTTAAGGTTATGTAATAAGTGCGTTGAATGAAAGAAAAGAAAGTTCATTTTTATTTTTGTTCTGTGTTAGTGTCGGCTGGGGGATTTATTTTGATTTAACGCCAGGTAAAGTGCTGCGATGCAAAGGATGCCCACGAATGTCTCAGATTTTCCTTACAAAATCCTATATTTCTGTGTTTGGTTCCTTGTTTCATTTTACCCCTATTTAGCCATCATCATAACGACCAAAGCGCGTTCGTCGGAGGATGGAATGAGTGTGGTGAGTGTTTAAAAACTAAAACAATTATATAAAACCCCATGTGAATAGGCGAAAAATTGAAATTAAAATCAAATTTTAACCTCAAAGAAAAGGAACGAATAGGAAGAAGTAAAGAATTCAGATTACCACACTCAGAGAAAAAAAGAATAAAATAAAAATTTAAATTGAGCAAACGTAAAGTTTGAGAGGCGTGTTGCATGCCTTTGTTGAAATGGTGAATTATTTAAAACATTAAATCTAAATTAAATAATAAATACAAATTGTCCAAGTAATTATCGAGTAATGAAATCCCCATGCTTCAACTAGACATTTTTTTTGCAACAAAAAGCTTTTAAATTCATATTATGCATTTACAAATTTTTATCACATTTTTATATGTTTATATATATTTATTAAATATATTTATTTATTTAATGCATGCTTGGTCTTTTGTTTATTTTAAGTAATGGTTTATACTCTAATTTGTTAAATAAATTTTATACTGTCTTGCTAAGTCGAAGAAGTGGCCGCAGCTAGCGTTGTTTGTGATGTAGGGTAGCACTTGGTTAAGGGGTCGCTCAGGCTATCAAGCAACGGAAGGGATGAGCGACCAATGGTAGGGTGGGCAGATCAGGACCTTCATAACATCCGAGGATGTTATAAGGAGAAGTCAGGCGAAATGAGATCAGTAGGGTACTTAAAGCAGTCTTTTAATGTGTGTGTTTTCTCAACCCGGTTGTCAGTTTGGTGATGCACGCGAGTATCTGCATATTATTAGAAAAGGGCATTACGAGTCATCGGCAAGACCAACACACCTATAGCCGAGAGCCAGAGCCGGAAAGTAAATTAGAATTATATTAATAACGACAGGAAAGCAGGTGGAAGTGGATGACTTGAATCAAATTGTTAAAACATTTCCATTTGTTTAAACAATATGAGGCACGTGTAAGGAAGAGCAAGAAAATCAATTGATTTGTGCTGTTTTGTCCATCTGATAACTTATGCAAAAAATCCATAAGAATTTTAGAAAGATTAAAAAAAAACACAATGGTTTTTTGGCAAGTATTTGTATTTTCCTTAAGTAGTTTGCATAGGACAAAATACTATTATTTTTACGGAAATCAATGAAAAAAGTTCTGATAAAATCTTTTCTCGGTTTATAGCCTAAAAATGAGGAATTTCGTAAATTTAAAATAAATAGCAACGATCTGCATACATATTTGCATAGTTTTCAATCTTAATTTCCGCAGGCAAAGCTGCGGGATACCGACCCTGCTAGTATCATCTAAAGTTCCAATAAATTTTACTTTTAGTTCTTTTAAAAGTTTAATCTTTTAAGAAAAAAACGCAAAATACTGCATCCTTCTAACTGTCCTAGAAAAGAAATTACAGATTTGTGGCAAAAAAATGAACTTTCTGTCCTAGTGTGCGGCGTACAGAATATTAAAATAACTCAAACGAGTCTCAAGTGCTGCATGAATTTCAAAAACGGAGCTTTATTCTAAAACTATCGATAACAAGAAGGGAAGCTAGCTTCGGACAGCCGAAGCTTATATACCCTTGCAGATAAAGTAAATACCTATATTTTAATGCTTACTCTATCGGTGCCGTTCCAGGGGTTCCAGATTCTGCGTGACTATTTAAAATTTGGTTTTTAAGTTGTCAAAAATCAAAACGCCTACTTCCTACAAGTTACAATGCATTTTCTTAAGTTTGTTTGATTATTCCTATGGGAGCCTTAATATATAGTGGTCCGATCCGGCTCGCTCCAACATAACTTTTGGGAAAGTTTCATCGCGATAGCCTTAAAACTGAGACTCTAGTTCGCATAGAAACGGACAGACGGACATGGCTAGATGGACTCGGCTATTGGTGCTGATCAAGAATATATATTCTTTTTGTGGTCTGAAATTATAATACCCTTACAAGGGTATAAAAATTAATGGTAAGAGATAAAATAAAACAAGAGAGAACGCTATAGTCGGGTGCCCCGACCTTCAATTTAAGGAAACATGGCCAGAAAAACGAGTCAAGGCCATGCATTACCTAAAATGTTGATCATGTGGACTATATTTTGTACGCAGTCTTATATATGGACGTTGATTTCCTACGAGAAGTACAAACAAGTGGCCCAACGACACCAAGAACAAGTTCAACAGAGTCAATATCACCTCTTATAAGATTATACATAAAAATAGTACCAAGAATTTTTCTACGATTTGCAAGTGTCGGTAAATTAAGCAATAATAATCTACTCTGGTAGGAAGGTAGCCTTACGTTTTGATCCCAGTTCTAACTACGAAGGGCAAAAAGGAGAAATTTTTTTGCACCGACTGGTGCACTTGGTATTGTGGGCTCCAAACTGAAGAAAAATATTCCAATATAGGACGGACAAGGGAGGTAAATAATAATTTGGTTAAATAAGTGTCATCAAATTCTTTTGACCAACGCTTTATAAACCCAAGAACATTATATCTTTGTTGACAGTCGACATTATGTGGCAGTCAAATTTAAGCTTCGGGTCCAGAAGAACGACTAAATCATTTACTGAATATATACGGTCAAGTGGCAAGTTCTGAAGCGAATAACTTATAAACGTAGGAGTTATAAGGTCAGAGCCAGGTGGAATATAGGAACATGTAATAAAAATAGACAAAGATTAGAGGGAAACTTTCACACAAACAAATTCAATGTCATTAGGGACATGAGAGTGAATTCTCGGTTATCTCTGGTTTCAGCCAAGTTTCTGTAAAGGCTAAAATATCGTTCGTAAATGCCGAGGAGTCAGCATAAAGCTTGGGTTAATGTTCAGATGGCTTACCCGATTTTTTATACTTTTTATAAGTGTTGGATTTAAGATTTTTAAGTCTTTGAAGCGCATTGTTAAACCAAGGAGGCCTTTCCTTTGGAGGAAGCCTGTCAGGAACGCATTCGTCAAGAAAAGTGATTAAAACGGTATAGAAAAGTTCAATTGCACTTTCAATATCCATGCAATTGTACAAATCAGTCCAATTATATTGCGAGATCATGTGGGTTAGTTTATTTTAGTCACATTTACGAAGCATCTCATTTTAGTTGGAGAAACTAAAGGAGAGAGGGTATCAAGGTAGGGGAGGCAAATTGTCAATTCCATTGTTGGATGGTATCGGGCTTCTGGTACCACAAGAGCGTCAATTCTAGATACCGTGACTTCAGACGGCTCTGAAACAAACACAAGATCTAACTGTCTATTTAATGAATTTCGTATAAAGCTAACTTGCTGTAACGATAATTCAGTGAGTCAGTCGAAGGGGACCAAGATATATCAGGGAGATTAAAGTCACCCAAAACAATTAAAAGGTCTCTGTTGGAAAGAGAGAACAGAATAGATTTAATAGCAGATAGATGTTTCTTATAAATTATTAAGTCAATGCCAGGTGGAATATAAGAACATGTAACAAAAATAGACAAGGATTGCAAGGAAACTTTTACACTAACAAATTCTATGTCATTGGGGACATGAGAGTGAATTCTCTCCGAATTTAGGGTAGAGGTAAGGGCGATGAGAACACCCCCTCCCCTACGGGAAAGGCGATCGGTTCTATAGGTATTAAAGCTGTTTGACAAAACTTCAGAGTCGGTTATCTCTGGTTTCAGCCAAGTTTCTGTAAATGCCAGGATATCGTAGGTAAATGCCGTGGAGTCAGCATAAAGCTTGGGTAGCTTCATGTTAAGTCCTCTAACATTTTGGTAAGCCAAAAATAAACTTTTCAGTTTTTTGGCACCGTGGAAGGCCTGTTATTTGTTCTCGGTTTATTTGGAACAAATTCTTTTACTACCAGATCATCATTAAGCCGAAAGCTTTCAGAAAGTATTATATAATACACATCAGGCGGAGAAAAAGTTTTGAAAGACGATATCCTACGGGCGAATGAAAATCGAAATTGTTCAACCGCAAAAAATTTCAAAACATCCTCAGATGTGATATCAGGCGTAAATCTTGAAACAAACAATTGCTTCCTATGTGGAACAACTGAGAGTACGCCCCCCAGCAGCAGTCTGAACCTCACCCAGCTGTGAGCCAGAAACGGCACGTTTGGGTACAACTGGGAGTTTCTTACGCCCCTAAACAGCAGTCTGAACGTCACTCGGCTGAGAGACAGAAACGGCACCTACTGAACCTATGGGTATGGTCGGCACAGAATTGGGTGACTCCGCCGGCTCTGAGGATTTAATAGTAGCTGCAGCTACCAGTTTAGGATTTAAGGTGGATTGTACATTCGCATTTACTGTCGATGAGCCAGCTTTTTTTTCGTTTGAGCGACTCGGTTAATAATTTTTTGTTATTAAATTAGTCACAAACGGAATTGAACCCGTCATTAAGCTGTTTAAAAACTCGTGAAAGGTTCAATAGGCCGTCTCGAGTCTGCCTCATAAAGCTGCCCATCCCAGCTGCCAATTCCCTGCAGGACTCACATGTCAACATGAGACCAGTACGCAGTTCAATGTTGTTTTTTACTCTGCCTGTAAAACCTGCACATTTAACGTGCATCATCCCTTCGCTGAGCCAACAGAAAATAAAAGGGTCTTTAGGTGTAGTCGAAAGAGTAAACTTTTTCTTAGAACAGACGAAAACCATTATAAGAAACAAGTTAATTAAAGAAAGTAAAAGATAAAAAATATGAAAATGTAAAAATACCTCGAGTAAATTTGGCACTGGGAGCAAATTCCAAAACCGCAAAAACACAAAACACGAAAGTAAAAGAGCGCGAGATCGCGAACTAAATCGAGAGCAAGAGAGCGCGAGAGAAAGTCTTCAATCGACTGAGCGTGGCTTGTGGGACAGCAACAAATTAACGCACGAACAGTTACAATGTAAAGCAAGCGAGAGAGAGAGAGAGACTATGAGAATAGCACCCAAGAGTCTACAAGAAATTCGGTAGGTTCAGAGATAGTGAAAATACAATTATATAGAGCGGAAGAGAGAGAGAGAGTAAGAGAGAGAATGCAAGAGCCAATTTAGAGTGTGCAAAATACACTAACAGGGCCAAGAATTAAACAAATCCAAACGAAATGTTAAAATAACTATAACCACGTTCCCGTTAACTGGGAGATCTATTAAAATCACTAACACGATTGTTAGTCTAAAACTAACAATAGTTTTAGACAAACATTAAAAACAAACACACGACACGGACGAAAATAATCACAAAATAAAACAAAAACTCCGAGCACAATGGTAAACACAACCGCTCACAAGCGACGCTCTATCTTAGATTTATTTTTGGTAATCGTTACCTAAGAACTTGTGAGATGGTTCTGTAGCCGCCTAGCTGGCGCGACCAAGCGGGTGGCAGGTTGCGGATAGCGGACGACCTCACTCGAGGCCAACTGCGAATAAGCTAGTGGTGGAGGTCAAGCACGGAATCGTGAACGGAAACCCCGGCAAATAAGCAGTCCCGGACAACCAGCGAGTATCTTGCAACGTAGCATAGTTGCTTTACACAAAGCCAATTCACCCCACACACTACCCACCCACTTCCTCACCCAAACAACATCTCACTCCGGGCCGGACTACGGTGTAACCCAGACCGTGCCAAGGGTCAGCCTGGCTGGGGGCCCGGATCAAAAACTAGCCCAGTCTCAAACGGTGGGCTCAGGGAAATGACGACCTCCTGTTCTATCTACCGCCTTACCCGGGTACCGCAGATATCTGCCCGGGCGGACGGGAAGCCCCAACAAGAAGGAGCTCATGCAAAGAGGCAAATCTCCATAGAGCTGCCCGGCCCGTCGGCGAAGAGATCGAAGATCCAGCCGTCGGTCTCCTTTCCCGAGATTACAAGAGATCGGGTCCTACTTGGACTCATAGACAGGGGGAATCCGGAGAGCAGGATTCCTAAAAACAAATGGAAGGCGGTCGAGTCCCAGCTATCCCTTATATGCCTGCGGATGGTACGCGAAAATCCCAGTTCATCACCTTGCTGTATGGACGCGGGTTGGTACCAGGGCAGCGTAAAAGTGGTGGCCTGCGATAACCAGCGATCTGCCGACCTATACAAACAGGCGAAGGCAAAGCTCGGAGCGGTGTACGAAGGGGCGAATACAGTCGCACTAGATTGGTTTGACGTCCCCAGTAGACCCCGAGCCAGAATTTGGCTCCCAGCAGCAATCACATAACTGGAGGACATCGTATATATGCTGCAGGAATGCAACCCACATCTCCCCACAAAAGACTGGAAAGTCGTTAAGGTGGAGGAGCATGCTTGTGATGTAAACCAAGCGATCGTGGTGCTAAATAAGGAGTCGGTCGCTCCCATAAAGGCTTCTCGGGGAGTGCTAACTTACGGCTTCAGCGCAGTGCACATTAAAATTTACAAAGGGGACTCTAGTTCCACGGGAATCCCTGCCACAAGGAAGTGGAGGCCCCTGGTGTGCCGAAGGACGGCTACTCAACCGACTCGTAGCTGAGCAGAGAGTTGCGTGCGATGGGACAGGCATTTGATTTGATTCGGAGGCCGACGTTACTGTGGTGGAGGTTGCAGCTGGGGATGTCTCTAAGACTCCTGCAGATCTACCTACACCTTTTGCTTTAAAGCTGCATGCCCTTTAGGGAAACCAAGAGGAAAGAAAAAACCTCCTTGGTGGACCCAGCAATTATCAATCCTCAGAACCAAATGCAGAAGCCTACTCAATAGAGCGAGAGCTACAAATGAGGACATAAACTGGCAAAGCTACAAAAAGGAACTAGCCACATACAAAAAGGCCATCAGGAAGGAGAAGAGAACTGCATGGCAGAACTTCTGCTCAGATATTGAAAAAACAACTGATGCCGCAAGGCTCAGAAAAATATTTGCTAAGACAGCCGCATCATTGGGCTATCTTTAAAAAGCTGATGGATCATGGTCAGACTCTAGTGAAGAGTCCCTAAACCTACTCCTAGACGCTCACTTCCCAGGGAGCCTGCAAACAGGACACCCCCCAGGAAGAAACACTGGAGAAGGAATAACCTTTAATCTTATACTATCAGACCGTAATATAAACTGGTCCATTCATAGTTTCAAACCATATAAATCGCCGGGACCGGAAAACATAGCACCGGCACATATTCAAAAAGCAGGACAGCTAGCCATAAACTGGCTGAGAAAAATGTTCCAAACCATTCTTGGAGAACTACCAACGGCGTGGCGGGAAATAAAAGTTGTTTTCATTCGCAAGGCAGGGAAGGCCACCCATACCACAGCGAAGGATTTCAGACCGATAAGTCTGACATCATTCCTGCTAAAGATTCTAGAAAGACTAATAGGTCTACTTATTAAATACACTATTGACCCGACGCAGATATCAGAGGCGCAACACGCATACACTAATGGTAAGTCGACCGAATCGGCGCTACTCTTGGTAGTAAGCAACATCGAGAAATCACTCAGTATCCAGGAATACACTTTGATCGCCTTCCTTGACATAGAAGGAGCCTTCAATAATGTGCTTCCCACAGCAATAACAGAATCCCTCACAGAACTAGGGGTTGAGGCACCGTTGGTGGCGCTGATCCACAAATTGCTGATAAGCAGACTGGTCACGGCCACACTAGGGACCTCAACCCAGACTAGACTAGTGAACAGAGGCACTCCGCAAGGAGGTGTACTATCACCCCTCCTGTGGAACATCGCGGTAAATAAACTACTGCGGTTTCTTGAAGGAGGAGGCTGTAAAGTAGTGGCATACGCAGACGATGTTGTTATCATCTTTAATGGTAAGTATCCACAAACTCTCGATCTTATGACCGCAAAACTAAAAATACTATCGGAATGGACGACATAAAACGGACTTGGCGTAAATCCCTCAAAAACGGAACTAGTCCTTTTTACAAATAAATACAAAATTCCAAAACTTAACGCACCAACTACAAACAACTGTAATCTCTCTTTTAGCGAGTATGCAAGATACTTGGGGCTAGTAAGGTTAGATAAGGGTCTTAAATGGGGTTTAAACAACTCTTGTAAAAAAGCAATCGGGCTAAGATGGGGTATGTCCCCAAAAATAGTCAACTGGATATACACAGCGGTAGTCAAGCCAATACTACTATACGGGGTGGCTCTGTGGTGGACCGCTCTGCACAAACAGTGTGTCTTGACTCCCCTTAACAAAGTGCAACGCATGGCGGCTTTGTGCATAAGTGGAGCCCTTAGAACTACCCCAAACGAAGCGCTGAACGAGATCTTAAACCTCCCGAGCCAGGACTTAGCAGGCATGGAAAGCGCCAAATTGGCAGCCATTCGACTAAGGGATACGGGGCAATGGAAAGCCCAGCTCTATGGTCATGCTAAGATTCTTCAGCATGACAATTTGATCCCACCAAAAACGGATCTATGTAATACCCGTGAATACTGACACACAACCTTCGAAGCTCTGATCCCAGGTACGGACGATTGGGATCGGGGCCGACCGGGCTCAATAGACGCAATCTGCTTATATACAGGCGGCTTCAAACTAGACGGACTCGTAGGTGGAGGTATATACTCCGAACAATTAGAAGTCAGGCATTAATTTACTGCAGTGTCTTCCAAGCGGAAGTGCATGCTAAAATGGAAGCACTCGTCTGTTTAAGGGACATAAACACCCAAGACAGACATATAAACATATATAGTGATAGCCAAGCGGCTATCTACTCGACTAACACTAACTCCCGAACAATAGCAGACGAAAATGGGCCACGAAATGGCTAGTTAGTTTACTGTCAGCCTTATATGGGTTCCGGGTCACCGGGATATCGAAGGCAACTGTATGGCGGACGAGCTAGCCAGGCAAGGCACCACCATACCTCTCCTTCCAGGAAAGGAGAATGTTGGCATGCCTATGGCTACGTGTAAGTTAATTATTAAAAACCAGTTCACCAAATTAACCAACATACATTGGAAAAACACACCACAGTGCCGAATCTCTCACCAGACCTGGCCTGCAATAAACAATAAAAAAAACACTGGAATTACTTAAATTAGGCCGCATGGAGTGTGGCATGCATGGGACACTTGCTGATCAACCAACCTAAAGGCTGACTCATAACGGATAGGGGACCCAAAAAGAGAGATCATACGGCACCACAATGGACCCAAAGAGGTCTAAGTGAGCCAGGCTGTAGTCTGGCAGCCGTCCTAACCAAACGTAACCCTATTATGAAGAAGATAAAAAAAAAAAAGAGTATGGGAAACCGCTGGGCGTCCACCGTAAAATAGGTATTGCGAAAAACCTTAGGCCGGAACTTCCTTTTTTTTTTGGATCTTCTTATGTTTAAACTTTCATTCTAGCATCAAAACTATGGGTGTCACAGTTTATGCGGCTTGTGAGCGTTAGAGTGAACGTAGAGGCACCGCGATGAAACAAACTTCCGCTGCGTAGAACCTGCATGCTCAATCCCAACATTCTAACTTTTATAGTTTTTGAGATCTCAGCGTTCATTATACCCGTTACTCGTAGAGTAAAAGGGTATATTGTATTCGTGCAAAAGTATGTAACAGCTAGAAGGAAGCATTTCCGACCCTATAAAGTATATATATTTTTGACCAGGATCACTAGCCGAGTCGATCTAGCCCTGTCCATCCGTCTGTCCGTCTGTCTGTCTGTCTGGATGAACGCTGAGATCTCGGAAAGTACAATAGCTAGAAATTTGGGATTAACAACACAAATTCTTGGGCTTCCTACGCAGCGCAAGTTTATTTCAGCCGAGGGCCACGCCCCCTCTAACGCCCACAATCGCCTAACGCCCACAATTAAACGATTTTAAAAGGTGTCTGCCGCCCACACCTTTAAAGATTTTGGAAATGTGAAAATGCAGTTTTGTTGTGTATATTAATACCTATCGAAGTGTGAAACCTGACCATTCGTTAAAAAGTTATGCCCGATCCAAGTTTTATATATCCATCTCCCTCACACTCACTTTAGCTGAGTAACGAGTATCTCTCTTGTTATTTTTTTTAATATCGTTCAAAATGGCGGCCATGAGAATTTTTTTCAGGTTTTATAAAAAAAAGTAGGTCAGCTGCGGATCGTCCTCAGGAGGGGATTCGCGTATGGTGTGGTTTTAAAAATATATGAAAAGATTTCACTCTTTTCAAATATGTTTAATCGAAAATTATGAAACAAAACACTCTTCTGAACAAGACACGGATTTAGTGTTTTAAGGTTTTTACAATAGTGAATGAGGAAACTATACATAATTGTTGTATTGATTGCAATATGTGACCAAAATTTGCTATTGGTTTTCAACTGTCAATTCTGACAGGACTTGCAGGATTAAACCATTCTTTTAGCTGGTTATCTTTCTTTTTAATTTTCGTATTTTCTTAGCATTTGTAAACGCTCTTGTTAATGACTTTATATATTTAAGCGTTCTGGCAAAGACTGCTTTGATAATATGTTTTAAAATATGTTGAAATGCAGGATATGAGTAGTGTATAAATGCGGGAGCTGGATACAAAAAGTGGAAGGGGGAGGTAATTAAATATGCTAATAAGGGTAATTAGGGTAATAAATGGGGGTAATTAAAGTTAATGGTGCGTGACGAGTGATCGTTAAATAGGGTAATAAATTAGGTTAAGGTGACAGGTGGGGGTAATTAAAGTTAATGGGTGCGTGACGAGTGATCGTTAATTAGGGTGATAAATTGCGTATATCCAGGATTTGTATCCAGAAATCCTATCCAGAAATAGGGGATTCTAATTAAGCGGGGAGAAGTTACTGGGGTGAGTCACGTGATAATAGCGTTACATTTAGGTTTTCCTAGTTAATGGGGGGAGAAATTACTGGGGTGTGACGGGTGTTCGTTAATTACGGTGATAAATTGCGTATATCCAGGAGTTGTATCCAGCTTTTGTATCCAGAAATTATATCCAGAAATCGGGGATTCTAATTAAGCGGGGAGAAGTTACTGGTGCGTTAATTAGGGTGATAAGTTGACGGGTGTCCGTTAATAGATTTATTAAATGGGGTTAAACGAGTCGGGAAGAAAGTGTGGTGTGGTAAGCAATTTAATAACCATAGCCTCTAGAAAATGTTTCGGGTTGTTGACACGTTCACACGTGGACTTGGTAACTTGATTAGCACCCTTGAATAGGGGATCCCTTTGCTTGCCACTGAGAAACAAACACCCACCCCGAACAAACGAATACTCAAAAGAAACAGCTGAAAGCAAACACCCACCCCAATAGCAAAAGAATTCTCAAAAGAAACCGCTGAAAGCAAACACCCTCCCAAACAAAAGAATATGTACATTTTTATTTAGGTCATGTTTATTTGGAAATTTGTAACAGGCTTTCTTATACACTAAATATGATGACATTAGTTTTAAGGCTCCGTCTCGATGATTTTTATAGAATATTTAGGTTTTCCTAGTTAATGGGGGAGAAATTACTGGGGTGTGACGGGTGTCCTTTGCTTATCTGGGTTGTCCTAGTTAAGCGGGGAGAAGTTACTGGGGTGTGACGGGTGACCTTTGCTTAGATCAAGAAAGTGTGGTGCTCACACGGTGTGTCAGGTGATCATAGCGATATATTTGGGTTATCCTAGTTAATAGGGGAGAAATTACTGGTGTGTGACGGGAGTCCTTTGCTTAGATTGAGAAAGTGTGGTGCTCACGGGTACGAGATAGAAAGCAATCACCCTTGATCATCCCTTTGCTTGCCACTGAGAAACAAACTCCCAGCCAATAACAAAAGAACATGTAAATTTTAAATTCAAATATATTTTTATTTTTTTTTTAACTTTTTGACCTGAAAGAAATACCTGAAAAAATCACCCATCCCCCAAACAAAAGAAGATACAAATTTGAATTTAGGACATGAATTTAGCTCATGTTTATTTGGAAATTTGTAACAGGCTTTTCTTATACCCTAAATATGATGACATTAGTTTTAAGGCTCCGTCTCGATGATTTTTATAGAAAAAGCAGGCACACGCATCTTCCCCGAATCCATTATTACAAAACGTAAAATGATTACCATATACCGTTTTGTTAAGATCGTCTTCTCCTTTATTCATGAACATATTCCTTGTATCAATGAGATATTTTAAATCTTCTTTAAAAATTTCCTCAGCAAATTGGGATGTGAAATTATTAATTTGGTTTATTAATCCACTTTGTCTGTTATCCATTGTATATGTATAAGTGTTAGACCATAGATGCATTGCAAAAATTTAAAATGAGATTTAAAATAGAATCTGGCACCGATAGAGTAAGCATTAAAATATAATTATTTACTTTATCTGCAAGGGTTTATAAGCTTCGGCTGTCCGAATCTAGCTTCCTTTCTTGTTTTCCAATCGAATTTGCTATTTATCGTGACCATAATTTGACCTTCAAACAGATTATGATTAAAATTATGGGGTGTGCTGGTAAAAAAGTTTATGGTTAAGGTCTTCTCTTGTTTTATCTCTGTTAAGCTGTTACATTTGTTATAATATTTGTTTATGGACGGTAAATTTCCCAGAATTTTACCTACAATAGATATTGCTGTGTTCGTTGCACTTAACAAACCTTTATATCATCACCTTTTTGTATTGCTGTTGGTAATCATAACTTTAGGATTATTACCTAGTTATCAATAGTTCTCCTGCTTAATGACTTTTAAATTATGGATGACACATTTTTAACTAACCCTTTTATCGTTTTTTATTTTGATTCTGTTAACTGATACTTTTAAATCTTTTTGGGAGATATTTGCAAATAATCGGAATGGAAAGATTTAATGATATGTATAATAAAATTATCAACGTGATATTCTTAACTCTCTTGTTTTTCGTTTCGTTACAACAATGTAATGAGTATTGAGTCGGTGTAAGTAAAGTAGTATTTTATATTAATAATCTATCAGTAATTTGTATCGAGTATTCATTTATTAGTTTTCTATGTTTAAGCACGTAGGATTAAGAAGAATAATATCTCAAATATTAGTATTATTCTGTATGTTAAAAATTTTGATGTTAAGTTTTTTGATAATTGTTTACTAATCAATAACAAGAAAATGTGTTGTGTTGGACAGGTTTGAGGAAACCGGTTTTCATATTGTGTGCACATGTTAAGGGAGGATTTTGTTTTCTAAGCATTGGTTTTTTTAAAGAAATTTACTGTAAGGAAGTTAATGTTATATACATCATTATAAATTCGAGACCAGATATGATAAGAAATATAACTATGAAATTGATTTATATGTTCAAGAATTGGTTTAACTGATGCCTTGTTACTATTTATTTATTTATTTATTTATTTTAGTTTTATCCCAGTGCTACAGGCTACAGTCACTTTGGGTAACATTTAACATTAATCAATTTTGTCTTACTAACTATCATTAAAAATCTTAAAACTAAAAAAACATAAGAAATTTAAGATAGAAGAGAAAATAATTTGGTTTTGATTATTAGCTGTTATGTTGTTTATTAGCTGGTTTATAGTTGTTTACTATCAATATTTCGATCAATATTTTCAACATCACCTAAGTATAAAAACTAAAATCATGAATTAGATGGAGATGATCGCAAACTAAGATTTATTTTGACGACTTTTCATACTATAATCCTGAATTACCGTCGGAAACATGTGTCTACCTCTTTTAATGTAAATCACAAGAATAGAAAAAGAAGATTAACTTCATAAATAAATTAATAAGTAAAATAATTGAAATTGGTAATACTTAAATATTAATAAAATAATACTTAAATATTAATAAAATAATTAAAATTAATAAGCAAAAATATTTAAACCAAAAAAAGAATACGACAAAATTTCTACAGGCTCTTGTGCACTTCCCTTTTATAAGATATTTATGAGCCATTTATGGAAAGAAAAGAAATTTTAAAATCAATTTATTTCCTACATCTGAGAATTATTAACTTGTGAGATTTATTTCATTGGACGTTGTTTTCATTTCTTTATTAGTTTTACAATCATAGGATACATCGTTCCCTAAAATGATCGGACATGTTTGTCTTAGATAACAATCTTTAAATACTTTGACAGTTGAATATTAATTGCTCATAATAAGGAAACAAGTCACGTGATCGTATTGTTACATGGGGATGTCGGGGATGGGTGGAAGGTGAGCTACCTTTCTCACGTATAAAGAAAGCCCAGTTGAATATTAATTACTCATAATGAGGAAAAGGTCACGTGATCAGCACCAAATGAATTTAAATTGAAAGCCCTTTATCTTTGTTATTGATCTTTCATAATGTTGAAAGATATGGTTTCAGTTGATGTGCAAGGCTTTTTTGGTAATAATAACAATTTCATTCTAAATGAAATAGGATTAGTATTTGATCAGGATACTAACTTGAATAATAGTTCTGTAATAGAACCACCATATGATTTCACTTTACTTAATACAAAATCTCGAAAGACTGCAATTTGGTTTGCCGATAAACATCATAACATTTATTGGAACGATGCATAAAATAGTTTTTCTCAAACTCGAAAGTATCTAAAGTCAATTACAAACGGAAAACAGATTATTTGTAAAGGGGTGGAAAAGAAATGATTTCTTCAGAAATGTTTTGGAAATTGTCAGTTCTTTAAAATTGGTTGTCCGTCCCTAAACAGGTTTAAGGGAAACCGGCTTACATGTTGTGAAACACGACTTTGGGGCTGGGTTTGTGCTCTAAACAATGCATACATTATTTTAAAAATTTTCTAAAAGCTGCAGCCTTTAGAAACAAAGAGAAAAAAATTTTATATACGTCATTTTTAAATCCAAATTACCAATTTATTCAAGATTTGAAAGGGGAGGTAATTGGTCACCACATTCAATACTTCATAAACACAAAACGATGTTCATGAATCAAGGTGGATATGATCTATAAAACTTCGAATTATGGTGAACACTTTACATTCTGTAATCCCGAATTGACACCAGCAGCATACGCCTGTCACTTTTGTGCAAATCGTCGGGATGGAGTCAGAAAATTAATTTCAATATATAATGAAATATGTTTAGAATCCCAAAATAAATGAATAAATATATTAAGACAGCCGCATCATTGGGCTATCTTTAAAAAGCTGATGGATCATGGTCAGACTCTAGTGAAGAGTCCCTAAACCTACTCCTAGACGCTCACTTCCCAGGGAGCCTGCAAACAGGACACCTCCCAGGAAGAAACACTGGAGAAGGAATAACCTTTAATCTTATACTATCAGACCGTAATATAAACTGGTCCATTCATAGTTTCAAACCATATAAATCGCCGGGACCGGAAAACATAGCACCGGCACATATTCAAAAAGCAGGACAGCTAGCCATAAACTGGCTGAGAAAAATGTTCCAAACCATTCTTGGAGAACTACCAACGGCGTGGCGGGAAATAAAAGTTGTTTTCATTCGCAAGGCAGGGAAGGCCACCCATACCACAGCGAAGGATTTCAGACCGATAAGTCTGACATCATTCCTGCTAAAGATTCTAGAAAGACTAATAGGTCTACTTATTAAATACACTATTGACCCGACGCAGATATCAGAGGCGCAACACGCATACACTAATGGTAAGTCGACCGAATCGGCGCTACTCTTGGTAGTAAGCAACATCGAGAAATCACTCAGTATCCAGGAATACACTTTGATCGCCTTCCTTGACATAGAAGGAGCCTTCAATAATGTGCTTCCCACAGCAATAACAGAATCCCTCACAGAACTAGGGGTTGAGGCACCGTTGGTGGCGCTGATCCACAAATTGCTGATAAGCAGACTGGTCACGGCCACACTAGGGACCTCAACCCAGACTAGACTAGTGAACAGAGGCACTCCGCAAGGAGGTGTACTATCACCCCTCCTGTGGAACATCGCGGTAAATAAACTACTGCGGTTTCTTGAAGGAGGAGGCTGTAAAGTAGTGGCATACGCAGACGATGTTGTTATCATCTTTAATGGTAAGTATCCACAAACTCTCGATCTTATGACCGCAAAACTAAAAATACTATAGGAATGGACGACATAAAACGGACTTGGCGTAAATCCCTCAAAAACGGAACTAGTCCTTTTTACAAATAAATACAAAATTCCAAAACTTAACGCACCAACTACAAACAACTGTAATCTCTCTTTTAGCGAGTATGCAAGATACTTGGGGCTAGTAAGGTTAGATAAGGGTCTTAAATGGGGTTTAAACAACTCTTGTAAAAAAGCAATCGGGCTAAGATGGGGTATGTCCCCAAAAATAGTCAACTGGATATACACAGCGGTAGTCAAGCCAATACTACTATACGGGGTGGCTCTGTGGTGGACCGCTCTGCACAAACAGTGTGTCTTGACTCCCCTTAACAAAGTGCAACGCATGGCGGCTTTGTGCATAAGTGGAGCCCTTAGAACTACCCCAAACGAAGCGCTGAACGAGATCTTAAACCTCCCGAGCCAGGACTTAGCAGGCATGGAAAGCGCCAAATTGGCAGCCATTCGACTAAGGGATACGGGGCAATGGAAAGCCCAGCTCTATGGTCATGCTAAGATTCTTCAGCATGACAATTTGATCCCACCAAAAACGGATCTATGTAATACCCGTGAATACTGACACACAACCTTCGAAGCTCTGATCCCAGGTACGGACGATTGGGATCGGGGCCGACCGGGCTCAATAGACGCAATCTGCTTATATACAGGCGGCTTCAAACTAGACGGACTCGTAGGTGGAGGTATATACTCCGAACAATTAGAAGTCAGGCATTAATTTACTGCAGTGTCTTCCAAGCGGAAGTGCATGCTAAAATGGAAGCACTCGTCTGTTTAAGGGACATAAACACCCAAGACAGACATATAAACATATATAGTGATAGCCAAGCGGCTATCTACTCGACTAACACTAACTCCCGAACAATAGCAGACGAAAATGGGCCACGAAATGGCTAGTTAGTTTACTGTCAGCCTTATATGGGTTCCGGGTCACCGGGATATCGAAGGCAACTGTATGGCGGACGAGCTAGCCAGGCAAGGCACCACCATACCTCTCCTTCCAGGAAAGGAGAATGTTGGCATGCCTATGGCTACGTGTAAGTTAATTATTAAAAACCAGTTCACCAAATTAACCAACATACATTGGAAAAACACACCACAGTGCCGAATCTCTCACCAGACCTGGCCTGCAATAAACAATAAAAAAAACACTGGAATTACTTAAATTAGACCGCATGGAGTGTGGCATGCATGGGACACTTGCTGATCAACCAACCTAAAGGCTGACTCATAACGGATAGGGGACCCAAAAAGAGAGATCATACGGCACCACAATGGACCCAAAGAGGTCTAAGTGAGCCAGGCTGTAGTCTGGCAGCCGTCCTAACCAAACGTAACCCTATTATGAAGAAGATAAAAAAAAAAAAGAGTATGGGAAACCGCTGGGCGTCCACCGTAAAATAGGTATTGCGAAAAACCTTAGGCCGGAACTTCCTTTTTTTTTTGGATCTTCTTCTGTTTAAACTTTCATTCTAGCATCAAAACTATGGGTGTCACAGTTTATGCGGCTTGTGAGCGTTAGAGTGAACGTAGAGGCACCGCGATGAAACAAACTTCCGCTGCGTAGAACCTGCATGCTCAATCCCAACATTCTAACTTTTATAGTTTTTGAGATCTCAGCGTTCATTATACCCGTTACTCGTAGAGTAAAAGGGTATATTGTATTCGTGCAAAAGTATGTAACAGCTAGAAGGAAGCATTTCCGACCCTATAAAGTATATATATTTTTGACCAGGATCACTAGCCGAGTCGATCTAGCCCTGTCCATCCGTCTGTCCGTCTGTCTGTCTGTCTGGATGAACGCTGAGATCTCGGAAAGTACAATAGCTAGAAATTTGGGATTAACAACACAAATTCTTGGGCTTCCTACGCAGCGCAAGTTTATTTCAGCCGAGGGCCACGCCCCCTCTAACGCCCACAATCGCCTAACGCCCACAATTAAACGATTTTAAAAGGTGTCTGCCGCCCACACCTTTAAAGATTTTGGAAATGTGAAAATGCAGTTTTGTTGTATATATTAATACCTATCGAAGTGTGAAACCTGACCATTCGTTAAAAAGTTATGCCCGATCCAAGTTTTATATATCCATCTCCCTCACACTCACTTTAGCTGAGTAACGAGTATCTCTCTTGTTATTTTTTTTAATATCGTTCAAAATGGCGGCCATGAGAATTTTTTTCAGGTTTTATAAAAAAAAGTAGGTCAGCTGCGGATCGTCCTCAGGAGGGGATTCGCGTATGGTGTGGTTTTAAAAATATATGAAAAGATTTCACTCTTTTCAAATATGTTTAATCGAAAATTATGAAACAAAACACTCTTCTGAACAAGACACGGATTTAGTGTTTTAAGGTTTTTACAATAGTGAATGAGGAAACTATACATAATTGTTGTATTGATTGCAATATGTGACCAAAATTTGCTATTGGTTTTCAACTGTCAATTCTGACAGGACTTGCAGGATTAAACCATTCTTTTAGCTGGTTATCTTTCTTTTTAATTTTCGTATTTTCTTAGCATTTGTAAACGCTCTTGTTAATGACTTTATATATTTAAGCGTTCTGGCAAAGACTGCTTTGATAATATGTTTTAAAATATGTTGAAATGCAGGATATGAGTAGTGTATAAATGCGGGAGCTGGATACAAAAAGTGGAAGGGGGAGGTAATTAAATATGCTAATAAGGGTAATTAGGGTAATAAATGGGGGTAATTAAAGTTAATGGTGCGTGACGAGTGATCGTTAAATAGGGTAATAAATTAGGTTAAGGTGACAGGTGGGGGTAATTAAAGTTAATGGGTGCGTGACGAGTGATCGTTAATTAGGGTGATAAATTGCGTATATCCAGGATTTGTATCCAGAAATCCTATCCAGAAATCGGGGATTCTAATTAAGCGGGGAGAAGTTACTGGGGTGAGTCACGTGATAATAGCGTTACATTTAGGTTTTCCTAGTTAATGGGGGGAGAAATTACTGGGGTGTGACGGGTGTTCGTTAATTACGGTGATAAATTGCGTATATCCAGGAGTTGTATCCAGCTTTTGTATCCAGAAATTATATCCAGAAATCGGGGATTCTAATTAAGCGGGGAGAAGTTACTGGTGCGTTAATTAGGGTGATAAGTTGACGGGTGTCCGTTAATAGATTTATTAAATGGGGTTAAACGAGTCGGGAAGAAAGTGTGGTGTGGTAAGCAATTTAATAACCATAGCCTCTAGAAAATGTTTCGGGTTGTTGACACGTTCACACGTGGACTTGGTAACTTGATTAGCACCCTTGAATAGGGGATCCCTTTGCTTGCCACTGAGAAACAAACACCCACCCCGAACAAACGAATACTCAAAAGAAACAGCTGAAAGCAAACACCCACCCCAATAGCAAAAGAATTCTCAAAAGAAACCGCTGAAAGCAAACACCCTCCCAAACAAAAGAATATGTACATTTTTATTTAGGTCATGTTTATTTGGAAATTTGTAACAGGCTTTCTTATACACTAAATATGATGACATTAGTTTTAAGGCTCCGTCTCGATGATTTTTATAGAATATTTAGGTTTTCCTAGTTAATGGGGGAGAAATTACTGGGGTGTGACGGGTGTCCTTTGCTTATCTGGGTTGTCCTAGTTAAGCGGGGAGAAGTTACTGGGGTGTGACGGGTGACCTTTGCTTAGATCAAGAAAGTGTGGTGCTCACACGGTGTGTCAGGTGATCATAGCGATATATTTGGGTTATCCTAGTTAATAGGGGAGAAATTACTGGTGTGTGACGGGAGTCCTTTGCTTAGATTGAGAAAGTGTGGTGCTCACGGGTACGAGATAGAAAGCAATCACCCTTGATCATCCCTTTGCTTGCCACTGAGAAACAAACTCCCAGCCAATAACAAAAGAACATGTAAATTTTAAATTCAAATATATTTTTATTTTTTTTTTAACTTTTTGACCTGAAAGAAATACCTGAAAAAATCACCCATCCCCCAAACAAAAGAAGATACAAATTTGAATTTAGGACATGAATTTAGCTCATGTTTATTTGGAAATTTGTAACAGGCTTTTCTTATACCCTAAATATGATGACATTAGTTTTAAGGCTCCGTCTCGATGATTTTTATAGAAAAAGCAGGCACACGCATCTTCCCCGAATCCATTATTACAAAACGTAAAATGATTACCATATACCGTTTTGTTAAGATCGTCTTCTCCTTTATTCATGAACATATTCCTTGTATCAATGAGATATTTTAAATCTTCTTTAAAAATTTCCTCAGCAAATTGGGATGTGAAATTATTAATTTGGTTTATTAATCCACTTTGTCTGTTATCCATTGTATATGTATAAGTGTTAGACCATAGATGCATTGCAAAAATTTAAAATAGATTTAAAATAGAATCTGGCACCGATAGAGTAAGCATTAAAATATAATTATTTACTTTATCTGCAAGGGTTTATAAGCTTCGGCTGTCCGAATCTAGCTTCCTTTCTTGTTTTCCAATCGAATTTGCTATTTATCGTGACCATAATTTGACCTTCAAACAGATTATGATTAAAATTATGGGGTGTGCTGGTAAAAAAGTTTATGGTTAAGGTCTTCTCTTGTTTTATCTCTGTTAAGCTGTTACATTTGTTATAATATTTGTTTATGGACGGTAAATTTCCCAGAATTTTACCTACAATAGATATTGCTGTGTTCGTTGCACTTAACAAACCTTTATATCATCACCTTTTTGTATTGCTGTTGGTAATCATAACTTTAGGATTATTACCTAGTTATCAATAGTTCTCCTGCTTAATGACTTTTAAATTATGGATGACACATTTTTAACTAACCCTTTTATCGTTTTTTATTTTGATTCTGTTAACTGATACTTTTAAATCTTTTTGGGAGATATTTGCAAATAATCGGAATGGAAAGATTTAATGATATGTATAATAAAATTATCAACGTGATATTCTTAACTCTCTTGTTTTTCGTTTCGTTACAACAATGTAATGAGTATTGAGTCGGTGTAAGTAAAGTAGTATTTTATATTAATAATCTATCAGTAATTTGTATCGAGTATTCATTTATTAGTTTTCTATGTTTAAGCACGTAGGATTAAGAAGAATAATATCTCAAATATTAGTATTATTCTGTATGTTAAAAATTTTGATGTTAAGTTTTTTGATAATTGTTTACTAATCAATAACAAGAAAATGTGTTGTGTTGGACAGGTTTGAGGAAACCGGTTTTCATATTGTGTGCACATGTTAAGGGAGGATTTTGTTTTCTAAGCATTGGTTTTTTTAAAGAAATTTACTGTAAGGAAGTTAATGTTATATACATCATTATAAATTCGAGACCAGATATGATGTTCAAGAATTGGTTTAACTGATGCCTTGTTACTATTTATTTATTTATTTATTTATTTTAGTTTTATCCCAGTGCTACAGGCTATAGTCACTTTGGGTAACATTTAACATTAATCAATTTTGTCTTACTAACTATCATTAAAAATCTTAAAACTAAAAAAACATAAGAAATTTAAGATAGAAGAGAAAATAATTTGGTTTTGATTATTAGCTGTTATGTTGTTTATTAGCTGGTTTATAGTTGTTTACTATCAATATTTCGATCAATATTTTCAACATCACCTAAGTATAAAAACTATAATCATGAATTAGATGGAGATGATCGCAAACTAAGATTTATTTTGACGACTTTTCATACTATAATCCTGAATTACCGTCGGAAACATGTGTCTACCTCTTTTAATGTAAATCACAAGAATAGAAAAAGAAGATTAACTTCATAAATAAATTAATAAGTAAAATAATTGAAATTGGTAATACTTAAATATTAATAAAATAATACTTAAATATTAATAAAATAATTAAAATTAATAAGCAAAAATATTTAAACAAAAAAATGAATACGACAAAATTTCTACAGGCTCTTGTGCACTTCCCTTTTATAAGATATTTATGAGCCATTTATGGAAAGAAAAGAAATTTTAAAATCAATTTATTTCCTACATCTGAGAATTATTAACTTGTGAGATTTATTTCATTGGACGTTGTTTTCATTTCTTTATTAGTTTTACAATCATAGGATACATCGTTCCCTAAAATGATCGGACATGTTTGTCTTAGATAACAATCTTTAAATACTTTGACAGTTGAATATTAATTGCTCATAATAAGGAAACAAGTCACGTGATCAGTATTGTTACATGGGGGATGTCGGGGATGGGTGGAAGGTGAGCTACCTTTCTCACGTATAAAGAAAGCCCAGTTGAATATTAATTACTCATAATGAGGAAAAGGTCACGTGATCAGCACCAAATGAATTTAAATTGAAAGCCCTTTATCTTTGTTATTGATCTTTCATAATGTTGAAAGATATTGTTTCAGTTGATGTGCAAGGCTTTTTTGGTAATAATAACAATTTCATTCTAAATGAAATAGGATTAGTATTTGATCAGGATACTAACTTGAATAATAGTTCTGTAATAGAACCACCATATGATTTCACTTTACTTAATACAAAATCTCGAAAGACTGCAATTTGGTTTGCCGATAAACATCATAACATTTATTGGAACGATGCATAAAATAGTTTTTCTCAAACTCGAAAGTATCTAAAGTCAATTACAAACGGAAAACAGATTATTTGTAAAGGGGTGGAAAAGAAATGATTTCTTCAGAAATGTTTTGGAAATTGTCAGTTCTTTAAAATTGGTTGTCCGTCCCTAAACAGGTTTAAGGGAAACCGGTTTACATATTGAGAAACACGACTTAGGGGCGGGGTTTGTGCTCTAAACAATGCATACATTATTTTAAAAATTTTTAAAAGTACTTTGATACAAAGAAAAAAAATTTTATATACGTCATTTTTAAAGTTCAAATTGACCAATTTATTCAAGATTTGAAAGGGGAGGTAATTGGTCACCACATTCAATACTTCATAAACACAAAACGATGTTCATGAATCAAGGTGGATATGATCTTAAAACTTCGAATTATGGTGAACACTTTACATTCTGTAATCCCGAATTGACACCAGCAGCATACGCCTGTCACTTTTGTGCAAATCGTCGGGATGGAGTCAGAAAATTAATTTCAATATATAATGAAATATGTTTAGAATCCCAAAATAAATGAATAAATATATTATTATGGTATAAAATAAACTTTGACTTTTTATTGGGAGTTCAAATTGCAGGTACGGAGAAGTGCGGGCTCGTGATTTCAACTCCTATTATGGCACGTGTTAGAGCTAGCCTGGGACATTGCGTGAGGTTCACGATCTTATCAATAAGCGCGCGCCTTAAGGCTTGTGCCTTGTCCCTTTTTTTGCGGTCGGGTACTGTTACAGGTGCGCAGGTTCGGGTACCTCTTGTGCGAGTCCCTTTTATGTCATCTTCATGAGTCATTTGTGGAAAGGAAAGAAACTTAGAATCAATTTAACACGTTCTGGGGCGGAAAGAGAAATCTGTATTTGAAACTATTTTCCCACATTAACTTGTGAGATGATAACCATCTTTGATTATTTTGGGTGTGCGGTCTTTCTCACGTACATAGAAAGTCCAGTTGAAAATTAATTGCTCGTAATGAGAAAAAAGGTCAGGTGATCAATATTGTTACATGGGGATGTGGGGGATAAATGGAAGGTGAGCGACAATTTCTCACTTGGGTGTGTGGTTTTTCTAACGTACATAGGAAGCCCATTTGAATATTAATTACTTATAATGAGGAAAAAGGTTTCTAAAAAATTTAGCATTTGTCTAACTAAAACTTCTCAAAGGGGGTGATTGCGAGGGAGGGCTGGTGGAAAAGCATGCTCCCCATATGAAGGGGGGATAAAAATAAGAAGTTACTGTAAAGGAACTTGAGTTCGATTTCAAAGTCCACTGGATCCTTGTTAGAGGCATCAGCAGCAACATCAGTAACAACCACAACAACAAACAACAAACAAAAATCATCAAACAACAAAATCAACTAAACAACAAACAAAAAATCAACTAAACAACAAACAACAAATCAACTACAACAACAAAACAGTTAAACAGCAACAACAAAATCAACTAAACAACAAATCAACTAAACAACAAATCAACTACAACAACAAAACATTTAAACAGCAACAAAACCATCAAGCAAACAACAAAAAACAGTTAAACAGCAACAAAAACATCAAGAAAACAACAAAAAAACAGTTAAACAGCAACCAAAACATTAAGAAAACAACAAAAAACAGTTGAACAGCATCGACAACGTCATGAATATCAACAACCACGTATGTGATAAAATACCATATTCCTCTAAAAAAATGGTAATTTCATTTTTGAGGATCATTGATGGATGGAGAAAGTTGGTAAGAGAAAATCGAAATATGGCGTACATATGCTATCATGTTCCTGGGCCGACGCGTCGTCGCGACGATGATGTAAGAGAGGGCCCGGATACTTTTCAATGCCACCAGGCACCATACCTTAGGATTAAAGCTATTGATTTAATAAACAAATACAATAAACTTAACCTAAAATTAAAAAACAAAATCTATATATATATTTGCAAAATCAAATTAAAAAAATAATAAAAAAAATATATATATTTATTAATTCAAATTTGTATCTACTTTTGTTTGGTGCATAGGTGTTTGTTTATCTTACGTACTCAAATTTACAACATAATTGACTATCCTATGCTTAAAAATTTATTTTTTTTTTGGCAATAGTCTAATTGCATGTCAACTGGGAGTGCATTAAACTCATATAAAGCCCTATAGAGGTGCTCATTTTGGGAATAATTAGTCCGCCTCAACTCGAGAAAAAAGGGATCAAAATTCGTAAGTTGTCTAGACGGAGCTTTAAATCCAACTTTCGAGAGTAGTAGTAGAGTAGACAGTCGATACTACCATTCACAAAATCGAAGATGAAGCAAATGGCAGGGATATTTCTACGATGAGCAAGGGATGGTAGGTAATCAACCTTACATTGCTGGTGATATAAAGGAACAGAGTCTAACAATCTTACGGCAAAAAAGCGAATTTAAGAAATTGTTTCTGTAGTCGTTCTATTTCCATTAGTGGTAGTAAAGGGATTCCAGATAAGAGCTGCATATTCTAGTTTAGATCGAACAAATGCAAAATAAAGCGCAAGTCTGGTGTAGGGATCAGTGAATAGCGATGCGTTCCGCTTCACAAATCCAAACATGGCATAGGCTCTGAGCATGATATAATCGAAGTGTGCTAAGAACTTAAATTTCGAGTCAAATATCACACCTAGATCTAAGGATTACTGCCGTAGCTGCCATTAATATTATAGGGTGGGACGAAATTATATACAGATTTACTGTAAGTAACATAGAAGCACATGTTTATGTTTAGAGGAAGCGCATTTCGGCTACACCAAGAGCTCAACGAATCTAAGTCCTGTTGAACAGATTGTGAGTCTGTCGCTATTTTAATAGACTTAAAAATTAAAATCAGACTTAAATTTTAAATCATCTGCATACAGTAGACACTCTGAAAGTAGTGTATAAATGCGGGAGCTGGATACAAAAAGTGGAAGGGGGAGGTAATTAATTATGCTAATTAGGGTAATTAGGGTAATAAATGGGGGTAATTAAAGTTAATGGTGCGTGACGAGTGATCGTTAAATAGGGTAATAAATTAGGTTAAGGTGACAGGTGGGGGTAATTAAAGTTAATGGGTGCGTGACGAGTGATCGTTAATTAGGGTGATAAATTGCGTATATCCAGGATTTGTATCCAGAAATCCTATCCAGAAATCGGGGATTCTAATTAAGCGGGGAGAAGTTACTGGGGTGAGTCAGGTGATCATAGCGTTACATTTAGGTTTTCCTAGTTAATGGGGGGAGAAATTACTGGGGTGTGACGGGTGTTCGTTAATTAGGGTGATAAATTGCGTATATCCAGGAGTTGTATCCAGCTTTTGTAACCAGCTTTTGTATCCAGAAATTATATCCAGAAATCGGGGATTCTAATTAAGGGGAGAAGTTACGGTGCGTTAATGATTTATTAAATGGGGTAAACGAGTCGGGAAGAAAGTGGTGTGGTAAGCAATTTAATAACCATAGCCTCTAGAAAATGTCTCGGGTTGTTGACACGTTCACACGTGGACTTGGTAACTTGATTAGCACCCTTGAATAGGGGATCCCTTTGCTTGCCACTGAGAAACAAACGCCCACCCCGAACAAACGAATACTAAAAAAAAACAGCTGAAAGCAAACACCCACCCCAATAGCAAAAGAATTCTCAAAAGAAACAGCTGAAAGCAAACACCCTCCCAAACAAAAGAATATGTAAATTTTTATTTAGCTCATGTTTATTTGGAAATTTGTAACAGGCTTTTCTTATACACTAAATATGATGACATTAGTTTTAAGGCTCCCTCTCGATGATTTTATAAGCAGTCACACCACTAGATCATATTTAGTTTAACTGAAAAGAAACAGCTGAAAGCAAACACCCACCCCAATAGCAAAAGAATGTACAAATTTGAAATTAAAATATACTTTTATTTTATTATTTTTTTAATTCGATTTTACAAATATATAAAGGCATAGAATTTTTTTTTTAATTGTTTAATTTCTTTTTTTTTAAATTTAAGGTTAATACTTTTGTATTTGTTTATTAATTCAAAAGCTTTAATTCTAAGGTATGGTGCCTGGTGACATTGACATGTATCCGGACCCTCGCTTACATCATCGTCGGCCCAAGGACATGATAGCATATGTATGCCATATTTCGATTTTCTCTCACAAACTTTCTCCATCCCTTGAAGTTTGGAGAAAATCATCTCCAGGGTCTGTCGATGATCCTCAAAAATGAAATAACCATTTTCTTTGAGGAAATTGGTGATTTCATTACACACGTCGTTGTTGGTAGTCATGTTGTTTTGATGTTTTTGTTGATGTATAGATGTTTTTTGTTGTTGTATAGATGTTTTTGTTGTTTCTTGATGTTGTTGTATAGATTTTTTTTGTTGTTGTATAGATGTTTTTTGTTGTTGTATAGATGTTTTTGTTGTTTAATTGATTAGATGTTATTAGCTGGTTGCTAGTTGTTTAACTGTATAGCTGTTTTGTTGTTTCTTGTTGTTGTTGTATAGATGTTTTTTGTTGTTGTATAGATGTTTTTGTTGTTTAATTGATTAGATGTTATTAGCTGGTTGCTAGTTGTTTAACTGTATAGCTGTTTTTGTTGTTTCTTGTTGTTGTTGTATAGATGTTTTTTGTTGTTGTATAGATGTTTTTGTTGTTTAATTGATTAGATGTTATTAGCTGGTTTCTAGTTGTTTAACTGTATAGCTGTTTTTTGTTGTTTCTTGTTGGTTGCTGATCCAGTGAACTTTCAATTTGAACTGAAGTTCCTTTTCACCAACTTCTCATTTATATCCCTCTTCATATGGGGGATCATGCTTCTCCACCACCATCCCTTCCTCGCAATCATCCCTTTGAGACGTTTAGTTAGACAAATGTAAATGTGTCTAGAAACCGACTAGTCAAAAACCTGGTTGCTACGCGCTGATCACTTTCACCTGCGCTCCCTCACAATCATCCCTTTGAGACGTTTAGTTAGACAAATGTAAATGTGTCTAGTAACCGAGTAGACAAAAAACCTGGTTGCTAGGCGCTGATCACTTTTACCTTCCCTTCCTCGCCAACAAATATTCGAAGGAATCAACCAATCAAAATAATGCAAGTCAAATTACTCATATTAAATTTAAGGAAAATCTTGTCATCAACCAATCAAACTTTCCACCTCTAATTTTTTTATTTTTTACAAACTATAGTTTAAGTTCATACTAATAAGCTTTCCTCAAAGTTATATTTAAGGTAGAATTTCGTTCAATTCAGATCAGTATAATCAAATTTTCGTGAAGTGAACTACGGTTTTTACTAGTTTCGAAAAACAGTAAAGTGATCTTATCAACGAGTTTACCTCAATTGAAAAGTGGCTTTGTGAGAACAATTAAATTACAATTACAAATTAACTACATTACAACTGACTTTGTGAAAAGAAAATAAAAATTTAAAACAATCTACAAATTAATTATAATTGTAATTCTTTTCCAAATAAATAATAAATAAAATGAATAACCAAACCCAAAAATATTGCGAGTCGTGCCGTTGTTTCATCCCGGTGGGAGTTCAATGGAATCACCATGCTCGCACCGCGGAGCACAAGATGAATGCTGTGATACCTTTGGATGGAAGAATCAAAAAGATTTCGGATGGATTCAAGGGTCGAATCCTTCATTATATGTTTGTTAATGAAGGAGAGGAATTAAGATACCCGGAAGAGTTCCTCTTTAATTAATTAATGTGCTTCAAAGCTACGTGTCCGGTAAAGTTAATTTTGAGCTTTTTGCGGAATATAGGCTAGTGAAAGATGATGATTTAAAAACGGAGACTAAACAATTCCAAAGCAAAATGGAAGTTGTTACTAGCCACTCGGATTTAGACCGCATATTCGCCAATCACTCAGACCATCTGAAAATAAAAATGGAAGAGTTTCAGGAAAGGGATAGCGGGTGGACCCTACTCCGCATAATTCGATTGGAAATGAATTTCAATAAATATAACCCGCTTTCTGGATCCTCATATATCCCAACACCACCCAAGCTTTTTGCGAAAAAAGCAATAATTAATGTCCAAAATAAAAATGACTCATACTGCTTTAAATGGACTTTGATTTCGGCGCTTACAAATGTAGAAAGTAACCGTAGTATATGCTACACATATAAAGTTGATATAACGGCCGAAAGATTTGTTTTAACATCTGGAATAAATTTGGACTTCAGTGGGTTGATATTCCCGCTCAAAATAAAGGACATAGACATTTTCATTCAAAAAAACGTTACATTGAGCATTAACGTTTTTGGATATGATGAGGAAAGTGAAACTATAATTGGACCTCTTTATCAATCTGGAGTTGAAAAACCGACGCACATAAATATACTTTTCCTGGAAGGAAACGGATTCGGTCACTACACGTGGATAAAAATATTGCAAAGTATGAATTATTACTCGTTATAGATTTACTTTTACTTATTATTTTTCATTATTTGCTATATTTTCTTTTATTTAATAGACTTACGTCTACACAAAAAAGTCTACATAAGGGACAGACATGGTTTTGCAATACCTGCTTAAATTTTTCATCAAGTGCAAGTCGCGCACTTCGTCACAAGGAGCTTTGCAGTGGAAAGGTTGCCACTCTCCCAAACCCATATAAGACGACATTAAAGTATACGGCACTACGTCATCAACTAAAAGTACCGTTCGCAGTGTATGCAGATTTCGAGTGCATACTTCGTCGTAAAAATATTGATGTAAGTCCTAAACTATTTAATGTAAATGAACATGTACCAATTTCATACGCTTACTTTATAAAGTGTTCATATGATTCTAGTTTAGATAAATTCGTAATGGAAACGGGAGGTAATTCAGATATAAATTTTGTCAATTCCCCTGTAAATAACTTAAAAACTATTCATTCAAAATATTTGAGTAAAGTTGTTCCCATAGTAATGTATCCAGAGGATGAATATGATTTTGAAGATGCCCTTAATTGTCATATTTGTGAAAAGGCTTTAGCGGATGATAGGGTTCGAGATCATTGTCATTATACAGGTAGATACAGGGGTGCAGCTCATTCTAAATGTAATTTAGATTTGAAAACGTCTAATTTTATTCCAGTTTTCTTCCACAATTTTTCCAAGTATGATTGTCACTTGTTTATCAAAGAATTGACACTTTTACCTGGAGAAATTAAAGTTATTCCCATAAATAAGGAACACTTTATTTCAGTAATGAAAACAATTGAAAATGAATGTGGAAAGAGTTTTGAGATAAGGTTTCTAGACACATTTAGATTTATGACATCTAGTCTAGATGCATTAGCAGCCAATTTGGAAGATGATCAACTTAAATCAGTAAGATCACATTTTAATTGTGAAAATGAATTTAGACTTATGCGGAAGAAGGGTGTATTCCCATATGAATATCTTGATTCAGAGCATAGAGTGGAGGAAACTAGTTTACTATCAAGAGATCAATTTTATAATCATTTTACTGAAAAGCAATGTTCTCAAGAGGATTACAGTCATGCTGTTAAAGTTTGGACACAATTTTCCTGTAAATCTCTAAAGGATTATCTAGAGATTTATTTAAAAACTGATGTATTATTATTAACTGACGTTTTTGAAAACTTCCGTTTAATTTGCATGAAAATTTATTCTCTTGACCCAGCTCATTTTTATACAACACCAGGTTTATCTTGGCAGGCAATGCTGAAAACCACACAAATTGAGTTAGAGTTAATAACTGATATTGATATGTATAAATTTATACAAAGTGGAATTCGGGGTGGTTTGGTACAATGCTGTCACAGATATACTAAAGCAAATAATAAATATTCAAGTGACTACGATGATAGTAAAGAGTCATCATTTTTAATGTATTTAGATGCAAATAATTTGTATGGTTGGGCAATGTCTCAACCTTTACCTTACCAAGGGTTTAAGTGGCTGTCTCCCATAGACATGGAAAATTTAATAGTAGAAAATATTCCAAGCGATGAACATTATGGTTATATTTTAGAAGTGGATTTGGACTATCCATACAGTATCCATGATTTACATAGTGATTTACCGTTTTGTTCAACAACAAAGTTAGCCACTAATAGCGAAAAAGTAAAAAAATTAATTGCCGACCTCGGAAATAAAAAAAATTATATCATTCATTATAAAAATTTACACCAATGTTTGCTTAATGGGTTGCAGTTAAAAAAAATTCATAGAGGGATACGTTTTGAGCAAAAACCTTGGCTCAAAACGTATATAGACCTTAACACCCAATATCGTCAAAAAGCTAAAAATTCATTTGAAAAAGGTTTTTTTAAATTATTAAATAATGCAGTCTACGGTCAAACCCTTGAAAATATCGAGAAACGGGTTGACATTAAAATAGTTTGTGATTGGGATCCTCCACAGAATAATAATATTAATAAAAGTGGTCGTAAGAAATTATGTGCACGAGAATTAATTTCCAAATTTAATTTTCAAAGTGCCACAAAACTACAGAATGATTTCTATACAATTCAAATGAGAAGAATGTCATATGTATACGATAAACCCATGTATCTTGGTTTTACAGTACTAGAGTTATCAAAGTGGAACATGTATAATTTCCACTATCAGTATATGAAACCAAAATTTCAAGATAATATAAGATTAAATTACATGGATACAGATTCCTTCATCTATACAATTAAAACTGATGACTTTTATAGAGATATTCGGGATGATATAGAATTCAAATTTGATACATCTGGATATTCCGAAGAAAGAGCTAAATTATATAATTTTAAAATATGCAATAAAGCGGTACTAGGTGTTTTTAAAGATGAGCTTCATGGTAGACCAATGTCAGAGTTTGTTGGTCTCCGCCCTAAGGTTTATTGTTATAAAATTGATTCTATGGACAAATCGTTCATGAAATCTAAGGGAGTAACGAGAACAGCATTAGAATACCTAGATATTGAAAAATATAAAAAGGTTCTTTTCACTGAAAATCGAATGTATGGCAGCATGTCAGTTTTTAGATCTAAAAATCATACCATAAATACTTACAAAATGACAAAAATAATTCTTGATGCTAATGATACGAAGAGAAAAGTTGAGGGTGATAAATTGTCTACACTTCCTTATCATCATAGGGACTTAATAGAAAGGGAACTCATATCAAATGTTAAATTCCTTGAGGGAGAGTCACTTGTTTTGGGGAGACAGCTAGATGAAATAGAAAGTCTTGAATTCCAGACTGAGCAACAGAAAATATTACTCAACTACCTAAAAAAAGAAATTGAAAATGTTGAACATGATTTACTTTACAAGTCACTTGAACTTGAAATGTTTTATAATGAATTACCCCCCGACCCCAAAAAACAGAAACAATTTTAGATTTAACGTTACAAAATATTTATTTAATTAATAAGTTTGAAAAATTATATAATCTTGAACAATATTTATAAATGCTTATATATTTTGTTAGTATAACATTAAGTTAAACGAATAACAATTACATTTCAAATAAATTGAGTATTAAATGTGATGGGAATGTGTTGGTTATTTGATTATACATTTGGTGAGTATATTTTATTTGATTGCTTTTGTAACCGTTGACTATATAGATATTTCCCCAGTTCTAATTCATGTGGATTTATTTCAGCTTCAGAATCAGAATCCCCTTCTTCTTCTTCTGTTTCTTCTGTTTCTTCTTTCTCGTTTTTTTTCTTTATTTCCCCTAAATGTTTTAGATAATAACCCAACTCTACTTGATCAGGAGTGATTTCGTTATTTTCATTACTCTCAATGTTATCAATGTTAATGTTTATATTTTGATGGTACAGTTGGGTAATACCATCATCAGTTAAATTAAAGCTAGAAATATTATTAGAATTTGAATTTACTGAAACTACGTTAGATCCTAAAAGGTGAACATATTCAACTGAAATGAGAAAAACGAGTTAATAAAATTAATTATTATATACTAAAGTAAATTAACTCGCCTTTTGTTTTGTTTAATCTATTATTTTTTTGAGGAATTTTTATATCCTTCTGAAATAAAATAAGAAACATGTTATCCCTAATTTATAAAAAAGTTGTTGCTATTCAACAACTCGCTACACTCTAATAAGCATAATTTTCCCCCATCAGAGTCTATACCACCCAAGTCTAGTTCCTCAATTGATATAACCTCTCTCTTACCTATGTTCTTGGGTGGTAAATCTATAGTTTTAGGTAGAAGTGGGAAGTTTTTATATTTATTTTTTTATTTTTATTTTTTATCAACACTACGCTTTTCTGTTTTGTTTAAAATTGATGACTCTTGACTTACATTATCATTAATATTTTCGTCTACTTCATTTACTGACGCGAATATATGCTTGGAGGGTGACGACACATCTTCATACTCATCATACATTTGAAAATTAGCTGGTGGTGGTGTTGTTGCTTCTGTCGTAGTTGTCGTAGTTGTTGCTTCTGTCGTAGTTGTTGCTTCTGTCGTAGTTGTCGTAGTTGTTGCTTCTGTCGTAGTTGTTGCTTCTGTCGTAGTTGTCGTAGTTGTTGCTTCTGTTGTTGTTGTTGCTCCTTCTGTGCTTGTTGTTGATGTTGCTTCTGTTGTTGATGTTGCTTCTGTTGCTTCTGTTGTTGTTGTTGTTGCTTCTGTTCATTCATTTTTTATTGTTATTGCTTCTGTTCATTCATTTTTATTGTTATTGTTATTCTTACCTTGTGAGGTTTTTAGTTTACTCTCTAACTCCTCAATGTTATTTATATTCGCTAAGGAACTGTTCTTAAAAAGATACAAATTCAGCTCAATATTCAAAACATCGTTGTTAGGGAGTGAAATTCGAATAACTGCGGTATTCGTTGTCTCGTTGTAAGTCGTTAGATGTGTAGTGGGTATTACACCCATTTCCACTACTCCTAATACACAAACTATTATCAAAAATAGTTTCGTTATTTTATTACTTTCCATTTTTAAACACTCAATTTTAAATCAAGTTTGAAGTTACAATTTTTTTTTTTTTTTCACTTTTATACGAGCAATCAGTTTTTAAATTTTTTCACCGTCTCGTCTTGGTTGCGTTCGCTACTGAAAAAATCATGAACGCCCCAGCGATATTTATACAAGATTTTCAGTATATAACTCTAATGTAAACGAACAAAGGGATGAGGCAATCATACATACATATGCTGGCGAACCAGTCCAACAAACAGAAACAATATATACCAACCTTGACTAAACATTCTTATCGCCCTCCACACGCCCTTCACAGAAAGTAGAACATTCTATCAGTCTTTGCGTGTGCGTATGTGGAAACTATTTTTGACTTTGTACACGTAGGGTGCTGCCTTTCGATGCGGGCGATTGTGTCTGGAAACTATTTTTGATGTTGTGTACGTACATGGGCATGCGAGTCTGATCATAATTATAGAAACCACCTTGTATTGGATTACCTTCGAAGTCTTTGCGTGTACGTATTTGTATACGTATGGTGGATTTTGACTAGAAACTATTTTGGTTTTGTACATAAGCTGATACATGAGCATGGCGGCCTACATATTTTTCTGTTGCTGAGTTGATTAGTATATAGAGCATATATTTTTTTGTTTTGTTTATTTTCAATCCGAATAAGAGTTGCTCTATAAAATATTATCTTTAGATTCCCAGCTGTCATATTTTTTTGAAAACCCCAACCAACGTACACGGACTCTATTCCCGTCTCTCTTTAATATTTTTTCCACTAAATATTTGTCTGGGAAGCGAGTTTTTTTCAGTTCTTCTTTGTAGAAACCACCTTGTATTGGATTACCTTCGAAATCTTCCAACAAGTAGGTGGTAGGGTATGTGTTTCTCACATTTATTATTTTAAAAATTTCTGTAGTCCAATTCGGCGTATAGCCCTTTTCAAACACATGTTTATATTTACTGATGCGTACATAATCTCCATTACGCAATTTCCCCACACTAAACATTTTGAGATGATTGTAGGCTGTTTTTAAAATGTGTTTTTCATTGGAAGAATTGACGTCAATTGGGGCGACCTTAATTGTTCTATGTGGTCTTTTGTTGTATATATCAATTAATTTTTTATACATATCAACCCATTTGTATGTTCCACTAAAGCTAAATTCCCGCCACATAAGTTCCTTCAAACTTCTGTTGAAGCGTTCCACAATTGAAGCTTTTACAATTGAAAAAGTAGAATAATGGTTAATTCCATATTGTTTCATCAACGCGTTAAATTGTTTGTTAAAAAATTCAGTTCCATCATCCGTTTGTAAATTCTTTGGTGTTCCACGTCCAGATTTGAAAATTTTTTCCATTGCCATTGAGACATCTGTAGCGCTTTTTGATTTTAATGCTTCTCCCCAGGCATATTTGCTAAAACAATCCACAACAGTCAAAATATAAAAATATCCTCCGTTAAGCTTTGAATACTTTCCCATTTCCACTAAATCTGCTTGCCAGAGATCATTTATACCCTTTGTCACTACCCTTCGACGTTTAAAATTACGTCGACACGGAGCATGAATTTCTTTAACAATACCCAATTTATCACTCATAGTTTTGATACTAGAACTTTCTTACTATTGGAGTTGCAGTACCTTCTATTTCAACTGTCTGTGATTTTAAAACTGATTTCGGTTGAGTAACATATTTATAAACATAGTTCTCAACACTAGTAATCTTTGTTAACATATTGGATAGAATTTTATCAACATTATCAATCCTCCCATTATTAACTTGAACTAAATTTTCCAAAGAAGTTATTTTAGAAAGTCTTCGATTAAGGGATGTATTTATTTTCGAATTAAGGCCTCTCTTTAACGTCTCCAAATTTTCATCGACATATTTTTTCGTTGTTGCATCCGAGTAATCTATTGGGTTCCCGCAATTTTTAATTCGTTTCTGTTGGGTATTCAGGTTATCGTCACCATCAATGTACAACCCAACAACAGTTTTAATATCTCTTTTTAAAATATCTGAATGCTCTTTTTCGTCTGAAAAGTGACCAAACTTGTCGACAGACATTTTGTTTATAAGGTAATTTAAAGTTTGTTAACCTTATTTATTCAATTAATATATAATTTTAGCCTCTCGCAGTTCTTCTATTATAGACATGATCTCGTTATTGTGATTAGTGTTGCCAGCGGCCTTTGAGGCTATTAAAAGCTGCAATCTTTCAACTAATTCATTGACGTCATCCCAATAAATATAATTGGGGTTTGCTCGTTGTAGGGTCATGTAACCAAATCCCTTTTTATTTGATTTTTTTTGTTTTGATTGAAATGGGGTGGATACAGCTGAAGGAGGTATATTTTCATTGCTCATAAACTTTTTAATAATGTTTGTATACTTGTAACCTCTAGTTCCTTTTATTCGCTTATTTCTATCAAAATCTATTCTATGTGCACTTGTCTCAGTAATGATTTCTTTATAATTTTTCAAGTGTGTGGTACTGAATTGTGTGGGTTTATTATGAACAATAAGAGAATAAAGCCCAGGAGTTAAATCCCACGTGCTTCCACTTGATAATTGTACTTTATTATTACTTATATGTAATTCACTATTTCCCAAATTTAAGGATTTAGGGGTTGATAAACTTTTTCTAGGTCCATAAGCGTTGTCCAAAACTTTTTTTCTCGATAGACTACTAATATTAAAATCATAGTCTGCATGAATTATGCTGCTAGCATCTGCTTCTATTTCTAGCGGTGTTTCTAGTGCTGTTTCTAGCGGTGTTTCCGGCTCTGATCCCAATTCAATATGTGACTGTGAAAAATATTTATCATCTGAGTCACTAGTAACATCATCATTATAAATTTTTGTTTCTCCATTTCGGCTATGATTATCATCATAGTCGTAATCATGATCATCATCATCATCATAACTTAATTGATGTTTCTTAAGCTTTTTACTGGGGGTTTCATTTTTAAATATTTCACTTTTTTGCTTTAGAACCAATGATTTATCTTCGTTTGTATTCATAAACTTTCGTTTTTTATTTTCACTAACTAGTACATTTAAGGGATCTGTTATTGGCTTAAAAGTTTCTTCCAACTCGTAAGCATTTTGTGACTTGAAATGTTTTAGATCATCGAATTTTTTCTTCAATGCATTTCTCGTTTTAGTAAGCTGACTTAAAATAAATTGACTCATTTTGTCTACTCTCAAAACTTTCACCAACGTCAGCACAATAGATGAAATACCGGTGTATGAACTATACTTTACAGGGTTACATTTCATACTAATGAAAGTTATAAAATATATATTATTTATATGTTTATATATATATTTTTTTTTTTTTGACTGAAAAAGATTCATTTTACTGTTGTCATTTCCCTTTAATAAAAAGATGATAAAGTGTGTGTGTGTGTGTGTGTGTGTGCATGTTTTATTGAGTATAATAAATGTGTGGGTTACAAATGTTACAAATTTTATAAATATTAAACAATTATATTTAACTCCAGTTGAAGGGAATCATTGCTTCTTTTTATAACTCGATATTCCTTGTTCTTGAGCAACTTTAGATAGACATCTTTCATAGCGTTATATCTCTTAGGTAGATATAGAATATATTTATCAAGTTCCAAGGCAATGGAGTCCCCATAAACAGTTTTCTTCCTCTGCGCATTGATAATTGGATAGGTGACGTTTATACCCATCTTACTTTGTGACAGCAAGGGCTTTAATGCTTGCGTGTTGAACTCCTTTAAAACCTCCCCACGAAGAATTTCCTCCTCCATAATAGCATCCAGCTCACTTTCTGTTGGAATTGGTTGATTCATGATGTTGTTGTTGTTGGTTTGATGTTTGACCTCGAAGAAGGTGGTTTAACTGAGAAGCAAGCTGATTGACTTGACAAGTTAATGTTAAAGTTATGACTGTAAAGTCCCAACGATTTCCGAGCTCATTTTATATCAGTTCTCAGACCGAGATTTCCATAGCAACAGGTTGTTGTTTTTCCACCCTTATTGTTTTCCACCCTTATTGTTTTCCACCCTTGTTGTTACTTTATTTGAATGAAAGCAGGAATTTAATACACAGGTGTCCACAATTGTATGATCCAAAACGTTGTACCTGTTCATAGTTATATTTGATATCATTTCCTAAGTATTTCACAACTTCTTTTGGTGGTTGTAAATTTCCAAAACTATCAAAATAGAATATATTGTTTTTGTTTTTGTGGTAAGCTACCCAATGTGTACCCCTTGACTTTGAATCATCCAAGTTAATCACTCCACACTCATTATTTTTAGGTGTTTTTGGGAGAGAGTCTCTCATAAACACCCCCCTAAAATGCGGTATATTTCTTTGAGCAAATTCCATTATATCTATATTTGTTAATGCTCTTTTAGGTAGCTGACCAATTAGTTTTTTTGTTTCTTCATTCTCCCACCACGACTGTTGAATGGTTTTAGGTATAAGCCGTATCCATTTTTATAGGGTTTTAAGTATAAACCTTCACCCACTGAAACTTCTTCCATCTTTCGATTGTGTCTTTTATTTTCTTCTAGCTGTTGCTTAGCAATTTTTGCGTTTGTTATCAATTTTGCAACACTAGAAGTTCCAGAAGCTAAACTACCTATAGCACTTAATGCAGTTAAGATGGGTACCAGTGGTAAAAAACCCCCATTTTGGGTACATTAATTATTCGAGGAACTTTAACGTTTTTCTTAGATCCGATTGAATTATGTATTGCTTTACGTGCAATTTTAATTGCATTAACCACATCCAGAGGTTTTCGTTTTTTTAATTCTCGACTCGCTTCTCTTACAACAGATGATAGTCTATTTATTTTCATCCTCCTACGCTTCCTCTTCTTCTTCTGTTTTTTCTTATTTCGCTTACGAACATCCATTACAAAATGTTTCTTAGCTTTATTATATTAGTTACAAAATATGCTGCTGCTCGCTCCTTAAGAGAACTATCCTTCGCCTTTACTCGCTCCCAAGCCTTGTTAATTAATTCAGAATCTGCCTTATGTCGATTGCTTAGATCCTTATTTTGTGAATAGGCAATATCGTGAACCTTGCAAGCTTCATCCAACTGATTAATTCCGTGATCTCCACGCTGTAATCGCTCTGCAAGCTTTGTACCAGGTCCACAATAGTTATATCCAGGAATGTGAAACTCAATCGGAAGAAAATCTATTAACTTATTAATAAGACCACTTCCACGTTTACGGTGTAAATAATGACTGATGTGATTATAAAAACGTTTCCCCATTATATATTGTCTTTATTCATTGAAGATTGATCACGGAATAAACATATTTATAATAGGATGCGAATAATAAAGCAAAAAAATAACATTCTTGTTCGTAACATTGAGAACGTGAACAATGTTAAACAACCACCACGTCACAGTGAATTATTACCAAACACAATAAGAGCTCTTGTGGTTGGTCCATCCAACTGCGGGAAAACTAATGTAATGATCAGTCTAATTGAGAGTCCAAATGGTTTGAGATTTGAAAATATATACGTGTTTTCAAAGAGTCTATACCAACCGAAATATGATTACTTGGAAAAGCTAATAAAACCGATTAAGGGTATGGGTTATCATACATTCTCTCAGAACGAAACTGTTTTATCACCCACCGAAGCAAAAAATAATTCAATCATGATTTTCGACGATGTGGCTTGTGAGAAACAAGATAATATTAGATCATATTTCTGTATGGGTCGTCACAAAAATATTGATTCTTTTTATTTATGTCAAACATATACACGAATTCCAAAACATCTTATACGGGACAATGCAAATGTAATTATTATGTTTAAACAGGATGATTTAAATATGCGACACATATTTCGGGATCATATCATACCTGACATGAATTATGAGTCATTTACGAAAATTTGTCAAAAATGTTGGGAGGATAAATATGGATTTTTATTTATAAGTAAGGATGACAATATTGATAAGGGACGATATAGAAAAGGATTTGACCAATTTATTATTCTTTAATTCTAATATAAGTTTGGGGCGGGGTTGTATGACACCCAGTTGAACAACAGATTTCAAAATGGTTAGATCATTGACTCTATCAGTGAATGGAAATAGTTCCGTTATAAACACAGTTTATTTTCCACCAATTGAATTAATCGGGGAATATGAGTGTGCGCTAGTTGAGTTTAACATGTACAACTCAATTCCCAACGTGGATGTAAATAACAATCTCTATCATATTGGTGATAAAGTTATTATTATTCCCACCGGCTCCTATGAACTCATCGATATTTCTCAATTTATTTATAACAAGTTAAAGGATTATAATCTGGAAAATACTGTGAAAATTGTAAACAATAACAATACACTTCAAGTGGAAATATTTAGCAGTAAAGAAGATGTATACTTTAATAAGGAGAGGTCAATAGGCCAATTGTTTGGTTTCAACAAAAGAGTGTTAAAGGCAAACCATTATCACTTGTCCGATAATGCTGTCAACATTTTAAAAATTAATTCGATTCGTTTGGAATGTAATATTGTGAGTGGCTCTTACGTTAATAATACACCAAATCACGTATTACATGAGTTTGCAATTTCGGTTCCACCGGGATATAAAATGACAGTGACACCACACAATCTCATCTATTTACCTATTAACTGCAGAGAAATAAGTACACTCTCATTACATATCGTTGATCAGAACGGAGATTTATTGAATTTGCGTGGTGAAAACGTATCAATTCGCATACATATTCGAGCAATAGAATGATAATTTACAATAATACTTCAATACTTCATCAACCGCGCACTAGCAGTTGTAAAGCTAAAGGAACAGGATTGAATCGAAAGGGTCTTACATTAAAAAACAAATTGTTTTTAAAATCACTGGGCTTCAAAATTCAAATCTGATAATAATAATAACAAGCACAATGAATGACATTTTAAATGTTCGTGAGAGACCGTTTTCAGATGAAAGTATTGTGAGGAGTCGTAAAACTCCCCACAAATCTCGAGGCAGGAGAGCCCCTAGCAACAGCAAAGGCAGCGAGAATGCGGCAGACTCCAAGGGCATCCAGGTCCACCGGTAAATACTGGACCTTGGACCCGGCCAAAGCGGAGAGACCGTGAAATAACGGTGCCGCGCTGGACCTTGGACCCACGCCGCCAAAGGGCAATGAGGTCGAACGGTAAAGCCGTGGACTTTGAACCGGCGCAAAGAGGAGGCACCGTGAATTAACGGGACTCCCTTGGACCTTGGACCCGATGCGTGCCGTGTGCAAAGGGAACTAACGGGACACCCTTGGACATTGGACCTTAGCGAGCCGTGTGCAAAAAGGGAAATAACGGGACCACGCCGCAGCCTATAAAAGGGGGCGCAGGCGCAGCTCGAGACAGTCAACCGAGATACGCGAGCGAAAGTACAAGTGAGAAAAGAAAACCAGATACCAAGATTCAAGTGCGAGGATTCAATCGAGTGCGTGACCGTGAGAGTACCGTGTAACCGAGTGCTCAACGCCCAGATCAAGATACCAGAGTCAAGACGCTAGGCCAAGGCTGAGACTGCAACGGTGAGATCTGCAGGAAGCAGAGATTGGAGTGGAAACGAGTGCTGGACAGGAGCAGAGTCGAGAGAAGGACGAGCTACCGGCAGGGTAAGCACGGATCAAGAGTGGGTGCCAGGCGTCGGAGTTACAGTGGACTGACGATAAGGCCGAATCCTCGGATTTGACCTGTCGGGACATTTGCTTCTCAGGCTAGAGCCAGACCGACCTCAGGGAACACGACGAAACAGGTGGTCCCAGGATCATTTTGGTCGGACCCGAAAGGAAGGTTGTGCAGACTTTTGAGTCCTACGTGCCGGGTGGAACGGGTGAGACGCCGGTGGAGAGCACGAAGAGATACGAGAGCAGCGACGCCGTCGAGGAGCGCCGCCGTGAAACGCACGAGGAGAATCGTAAGCCGAGGAAGGCAAGTCGCCGACCAGGCAAGCCGCAACAGCCAGCTGACGTAGAACACAATTCCAGCGAAAAGAAAACTTAATAAAGTTTTCCGATTTGTCCCAATCGGATATCACTGCATTTTCTTGGGTCACGGGCAGTCACGTAATACAAATTTGGTGGGACGAACACACAATATCTCTGAGCTAGTCGCGGCGTTTACGTAGCGATCAAACAGTTAAAAACGGTTCGTTACATCTGGCGCCCAACGTGATTGTCCCGATCAAGAAAGCAGATAGAAGATGGGCAAGTCGTGGCTGTATGCCCTCAAAAGGGATGACTTTCCCGCCATCGCAGCCGCCCTTGGAATCGGGCTAGAGGGTCTCGTGGATGACATGAGAAAAGCACTGTCGGAGTTCATAGACCGCACAACCAAAGAACCGGAGACAGTTGCCATCCTCGAAGCGTTGGAAAGGGAGTACGGAAAGAAGACTCCCGAGATGAAAATCACGAGCGCAGAGGGCTTGGTGAGCAGTTTGGACGTCCAAAGCCTCAGGGACGCCGGCAACCAGGAGCGACGAAACTCCACTCAAAGGGAGAACAGTCGGGAAAGGCAGGAGGACTCCTATCGAAGGAAGGACAGGGCCAAGCCAGAAGTGCAGGACTATGCCAAGGTGGCGAAGCAGGTACGAGAGTGGACCTTCAAGTACGACGGCCACGACAAACCCCTGGAGTTCCTAGAACAAGTAGAGTGGTCAGCGGTGACGTACGGGCTCAACGCCGATCTAATCCCCAGAGCGATGCCGGAACTCCTGCAGGGAAGAGCCCTCAAATGGTTTATCGCCAACAACAGATTCTGGGAGACATGGGCAGACTTTTCCCGGAGCTTCAAGGAATTCTTCCTGCCCAGGGGCTTCATGGTGAAGCTAGCCGATCAGGTCAGGCAGAGGAAACAAGCCTTCAATGAGTCCTTTAAAGACTACATGGTAGACATGCAGACCTTGATGCGGCCCCTGGATATGTCCCGAGAAGAGGTCCTGCAGAGGATAATAGAAAACAGCACACCGGCGTTGCGGAAATTCATTCGCCCGTACGAGTGCAGGGACCTGGACGCCTTGATGGCACTGGCAGACGACTTCGAGGAGTTGGACCAGCAAAGGAGGAAGTTCGAGGAGGCCAACACCCCACAGACCAGGATGCACCCCGTACCCGCAAGAAGAGAGTTCCAACACCCGGTAGCTGCAGGACGGGAATTCGAACACCCGGGAACAGCACGAAGAGAGTTCGCGCACCCAGCAGCCACTCGAAGGGAGCAAGGAGCAGTCAGCAGAATGTGCCAAGACGGCACAGATGATCCCCGGAGGCAAGGTCCACAGGACCAAAGGACAGAGGGAAGGAGAGGATACGTCACAAACCCAGCAACAGCATGCCGAAGATGCGGAAGCCAAGAGCACTGGGCAACAGAGTGCCGAAACCGCCCGGTGCTGTTCTGCTGGAAATGCGGGAAAATAGGCATACTGACAAACAATTGCTGCCCGAGATCGGGAAATGCCCAGCGATCCCAGCCACCGAGGGGCAACTAGGGTTCGCGAGGCACTGCCCCTCAGATCTAATGGGCGACCTGAAGGCGGAAGAAATGCAACTGTCCGCCACAGTGCTCATAGCCGGGAAGAGGCTGAAGGCCACGGTGGACACCAACGCCACGGCTAGTTTTATAAGCGAGGAGCTGGCGGACAGGTTGCAGGCGGCAGGACAGGTCAGGCCCACGAGGAGGCAAGTACGGATGGCAGACGGACGGTGCGGGAGCATCACCTCGCAGTTGGAAATAGGAATAGGACTCGGCACGAGAACTGTGGTAATACAGTTGCTGATCCTTCCTGGAATCATAGACGCCCTGGTGCTAGGATGGAATTTCCTCACTACAATAGGAGCAAAAATGGAATGCGCTGGACTTCGGGTGGCAATACCACCAAGAAACAGGAAACAAAACTGCACAGAGGAAAGACTGTCCGTCGCGGTCACGGAAACGCCAAAAGAATTCACGGAAGAGGACGTAGCTGAATTCCTGAAAACAGAATTGGCAGATTTGGAGAATAGACAAGGAACGTCGACCGTGGCTGTACACAAGATCACCATGAAAGATGATCAGCCGGTCAAACAAAGGTACTATCCCAAGAATCCCAAGATGCAAGGGGAAATTAACTCCAAGGTCGACGAGCTACTCGAAAAAGGCTGCATAGAACCATCGAAAAGTCCCTACAGCTCACCAATGATAAACTACATCCTGGACCAGCTGAGAGAAGCCAAGTACATCAGCAGCTTGGATCTAAAGGACGGGTACTGGCAGATACCCTTGGAGACGGACAGCAGGCAGTACACAGCCTTCACAGTCCCGGGAAAAGGTCTATTCCAATGGAGAGTCATGCCATTCGGACTACACTCGGCATCGGCGACATTCCAAAGAGCGTTGGACCAGGTCATAGGGCCCGAGATGATGCCGCACGCTTTTGCGTATCAAGACGACATTATCGTCATCGGACGGACCATAAAGGAACATATGCAGAACCTAAAAGAGGTGTTCAGAAGACTGCGGGCAGCAAACCTGAAAGTAAATGCTGATAAGTGTAAATTCTTCAGGAAGGAGTTGCAATACTTAGGGCATCGAATCACAGACCAAGGCATTGGGACGGACCCGGAGAAGGTCTCGGCTATAGCTTAGCTGAAGCCACCGGCAAACGTTAAGGAGCTGCGCCAATATCTGGGGGTGGCATCATGGTATAGGCGATTCGTACCAGACTTTGCCACCATGGTACAGCCCTTGAACGCACTCCTCCGAAAGAAAGCAAAATGGGAATGGACGAACGACCACCAGCAAGCGTTCGAAGCCGTCAAGGCCAGGCTAGTTGCTGATCCAATCCTAGCATGCCCCGATTTCAGCAAAACGTTTGTACTCCAAACAGACGCCAGCGATTACGGCCTCGGTGCTATTCTCACACAACATTCGGACCAGGGTGAGCGGGTGATTTCCTACTCCAGCCGATCCTTGAACGGGGCGGAAAGGAATTACTCTGCAACAGAAAAAGAATGTTTAGCGATCGTGTGGGCCATCAGGAAATTAAAACCTTACCTGGAGGGCTACCACTTCAAAGTGATAACCGATCACATGGCCCTGAAGTGGTTGAATAGCATCGAGAGTCCGTCCGGCAGAATCGCGAGATGGGCGCTGGAGCTACAACAATACGATTTTGAAATCGCATACAGGAAGGGCCAGCTTAACATAGTAGCGGACGCCCTGTCACGGCAGCCGCTACCAGAAACGTGCCGAAGACTGGAAAATAAGGAAACCGATCTGCAAGAACGAGCACAATGCCCCTGGATAAAGGAAATGCAAGTAAAGGTCAAGCAGAATCCACAAAAATACCCCGATTATCTGATGGAAGCCAACCGGCTGTACCGACATATTCCACACAGGGCTGGCAACGAGGACGTAGTCGCCTGGAAGCTGTGCGTACCCACCGAGTCGAGAAAAAGGGTCATCTCGGAAAACCACGACATGCCAACGGCCGGGCACCTGGGCAGTCGGAAAACGATTGCAAGAGTGGCAGCAAGATACCACTGGCCGGGTATGCATCGATACGTACGGAAATATGTGCGGAACTGTGAAAGCTGCATGAAATACAAGCCTAACCAACTCCAGGCAGCCGGAAAAATGCTAACACAAATTCCGGAGGAGCCATGGGCTACGGTATGCGCCGATTTTGTCGGTCCCCTGCCACGGTCAAAACACGGGAATTCGATGCTACTAGTCTTGGTGGATCGATTCTCAAAGTGGACCGAAATCGTGCCCATGCGAAGGGCAACCACGGAAACCCTTCAAAAGGCCATCAGAGAACGAATAATTTCGCGATACGGAGTACCTAAAATAATGATAACCGACAACGGCGTGCAGTTCACAAGCAGAGCGTTCAAGAAGTTCATGGAGGAACTGGGTGTCCGACATCAGTTTACAGCACCGTACACGCCACAAGAAAACCCGACGGAGAGAACCAACAGGACCGTGAAAACAATGATCGCGCAATTCACCGGGGCCGATCAGAGTACGTGGGATGAAAAATGGCCAGAATTGCAGTTGGCCATGAATACAAGTGTGGCGGAAACAACTGGCTATTCGCCAGCGTTTATCACGCAGGGTAGAGAGCCGAGACTCCCAAACGCGCTGTATGACGAGCAAACAACCGGAACAGGAAAAGAAACACAAACACCCACGGAAAACGCACAAAAATTAAAAGAAATCTTCGAGTTGGTCAGGAGAAACATGGAAAGGGCGGCGCAGGATCAGGCGCGTCACTACAATCTACGAAGGCGACCATGGAAGCCGAAGGTTGGGGACAAGGTCTGGTCAAGGAGCACCACCTGTCCAAGGCAGTAGAGGGCTTCGCGGCGAAGCTGGCCCCAAAATTCGATGGGCCGTTTAAAATCACAAAGTTCACCTCGCCTGTGATCTGCAAGGTACGACACGAGGAAAGCGGCAGGGAAAAAACAGCACACATAAGCGACCTAAAGCCCGGGAGTGAACAGAGTGGAACGACCACGACGTCGAGGGAACACTGTGCTTTCCATTAGCGGGAAAAGAGAGAGGACGATACGGTGTATCGAAACGGGCACAACACACGGAACACACACGGATACACGAGCACACACACACAATCAGGAGCGCGAGAGCGGGTCAGAGGAGGGTCAAAACCGCGATTACCGTTACCGGCTGACGCACACCGATGCAATTCCGTAGGAGGCGTACACGGAGGTCAAGTCCCGTTACCGGTACAAGCCCTTCGGAATAACGGAACAGGAGCGCGGCGGAAAAACAGAGGTTACGCGGAGAGTAGAGCAGAGCGGATCTGCCTATTCGAAATTTTCACGAGGAGAAGCAACATGGAGGCAGCAGCAACACGCACCACCCAATCCGAGGCACGCGGAGCCGGCGTCGGGAAACAGCCCGTAGCGACATGGAGGCAGGACCCCGAATCCTACCTTCAGCTGTGCGCGTCACCCCTGGCGTCGCGCTCTCCGTCGCCGACGGAAAACGAAGAAGACCGCGGCGAGATTCCCGACGTGGATCTGGAGGACGACGCGGAAGAGGAGGAGCGGATACCAGACGACGCTGGATCCGTGGTGTCGCTCTCGTCGGACGACGACGACGAGACCGGGGGGGCGTTGGACTCGGTCACCCCGGAGGTGTCCTCGGACGAAGAGGATCACCTGCGACGAGAGGAGCGGGTGAGGCTCAAGACCTACCGCATCGAAATGGCGCGGCAGGGAAAGGGCTACATCCCGCTAGGGATGGCACCACCCACGGATCGCCCGAGGGATTTCCGGCGAATGTTCGTGGAGCGCCGAGTTACTCACGCCCGGATGGAGGGGCAAATGAGGCGGAGGGCGGCTACCGAAGCCGCTATTCAGAGGATGCTCAAGGCGGCCGAGGAAGAGGAGGCCCGCCTGTGGGAGCCACAGCCGCCGCCACCGCCGGCATCACCGGCACCGCCGTCGCCACCGCTGGCATCACCAGCACCGCCGCCGCCACCGCCGGCATCACCGGCACCGCCGCCGCCACCGCCGCCAACGCCACCACCGCCACCGACAACCACACCGCCGCCACCGCCAACGCCACCACCGCCGCCGCCACCGCCGCCAACGCCACCACCGCCACCACCGCCACCGACAACCACACCGCCACCACCGCCAACGCCGCCACCGCCAACGCCACCACCGCCACCGCCGCCACCGGCAACCACACCGCCACCACCGCCAACGCCACCACCGCCACCGCCAACGCCACCACCGCCACCGCCAACGCCACCGCCGCCACCGGCAACCACACCGCCACCACCACCGGCGACACCGCCCTCACCACCGCTGCAGGAGCAGCAGGAGTCATGGCGGATCGCGGAGGAGCGACGGGTGGTCGAGGCAGAGGGCAGGACGTGGCACGAGGCGGTCGTGACGTGGAGATGGCCGGCACAGGAGCAGAAGAAGAGGACGGCCGGAGAGGACGAGGGCCCGGAGAAGACGGCGTGGGAGTGGCCCGCACCGGCACCGAAGATCGCGCGGCAATACTCGTGCCCGAGGCTCGTGCCCCACCGGAGAGGCCGGAGCTGCAGCGGCAGCATTCGGCGAGCGGCGAGCCGTGGACGCCGATCGCGGAGGAGGAGTGGCCACCGAGCGTGGCAACGGAGGCACGACGGCAGCGAGGGAGAGCGCGGCAGAAGCGATGGGCCAAGTTGGTCGTCGCTGACGGGGTCCGGTACCGCATCAAGGTGTCCGCGACCGGCGTCGTAAAGGTATACCGCGTCGAATAAAAGGAGCCCTAGATCGGGGCTAGAACCGAGAGAAAATATGTTCTGGGACAGGGGAGGGTATGCGCGGCAACATATGCGCAGGCGCAGCCAGCGCCAACAACAACCACAACAACACAAGCAGTAGCTCTGCAGCACAGCAACAAAAAAGGGGTTAGCGACCTCTGCGACAGCCATGCCAGGAGCGGATCGAGGGGCGCGAAAGCCAGGCGCGCGGGCCGGCGAATACGACGCGAGGCTGCCGCAGGCGCGGGACACGGGGGCACTTGCAGCCGCAAGTTGTCTTCCGGGGCGCGCGGGGGCCAGGATTCGCACCCCGGAGCATCCAGGGGCATGCATTCATTCATCGCCATGGAGCTGCAAGAGGAAAAGAAATGGTTAGATGGCTGGAAAACTGAGAAAACCAACAAAAAACACTTACCATCGCAAAGCGGCCACGCGGGAGTGAAAAATAGGGATGGGGGCGCTGCCATAGCGGCGGTCGATCGATAGTGCGATCGATAGGGAACACGACATGGAAAAATACTAGATTTTTCACAGTGGCCACACTATGGGTCACACTGCGAACTACAATGAAAATGGCAACGCTGGACACGGAACATATGGAATTGAAGACATGGAAGTGGCAACGCCGCTCAACACGATCGATGAACGCAATTGTGAGATGAAGCGGAGTTGCCAGACTGCGGAGAGAGAAGTGGTGGATTTCGACGTTGGAGTGGCGCGGAAATTCAAAAATTCCGTCCGGAGGCCAGGATCAGCGACCAAGGAGGAGGAATCGTCAGGAGCAGGAGAAGGACGGCGCCGGGAGGGTCTATACGCGGGGGTCGAGATGCCTATTGGACACGGCTGAGGCTGGCATCGCTGCGATCCGACCGGTGGCCAAACGGCAGGAGAAAGGCATCAGCGAGGGTTAGACGCGGTCGTCAAGACGCCTACAGGACACGGCTGAGACTGCGCCGCTGCGTCCGGACTGATGGCCAACAACAGGAGTAGGGAACCAGGAAGCAGAGAGGACGAGGAGTACAACGAGGGAGCTGAGAGGCGTCGACGGAGTGCGTCGGGAGGAGAAAGCACCTTCTTCAAAAATTTCCGAAGAAAGGGGGAGATGTGAGGAGTCGTAAAACTCCCCACAAATCTCGAGGCAGGAGAGCCCCTAGCAACAGCAAAGGCAGCGAGAATGCGGCAGACTCCAAGGGCATCCAGGTCCACCGGTAAATACTGGACCTTGGACCCGGCCAAAGCGGAGAGACCGTGAAATAACGGTGCCGCGCTGGACCTTGGACCTACGCCGCCAAAGGGCAATGAGGTCGAACGGTAAAGCCGTGGACTTTGAACCGGCGCAAAGAGGAGGCACCGTGAATTAACGGGACTCCCTTGGACCTTGGACCCGATGCGTGCCGTGTGCAAAGGGAACTAACGGGACACCCTTGGACATTGGACCTTAGCGAGCCGTGTGCAAAAAGGGAAATAACGGGACCACGCCGCAGCCTATAAAAGGAGGGCGCAGGCGCAGCTCGAGACAGTCAACCGAGATACGCGAGCGAAAGTACAAGTGAGAAAAGAAAACCAGATACCAAGATTCAAGTGCGAGGATTCAATCGAGTGCGTGACCGTGAGAGTACCGTGTAACCGAGTGCTCAACGCCCAGATCAAGATACCAGAGTCAAGACGCTAGGCCAAGGCTGAGACTGCAACGGTGAGATCTGCAGGAAGCAGAGATTGGAGTGGAAACGAGTGCTGGACAGGAGCAGAGTCGAGAGAAGGACGAGCTACCGGCAGGGTAAGCACGGATCAAGAGTGGGTGCCAGGCGTCGGAGTTACAGTGGACTGACGATAAGGCCGAATCCTCGGATTTGACCTGTCGGGACATTTGCTTCTCAGGCTAGAGCCAGACCGACCTCAGGGAACACGACGAAACAGGTGGTCCCAGGATCATTTTGGTCGGACCCGAAAGGAAGGTTGTGCAGACTTTTGAGTCCTACGTGCCGGGTGGAACGGGTGAGACGCCGGTGGAGAGCACGAAGAGATACGAGAGCAGCGACGCCGTCGAGGAGCGCCGCCGTGAAACGCACGAGGAGAATCGTAAGCCGAGGAAGGCAAGTCGCCGACCAGGCAAGCCGCAACAGCCAGCTGACGTAGAACACAATTCCAGCGAAAAGAAAACTTAATAAAGTTTTCCGATTTGTCCCAATCGGATATCACTGCATTTTCTTGGGTCACGGGCAGTCACGTAATACAAATTTGGTGGGACGAACACACAATATCTCTGAGCTAGTCGCGGCGTTTACGTAGCGATCAAACAGTTAAAAACGGTTCGTTACAGTATTTCGAAAAAGGAATATCATACATATTCCTCATATCATCAAACATTTAAAGCAAATGATGAAATACGTATTTGTATTCAAAATCAGGACTTGTATGTACTCCCTCACGAAAGCTATCTTAATTTTCAAGGAGTTGTTAAGAGAGTAGCAGTCGATGGTACAAGCACCACTGATAATATCGACGTTACGTTTCGCAATAATTGTATGGCAAATTTTATTGATGAAATTAGATATGAAATAAATGGATACGAAATTGATAGAACACGGTTTGTTGGTATGAGCAGCACACTTAAAAATTATCTATCGGAAAGTCGTCAGGATAGTCGCAAACTTTTAAATGCTAGATGGAGTGGTGGAAATGATATTATTACAAAAGCTAATTTTAATTTCTCGCTACCCTTAAAAAATGTAATGGGGTTTGCTGAGGATTATAGAAAAGTTTTACTGAATTGTAAGCATGAACTTGTACTTTTGCTGACAAAAAATCTGGATGATGTATATGTTAAAAACAAAGCAAACCATACATATGTTTTGGAAATGACTAATATTAGCTGGAAAATCCCTCATGTAACACCCAGTGATGCTGCAAAAATTAAAATGTACGATATAATAAAAGTGGCGTAAATTTACCGATAGCTTTCCGTAGTTGGGATACATACATTAACCCAAAACTGATACAGGGTACTCAACACGTCTGGAATTTGAAAATAGGAAGTAATAGAGAACGACCGAGATTTGCCATTATAGCCTTCATGTTGAATGGAGAACTAATTACAAATAATTTTTCCAACCGAAAGTCCACTTGAATTCAGAAACGTATCTATATGATGACCTAAACGTAAACTTTGAAAATGACAAATATGCTCACCTTTATGATATGTATGCAAGGTTTCAAAAGAGTTATTACAACCGCCCAGCAGAACCATTTTTATCACCGACAGAATTTAAAAATAAACCTATTATTGTAGTTGACCTTTCATATCAAAATGAAACAGTTAAATCGGGACCTATCGACGTGAGAATTTCAATCGATTTGAAAGAAGCAAACCATGAAAACACCCAAGCATATTGTCTCCTTATTCACGATCGTTTAGTTGAGTATAGTCCTTTAAGTGGGTTAGTTCAAAGAATTGTCTAACAACATAACAACCACATAAAATGGAGAAAGATAAAGTTGCAATTGATGTACAAGGATTTTTTGATAACAACGACAAGTTCATTCTAAAGGAAATTGGAGTTGTATTTAGCAAAGAAAATAAGTTTAACAATAATTTCGTTATACAACCTCCATTTGATTTCACTCGTCTTAATAACAAGTCACGAAAAACTGCTCTCTGGCTCACCAAAAACCATCATACAATTTTTTGGAATGAAGGAATAAACAACTTTAAGCAAACAAGAAAATATATTAAACAAATCACTTCGGGAAAGGAGGTTTTATGCAAGGGAATTGAAAAGAAACGTTTTCTAGAAATCTTTCTCAGATCACCACACATAAGAGATGTTGAGGAATTGGGTTGCCCACCATTAAACACCGTAAACATAAACCAATTCCCTTTTTGCTCAATACATATTAAAAGCGGTATTTGTGCTCTGAATCATGCACACAATATTTTAAATTTTTGCGATGGAACTATGGTCTAACACTTACACATATACAATGGATAACAGACAAAGTGGATTAATAAACCGAATTAATAATTTCACATCCCAATTTGGTGAGGAAATTTTTAAAGAAGATTTAAAATATCTTATTGATACAAGGAATATGTTCATGGATAAAGGAGAAGACGATCTTAACAAAACGGTATATGGCGATCATTTTACGTTTTGTAATAATGGAATCGGGGAAGATGCATGTGCCTGCTTTTTCTATAAAAATCATCGAGAGGGAGCCTTAAAACTAATGTCATCATATTTAGTGTATAAGAAAAGCCTGTTACAAATTTCCAAATAAACATGAGCTAAATAAAAATTTACATATTCTTTTGTTTGGGAGGGTGTTTGCTTTCAGCTGTTTCTTTTGAGAATTCTTTTGCTATTGGGGTGGGTGTTTGCTTTCAGCTGTTTCTTTTCAGTTAAACTAAATATGATCTAGTGGTGTGACTGCTTAAAAAATCATCGAGAGGGAGCCTTAAAACTAATGTCATCATATTTAGTGTATAAGAAAAGCCTGTTACAAATTTCCAAATAAACATGAGCTAAATAAAAATTTACATATTCTTTTGTTTGGGAGGGTGTTTGCTTTCAGCTGTTTCTTTTGAGAATTCTTTTGCTATTGGGGTGGGTGTTTGCTTTCAGCTGTTTCTTTTGAGTATTCGTTTGTTCGGGGTGGGTGTTTGTTTCTCAGTGGCAAGCAAAGGGATCCCCTATTCAAGGGTGCTAATCAAGTTACCAAGTCCACGTGTGAACGTGTCAACAACCCGAGACATTTTCTAGAGGCTATGGTTATTAAATTGCTTACCACACCACACTTTCTTCCCGACTCGTTTAACCCCATTTAATAAATCTATTAACGGACACCCGTCAACTTATCACCCTAATTAACGCACCAGTAACTTCTCCCCGCTTAATTAGAATCCCCGATTTCTGGATATAATTTCTGGATACAAAAGCTGGATACAACTCCTGGATATACGCAATTTATCACCCTAATTAACGAACACCCGTCACACCCCAGTAATTTCTCCCCCCATTAACTAGGAAAACCTAAATGTAACGCTATGATCACCTGACTCACCCCAGTAACTTCTCCCCGCTTAATTAGAATCCCCGATTTCTGGATAGGATTTCTGGATACAAATCCTGGATATACGCAATTTATCACCCTAATTAACGATCACTCGTCACGCACCCATTAACTTTAATTACCCCCACCTGTCACCTTAACCTAATTTATTACCCTATTTAACGATCACTCGTCACGCACCATTAACTTTAATTACCCCCATTTATTACCCTAATTACCCTAATTAGCATAATTAATTACCTCCCCCTTCCACTTTTTGTATCCAGCTCCCGCATTTATACACTACTTTCAGAGTGTCTACTGTATGCAGATGATTTAAAATTTAAGTCTGATTTTAATTTTTAAGTCTATTAAAATAGCGACAGACTCACAATCTGTTCAACAGGACTTAGATTCGTTGAGCTCTTGGTGTAGCCGAAATGCGCTTCCTCTAAACATAAACATGTGCTTCTATGTTACTTACAGTAAATCTGTATATAATTTCGTCCCACCCTATAATATTAATGGCAGCTACGGCAGTAATCCTTAGATCTAGGTGTGATATTTGACTCGAAATTTAAGTTCTTAGCACACTTCGATTATATCATGCTCAGAGCCTATGCCATGTTTGGATTTGTGAAGCGGAACGCATCGCTATTCACTGATCCCTACACCAGACTTGCGCTTTATTTTGCATTTGTTCGATCTAAACTAGAACATGCAGCTCTTATCTGGAATCCCTTTACTACCACTAATGGAAATAGAACGACTACAGAAACAATTTCTTAAATTCGCTTTTTTGCCGTAAGATTGTTAGACTCTGTTCCTTTATATCACCAGCAATGTAAGGTTGATTACCTACCATCCCTTGCTCATCGTAGAAATATCCCTGCCATTTGCTTCATCTTCGATTTTGTGAATGGTAGTATCGACTGTCTACTCTACTACTACTCTCGAAAGTTGGATTTAAAGCTCCGTCTAGACAACTTACGATTTTTGATCCCTTTTTTCTCGAGTTGAGGCGGACTAATTATTCTCAAAATGAGCACCTCTATAGGGCTTTATATGAGTTTAATGCACTCCCAGTTGACATGCAATTAGACTATTGCCAAAAAAAAAATAAATTTTTAAGCATAGGATAGTCAATTATGTTGTAAATTTGAGTACGTAAGATAAACAAACACCTATGCACCAAACAAAAGTAGATACAAATTTGAATTAATAAATATATATATTTTTTTTATTATTTTTTTAATTTGATTTTGCAAATATATATATAGATTTTGTTTTTTAATTTTAGGTTAAGTTTATTGTATTTGTTTATTAAATCAATAGCTTTAATCCTAAGGTATGGTGCCTGGTGGCATTGAAAAGTATCCGGGCCCTCTCTTACATCATCGTCGCGACGACGCGTCGGCCCAGGAACATGATAGCATATGTACGCCATATTTCGATTTTCTCTTACCAACTTTCTCCATCCATCAATGATCCTCAAAAATGAAATTACCATTTTTTTAGAGGAATATGGTATTTTATCACATACGTGGTTGTTGATATTCATGACGTTGTCGATGCTGTTCAACTGTTTTTTGTTGTTTTCTTAATGTTTTTGTTGCTGTTTAACTGTTTTTTTGTTGTTTTCTTGATGTTTTTGTTGCTGTTTAACTGTTTTTTGTTGTTTGCTTGATGGTTTTGTTGCTGTTTAACTGTTTTGTTGTTGTAGTTGATTTGTTGTTTGTTGTTTAGTTGATTTTTTGATTGTTGTTTAGTTGATTTTTTGTTTGTTGTTTAGTTGATTTTGTTGTTGCTGTTTAACTATTTTGTTGTTGTAGTTGATTTGTTGTTTGTTGTTTAGTTGATTTTTTGTTTGTTGTTAGTTGTTTTTGTTGTTTGATGATTTTTGTTTGTTGTTGTGGTTGTTACTGATGTTGCTGCTGATGCCTCTAACAAGGATCCAGTGGACTTTGAAATCGAACTCAAGTTCCTTTACAGTAACTTCTCATTTTTATCCCCCCTTCATATGGGGAGCATGCTTTTCCACCATCCCTCCCTCGCAATTTTTTAGAAACCTTTTTCCTCATTATAAGTAATTAATATTCAAATGGGCTTCCTATGTACGTTAGAAAGACCACACACCCAAGTGAGAAATTGTCGCTCACCTTTCACCCATCCCCCACATCCCCATGTAACAATATTGATCACCTGACCTTTTTTCTCATTACGAGCAATTAATTTTCAACTGGACTTTCTATGTACGTGAGAAAGACCGCACACCCAAAATAATCAAAGATGGTTATCATCTCACAAGTTAATGTGGGAAAATAGTTTCAAATACAGATTTCTCTTTCCGCCCCAGAACGTGTTAAATTGATTCTAAGTTTCTTTCCTTTCCACAAATGAAGATGACATAAAAGGGACTCGCACAAGAGGTACCCGAACCTGCGCACCTGTAACAGTACCCGACCGCAAAAAAAGGGACAAGGCACAAGCCTTAAGGCGCGCGCTTATTGATAAGATCGTGAACCTCACGCAATGTCCCAGGCTAGCTCTAACACGTGCCATAATAGGAGTTGAAATCACGAGCCCGCACTTCTCCGTACCTGCAATTTGAACTCCCAATAAAAAGTCAAAGTTTATTTTATACCATAATAATATATTTATTCATTTATTTTGGGATTCTAAACATATTTCATTATATATTGAAATTAATTTTCTGACTCCATCCCGACGATTTGCACAAAAGTGACAGGCGTATGCTGCTGGTGTCAATTCGGGATTACAGAATGTAAAGTGTTCACCATAATTCGAAGTTTTAAGATCATATCCACCTTGATTCATGAACATCGTTTTGTGTTTATGAAGTATTGAAAGTGGTGACCAATTACCTCCCCTTTCAAATCTTGAATAAATTGGTCAATTTGAACTTTAAAAATGACGTATATAACATTTTTTTTCTTGGTATCAAAGTACTTTTAAAAATTTTTAAAATAATGTATGCATTGTTTAGAGCACAAACCCCGCCCCTAAGTCGTGTTTCTCAATATGTAAACCGGTTTCCCTTAAACCTGTTTAGGGACGGACAACCAATTTCCTTAATATTAAAGAACTGACAATTTCCAAAACTTTTCTGAAGAAATCATTTCTTTTCCACCCCTTTACAAATAATCTGTTTTCCGTTTGTAATTGACTTTAGATACTTTCGAGTTTGAGAAAAACTATTTTATGCATCGTTCCAATAAATGTTATGATGTTTATCGGCAAACCAAATTGCAGTCTTTCGAGATTTTGTATTAAGTAAAGTGAAATCATATGGTGGTTCTATTACAGAACTATTATTCAAGTTAGTATCTTGATCAAATACTAATCCTATTTCATTTAGAATGAAATTGTTATTATTACCAAAAAAGCCTTGCACATCAACTGAAACAATATCTTTCAACATTATGAAAGATCAATAACAAAGATAAAGGGCTTTCAATTTAAATTCATTTGGTGCTGATCACGTGACCTTTTCCTCATTATGAGTAATTAATATTCAACTGGGCTTTCTTTATACGTGAGAAAGGTAGCTCACCTTCCACCCATCCCCGACATCCCCCATGTAACAATACTGATCACGTGACTTGTTTCCTCATTATAAATTGATTTTAAAATTTCTTTTCTTTCCATAAATGGCTCATAAATATCTTATAAAAGGGAAGTGCACAAGAGCCTGTAGAAATTTTGTCGTATTCATTTTTTTGTTTAAATATTTTTGCTTATTAATTTTAATTATTTTATTAATATTTAAGTATTATTTTATTAATATTTAAGTATTTATCAATTTCAATTATTTTACTTATTAATTTATTTATGAAGTTAATCTTCTTTTTCTGTTCTTGTGATTTACATTAAAAGAGGTAGACACATGTTTCCGACGGTAATTCAGGATTATAGTATGAAAAGTCGTCAAAATAAATCTTAGTTTGCGATCATCTCCATCTAATTCATGATTATAGTTTTTATACTTAGGTGATGTTGAAAATATTGATCGAAATATTGATAGTAAACAACTATAAACCAGCTAATAAACAACATAACAGCTAATAATCAAAACCAAATTATTTTCTCTTCTATCTTAAATTTCTTATGTTTTTTTAGTTTTAAGATTTTTAATGATAGTTAGTAAGACAAAATTGATTAATGTTAAATGTTACCCAAAGTGACTATAGCCTGTAGCACTGGGATAAAACTAAAATAAATAAATAAATAAATAAATAGTAACAAGGCATCAGTTAAACCAATTCTTGAACATATAAATCAATTTCATAGTTATATTTCTTATCATATCTGGTCTCGAATTTATAATGATGTATATAACATTAACTTCCTTACAGTAAATTTCTTTAAAAAAATCAATGCTTAGAAAACAAAATCCTCCCTTAACATGTGCACACAATATGAAAACCGGTTTCCTCAAACCTGTCCAACACAACACATTTTCTTGTTATTGATTAGTAAGCAATTATCAAAAAACTTAACATCAAAATTTTTAACATACAGAATAATACTAATATTTGAGATATTATTCTTCTTAATCCTACGTGCTTAAACATAGAAAACTAATAAATGAATACTCGATACAAATTACTGATAGATTATTAATATAAAATACTACTTTACTTACACCGACTCAATACTCATTACATTGTTGTAACGAAACGAAAAACAAGAGAGTTAAGAATATCACGTTGATAATTTTATTATACATGTAGGAAAACCAGAAGAGCATTTAGAAAGAGAAACCAGAAGCGGTCGGCGCTTCTAGAAACATATATCGAGATCAAAAGAAGCGAGTTCAGATTATCGAATAAACTCAGTCGGTATCAAGATCTCGTACACACCAGTTGTTGCCGAAATATCATTGCTGCGCAGCGCGAAATACATTGTTAACTTTAAGTTGAAAACACAACGGAACTTGTAATCAAAATCCTTAATATCAATAATATAATAAACTTTTATAATAATACAACGTCGTCGCCGGAGTCTTCGTCATTAAACGGAATACCGGGGCCACAATTTTGGGGGCTCAGCCGGAGATATTGGATCGATTACAAACTACAGTCACTAAACTAAGTTGTGTGTTTAAAAGTGTATGGACCCTTGTTCTTAGCGGTGGAACTAGCTTTAAAGCGTTACAATTCAGGTGCGCAAAGAGAGAGAGACAGAAAATTTGCAAATCTACATCAGAGTGTGTGAGAACGAGAAGGCAGAGTTGCAAATTGTAAGAAATTCCAAAATTCGACGCAAAAGAAGTAGAAGAAAAACCGACACAAGACGATTGATGTGGGCAACATAGAAGGCGATTGAACAACGAGTTGGAAACTGAGAGCAGCGCAGAACTTTGTGGTGGACGTCAATCAGCAAGAGGCAGGATCGTTGGCGGAGTCATCTGGACAAAGAGCAAGGCGTGGAGCAGTTTCAGTCGCAGGCGGATCGCAAGAGTTGTGCATCAGGAGACCGTGTTTCAAAGGGCTGGTGAAAGCAAGAGAAGCAGGTGACCAGGCGGCGAGAGGAGTTCGAAAGGTGTTGGTGATCAGATCAGCGAGAAGACCATTCCAAAGCAGTATTGGTGACGCGGTGTGGCTGGAGAGATAATCTGAAGCGAGTTTGTTATTCTGGAGCGGTGTTGGTGAGGCAGCGAGACCAATCTTATGTTGTATTTGTGAGTCGAATCAAGCTGTCGCAATTCTGGTGAGTGGCAGAAATTTTCACGTTTTGCGGGCAGAAATCGGCGGTAGCGGAACAAGGCGAGAAGGAGAACAAGGCGAGAAGGAGAACGAAAGAACATATTTGAAATTTAACGTATTTCTAATTTTAAATCGAGCTGTTGTGTTAACAGTAGCTGAAGTTTACATAGTGCTAAGTTTTGCATTCTTTTCGCACATTCAAGCAGTGCGTATAGCTGTTTGTTATACAGGCAGAGTAAAGCCTTATTTTGGCCGAGTTGGCAGTATTGATGTACACATTTATATTTTTTAAGCATAACTATTATATTTGATATACATATTCTATTCTTAACCTATATAATTATACTTAAGTTTTGAAAATGAACAGACCAGAGATTTTGGCACTGCTCGTGGCAGATCTACGCGAAAAATTGACAGAACTAGGGTTAAACAGAAATGGAAGGAAACCAGAATTACAAAACAGACTACTTGCTCACTATGGTTTGAATTCGGATGAGAATATTGAGGAAGAAGTCGAAGTGGAAGATGATGAGGAAGAAGATGGTTCTTTTGTTTCCGTACATTCGAATAATATTGAGGCTGGTGGGAATGGTGAGCGTAGGAGGAATCCAGTTGCAGGTATGCAGAACCGTGTGGTTGAAAATCCCAACTCGGGTAGGTCATGGTTTACATTGAAGGATGTAGAAGGGAGTGTGTCACAGTTTTCGGGAACTAATTCACCAGACGTCAATCAGTGGATCGAGGAACTTGAAGAGTGTGCACTTACGGTCGATTGGAGTCAGTTGCAGGTTTTTATATATGCTAAACAATTACTCAGCGGGGCTGCCAAGCTTTTCATTCGAAGTCAACGTGATGTTCGGGATTGGAGGGCTTTAAAAAACGCATTGCTCGACGAATTCGGTGTGAAGGTGTCATCGGCAGAGGTTCATCGTAGACTAGCCAAGCGTCAGCAAAAGAAGAATGAATCGTTACACGAGTATTTGTATGCATTAATGGAACTGGCAAAACCAATAGACTTAGACGATGAAAGCCTAATTGAATATTTTGTCGACGGTATTCCAGACTCCAAGGTAAACAAAGCTTTATTATACCAAGCCAGGACTATGAGGCAGTTGAAAGTTCAGATCGAAGCATATCAGAAGATGCGAGGATCAACAAAGCAAGCTAGGTATGATTCTCACTTCAACAAAGGTGAGAAAGAGGCAGTGAAAGTAGTTGACAAGGTGAGGAAATGTTTCAACTGTGGAGACGAGTCTCACATGAAGAAAGATTGTCCAAAAAGAGACAATAAATGTTTCAGGTGCAACCAGCCAGGACATAGAGCGGCCCAGTGCCCAGTCGAAATGGTACCCAAGCAGGAGAAAACTACAAACCTTGTACAGGTAGAAGGCAAGACAAAGCCAACAAGCACGTTTACGTCTTCCGGATTGGAATTAAAGTACATTTTGTTTGGAAACGTTACTTTCAAAGGGTTAGTAGATACCGGAGCAGATCTTTGTTTGCTGCGCCGAAGTGTTTATTTGAAACTCGGAGAACAGAGTTTGACAGAAGGTGAGAAATGTTTGACTGGAATCGGGGAAAGTCAAATCGTGACTTTTGGAAGCCTGATTATCCCAGTACAAATAGATGGCATCAATCTCAACGTAGAATTCCACGTCATATCTGACGAAGACATGGCATTTGACTCAATCTTAGGCAGGACTATTTTACAGATGGTGGACATGAAGGTGACAAAGGATGGTACCGAGTTCGTTCGCAGATCAGACAACCAGATTGGTTCAGGGTCAAATCCGAAGGTTCAAAAAGGGAAGAAAGACCAAAGTTCATGCAAGGAATTGCTGGATGAGTTTCAGAGTTTGTGCATGATAGCCTCAGAGCAGACAGGAAGCAAGCTTGATGTAGAGTTGTCACATTTGCCATTTTTGCAGCAAAGTGTTGTTAAGCGCATGATAGAGGACTATAAGCCTAAAAGAAACGTTCATTGCCCAGTTGAGATGAAAATTTTACTGACCGACGAATCACCAGTATTTCAGCACGCTCGACGTATAGCTTATACCGAGCAGAAGGTAGTAGACGACCAGATTCAGGAGTGGCTAGAACAAAAGATAATCAAGCCCAGTACTTCAGAGTACGCTTCACCAATCGTACTTGTGGCGAAAAAGAATGGGCAGAAACGGTTGTGCTGCGACTATCGCAAGTTGAATGAGAAAATTGTGAGGGACAATTTTCCAATGGTACAAATGGACATCGTGATAGAAAAGTTACAGGGAGCGACAATTTTCACAACACTGGATCTAACCAACGGGTATTTCCATGTTCCAGTAGAAATTGGCTCGCAAAAGTATACTTCATTTGGCATTTCAAACTCGCCAGCAGTTTTTACACGGTTCATAATGGCAGTTCTCAGAGAACTCATTAAGACCGGTGACGCAGTTGTCTACATGGACGACATTATTATTCCCAGCAAAGATGTCGTAGAAGGTTTAGAGAAACTAAAGAGAGTACTTGAGGTTGCTGAACAGAATGGGCTGAGAATCAATTGGGCCAAATGTCAAATCTTACAGAGCAGAGTAGATTTTCTTGGTTACATTATAGAAAATGGTTCGATTACACCCAGTAATGAAAAAACGCAAGCTGTGGCAAACTTTCCCGTACCGTCTGATCGAAAGGCTATACAACGATTCCTTGGTTTAACGTCGTACTTTAGGAAGTTCGTAGATGGATATGCAGTCATAGCTAAACCTTTGTCAGATCTGTTAAGGAAAGATGTAAAATTTGAGTTCAGAGAGTTGCAGCAGGTTTCATTCGAGCAGTTAAAGGCAGCCTTGGTTCGTAAACCAGTTTTGAAACTGTATAACCCGAAATTGGCTACAGAAATTCACACGGACGCGTCAAAGTTTGGTTTCGGTGCGGTCCTACTACAAAAGGATCCAGCCGATAGTCAGTTGCATCCCGTCATGTACATGAGTCGCAAAACAAAACCGTGTGAGGAAAAATATCACTCATACGAACTGGAGGTCCTGGCAGTTATTGCAGCGTTGACGAAATGGCGTGTATATGTCTTGGGAACGAAGTTTAAAATCATCACAGATTATAACGCGTTTGCCATGACGATGAAAAAGAAGGAAATTCCGTTACGAGTGGCTAGGTGGGCAATGTTTTTGCAAGACTACAATTACGAAATAGAACATCGATCAGGTATCAAGATGAGACACGTAGACGCGCTCAGCCGAGTTGCTTGTTTTGTATTGACAGAGAGTGTAATGCACAAGTTAAAGGAAGCTCAGATGACAGATGAGTGGACCAGAGCAGTCAGAAGTCTAGTTGAAGTGCAGGGACATGAGGATTATTACATTACCAATCAAATCTTGTTCAAAGACCCAGATCGAGAATTGATCGTAGTTCCATCTCAAATGGAAACTGAGATAATCCAGATTGCTCATAAGCAAGGCCATTTTTCCGCAAAACGGACACAGGATTTGGTGGAGAAATCCTATTTCATTCCGAAGTTAAGGGACAAGGTTTCGAAAGTAGTGGGAAATTGTGTAGAGTGTATTTTAGTAAATGCAAAGGCCGGAAAGCAGGAAGGTTATCTAAATCCAATTGATAAGGGAGACAAACCATTAGTTACTTATCATATTGATCACGTAGGGCCGATGGAGATCACCAAGAAAAGATACAATCACATCCTAGTAGTCGTGGATGCATTCTCGAAGTACGTTTGGTTGTATCCAACACGCAGTACTGGAGTTGAGGAGGTGCTTAATTGTTTGGACAGGCAGGCCATAATTTTTGGTAATCCATTCAGGATCGTGTCAGACCGTGGTGCAGCTTTCACCTCTCACTTGTTTAAAGAATACTGTGACAAACAGAAGATTCAGCACTTATTGATCGCTACAGGTGTCCCTCGTGGTAACGGTCAGGTAGAGAGAATGCATAAAATCGTGGTGCCCATGTTGTCGAAGATGAGTCTAGAAAACCCAGGAAATTGGTACAAACATGTGGGTAAAGTCCAGCAAATTGTTAACAATATTGAGCCTAGGAGCACCAAAGTAACCCCGTTCAAGTTGCTAACAGGCGTCGACATGCGTTTAATTGACAGTTCAGAGCTGAAAGAGCAGATTCAGCAGTCTTTGATGCAAGAACTAGACCAAGAGCGTGAACAGATACGCAAGGAGGCCAGGGAGAACATACAAGCTCTGCAAGAAGAAAACAGGCGTACTTTTGATTTAAAGAGAAAGGACGAAAAGCTCTACAAAGTTAACGATCTAGTCGCAATCAGGCGTACTCAGTACGGAGTTGGCTTGAAGCTAAAAGGAAAGTATCTTGGCCCCTACAAGGTAGTAAAAGTTCACAAGCATGGCAGGTATGATGTTGAAAAAGTGGGAGATAGCGAGGGTCCTTTGAAAACATCCACTGTAGCCGAGTTTATGAAGGAGTTCGGGGCGAACACCCAGTCAGGAGGGCCGAATGTAGGAAAACCAGAAGAGCATTTAGAAAGAGAAACCAGAAGCGGTCGGCGCTTCTAGAAACATATATCGAGATCAAAAGAAGCGAGTTCAGATTATCGAATAAACTCAGTCGGTATCAAGATCTCGTACACACCAGTTGTTGCCGAAATATCATTGCTGCGCAGCGCGAAATACATTGTTAACTTTAAGTTGAAAACACAACGGAACTTGTAATCAAAATCCTTAATATCAATAATATAATAAACTTTTATAATAATACAACGTCGTCGCCGGAGTCTTCGTCATTAAACGGAATACCGGGGCCACATACATATCATTAAATCTTTCCATTCCGATTATTTGCAAATATCTCCCAAAAAGATTTAAAAGTATCAGTTAACAGAATATAAATAAAAAACAATAAAAGGGTTAGTTAAAAATGTGTCATCCATAATTTATAAGTCATTAAGCAGGAGAACTATTGATAACTAGGTAATAATCCTAAAGTTATGATTACCAAAGGCAATACAAAAATGTGATGATATAAAGGTTTGTTAAGTGCAACGAACACAGCAATATCTATTGTAGGTAAAATTCTGGGAAATTTACCGTCCATAAACAAATATTATAACAAATGTAACAGCTTAACAGAGATAAAACAAGAGAAGTCCTTAACCATAAACTTTTTTACCAGCACACCCCATAATTTTAATCATAATCTGTTTGAAGGTCAAATTATGGTCACGATAAATAGCAAATTCGATTGGAAAACAAGAAAGGAAGCTAGATTCGGACAGCCGAAGCTTATAAACCCTTGCAGATAAAGTAAATAATTATATTTTAATGCTTACTCTATCGGTGCCAGATTCTATTTTAAATCTATTTTAAATTTTTGCAATGCATCTATGGTCTAACACTTATACATATACAATGGATAACAGACAAAGTGGATTAATAAACCAAATTAATAATTTCACATCCCAATTTGCTGAGGAAATTTTTAAAGAAGATTTAAAATATCTCATTGATACAAGGAATATGTTCATGAATAAAGGAGAAGACGATCTTAACAAAACGGTATATGGTAATCATTTTACGTTTTGTAATAATGGATTCGGGGAAGATGCGTGTGCCTGCTTTTTCTATAAAAATCATCGAGACGGAGCCTTAAAACTAATGTCATCATATTTAGGGTATAAGAAAAGCCTGTTACAAATTTCCAAATAAACATGAGCTAAATTCTTGTCCTAAATTCAAATTTGTATCTTCTTTTGTTTGGGGGATGGGTGATTTTTTCAGGTATTTCTTTCAGGTCAAAAAGTTAAAAAAAAAAAATATATATATTTGAATTTAAAATTTACATATTCTTTTGTTATTGGCTGGGAGTTTGTTTCTCAGTGGCAAGCAAAGGGATGATCAAGGGTGATTGCTTTCTATCTCGTACCCGTGAGCACCACACTTTCTCAATCTAAGCAAAGGACTCCCGTCACACACCAGTAATTTCTCCCCTATTAACTAGGATAACCCAAATATATCGCTATGATCACCTGACACACGGTGTGAGCACCACACTTTCTTGATCTAAGCAAAGGTCACCCGTCACACCCCAGTAACTTCTCCCCGCTTAACTAGGACAACCCAGATAAGCAAAGGACACCCGTCACACCCCAGTAATTTCTCCCCCATTAACTAGGAAAATCTAAATATTCTATAAAAATCATCGAGACGGAGCCTTAAAACTAATGTCATCATATTTAGTGTATAAGAAAGCCTGTTACAAATTTCCAAATAAACATGACCTAAATAAAAATGTACATATTCTTTTGTTTGGGAGGGTGTTTGCTTTCAGCGGTTTCTTTTGAGAATTCTTTTGCTATTGGGGTGGGTGTTTGCTTTCAGCTGTTTCTTTTGAGTATTCGTTTGTTCGGGGTGGGTGTTTGTTTCTCAGTGGCAAGCAAAGGGATCCCCTATTCAAGGGTGCTAATCAAGTTACCAAGTCCACGTGTGAACGTGTCAACAACCCGAGACATTTTCTAGAGGCTATGGTTATTAAATTGCTTACCACACCACACTTTCTTCCCGACTCGTTTAACCCCATTTAATAAATCTATTAACGGACACCCGTCAACTTATCACCCTAATTAACGCACCAGTAACTTCTTCCCGCTTAATTAGAATCCCCGATTTCTGGATATAATTTCTGGATACAAAAGCTGGATACAACTCCTGGATATACGCAATTTATCACCCTAATTAACGAACACCCGTCACACCCCAGTAATTTCTCCCCCCATTAACTAGGAAAACCTAAATGTAACGCTATGATCACCTGACTCACCCCAGTAACTTCTCCCCGCTTAATTAGAATCCCCGATTTCTGGATAGGATTTCTGGATACAAATCCTGGATATACGCAATTTATCACCCTAATTAACGATCACTCGTCACGCACCCATTAACTTTAATTACCCCCACCTGTCACCTTAACCTAATTTATTACCCTATTTAACGATCACTCGTCACTCACCATTAACTTTAATTACCCCCATTTATTACCCTAATTACCCTAATTAGCATAATTAATTACCTCCCCCTTCCACTTTTTGTATCCAGCTCCCGCATTTATACACTACTGATATGTCGAATATGCAAAAACAACATGGGCTAAATTGTATTATTTTTATATGAATCGAATTTATTCCCAATCAAAATTTTATTTCGACCAGCCGTTTAAAATATGATTTTCCATATAATCCGATGTCTAGTAATATTAACACAGCGCAGAATCTGGCCAACCGTATTATAAACACAAGTGATCAAATTTTCCACGAAGATGAATAACTAGTCACAAGAAACATTTAAAAAAAAATGATTTTCCTTTGAAGGTTATTCACCAAATAATGAAAAATATTAACATGAAATCCAAACATCCAGAATCACAAGAAAGTAAATCATACAAATCCGTTTGTTTGAGGAGAAGAGTAACTAAAGTTCGATTATATTATATCTTCAATTGTCATGTTAGTTTATTCTTATATAAGTCTGACATCATTCCTGCTAAAGATTCTAGAAAGACTGATAGGTCTACATATTAAATACACTATTGACCCGACGCAGATATCAGAGGCGCAACACGCATACACTAATGGTAAGTCGACCGAATCGGCGCTACGCTTGGTAGTAAGCAACATCGAGAAATCACTTAGTATCCAGGAATACACTTTGATCGCCTTCCTTGACATAGAAGGAGCCTTCAATAATGTGCTTCCCACAGCAATAACAGAATCCCTCACAGAACTAGGGGTTGAGGCACCGTTGGTGGCGCTGATCCACAAATTGCTGATAAGCAGACTGGTCACGGCCACACTAGGGACCTCAACCCAGACTAGACTAGTGAACAGAGGCACTCCGCAAGGAGGTGTTCTATCACCCCTCCTGTGGAACATCGCGGTAAATAAACTACTGCGGTTTCTTGAAGGAGGAGGCTGTAAAGTAGTGGCATACGCAGACGATGTTGTTATCATCTTTAATGGTAAGTATCCACAAACTCTCGATCTTATGACCGCAAAACTAAAAATACTATCGGAATGGACGACATAAAACGGACTTGGGGTAAATCCCTCAAAAACGGAACTAGTCCTTTTTACAAATAAATACAAAATTCCAAATCTTAACGCACCAACTATAAACAACTGTAATCTCTCTTTTAGCGAGTACGCAAGATACTTGGGGTTAGTAAGGTTAGATAAGGGTCTTAAATGGGGTTTAAACAACTCTTGTAAAAAAGCAATCGGGCTAAGATGGGTATGTCCCCAAAAATAGTCAACTGGATATACACAGCGGTAGTCAAGCCAATACTACTATACGGGGTGGCTCTGTGGTGGACCGCTCTGCACAAACAGTGTGTCTTGACTCCCCTTAACAAAGTGCAACGCATGGCGGCTTTGTGCATAAGTGGAGCCCTTAGAACTACCCCAAACGAAGCGCTGAACGAGATCTTAAACCTCCCGAGCCAGGACTTAGCAGGCATGGAAAGCGCCAAATCGGCAGCCATTCGACTAAGGGATACGGGGCAATGGAAAGCCCAGCTCTATGGTCATGCTAAGATTCTTCAGCATGACAATTTGATCCCGCCAAAAACGGATCTATGTAAAACCCGTGAATACTGACACACAACCTTCGAAGCTCTGATCCCAGGTACGGACGATTGGGATCGGGGCCGACCGGGCTCAATAGACGCAATCTGCTTATATACAGACGGCTCCAAACTAGACGGACTCGTAGGTGGAGGTATATACTCCGAACAATTAGAAGTCAGGCATTAATTCACTGCAGTGTCTTCCAAGCGGAAGTGCATGCTAAAATGGAAGCACTCGTCTGTTTAAGGGACGTAAACACCCAAGACAGACATATAAACATATATAGTGATAGCCAAGCGGCTATCTACTCGACTAACACTAACTCCCGAACAATAGCAGACGAAAATGGGCCACGAAATGGCTAGTTAGTTTACTGTCAGCCTTAAATGGGTTCCGGGTCACCGGGATATCGAAGGCAACTGTATGGCGGACGAGCTAGCCAGGCAAGGCACCACCATACCTCTCCTTCCAGGAAAGGAGAATGTTGGCATGCCTATGGCTACGTGTAAGTTAATTATTAAAAACCAGTTCACCAAATTAACCAACATACATTGGAAAAACACACCACAGTGCCGAATCTCTCACCAGACCTGGCCTGCAATAAACAATAAAAAAACACTGGAATTACTTAAATTAGGCCGCATGGAGTGTGGCATGCATGGGACACTTGCTGATCAACCAACCTAAAGGCTGACTCATAACGGATAGGGGACCCAAAAAGAGAGATCATACGGCACCACAATGGACCCAAAGAGGTCTAAGTGAGCCAGGCTGTAGTCTGGCAGCCGTCCTAACCAAACGTAACCCTATCATGAAGAAGATAAAAAAAAAAAGAGTATGGGAAACCGCTGGGCGTCCACCGTAAAATAGGTATTGCGAAAAACCTTAGGCCGGAACTTCCTTTTTTTTTGGATCTTCTTCTGTTTAAACTTTCATACTAGCATCAAAACTATAGGTGTCACAGTTTATGCGGCTTGTGAGCGTTAGAGTGAACGTAGAGGCACCGCGATGAAACAAACTTCCGCTGCGTAGAACCTGCATGCTCAATCCCAACATTCTAACTTTTATAGTTTTTGAGATCTCAGCGTTCATTATACCCGTTACTCGTAGAGTAAAAGGGTATATTGTATTCGTGCAAAAGTATGTAACAGCTAGAAGGAAGCATTTCCGACCCTATAAAGTATATATATTTTTGACCAGGATCACTAGCCGAGTCGATCTAGCCCTGTCCATCCGTCTGTCCGTCTGTCTGTCTGGATGAACGCTGAGATCTCGGAAAGTACAATAGCTAGAAATTTGGGATTAACAACACAAATTCTTGGGCTTCCTACGCAGCGCAAGTTTATTTCAGCCGAGGGCCACGCCCCCTCTAACGCCCACAATCGCCTAACGCCCACAATTAAACGATTTTAAAAGGTGTCTGCCGCCCACACCTTTAAAGATTTTGGAAATGTGAAAATGCAGTTTTGTTGTGTATATTAATACCTATCGAAGTGTGAAACCTGACCATTCGTTAAAAAGTTATGCCCGATCCAAGTTTTATATATCCATCTCCCTCACACTCACTTTAGCTGAGTAACGAGTATCTCTCTTGTTATTTTTTTTAACATCGTTCAAAATGGCGGCCATGAGAATTTTTTTCAGGTTTTATAAAAAAAAGTAGGTCAGCTGCGGATCGTCCTCAGGAGGGGATTCGCGTATGGTGTGGTTTTAAAAATATATGAAAAGATTTCACTCTTTTCAAATATGTTTAATCGAAAATTATGAAACAAAACACTCTTCTGAACAAGACACGGATTTAGTGTTTTAAGGTTTTTACAATAGTGAATGAGGAAACTATACATAATTGTTGTATTGATTGCAATATGTGACCAAAATTTGCTTTTGGTTTTCAACTGTCAATTCTGACAGGACTTGCAGGATTAAACCATTCTTTTAGCTGGTTATCTTTCTTTTTAATTTTCGTATTTTCTTAGCATTTGTAAACGCTCTTGTTAATGACTTTATATATTTAAGCGTTCTGGCAAAGACTGCTTTGATAATATGTTTTAAAATATGTTGATATGCAGGATATGTCGAATATGCAAAAACAACATGGGCTTAATTGTATTATTTTTATATGAATCGAATTTATTCCCAATCAAAATTTTATTTCGACCAGCCGTTTAAAATATGATTTTCCATATAATCCGATGTCTAGTAATAATTAACACAGCGCAGAATCTGGCCAACCGTATTATAAACACAAGTGATCAAATTTTCCACGAAGATGAATAACTAGTCACAAGAAACATTTAAAAAAAAATGATTTTCCTCTGAAGGTTATTCACCAAATAATGAAAAATATTAACATGAAATCCAAACATCCAGAATCACAAGAAAGTAAATTATACAAATCCGTTTGTTTGAGGAGAAGAGTAACTAAAGTTCGATTATATTATATCTTCAATTGTCATGTTAGTTTATTCTTATACTTTGTTAAATTCTAATACACAATCGGCTATGCGAGAGGAGATCGTCGTTTTAGCTTACGTCGCGAAAGCATTGGACAGACGAGAAATCGCAACGCGAGGGCAGTCGATAATCTGTAGGCAACGATGAATCAACGAAAATATACATCCTAATATATAATAATCGTCTCGTCTTTGTAATTGCGGGCTATAACTGTCACAAACAATTCTTGGGAATTGTCTCTTGAGATTGGCGACCGTGACAGGACCGTGTCCAAGCTAAGTTACAGTAAAATTACAACATTTTCTTCGACGTATATATTCGTTCTCAGGATTTTTAAGAATTGTTGCTGCAGAACGTGGAGCAGAACATTTAATATCTTCTTTGCCAATACCATCGATACTGGACTTCAACTTTCAACACGCCTCTTCGTTCAAAGGTGCTCGCAAATTACTTTTTAACGAACGGTCCGATTTGAAAAATTTCTTCTACATTTCGATAGGTAATGATAAACACAATAAAACTGCATTTTTTATTTTCCAAAAACTTTAAAAGTGTGGGCGCCAGAAAATCGTTTAAGGCGATTGTGGGCGTTAGAGGCAGTGTGGCCCTTAGCTGAAACAAACTTGCGCTGCGTAGGAAGCCCAAGAATATGTGTGGGTAATCCCAACTTTCTAGCTTTTGCAGTTTCCGAGATCACAGCGTTCATACAGATGGACAGACAGACAGACGGACATGGCTAGATCGACTCGGCTAGTGATCTTGATCAAGAATATATATACCTTATAGGGTTGGAAATGCTTCCTTCTAGCTGTTACATACTTTTGCACGAATACAATATACCCTTTTACTCTACGAGTAACGGGTATAATTATATTCGCACATTTCTTGCATACGCATCGAGGCACAAATAGCTGTGCGCATACAAAGAGAAGTCCAAAGGTTACAATTTCATACCCCTCGCAGTTTCTCTACCATTTAACTTGCATTGCCATTTAGTAGCCAAGAGCCCGCTAGAAAATTACCGCGGCAATTGTTTTTGAGTGTAGCTACTGTATCCAAAACGTAAATCAGCCGTCAAAACAAAATTTGCTCTGAGAAATATTTAAAATATTGGTTCATTCTTATTGTGGTTATAATTCTAATCTGCTGGTTAACTGCTGCTACATAAAGATGCCTGATGCCGATGTTAACGACGCGAAATTGATCCATACTCAAGATTGAGTTATGACGAGAGGCAAACGTTCGATAAATTACCAGAATGGGGTAGTTGCTGCAAAACTTTAACTCTTCGCTGTCAATTTTTAGAAAGTCGTTAGAGAAATTCCCGAACGGACAATACTACCAAGTTCTCAAAACAAAAATCAAAGGCAGCTTTACCATTAAAAAGATTTGTAACCTCTCAAGCTACTTGCACCTTTTGCGATTCATCCGCTCATTTTATTTCCAATTGTCAATCATTTTCTTCGCTGAGCTTATATCAAAGACGGGAATTCGCCAAGACTAATATATTATGCTACAACTGCTTACGAAGAAGTCATTCAATAAAGAATTTGCAATCAAAATCGAGGTGCAAGATTTGTCATGGAACACATCATTCGCTTCTGCATAACTTTAGTCAGCCTCAACGGGCCATGGTATCGACTAGTGACTGTCAAAATTCAACCACAGATCTAAGCCCTTATGCAGAATCAGGAAAAGAGCCAGAGCCGTCACGAATTAGGTTGAGTCGTGCTGCAAAAAGAGGCATATTACCAACCGCGATTGTGTTTATCAAAAGCAAATGCGGCGACTATCATACAGTTCGCGCCTTGGTGAATTCCTGTTCCGAAGGGAATTTAACAACTGAAACGCCTGCAATTAGTTAGATCTCACGTAGCACAGGCCGTTAGCGGGGTTGCAGACATGAGCCGGCAGATTCATTTCAATGTTATCGCTACGATTAAATCACCCATATCTAGTTTCGAATGGTCGTCAAACTTTGCGGTGATAAACACAATTTGTACTACTCACTCTCAAGAATTTCTCAATGGTAACTTCCCAAAGGAGTTGTTCTTGCTGATCCTCATTTTCATGAGCCGAAAAAGATCGACATTCTCATTAATACCGAAGGCTTCTTTAATGCTATCAGAGTCGGCAAGTGCTCAATTGGGTATCGCATGCCCAGCTTGATCAATACGGAATTCAGCTGGATCATTGGTGGCAATTCCAGCTGCGCTGAGGAGGTTCACAATTACCAATGCAGTTTGGTTCAAGACCAGCCTTCCCTCGAAAACTTGGTACAACGATTTTGGAAAATCGAAGAATATAGAGATTCTCCACCCTCATTAACTGCAGAAGAATCCCTGTGAGAAGAGCATTTTGTAAAAAATGTCAATAACAAGGATCGTATACAGGTTCGACTACCATTCAAACGTTTTACCGCTAGTCTTGGACAATCGAAAAACGCTTTGAACGAGCCCCTTCACTGAGAAAGGCATACGTTGACCCTTTTCGTCGAAAATACTCGGCAAAAGGTCTTTTGAGCATGTATGTGTGCTTCTCGAATAGCTCGGTAAAAATGTTTACACAGCTTGCTATGTTGCTCTCGTATAGCTGAATAAAAATTGGGATGTTCATTCTCCACCGAGCAGCCTTAATAATTCTCAGGGGTCATCTCTTTTCTTCACCATTCTGGATGGTCAAACCTATACATGGAAATTGAAAATTGTACTTTGTTTCATGGTCGCCTACCATTAATGACCAACAAAATTAATTTTTCTGCCTAACATTTAAGTCACCTTATTTGAAGGAAGTTGCGAAAGTGGTGCTAGTCTGACTTGCATAACAAATATCAGTGGAGAGGTCATTTTCAACTCTTAATTTAATCCTCAACAAAAGACATAATATCTTCAACAATTTCAATGCTTAATTTTTAATTTTAAATAAATAAACATGAATAAATAATAATAATAATTGGGTTATTTCATTATATAAAAATGTATCTACATTTTAAAATATTTTAATATAAAGTTTTCTTGGCCTCTATATAATTCTCTTTTATTTTCCCTATAATTTTTGTTCTCTCTCTCTTCCGCTTTCGCTCTCTCTCAAATGCTTCTCCTGTCACAAAATATCTGAGGCAACAACAAGCAAACCCAGCAACAAAAATAAATACCTTTTGTAGGAACCCTTTTCTTGTTTTGCTCACCTACTGACAGTCAATATATGTATAAGCGCCGAACGATTTTGTTCGTATCGAGCGGTCAGTTGGGGACCGACCCGAGTGTTCCGGTTAACCAAAAACCCGAGACCGAGAGCACAAACGAAACGTAAAAAGGGTTGTTGCTCAGACACTGAGCTAGATATTCTCAATTTTGGGGTCTTTTAACTGAGCAGCCCGATTAGAAAAATTCGGTTGACCGTATTTTACGAGCTCTTATTTTGACACCTTTTCGTCGGAGAGTACTCAGTTTGTTAGAGGGAGAAGTAAATGAAAGAAAACATAGCCATATCATACAGCTGCGGTAAAAATGGTACACACAAAAAAAACTATGTAAAATCAACATACAAAAATAGTTGTCTACTTTCTGAATTTTCAATGTATTTTGTTGTTTTATTTTTTGGGTCATTGAATAGTATTTAACAATTAAAATAGTAGAAAACCTATTTACGAAATTGTTATGTATTTAGTTGTTTTATTCATTTGGCAAATTAATAGTAACGTGTCAATAAATATCGTAGCAAAACTATTTTATTTGTTTGCATGTATTTTGTTGTTTTATTTTTTGGGTCATTGAATAGAAACACCACAATTAATATCGTAACACAATTTCACTCCAGACCTAATTGAGTAAAGACGTGCAGCTACGGCGATCTAAATCACCAACAACCAGTGCTTATCAGCAAAATTTTGCAAAAAAAAAAAAAAAAAAAAAAAAGAGACTCCCAAAAAAATTACAAAAAATACAACAACAAACAGTAACGTGATCACAACAACCACGAACAGGGGGTTCGCCCCACAAAACAGACTTTTTTTTAAAAACTTAATAACTGAACACAAATTCATTGTTATAAAAAGTAAAGACAATACTTCCCTGGAAAATACAAACCCATTTATTCTAAAAAAATCCATCGACTACATCTGCGGAGGTGAAGTGAAAAAATGTATAATTACAAGAGCAGGTACAATTCTAATTCAAACAAAAAACATACAACAAGCCGAAAAACTACTAAAAATTAGAAAACTTGGTGTAGTAGACGTAGAAGCATACGAACACAAGAACCTTAACCAGACCAAAGGAGTTATTTAATGTAATTTGCTTAGCAATATCACAGAAGAAGAAATTCTAGCCGAACTGAAGTCCCAAAAATGTTCTGAGGTGTACAAATGGACCAAACTACTCGATCAAAATCGAGTTCCAACAGGACTTATAACGCTAACATTTGATTCTACCAATCTCCCTGAAAAAGTGTTTATCGGATATGAAATAGTATTCACACGCCCATACATACCACTTCCTATGCAATGCAAAAAATGCCTTCGCTTCAACCACCCCCAAGTTGGCTGCAAGCAAGTCAACCCTACATGCAAAAACTGCTCTGAGACCACCCACAACAACGACAACAACGATTGTAGGCAACAACCTAAATGCATTAATTGCAAGGGAAACCACTCATCTAGGGACAGAAAATGCTCAATCTTTCTCAAAGAACAGGAACTTATAGCCATCAGAATCACCGAAAAAGTTGACCACATAACTGCCCGTTCCATATACTTCACCCGTCATAGTTCTATCCAAGAAACGTCATACTCCCAAACCCTTCAAAATCCATCACCAACAGTAAACCCCAGCAATTGAAAAACAAATACATAACACATATGAAATCCATAAGAAAACAACCAACTTACACGAGTTCCTCAAAGAGGTGAACAAGGCACATGCAGGACTGAAGAAGATAGCACGAACACCCGCCGCCTACGAAATATTCGACGAAGAAATGCGCTTAATTACCAATGACGACTCTGAAAAACCCTCGACATCAACAAATGACCGCGTTCTCAGAAGCCAAACCAAAGAAAAATCCACCCTATTTAAAAACCTCAAAGCAAAAGAGCAAAGAACAAACCTCTCCAGTACGAACGTTTTAAAACAAACACAAAAACTGCCTTAAACTATGTCCTTAAAAATATAACAATGGAATATTAAAGGATACTCGAACAACTACAGCCAACTACTAATACTCATCAAGACACACTCTCCACATATTATTTCACTCCAAGAAACATACATACAACAACTTCACAGCCTACCAACACCAGTAAACTACAATATACTAACAAACATTGCATCTAACAGATTTGGAGGAGTAGCCCTGCTAATCCACAAATCAATCCAACACACTCAAAGTAATATCAATGAAGATGTAGAAGCAATAGCAGCAGAGATAAAATCAAAAGAAAACTTTAAAGTATACTCCATTTATATTTCACCTAACAAATCCTTTTCACGCAATAACCTGAACAACGTAATTAACTTTAACAACGAAAATGTTATAATAACAGGAGATTTCAACAGCTGGCACCAAAACTGGGGATCTGCACACTCGAATTCAAGAGGAAAAACAATAGCCAAATTCATTGAACAGTCACAACTTACACTACTAAATGATAAATCACCAACACACTTTACTACACACAACACCTTTACTCACATTGACCTCAGCTTTTGTTCTCCATCACTCACACCACTCACAACCTGGAATCTGACAGATGACCTTGGCGGAAGCGACCACTTCCCAATCATCATCACCCTTTTTCCAACCGACACAATCATCAACAAAAAGACACCAATTTTTAAATTAAACGAAGCAATTTGGGATAACTTTACAACCCACACACATAACAACAATAACCTATACCCTCCGTCAACCAACATAAACAAAGAAACAGCATTAATAAACAAAATAATCATTAAAAGCGCACACCATACGATACCACAAACACTACCACACCGACACTCACGCACAGTTCCTTGGTGGATCAAAAACTTAACCCAGCAAAACAAATACACTGCATAACAACCAACAACAATGTAACTACCAACGACCCAAACCAAATCGCCAATCTTCTTGCGCATCATCATTCAGCCAGGAATTCACCTCCCATAAATACAACACAATAACCCTCAATCACATTCCATCCACATCTGCTATAGAAATCGACAAGCCCATAACCAAAATAGAACTAACCATTGCTCTCCAATCACTTAAAGGCTCAACACCAGGAATCAATAGAATCTCATACCCCATGATAAAAAACAGTTCAATAAAAAATAGAATACTTTCTCACTTCAATCACATCTTCAACCACTATATACCTCAATCATACAAAACCAGCCTGATCATACCAATTCTAAAACCTCAAAAGGATAAAACTGACATCTCATCATACCGAGCCATCTCACTTAACTGCTGCCTGAGTAAAACGATGGACAAAATACAACTATTACTTCTACACCCACATCAATTCGGTTTCAAAAAAGGTAAATTGACTTCGGATAATCTGCTCTATGCAGATCACATCATAACGAAGTCACTCAATACCAGGAAACATACCTCACTCATCTCTCTTGACTTTGCAAGAGCTTTCGATCGAGTGGGTACATATTCAATAATTGACCAATTAATTAAATGGAAATGTGGCCACAAAATTATAAATTATATTATAAACTTTACTAAGAACAGAAAGATAACAGTCAGAATAGGGACACACAACTCAAACATACACCCTCTAGAAAACGGAATCCCACAAGGATCCCCTATATCAGTTGTACTCTTCCTAATAGCCTTCAATAAACTAGCCAACATCCTGACAAGATATAAACAGATATTTAGTGCATATGCAGACGATTTCCTTTTGCTGGTAAATCTAAAAAACAAGAAAAACATCACCATCAACCTAAACCACATCTTTAGGAAAATAGAAGACTGGGGAAGCTACTCAGGCGCATCCCTATCACAAACAAAATGCGAACATCTACACATATGTAGAAAACACAGATGCAACTGCATAATCACAACACAGAATTCAAACATAAAAAACGTGTAATCACTCAAAATACTCGGAAATAAGAAATACAACTGGAACTCACATATTGACACTCTCATACCATCACTCTCTAACAAACTTAACATCATAAAATGCTTGGCCAGCCCCAAGTTTAACTGCAACACAAACACTCTACTAAACATCACAAAAGCCATACTTATATCTAAAATTGACTATGCACTTCACACATATGGATACGCCCCAAAAAATACACTAAACAAATTAAAAACCACACTAAACGCAGCTCTTAGAACAGTCCTAGGTGCGTTTCGCACAACACCAACATACAATATACTTTACGAATCTAACATCCCAACCATCGAGCAACGGCGAGATCATCTCACAACCAAACTTTTCAAAAACCTTATGCGCTCCAAAGACACACCAATACACAAACTTATCAAACCAACAACCAGAAGAAAAAAAGGAACCTCAACACTAGATCGATCCATAGAAAACTGTCTACAACTTAACATACCCTTTAAACCAACAAAACTATACAAAACAAAACCGCCATGGCAACTACATCAAAATATAATAAACACCTCGCTGCATAACTACAAAAAAAACAACGCTTCACCAGAAACATACCAAAAACTATTCAATGAAACAAAAGAAAATTTATATACACGGACGGATCTCAACAAAATTCAACTACAGCCTTTGCTATAACCACCAAAATATTGAACTACGGTAACCTGCCACCGCACTCATCAATCCTAACGGCGGAGATAATTGCAATACTTGAAGCCATCAAAATCGCTACTAGCAGGAGCGGAAAATTTGTAATCTGCTCTGACTCCTTAGGAGCGATCGAAGCAATCCGAAATCCACAAAATCTCAACAAATACCCAACACACATCAGATCACAAATACAACTAAAACAACCTAAAATTAAAATCCTATGGACCCCAGGACACTCCAACATTAAAGGAAACGAACTCGCAGATAAAACGGCAAAAGAAGCAACAAAAATGCCACTTATATTTACGCAAAACGAAAACCAAAAAGACATAAACAAACTTCTAAAAAACAATCTAAATCAAGAAAATAAAAACTTAATAAGTAAATGCAACACATGGTACAAAAACATTAACACAAACAACATCCACATATCAACACTTTCTAACTTAGCTCAAGAAGAAACCAGCAGAATTGACCAAATTAAATTCATTAGACTCCGCCTTGCACATTCAAACATAACACACAAACACCTTCTCGATCCACTCACCTCACGTAATTGCCCTCTCTGCCAATCAACTCCAGCTAACATGGAACACATCCTAGACACATGCCCAGCAATAACCCAGGACAAGCAACTTCTTTTTAAAAATCTCAAAGCCACAGACTACCTCAAGCACCCAACAACAGAAATTATAAAAACAATCATAAATTTCCTAAAAAACACAAACTTATATAATCTAATCTAAAATCGAAATTTAAAATATTGTTAAATTAAGTTCACATATTAAAAACACGTAGTCGAAGGCCCCGCAGCTAGCACTACAACCACTTATGTTATTTTTATACCCGTTACTCGTAGAGTAAAAGGGTATATTGTATTCGTGCAAAAGTATGTAACAGGGAGAAGGAAGCTTTTCCGACCCTATAAAGTATATATATTCTTGATCAGGATCACTAGCCGAGTCGAACTAGCCATGTCCGTCTGTCCGTCTGTCCGTCCGTATGAACGCTGAGATCTCGGAAACTATAAAAGCTAGAGGATTGGCATTTTGCATGCATATTCTTGGAGTTCCTACGCAGCGCAAGTTTATTTCAAAATGGCGCCACGCCCCCTCTAACGCCCTCAATCGCCCTACACCATTTTTTGAAAGGTGTCTGGCGCCCACACCATTAAAGATTTTGGAAAACTAAAAATGCAGTTTTATTGTGACTATCAATACCTATCGAAATGTAGAAGAAATTTTTCAAATCGGACCATTCGTTAAAAAGTTATGCCCGATCAAAGATTTTATATATCTATCTCCCTCGCACTCCCTTAGCTGAGTAACGGGTATCTGATAGTCGGGGCACCCGACTATAGCGTTCTCTCTTGTTAGTTTTGTAAACTCTACTATAATCTTTAATAAATAAATAAGTAAATATCGTAACACAACTATTTTTTTCCTTCATGTATTTCGTTGTTTTAAAAATACAATTATAAATTGTAGGTCAACTATTTTTAGGACTTAGGGTGGTTAGAGTATCCGACTCATAATCTCTGGGTCGTGAGTTCAAATCCCGCTTTTGCAGATGATGTTTTCCTTTTATTTTTTTTGTTAAATGTTGATTTCAAGTCTATAGATTTTCCTCTACGAAAGTTATTCCTCTGTGGCCTACTGGTTAGAGTGCTCGACTCCGATGATTGCGGCCCCGGTTCGATTCCCAGCGGAGGCAACAAACCTGATTAGTAAGTTTAACTATCTGTGAAATGTAAGTGTCTATAAATAACTTCCATATAAATTAATATAACAAATTAAAATAAAAATAGTTAAAAAAATTAACTTAAAAAACAACAATTTTTTTCTGGTAAAATACTATTTTGTAGGTCATCTTCTATTATATAGGTAATCTACTATTTTTTGGGGCATTTTCTATTTTTTATGGGTTGGGGCAGTTTTCACTATTTGATTTTACATAAAGCAACAAAGTAAGTCCAGCGCAGTCCACTTCTAAATGCTAATTCGGTTTGTAGATCATTTAATTGTTGTTAAAATGAATATTATCAGAATTGCCTCTTATTGACACTTTTTCTGTAATTTGATTTTTGAGACCATAACCTCAAATTTAACATAGTCCTATTGTTTGCTCTGGTTCCTAAGGAAGTAAGGACTTTTCTGAACTTAAGATTTTATCAAAACAGAGCAGAAAAACTTTGCTTTGTCATTGACTAACTAAAGTGGATATTAGCGGCTTTAAAACGAGCGGGTTTACAATATGTTATAATCGGGTTGCAATTAGCGAGCGAATTCTATTCATGTACAATTTAACTATATGACTGCCGAAAAAACGAGCAGAAGAGATAATGCAGAAAAATGCAAGATATTTAGTTTTTAAAAGTTTGTTGTTGTAATTTGTATTATCCAATTAGTCAAATAGTACAATAATAATCAATGAAATATTACCAGAAGAAGATAAATAACAACAACATACAGCTGCGGTCAAAATAGTAGCAGTGTTCCCGCCCTTTGTTTTTATTTGTTAATAAAATTTGTTGTTAAAATTTATCTTTTCAAAAAAATATTTTATTATTCACCACTCATTTTTGTTTACACGTAGCCGCCTTGGATTCTGTCAAACGAAAAAAGTAGAAAAATCCCGGCTTGTTTTATTAGGTAGGATGTGAACTTTAAGTTTGTACCAATTATAATTTTTCAACGGATTTTGTTTAAGTTTATACCATAAGTACAGCAGACTTACAAATTTATAGGAAGATATTCAAAAAAATCCGGTATTTAACATTTTAAACTTAAAAAAAAAGTTGGTGGTATTTTCGCGATCTAGGGCTCCAGCACTAACAGAATTGGTCATAAATTGCTGGGGAGCATTTTGGCTGAAAACTAGTGTTTTTTTAAAGTGTTCTATATGTGTTATACAGTGGTGGCCACAAGCTTAGCACACTTTGCTCGCCCATATTTTTTTTTGCCATATCTCCTTTTCCGTTAGAGTTTTCGACTTTCTGTTTTCACCCACCTTCGTGCTGGAAATAGAGCAACTTCCACTGTTAATATCGTCCCATTCGCTTTTACCATTGTTCTATGGCTATAATTTTAGTGGATCAACCTGCAAAATGAGCTGGACACGAGCTTAGCACACTTTAGGAAATTCATATCCTTTTTCCACACTTCTCATTATTTTCCTCGACTTTTTACTTCGTATTCTGGATAGTGAACCTAAATAAGGTAAGAAATTGAAGAAAGGATGTTTATAGATACATCACAAGGACCATGGGACATATAAAACCAAAATTGTCAAAATATCCTGTTTTTAGGCAGGATAAGTGTCCAAATTGATACCCATCTATTTTATTTACTTCTTATTCTTAAAATTAAACAATTAATAGATAATGCAGTCGAAAACATAGAGCTGGGACCTGATAAATGGTGATAAATAGACTCCCCCTTTCATGGCATTTCAGCAGATCCTGATTTTCAAGTCCTTTCGAAAAGTCCTGGACTCTCTCAACCAACTTATCTTGTAGCTCATAAACGGACAAAAAAATGAGGTATATATAATCAAGATCGGTCAACTACTTCCTCAGCAATTGACTATATCACTTTCATTTTTATATTAAAGTCTCGAGAATATGGAATTTTGTATGAAATTCCTGCTTAATAAAAATCAACAAAGATATAATTTTTTTCCTATTAATTTCCATTTAATTTTCTGACCGTTCCTATGACAGCTATATGATATAGTCATCCGATTGTTTAACAATTTAATTCGAAATTCAGAAATATTTAAATAATAACATTCCCAAAAGTTAAAGGAAATATTTAAAAAAACACCGAAGATAGAATTTTTTTCGTTTTTTTTTCGATCCTTCCAATGGGAGCTATAAGATATAGTTGTCCGATCCGGCCGGTTCCGACATATATACTACCTGCAATAGAAAGAAGACTTTTGGGAAAGTTTGAGCCCGATAGCTTTAAAACTGAGAGACTAGTTTGCGTAGAAACGGACGGACAGACGGACGGACAGACGGACATGGCTAGATCGACTCGTCTAGTGATGCTGATCACGAATATATATACTTTATGGGGTCGGAAACGTCTCCTTCACTGCGTTGCAAACTTCTGACTGAAATCATAATGCCCTCTGCAAGGGTATAAAATGTAAATAAATTTTCCCTAAATTGCGTTGTGCTATCAATTATTTTAAGACGTTGTGGCAGTTCGTTCCACAACCGAATAGTGTGAATAAACAAGAGAGAACGCTACAGTCGGGTGCCCCGACTATCAGATATCCGTTACTTAGCTAAAGGGAGTGCGAGGGAGATGGATATATAGAACTTTGATCACGCATATCTTTTTAACGAATGGTCCGATTTGAAAAATTTCTTCTACATTTTGATAGGAATTGATCAACACAATAAAACTGCATTTTTACTTTTCCGAAATATTTAAATTTTGTAAAATCGTTTATAGCGGTGGTGGGTGTTAGAAGGGGCGTGGCTCTCGACTGAAACAAACTTGCGCTGCGTAGGAAGCCCAAGAATGTGTGTGGGTAATCCCAACTTTCTAGCTTTTGTAGTTTCCGAGATCTCAGCGTTCATACGGACGGACAGACAGACGGACAGGGCTATATCGACTCGGCTATTGACCCTGATCAAGAATATATATTCTTTATAGGGTCGGAAACGCTTCCTTCTCCTGTTACTCTACGTTTTACTCTACGAGTAACGGGTATAACAATCGGAGATACGAGGATGCTAGCTTATGTTTAATGTTAATAATATTTCGCGTTCTTGTCGAGCTTGTACCAGCTTTCATTAGTGAGAAAATGAGAAGAAAGCAAGCCCTACCAAAACGTTTCTATTATTTTTGCCACCAGTGTATAATGATCTCAGTCATGTCTTGTGGTATGGAGTCTTTTCAGAGCCTAATTATAGTAAGATGTTATCGTTATTGTGCTCAAACTTGTAATTCAATGTGCCTACCACTCAATGTGAGCGGGGGCATATCGGTAAAAAAAAATGTCCCTTTTGTGGTTTGTCGCTATAGTTGATAAACACAAATTATATATTATAATTGTTTACAAGCAGTTCATTACTTTATAATACAACACAATACAAATACAAAACTACAAATACGAAAAGACCCTCATTAATTTGCCTCGGAATTATTTTCTTTAATTGCTGTTCAGATGCTGCGTCCTGCCGATTCCTTAACGATTCGTGGAGTTTCAAAATTTAGTTGAAATGCCTGTGCTGGCTTTGTAATAGAGCTTCCGTCTTTTACAGCTTTCATCGCGGTTGCCGGTTTCACCTTGTCTATTGGCTCAGTCTTTCGTTTGTGCGAACGCACCATGGTGTACAAACCTACAAACAAACTGTATTTATAATTCAACAAATTCGGATCACATATTACCTTCCACTATATTTGCTCAAAATAGATTGTGTTAAGTTTTTGACGTTAACGGAAATTGGTTCGCAATTTCTTTAACTGATGGCGCCTAAAGCTCAAATTTGTAACGCAGCCTTCTGGTGGTCTAAGCAACCTTCGGCAAACACGATGCGCAATTTAAAAGCCGTTTGGCCAAACTATTATTTTCCCTTTAACTATTTTTGCCCCATTCTCCCCTATCAGTAAAAATAAAATGCATTATTCAAAGTGTATTTTGAATTTTTTATTTTTCTTTTTAATATCAATTATTTATGTTAGCACTAGAATGTTATTGTTTTTAATGAAATGGTCTTAAAAATCCTTTTTAATAAAGGAAAAGCACAATACTTAAATAAATGTGTACTTTATTCCTTTTACCGTAAGTTAAATGTTATATATTGGGGGAAAATGTAACTTAAACAGCGTCAGCGGGACTTTGGAATTCAGATAATGCATGTATAGGATTCTGAACCTTTTTTTGAGACCCCTTGCGAACTTTTGCTCGAACTTCTTCTGGTTTCTCCGGTCTGACCAATGGTTTTTTTTCTGGAGCTTTCATTTTCCATACTACAATTGGAGACTATAAAATAAATTTAAATTATTAAATCTCCTTGATTTGTTTTTAAAAAATATAAAACTTACAGACACAGTTCCTTGCCTAGTATATTTCGTCGATGCCACATACGAGTATTTTACTGTTAGTACAACCGCATTCATTAAATTTTTAGCAGCTTGAATCAACGATGTAGCGCTATCCAGCTAAAATAATTACAAAAAAAAAATACATTTTTAAAGAACTTTAATTATTTTTAAAATGTTTCTCACCCCAGATACTATAAGTTCGCCACTTATATTTTGAACGTCAGCTTTTACTTTTGAAGTTATTTGGATTTGATGACAATACAGGGCAATACGTTGTAAATACGCTAATAAATCCTTTTTTGTGCTGCTTTCTGGGCATTGTTCTGCAATTTCCCTGGTCAATTTATCTAGTTTTGTACCAGCTTCTGAAATTTTTTTAGCTGCATTGATAACATCCATTGTAGTTTTTAAGGGTCCACGTCCTCTAAAATATATAAAGAAAAACTATTAACGTAACGTTGCATTTTAAAATAGCTTGACATTGTCTATCCATATAACTATAACATTTGTTGACTGAATTTTTAATGTATCTTTTCTGTTAGAACATGAGTGTTGGAGAAATTGAAAAAAGGAAACCGGCCAAAAAAAGTAGTCGCTTGAATTGGCGCCGATTTAAGGCAAACAAAAATTGCATTTACACTTTTACAAAATCTATAAAGATGTGGGCGGAAGCGCTCTACCTGTTACATACTTTCCGACGAATACAATATACCCTTTTACTACACGAGTAACGGGAATAAATATTTAATTGAAGGTCCTTTGGCTTTTGGAGCTAAAAACAAGAAAGGAAGCTAGCTTCGGTCAGCCGAAGCTTTTATACCCCTGCAGATCATTTCTATTCATTTACTAAAACATTAAATTATTAAAATTAAAAAATTAAAACAATCCAAATTTTAGCTGCTTTCGTATTACTTTGGCATTAATATTTTAATCCTTCCTATGGCCACTATATAATAAAGCCGTCCGAGTTTTGTTCAATACGAAATTTTGAAATGTTAAAGAAAAGCCATATCCCAGAGAAGAAAAGAATGTAATAAAAGTCAACAAAGATATAATTTTTTCCTATTAATTTCCATTTATTATACCCTTGCAGAGGGTATTATGATTTCAGTCAGAAGTTTGCAACGCAGTGAAGGAGACGTTTCCGAACCCATAAAGTATATATATTCTTGATCAGCATCACTAGACGAGTCGATCTAGCCATGTCCGTCTGTCCGTCTGCTTCTACTCAAACTAGTCTCTTAGTTTTAAAGCTATCGGGCTCAAACTTTCCCAAAAGTCTTCTTTCTATTGCATTTTCTAGCTTTGGTGTATTTTGAAATATAACCTTCTACTTTATGGAATACTATTTTTTAAATATTTCTGAATTTCGAATAAAATTTCTAAAAAATCGGATGACTATATCATATAGCTGCCATAGGAACACCAAAGCTAGAATTTTTTTACGTTTTTTTTTTCGATCCTTCCTATGGGAGCTATAAGATATAGTTGTCCGATCCGGTCGGTTCCCACATATATACTACCTGCAATCAAAAGAAGTCTTTTGGGAAAGTTTGAGCGCGATAGCTTTAAAACTGAGAGACTAGTTTGAGTAGAAATAGACGGTCAGACGGACGGACAGACGGACAGACGGACGGACAGACGGACATGGCTAGATCGACTCGTCTTGTTATGCTGATCAAGAATATATATACTTTATGGGGTCGGAAACGTCTCCTTCACTGCGTTGCAAACTTCTGACTGAAATCATAATACCCTCTGCAAGGGTATAAAAACCCTTTATTCGTGCTGTGAATCGACTATCGGACTTTCCCGTTACTCAGCTAAAGTGAGTGCGTGGGAGGAGTCTCATATGCAAGCTGCAAATCGAAACCTAGCGCTAAAAAAGTTTTTTTTTTTTGGGTGATTATAATTATAACTAATAATTAATAATAACACTAGTTTACAGTCAAAATACAGCAAGAAGGGTGATTGTAATTTCGGGTATAGGTTCTACCTTGAATGAATACAAAACAAAAGATTCTTAAATGAAATTTTTTTTCCAAATGTGTGGTTTTTTGGTTATATCAATAGTTGCGTTTAATTAATTTAAGTGATATTTGTTATAAATTACACCCTTTAACTTTGCTGAATAAATTAATAGGATACATTGAGTATATTGTGAGCTGCAGGTCGATCGGCAAACTTTGAAAACATGAAATTGTTTTACCATTTTTGACTGTAAGACGTCCGATAAATGCGTAAAAACTCAAAAATAAATCGAAATTATCAAAGAAAATAACTTTAATTTCTCATAACGTTTTAACGAATAGATCAGAGCTTGCAAGTGTCGATCAACCATTTTAAAGCCTTCAGTATAAACCTCTCATTTACAAACCCTATGAGAACTGGGGGTGAGCTAAAAGCTGTTGGGCTCAGAGCAAAACCCTTTTTTTAGCGTTCCATCGGTTTAGGTTTCTACACTCATAAAAATTTATTTCTCAATTTTAGAAATCTCGCCATTGAATCGGCTTACCCTTGAAAATGGAAAAAAAATTTCTTGTAATTAGAAAATTTGCCTTTAAATATAGAAAACCTTTCTTGATGGAAAAAATTCAAGAAATAATTTTTCTTGAAAATAGAAAAATGAAAATCTCATATGTTTGTTTTGCCGTCGCAGCCAACACATTTTCTACGTATTTAATGGCGAAATCGCCTTTGAATATGTGAAAGAAATGTCCCTTGAATATAAGAAAGTAGCCATTGACTTCCTTCGGCTACCGAATGTTGACGACAGAAAAAAACGAAATAGGACGAAGGGCCTACTCGGCCCGACTACTACCCGGCTACCGACTTCTCTGATCATCCGAGCGTCAGTTGTGAAAAAAGATTCGTAAGTGATGAACGTGATTTTTAAGCGGATAAAAAGTTAAGCCTTTTCCAATTATTTAAAGGTATGTACATATATAATTTTTTGTATAGCGCGCATACAAATGTATGTATGTATCTACTTAAGGGGTTATATACCTTTTTGAGCGAAAAAATTTAGGGAACTTTGGATTTTTTTTCAGGTGTGTAGCAATTATTTTATGAAACTGAAGTTATTATTTATTGATAGTACATGTTTTTATCGAAACAACAAGCGTTTGATCTTGAAAATATATGAATAATTTACAAAGTTATGGCAATTCTCTCGGAACCCTTTTTTTTTATAGCGGCTTGCGGTGACCACGTTGCACAAGAACTATTTGATCGATCTTCTTCATTTTTTTTTTAAATTATTCGTAATGATTGTGCCGAGTTCGTGAACGATTCAGTTTTTATGCGTCATTGATTTCGCAGAAAAAATTTTTTTTTTTTTTTTTTTTTTTTTTAACCGTATTTTATTTATCGAATCTTCTCTCTTAGAGACTAACGACAAGTTTGCAAATCTTAATCTAGTTTATATATTTTAATTAATTACAAATTAATAATTTTTTTTTTTTTTTTTTTTTTTTTTTTTGGAATAATGGCCCTAACTATTGCTGCTGGGTGGGGAGGTCTCTTCGCCGGAGTCGTGTATAGCTTGTGGTCCAGATTAGAAACCGCGCAAGGTCATTAGGATGGGCCTGGAGCTTGAGATTATACTTTGTTTTCGCTTTGTCGAGTTCGTCTTTAACTAAGCCTATGTTTAGATCTTTATGGATATTTTCATTCCGTATATACCACGGCGCTCCTGTTATAGTTCTCAGTATCTTTGATTGAGCTCTCTGGATTATTTCTAAGTTGCTGACACATGCGTTTCCCCATAGCTCGGACCCATATGTCCAAATTGGTTTTAGGACTGCATTATACAAGAGTATTTTGTATTCTAATTTTAATGGCGAGCGGGCGTTAATAAGCCAATGTAGATTGCTGGCTTTAAATTTTAAATGATTTCTCTTAGCTTCGATATGTTTGCGCCAAGTGAGTCGTCTATCCAGGTGGACTCCTAGATATGTTACTTCAGTTGTTTGTGGCATAATAATGTTGTTCAGGGATAGTGAAGGGCAGGTTTGCCTGTTTAGGGTAAAAGTAACATGTTTACATTTTTGTTCGTTAACTTTTATGCGCCAGTCTGCTAGCCATTGTTCTAGAAGCACGAGGTGATCTGCTAGGTGTTGCGTTGCTCTAAGAGGACATTTAGACCGACTTAGGATGGCAGTATCATCGGCGAAGGTTGAGGTTGTTGTAAGAGTGGATGTCGGGAGGTCTGCAGTATAAATAATATACAATGTCGGCCCAAGCACACTTCCTTGGGGTACTCCAGCTTTTATTGGATGATAATCAGAGATTAAATCTTTGCATCGCACTGCGAAGCTTCTTTTTTGTAGGTAGGACTCCAAAATTGTATGCGTACTTTGTGGAAGTATTAATCTGATTTTATGAATTAAGCCGTCCAGCCACACGCGGTCGAAGGCCTGTGCGACATCCAGAAAGACAGCGGAGCAATATTCTCGCCTTTCAAATGCATTTCGTATCTCGGAGGTTATCCGGTTCACTTGTTCAATAGTTCCGTGTTTTTCACGAAATCCGAATTGGTGCATTGGTATTGCATTGTGGGCTTGTAAGTATTGCTTGATACGACTGAGGAGCAGCTTTTCAAATATCTTTGATAGGCACGGCAGAAGGCTGATTGGCCTATATGACGATGGCTGGGACTTGTCCTTTCCGGCTTTATGGATCATTATGATGACAGACTTCCTCCATTGTTGAGGATAATATCCCAAATTCATCATGCTGTTAAATATTTTGGTTAGAAGATGTATTGCACAGTTTGGCAGTGCTACAATCATTTTTGGGGTGATAAGATCGTGACCCGGCGCTTTCTTTTTGTCTTGGGACTGTATGATTCTTGTAACTTCTTCTGGATGGTATATAATTTGCGGGCTAGCTTCAGGATTGGAGATTAATGGCAGCACAAAGCTATTCGTTGCTGGAAGTGGTTTGAAGACATTTTCTAAGTGGTGGGCAAATGTATTCGCCCTCTCTTCGTTGCTGCGGGCCCAAGTTCCTGTTTGCGTATGTAGGGGTGATTCACTTTCTATTGGTGGACATATGCCTGACTTAGCTTTCCACAGTGGATATCTTTTGCTATTTGGTGAGAGTTGCTTCATGAAGGATAGTTCATCTCTATTTTTCTCAGCTTCTAGTGCTTTGCGGAGCATGCAGTTGGCTATTTTTAGGCGCTCCTTAGAGGCTGGGGATCTATGGGCTTGCCACTCTCGACGAAGCCTTCTCTTATTGTATAGCAGTTCTTCGATGTGCCTAGAAGCACGTCTGCTGTTAAATGGTTTATTAGGTGTTATAGGTTGCGTGGAATGTTGTGCAGCCAGTGTAATAACATTCACTAACTCTTCAACTGAATTGTCAAGGTCTTCTTCACAGGAAATGTTTGGGCGGTCATTAATATGAGTACTTACATACTTTCTGTATTTGAGCCAGTCTGTTTTACCAGTAGTTAGAGAATGTAACCGTTCTGTAACCTGAGGGTGGTCGTAGAGGTGAAGCAAGATGGGCGAATGATCTGATGATAGATCTGATAAGTGCTCCACACGCACATGAGCCTGCGGCACTCTTCTTGTGATAGCAAAATCAATCAGGTCAGGTTTCTTTTTTGGATCTGTTGGCCAATATGTAGGCTTACCCGGAGAAATAAAGTCAAGCTTGTTTCGCGGAGTTATAATCGCGTTGTAGCGTTGTTTTCCCTTGGGGTTGATGAGTCGAGATCCCCAGTGGGTGTGCTTTGCATTGTAGTCACCAGCTGCTATAAAGCGGTCACCCAATACATCGAAGAAGTTTAGGAATTCTGCTTCGGTAATAGCGAAGCGCGGTGGGCAGTATATAGAGGCTAGGTTTAGGTAGCCGCTGTGGGTTTCGAGGTGTACTGCTGTTGCTTGAATATAAGTCGTAGCGAATGATGGCATCTCGTAATGCCTAATGCGATTCTTTATCAGAATTCCAGTACCTCCATGAGCCTTCCCATCAGGATGATTTGTCGAATAAAATGTATAGCCAGTAAGATGAAAATAGTTTTTATTTGTTAAGTGAGTCTCTGATATGAGCATGGCGTCAATGTCATATTGATCAAGGAACTGCATAAGCTCGTATTTGTGCTGCGAAATGCCATTCGCATTCCAGAAAGATATTTTAAAAGTAATCATCTAAGATTTTTGTTTGACTAAAAGCTCCAGGAGGAGATTTTGAGTGCGCACAAGCTCCTGCAGAGTTTGCTGCATTGCTCCCATTGTTTTTGTTATAGTTGCCAGCATTAATTCTATACCACTAGGTAATTGGGATGTGTTTACGCAGATACTTTCCGAAGTATGGTTCGATGCCTGTTGCTCCAACAATCCTGGAGTGGTTTGTTTAAATGTAGGTGTTGGAACTGAAGCGTAAGACCCGTTGTTGTAACTCAGCGCCTGAGCAAAAGAGACTCCCGGTGTAGTTGTTGATGGTATGTATGGAAGATTTTGGCGGATGGCTGGGTTTCTAGCTGCAGTTATTTTTTGGGTTAGCCGGTTTTTCATCTCCTTATAAATACGGCAACCTCTGTAGTTGGCCGTGTGGTTTTCCCCACAGTTGCTACATTTTTTGGCAGATTGGTTCTCCTTATTTAGAGGGCAGTCCATAGTTAAATGTGCATCCCCGCAGACAACGCAGACTGCGCGAAGTTTGCAGTATGTTCTCGTATGATCATATTCTTGACAGTTCGTACATTGGATGGGTCCATTCCGTTTATGGGGTTCCTCAACCGTGATTCTGCGGTGCAATAGATATTGAAGCTTGTAGATTGGGTGAACTTCATTTTTATTTAAAGGCATATTTTCCGGTGTCAGTTCTATCTTGAACATTGGCTGGGGAATTTTGTTTCTGTTTATTATGTTTATAGCCGTTTTGGCATTAAAACCCTTTTCTTTAAGCCCATCTATTATTTCAATGGTTGGAACTGTTGATTCAATTCCTTTGATAACTACTTGTAGGCCTTTGCTACTTTTGAGTTGATAGGTATAGTAATTGGTTTTTCCCTCATCTAGGTATTTGGCCACTGATCGATAATCTTGTTCATCGTTTGCCTGAATTTTGGTTTCATTTATGTTACCTCTTTTTATAGAAGTGACATAGAACTTGTTAGCTCCAATTAGGTCAGTTATTTTTTTGACTAGCTCAGCACAATTTCCTTGACGAACATATATGGGTGGTGGCCTTGGTTTCTTAACAGTGGTTGTTTGAGTGGCAGCATAATCTTCGTCTGTGTCACTAAGAATCGAAAATCTATTATTGGTCAGCGTATTTTTCGGGACAGTGATAGTATTTGATTTTAATACTTTTGATGCATTGGTTTTTTTAGAAGATTGCGGGCTTAATTTAATTTAATTTTATTAAAAATTTTTAATAAAATTTTTAGTACTCGAAAAATCAACTTTTTGGAAAAATTGTTACTGTATGCAGAAAAAAGCAAATATTCTTGAAAATAATCGTTCACGAACTCGGCACAATCATTAAATATTTTTGACTTTGAAAGAGTGCCACAACCAGAGTTTTTCAGATATTTTATGTAAGTTAGGTTCAGACAGTTTCTACGTTATTTCTTAACAAAATAAACTTGGTTTCATAAAAATCGGTTCTACACAGCGACCTGTGGACGATCCGCAGCTAGCCTACTTTTTTGTAATATAGCCTGACAAAAAAATTCCCACGGCCGCCATTTTGAAAGATTCAAAAAAAAAAAATTGGTTAAAATTATATAAAAACAATGTAATCAACATGCCAAGTTATGAAATCCCAGCACCAATCCTTATTGGTGATTAAAAATCACGGAAAACATGACAAAATTGCAGTTCTATATGTATCTCCCCCCTTAACCAAGTTTTACACAAACTTAGTTGAATTGTTTTTTTAGCTAAAAGCTACGTACATACATACATTTGTACATCTATTTGTAGGTGTAGAGCAACTTATTACTTGCATTATATTTATTTTTCACAGTGAAACATGTCGGAGAAATCTCTAAAATACCTGCAGTGAGAGCAGTTGCATCTGCCAAATAATTGATTTGGCAAAGCTGTAATTTGGTTTTAAAACCTTCTAAGGTAAGTAGATCAAAAAGAAAAATATGTTTTATTTGTTTGACATACTTAGGCATGCAAATATGTATGCAGGTACGCGATTCACCCGATCTGAAAGCCGATTTTCAACCCTTCTATCTTTTGCTCCTCTCTCTCGCTCTTTTGACCGACGTTTCTCTCTTCTACTTCTTCAAACTGTCATGATCTGGCCTGCTTACATTCGGACTTCCTTCGCTCGTACGTGTCTCTCCCGTGTCTCTCTCTCTGAACTTCGAATTTCAACCCCCATCTTTGTGTTCTATCTGCCTCGCCTCTCTCTCTCGGTCTTTTGACCAACGTGTTTGTATTTTGGCTATTATTAACATTACATTATTTCAAAAAATGTTGTGTATCTAAAAATAAATATTTTATATCCCAATAACTTTTTTTTTCCAGATGAAGAATTGCGAAGAAAATGGTTTTTATGACTGTAACTAGATACTGAGTTTTGTGATCACCTTATGTCATATGAAATTCAAAAGGCCATGGGGTATACAATAGTTAAATTATGTGAATTAAATACACCACCAATAATAACTCATATGCTAATATGCAAAAATTTTATAATTAAAAATGTTTAAATGTTAACTGTTAAATGTTTCAAATGTAATTAAATAAAATATGCAATATCAAAAAAAAAACGAAGTTACATTTTATTTTATATTTCAGGGGTAATGTAAAACTTCCATTCAAGAAATATTATTTCTTAAATCAAGAAATAAAATTTCTTGAAAGGAAATTTTAAATTTTTTAACAAGAAAGAATACACCGTTAAAGCAAGAATTTATTTTCTTGTTTTAAGAAATATTTATCCTTGTTTGAAAGGTGCCTTTTTAAAAAACAATTTCTTGTTTTAAGAAGTTTAATTTCTTGAAACAAGAAAGAAACCACCTTTGAAACAAGAATCGCCTTTCTTGATTCAAGAAATATTTTTTCCTCTTTTAATGGTGGCTTTCCAAAAAACTCTTTCTTGGTTTAAGAAATTTAATTTCTTGTTTTAAGAAATTTAATTTCTTGTTTCAAGAAATATTTTTTCTGGTCTTAAAGGTGCCTTTCAAAAAAAACATTTCTTAAAACAAAGGTGAGGTCGCCTTTGGCAAAAATTCAAGAAAGAATTTCCTTGATTTAATGGAAATTCTTCGATTTTTTTTATGAGTGTACTGACGATTTTGCTCGATATGTTACGGTAAAACGGTCTTTTGTAAATGTATGCGTGCGCACGTGTGACCTGTTCAGTTATGCTTCAGTCGAATCTCTGCTTTTTGATATATAAAAAAATATATGTTAATTGATAGGTACAAATCAACTTTATAAATATCTTGATTGATCAACAGTTCCAACCATTGATATACTAGCTGGGATTACAGGGATTACAAATTGGCTATAAACATAATAAACAGAAAAAAAATTGTCAAGCCAATGTTCAAGATAGAACTGACGCCTGAAAATATGAAGAACCCAACAAACTGAACGGACCCGTCCAATGTACGAATTGTCAAGAATATACGAATACGAATACAAGAAAATATTGCAGTCTTTTGGGTCTTACGCTTCAGTTCCAAAACCGACATTTGAACATACCACTCTAGGATTATTGAAGCAGCAGGCATCGAACCATACTTCGGAAATATCTGCGTAAACACATCCCAATTACCTAGTGGTATAGAATTAATGCTGGCAACTATAACAAAAAATGGAAGCAATACAGCAAACGCTGCAGGAGCTTGTGCGCACTCAATTTCTCCTCCTGGAGCTTCTAAGCAAACAATAATCTGCTTAGATGATTACTCTTAAAATATCTTTCTGAAATGCGAATGGCATTTCACAGCACAACTACGAGCTCTTGCAGTTCCTTGATCATTATAACATTGACGCCATGCTCATATCAGAGACTCACTTTAGAATTAAAAACTATTTTCATCTTACTGGCTATACATTTTATTCGACAAATCATCCTGATGGGAAGACTCATGAAGGTATTGGAATTTTGATAAAGAATCGCATTAGGCATTACCAGTTGCCATAATTTGCTACGACTTATATCCAAGCAACAAACTTTACACCTCGAAACCTATAGCGGCTACCTAAACCTAGACTCTATATACTGCCCACCGCGCTTCTCTATTACCGAAGCAGAATTCATAAACTTCTTTGATGTATTAGGCGACCGCTTTATAGCAGCTAGTGACTACAATGCAACGCACACCCACTATGGATCTCGAGTCATCAACCCAAAGGGAAAACAACTTTACATCGCGATAATAACTCCACGAAACAAGCTTGACTTTATTTCTTTGGGTAACCCTACATATTGGCCAACTGATCCAAATTAGAAACCTGACCTGATTTATTTTGCTGTCACAAGAAGAGTGCCGCAGTGTTCGTGTGGAACACTTGTCAGATCTATCATCAGATCACTCGCCCATCTTGCCTCACCTCTATGACAATATTCAGGTCTCCGAACGCCCACATTTTCTAACTTCTGGTAAAACAGACTGGCTTAAATATAGAAAGTAAGTAACTACCCATATTGATGTCTGCCCAAACATTTCCTATTAAGAAGAACTTGACAATACAGTGGAAGCGTTAGTAAATGTTAGAACACTGGCTGCACAACATTCCACACCATCTAATAAACCATCTTACAGCAGACGTTCTTCTAGGCACATTGAAAAACTGCTGTATAATAAGAGAAGGCTTCGCCGAGAGTGGCAAGCCCGTAGATCCCCAGCCTCCAAGAAGTGCCTAAAAATAGCCAACTACGTTCTTCGTAAATCACTAGTATCCACTATTGCAGGTGTACATATTTCGGAGCAAGGCGGATCGGACCACCATATCCATAGGAATAATCAAACCAAAATTAGAAAATTTATTGTAACTTTGTAGGAAGTAGGCGTTTTTATTTTTGACAACTTAAAAACAACATTTTAAATAGGCACGCATAATCTGGAATCCCTGGAACTGCACCGATAGAGTGAGCATTAAACTATTGGTATTTACTTTATCTGCAAGGGAATTTAAGCTTCGGCTGGCCGAAGCTAGCTTCCTTTCTTGTTTAAAATGTTTCTTATAACTAGTTTATTATCTTCGAGGAATATTGTATCATATGTGTTAATAATAATTAATTAATTTTTACTAATAAATTAATAATGTATTACATTTCTAGGGTGTTTTATTATGATTATGATTATTCGTCCTGAAGCGATGGGCTTTTTGTACCAGTTTAATTTGATTTGGTTGTTGATCCGGTGTGCACATGCGACTAGGAAAGGATGTTTATTGTCATTATACCCGTTACTCGTAGAGTAAAAGGGTATATTGTATTCGTGCAAAAGTATGTAACAGGTAGAATGAAGCATTTCCGACCCTATAAAGTATATATATTCTTGATCAGGATCACTAACCAAGTCGAACTAGCCACGTCCTTCTGTCCGTCTGTCTGTCTGTCTGCATGAACGCTGAGTTTTTGGAAACTACAAAAGCTAGAAAGTTAGGATTACCCACACATATTCTTTGGCTTCCTACGCAGCGCAAGTTTATTTCAGCCGAGCGCCACGCATCCTCTAACGCCCACAATCGCCCACAAACGATTTTAAAATGCGTCTGACGCCCGCATTTTTAAAAATTTCGGAAAAGTATAAATGCAATTTTGTTGTGTTTAGTTATACCTATCGAAATGTAGAAGAAGAATCGGACCATTCGTTAAAAAGTTATGCCCGATCAAAGTTTTATATCTCAATCTACCTCGCACTCCCTTTAGCTGAGTAACGGCTATCTGATAGTCGGGGCACCCGACAATAGCGTTCTCTCTTGTTTTCTATTTTAATCGTAAATTGTACGTCTTTATGATATCCGTTAAGTATTATTAGTGTATTCTGAATTTCTTTCCTTAACAATTGCAAAGAGATCATCAACGTATTTTGTAAGAAATCTTGTTTCGTCTATTGGTTTCCGAATTTCCTCCATAGTAATATCTGTGATGCAGAAGATCCCATAGGAAGTCTTTTTAATTGTGTATATATATCACTTTACTATCGCCCAGAAAAAAAATTACATTTTACATGTAATTTTTGGTATATTTTAAGAAAAAAAAAGAATTTTGAAGTATATATTTTAGAACACGACGGTATTTTTAATGTTAGGGCTCAACATTTAATTTTATTTCACTTTAATCGCAGTAAAATTAAGATTGTTGTTTTCCCCATACGCTTTATGATACAAGCATAAATTTTTAAAATTTTTGTTTCTCATCCTTGTCTATTTTTGTTACATGTTCTTATATTCCACCTGGCTCTGACTTAATAATTTATGAGCAACATCTATCTGCTATTAAAACTATTCTATCCTCTCTTTCCAACAGAGACCTTTTGGTTGTTTTGGGTGACTTTAATCTCCCAGATATTTCTTCATCCCCTTCTACTGACTCACTTGTCGCTATTCCCTTATCCGCCCATGTTTTTGTGGATGGCCTTTCTAAATTATCGTTACAGCAAGTTAGCTTTATACGAAATTCATTAAATAGACAGTTAGATCTTGTGTTTGTTTCAGAGCCGTCTGAAGTCACGGTATCTAGAATTGACGCTCTTGTGCACTCAGAAAATTATTTTTCTTAAATATAGAAAAACAAAATTTTTCTGTGCTTTAGAAAAAAATTTCTTTAAAGAGAAAATAATTTCTAAACTTTAGAAAAATTCTCCATTAAACGATTTTTTTAGAATTTTTTTTCTAAAATGTAGAAAAATACATTTTTTTATAAATTATAAGGTCTTTTTTCTAATCTTCCTTTCTATATTTGAGGGTTAAAATCGCCATTGATTTTAGAAAAAAAAGACTACATTTTTCTAAAAATAAAAAAAAATCGCCATTAACATTAGAAAAATTCTTACATAGTAGAAATATTTGTTTCTAAAAAACAGAAAAAAATGTTTGAAAATTTTTCTAACGTTTAGAAATCGAAGAAAATTTCCTTTAGTGGTAGCCTAGGGGTCTAACGCGTGCGTGCATGAATATGTTATACAAGCTTAGAACCGCTAGTATGAGTTAATTGTTGATGCACAATATTTACATATTAATAAAAAAAATGCAATTTTTTTTTTTTTTACTTTGTATAATTATATTTTGATACAAATTATGTTTAAGTTATTCAAAATTGAAACTATCATTTACGGCTACTATCATGCGCGGATCCTCGGGGGGTGATACGGGTGATATATCACCCCCCACTCGGGTGAAAATTGAAAGGAAATTGGTATTCAAAAAGTATGCAACAAAAATTTTGTTCTAATATCACCCCCTACAACAAAATCCTAGATCCGCCACTGGTTACTATTCTACCATAATAAAATATATATTTGTTATAATTAATAATTAATAATATATTTGTTATTATAATAATTATTAATTAAATGAACAACTAGAGGGGAATAAATAGAAGAGAGCCAGATCAATTTCACTAAAAGTAAGAGAACAAAATGTGAATAGACTTTATACAGAGCTTCACGTGATGCTTCCGTGGCGCAGCTGGTAGAGTACTTGACTGCAAACTGTGAGGCAAGCGGTTCGATTCCCGCGTGAGGCGACCAAGATGTTTTTCTCAAAATAGTAAGTTATTGGGTTTTTATATGTATAATTTGTAAATTGTATACTCATTTCAGTTATAATTACAGGTCCAATTTGAAACTTAAAGTGCATGTACATAATAAACATATACATCACCCACCCATGTGCTCAATTAAAGGAAATTAAAATAAGATGACAAACAAGATCGAAAAACAACAACAACACAAGGGGGACGTGAAGTCACAGAAACAACAGGCATAGTTCGTTCCGATTGCCAAAGCAAGATTTTTGCATTTTCTAGAAAAATATTTGTCTATATTTAAAAAAACAGTATTTCTATTTCTTAGAAAACCTTTATTTCTAAATTGGAAAACATAACTTTTTTACTTTCTTGCAGATTTTTTTTTCTTATTTTTTAGAAAAAAACGCCATTGTTATTAAGAACCTAAATCGCCAGTAAAGCAAATTCATAGGCGATTTTCTAAAGCCAAGGGCGATTTTAGTCGATTTTTTTTAGAGTGTGGTACCAGAAGACCGATACCACCCAACAATGGAATTGACAATTTGCCTCCCTTACCTTGATACCCTCTCTCCTTTAGTCTCTCCAACTAAAATGAGATGCTTTCGTAAATGTGACTATAATAAACTAAACTTAATGATTTCGCAATATAATTGGACAGATCTTTATAACTGTATGGACATCGAAAGTGCCACCGAACTTTTCTATAGCGTTCTAAACACTTTTTTTTAATGAATGCGTTCCTGATAGGCTTCCTCCAAGGCCGAACAGGCCCCCCTGGTTTACAAATGCGCTTCAAAGACTTAAAAATCTTAAATCCAACACTTATAAAAAGTATAAAAAATCGGGTAAGCCATCTGATTTTTCGAAATATGTAGTGGCTCGTTCAGATTTTAATGTTCTCAACAGTCATTGCTATTCTATGTATTTAAATGGATGTAATTTCGAATTTTCAAATGATCCGAAGCAGTTTTAGAACTTTGTTAATGCTAAACGTAAGTCATCGGCCTTGCCTTCATCGGTTCGTTTTAACTCAATGGAGGCATCGACAGATTCAGAAATTGCTGATTTATTTGCCGACTTTTTCCAAACCACTTACAGCTCCTCTTCATGGTCAAAATCAATCTACCCTAATCCCTTAAATAGGGCAAATTGTATTTTTACCCTATAATTACCGAAAGTTCTCTCTTAAGAGATTTAACAACAACAACGCCTACTTATTATCCCGGTCCTGATGGACTTCCTGGGTGTGTGCTTAAGTTTTGTGCACAAACCATTTGCAAACCTATTCTTAATATCACCGTGTCAGCGTGGCTTTGTTAGGCGAAGATCGACCACCACCAACCTTCTTGAATTGTCATCTATTGTAATAAATGGATTTACGAAAGCAGACTGACGTTATATATACAGATTTTAGTACGGCCTTTGACTCTGTTAACCACTCTCTCCTTTTATTCAAATTAGATCAGCTTGGGTTTCCATGTAATCTTTTAACTTGGATTTCAAGTTACTTGAATGGTAGGACTCAGAGGGTTATATTTAAGAGCGCTATTTCCAAAATGATCTACGTGACATCTGGAGTTCCTCAAGGTAGTCATTTAGGACCTTTGCTGTTTATTTTGTTTATTAACGATCTTCCCTCTATCGTAGCACATTCTCGTGTACTAATGTACGCTGATGATGTAAAGCTTCGTTTATCATATAAAGATATAGGGTCAGGTTTCAACTTACAGTCAGATACGGATTGTTTTTAGGGATGGTGTGAGTATAACCTTTTAAATTTGAACTGCCTTAAAGGCAACGTTATGACTTTTTATAGGGGTACTCCTACGTTTATTAGTTATTCTCTTCAAAATACACCACTCGACCGTATATATTCAATTAACGATTTAGGTGTTCTTCTCGACCCAAAACATAAATTTGACTGCCACATAATGTCGACTGTCAACAAAGATATGAGTGTTCTTGGGTTTATAAAGCGTTGATCAAAAGAATTTGATGACACTTATATAACCAAATTATTATTTACCTCCCTTGTCCGTCCTATTTTAAAATATTGTTCGTCAGTTTGGAGTCACATTATCAAGTGCACATTGACCGTATTGAGTCGGTACAAAAAAAATTTCTTCTATTTGCCCTTCGTAGTTTGAACTTGGATCAAAACGTAGGGCTACCTTCCTACCAGAGTAGATTGTTATTGCTTAATTTACCTACACTTGAAAACCGTACTTGGAAACTGACACTATTTTTATGCATAATCTTATAAGAGGTGATATTGACTCTGTTGAACTTGTAGCCGCCTAAATTTGAATGTTCCCGTTAGACTAACACGAAATTTTCATCCTCTTAATTTGCCACGATGTATATCAAATTTTAGTCTGCCCGACCCCTTTCGCGTTCTATGTAAAAATTATAACAATCTTTTTCATTTAATTTGCACTTCAACATCTATCCCTGTATTAAAAACTAAAATGTTATCTCATTTGCTTCAATCTTAGTTGTAGCAAAGAGAATATAAACACTAAGAGGTGTAACGCCCATACAACTGAATGTACGGCAAAATTTTTGGTGTGGATTCAGAAAGTGGATTTATAATTTCTTAGTGTGCGTTGTCCGTGTTAGATTCTTTGGTTGTGTTAGTGTGAAATTTCGTTTGCTCTACTGCGAAATAGGCTCAATGTCGCATCTGTCTGACGTCTCGAAACAAGGCACTGTGGGCTAGGGGTGTAATCGGTCGACTGCGGATCGTGTCGGACCGAGTTCAACTCCGACTGAACGCAGCCTTTTTTTTTAAGTATTTTTTTTTTTTTTAAACATTGTTCATTGAATATATTTTTTTTAAATTGAAAGAAAGGTAAAGACCATTAATGGATTGAATGCTGTAAATCATTTCTTTCTAGGATTCTTAGCCATAAATAAAAACAAAAACAAACAAAACAACTACAAAAAAATTAAAAAACAAACAGAAAAATTTTAAAAAAACTTAAAAACAAAGAAAAAAACTACAAAAAAAATTCAAAACAAACAAAAAACTACAAAAAAAAATTCAAAACAAACAAAAAACTACAAGAAAATTCAAAACAAACAAAAAACTACAACAAAAAATTAAAAAACAAACCAAAAAATTAAAAAAACAAAAAAAAAAAAAAGTAAAATAAATTAAAAAAAATGAAGATAAAAATAAAATCACTACGCCTCAGAGTGGACTCGAACCTCAATCGCATTATTCGCGGTCCACCAACTAACGCAATGCACCACAGCCCTTTTTGAAATGTTGTGCGCAATGTGCCTTTTAGGACGATTCCTTTTCGGGAACATAATTCAAGAATCAACAAATGAGGCAAAAATTGAATTTCGACTTTTCTGCAGCGCGGAGTTTTGAGAGCGAGAGAGCAAGAGAGCGAGAGAGAGAGAAGTCAAGAAACAGCATTCTAAAAATAGACTGAATACGTGTGAGTCGCATTTGACAAAAATGACGCTGCCTCCGTACATTTTCTTGCTCCTCGTTACACATCTTAGTGTTTATAATATCTTTGGTTGTAGTCTTCTTAATCTTTATGTGTCCCGTCTCTATTTGTTTCATGTATTTTCCTAGCGAACTCGCTTTTTTGCCCAAATTGATAACAGGTCCCGCGCGTACCAAGCACATGCTTGGTATCGTTGGGCCACTTGTTTGTACTGCTCGTTAGTGCATCAACCGTCCATCATATATTAAAAATCAGCATTTTAAATAGGCATACCTGCAAGGGTATATTAGCTTCGGCTGGCCGAAGGTAACTTCCTTTCTTGTTATACCCTTGCAGAGGGTATTATGTAAAGTATATATACACACAAAAAAAAAATTGTCAAAAAGACCCCAACCACAAAAAATTGTCAATTTTGTCATGGATATAGGTGTTGTGGGTATTTGTTGTTGTGAAAGTAACTTAGTAACTTAGTAGAATTGACTATTTTTTGTGGTTGGGGACTGATTGACAATTATAACAGTTGATTTTACCAAGTTTTTTTTTTGTGTGTATATATTCTTGATCAGTATGACTAGGCGAGCCGATCTAGCCATGTCCGTCTGACCGCCCGTCGGGCTCAAACTTTCCCAAAAGTCTTCTTTTAATTGCAGGTAGTATATATGTCGGAACCGACCGGATAGGACAACTATATCTTATAGCTCCCATAGAAAGGATAAAAAAAAAACGTAAAAAAATTCTAGCTTTGGTGTTTTTTTGAAATATTACCTTCTACTTTTGGAAATACTATTTTTTAAATATTTCTGAATTTCGAATAAAATTTTTAAAAAATCGGATGAATAGGAATCGGATGCCATAGGAACGGTCGTTAAATGAAATGGAAATTAATAGGAAAAAAATGATATCTTTGTTGACTTTTATTACATTCTCTTCTTCTCTGGAATATGACTTTTCTTTAAAAAAACAAAATTTCGTATAAAATTTATAAAAAATTCGGACGGGTATATTATATAGCTGCCATAGGAAGGATCAAAAAATGAATGCCATGTAAATGAATAGGAATGATCTGCATGGGTATATATGCTTCGGCTGGCCGAAGCTAGCTTCCTTTCTAGTTTTTTAATTATATTATACTGGCAGCATATTTAATAACAAAACGAAAAAGCTATAAGACTTCAGCATTTAAATTTATCTGGTAATATAATGTTACAATTAAAATTTTTGAATAAAAAAAATAAACGCCACTAAACTCTAAAAGGTACGCTTTGGGAACACACTCTCAATCGGCGCAAAAAAAAAAATACACCAAATACCACAAACTTTTGATAAAGATTTAATTTTTACGTGCGAATATTTGGGTGCGTTTCATAACGCCCGGTGTCATAAAGTCTGTGGGCCTTCTGACACTATTACGAGCACGGCTGGGAACCCATATTATTTTGACATGGGTTCGGTTCGGGGTTCAAACCTAATCGACGGATAAGGTTCCGGTTTGCGAACCGGTTCATTGATAAGCCGGAGCAGGCATCAGGTTCGAACAAGAGTTCAAATAAATCGTTTTTTTTTTAATTAAATAAGTTCCGTTTTCTCGGCCGAATGTTAAATTAAAAGCCCTGACTACGAGTGTCATAACGCCTTTTCAAAAAGTGTCATTGTGCACTTTTGAAAGTGTCAAAACGCCCGCAACTTCTAAAAAAATTTAAAATGCGTTATGAGTTAATGAGAATACCGATAATAGAATTAATGTTACCTGTTGATTATCGAAAAGAGAAGTAACGAATATTATGCTTTAAAAATCTGAAATCTCTCTATGGTTCTCCCCGTACTGCAAACACATAGTTGAAAATCTATTACAAGTGTTTCAACAAATTGTCAAATACGGCACAAGCCTTCGGCGCTTTTTTGTAGAACCTCCAATTTTTCAAATTCAATGAGTCCAATAGTAAAACTATATTAAATAAAATATAACTAGGCTAAGATAAACTACAATAACAAACCATTAATATCAAAGGGCGGCAACACTAAGACTATTTTGACCACAACTGTATGTTTTATGACAGTTTTCTTTTATTTTTTTCTCCGTTAAAAAAATCTTTAAATTATTATACCCGTTACTCGTAGAGTAAAAGTATATATATTCTTGATCAGGGTCACTAGCCGAGTCGATCTAGCCATGTCTGTCTGTCCGTCTGTCTGTATGAACGTTGTGATCTTGGAAGTTGGGATTACCCACATATATTCTTTGGCTTCCTACGCAGCGCAAGTTTGTTTCAACCGAGGGCCACGTCCCTCTAACGCCCACAATCGCCTTAAACGATTATAAAAAATGTCTGGCGCCCACATCTTTAAAGATTTCGGAAAAGTAAAAAGGCCGTTTTATTGTGTTTAAAAATACCTATCGAAATGTAGAAAAAAACAAGAGAGAACGCTATAGTCGGGTGCCCCGACTATCAGATACCCGTTACTCAGCTAAGGGAGTGCGAGGGAGATGGATATATTAAAACTTTGATCGGTCATAACTTTTTAACGAATGGTCCGATTTAAAAAATTTCTTCTACATTTCGATAGGTTTTGATAATCACAATAAAACTGCATTTTTACATTTCCAAAATCTTTAAAGGTGTGGGCGCCAGACACCTTTCAAAATGAGGGGGCGGTTAAAGGGGGCGTGGCACCTTTTTGAAATAAACTTGCGCTGCGTAGGAACTCCAAGAATATGCATGCAAAATGCCAATCCTCTAGCTCTTATAGTTTCCGAGATCTCAGCGTTCATTCGGACGGACAGACAGACGGACATGGCTAGTTCGACTCGGCTAGTGGTCCTGATCAAGAATATATATACTTTATAGGGTCGGAAAAGCTTCCTTCTCCCTGTTACATACTTTTGCACGAATACAATATACCCTTTTACTCTACGAGTAACGGGTATAAAAAGTAGCCGACGCAATGATTTTAAAGGTGCCACTCTTTCTTTCTATCTATCTGTCTATCTTTATCTTTTAACCGATACTCAAAACAAGAGAGAACCCTATAGTCGGGTGCCCGACTATCAGATACCCGTTAGCTCAAGGGAGTGAAAAATGTCCTCTACATTTAGATAGGTATTTTTAAGCCCAATAAAATATAATTTTTACATTTCCTAAATCTTTAAAGGTGACATCGTCGGGCGTTTAAGGCGATTGTGGGCTTTGGAGGGGGCGTGGCCCTCGGCTGAAACAAACCCCAAACCCCAAATTTCTAGCTTTTGTAGTCTCCGAGATCTCAGCGTTTATCCTGACGGACAAACGGACATGGCTAGATTGGCTCGGCTAGTGACCCTGGGTTTAAGGGTCGGAAACGCTTCCTTCTACCTGTTACATACTTTTGCACAAATACCATATACCCTTTTACTCTACGAGTAACGGGTATAAATACCAGGACTGTGAGCCACTCCGGAGCTGAACCACTCCGAACCGAAGTGTTTCACATTTTTAGGAAACAAACCGAACCGTAAACCGGAGCACCGAGGAACCGAACATTAACAATTATTTTTATACCCGTTACTCGTAGAGTAAAATTGTATACTTTATTCGTGCAAAAGTATGTAACAGCTAGAAGGATTCCGACCCTATAAAGTATATATATTCTTGATCAGAATCACTAGCCGAGTCGATCTAGCCATGTCCGTCTTTCTGTCTGTCTGTCTGTCCGTATGAAATTTGGGATTAACAACACAAATTCTTGGGCTTCTTTATTTCAGACGAGCGCCACGCCCCCTCTAAACCCCACAATCGCCTTAAACGATTTTATGTGTGTGTGTCTGTGTCTGGCGCGCACACCTTTAAAGATTTTGGAAAAGTAAAAATGCAGTTTTATTGTGTTTATCAATACAATTAGTATTAGTATTAGGTAAACTGTCTGTCTATCTGTCTCTATTAGGAATCGGTTTATTTCGGTTTAATTCCCTGCTTGCTTATCAATAAAATTGAGTACCGACTCTTTAACCACTCTTTAAAATCGAAAAATAAGTATACAGATATGATATATACGTTGTTTATATGTATAAAGTTAAATACGTATATATTAAGTTTAATACAATAGGCCTTTACAAATTACCTGGTAAAGTCGGTCATTTCCATCATAATCATGCACATATGTTTAGCCAGAAAAATAATGTCATTTCCGGTATCATCCCACTTAGCAACTTCAGAATCAAAAGTAAGTTTTTCCCTACGAAATAACTCAACCTGCTGAGCTATTTTCTGTTTGTCTTCTTCTGTCATTTTCCGCATGGCTTCCTAAAATAAATATCTTATTTTACCGATATCAAGTAATATTTTCCTTTGTGACTTACTCGTGCTGTACATATGCCACTGATATCCGGATATTCGTCCACTGTTTGGTCGCCAGTATGAGCACTTGCTAAAATATTTAAAAATTACAAAAACATAAAAAGGAATAAGTAAGACATATATTATCTTCTTTTAAGGGTAGACATTCATTATCTTCTTTGAGGGGAGGACCGGCTTATTTATTGTTCTGACAAAAACTTTTTTAAATGCAAAATGGGGGATCCATATTTATTAACAGTAATATAAAATGCATTGAACTAGAATATTTTTGGGAAAAATATAATATAATAGCAAATATAAGTATAAATATTATATCGAGTAATTCTATAAAAAAGTAGCAATAAATATAACAAGAGAGAATGCTATAGCCTCGACTGTCAAATACCTGTTACTCAGTTAAATCAGTGTTAGAGAGATGGAAATATGCAAGCAGCAAAGCCAAGAAAAATGGCCCTGTTTGCTCATAATTTTTAATTGAGTGGTCCGATTTAAAAAATTGTAAATTTTGGTAGGTATTAAAAAACCAAACATTATTGCATTTAAACTTTTAAAAAATCTGTAAATATGTGGACCAGATACATTTTAAGGTCGTTTAAGGCAATTGTGGGCGCTAGAGGGGCGAATTATTTTGATGAAACAAACTGGCAGAAATTCTAAAAATCTGAATGGTTAATCCAGCTTTTATAGTTTTCGAGTTCTAAGAATAGTATAGGGGGAACGTATTCTTGAAATGATTCTAAGCAACATTGCCGAACAAACTTGTGGTCTAAAATGACGTTTGACCTCCCCACCAAACGCGATTGAAAAATACAGTTTTTTTCGTGAACATTTTTTAGAAGCCAGCACAGATATTTTACGGAATTGGAAACCCCTAATTTGCGTTGTTAAAAGACGACTTTATCCAGATACTATTTAAGTTTAATTACTTTATTATTTATCAAATATTCCTCCAAATTCACTGTTTTCTACAAATTGGCATTTTTGATAAAAGGTGCCATCACTCTTTTTTCTTTATGATGTTTATGATATTAAAATTTTTTAAAAATAATTTTTCTTAAAAATAAATAGTAATAGATTTTTTCTTTGCCAAACACCAACACTGCGTGCTTTGCAAGAGGGTCCCGCTGAGCGCTTTTTATGTTTTTTGTCCAAACCTCGAAAAGTGCAGCACGGCTTATTTTGGGCAAAATATGGGCAAGATTTCATTTTAAATTCTAAATCAGAATGAGGCATTCATGCAAATGATGTATGTTCTGGTTTGGTAGAATACGATAGAATAATGTAAGTTTTTTTCCACCAAAAAAAACCAAATATATATTTAACGCTTTTTTTGGCAGTTAAAAAAATAAAAAAGTTTTTTTTTTTAGTTTTTGTTTTTAAAGTGGATTTTAAATTGTCTAAAGTTGCTGGGAAAAATAACTTTTGGCTGCCCCCACGTTGCCATTGGTAAGACGTAACTTTGTCAACTGATGCTCGTTTTCAGAGCAAACTTGCACGCATTAAAGTTAAAAGTTAAAGTTTAAAAACCGTTACCTTTCAAAAAAAATTAATTATTTTGTTTTGTTTTGTGCCTGTTTTGGTATTAGTTGAACATTTCTAAAAGTGCTGCTTAAAAATAGTTAAACTTTTACTAAGAGTTCCCTAGATTGGCAAAATCTTACACTGTGCGGCGGCTTCTAATATAAGATTTTTAAGCTCAATAATAATTAGGCGTCTCGTACTGGCTATAAATTGGAGCAGTAAGTAACCCCAAAGTGTCCCAAAATTCGATTTGTTATAGCCGTTACTCACTCTACTCTTGCTTACATTTTGCTAAAAGTCCCCCTAGATTGGTAAAATCGTACACTGTCCCCCTCGTCCCTAGTTCATGGTGAGTTTGCACAATTGTTTATGTAAGTGCACCTTTCTCTGGTTTTCCTTTTGTGATTTTTCTTATTCTTCCCTCTCTTTTCAGCTGCTGACAACTATGTCCTGCTTTGCCCTTGGGTTTTTAGATCAAGCCCCTAACAGGTTCGGCTGCGGCTGCGCCGAAGATTGACGCGCTCTGTCAGCAGATGGGTTTGTTTACGGCATACACTTTTGTTTATATTGCAGAGTTTTAGTCCTCTGTGGTGTTCGTGGGTCGCTCGCTTGTGTTTGTTGTTGCTTAGGCTCGCTAACATGAATGGTCCGCTCTTTCTTTGTATTTATGTTTCGTACTTTACAGATCACCGGCGAGACGAAATCCACGACCTGGTAGGGCATGTCGTACTTAGGGGCAAATTTTGCGGCGAACCCTTCTGCATCTATAGATAGGTGATGTTCCTTAGCCCAAACTACGTCACCCACCACCGGCGTCCATTGCCTCCTAGCCAGATTCTGAGATGCCTTCTCAAGAATTCCCCTTAAGATCTCAAAGATTTCCTTCAGTTTCTCGGCGTTTTTATCCGGGGTTTCCGTGGCTCGTCTGGTGCTTAAGGTTTCTCTGTCGTATAGGGCGCTCGGTAGTCGTGGCCTTGGGTAAGAAAAGATGGGGTATAACCAGTGGACTCCGATATGCTTGAGTTGACGGCTAGCATGATCTCAGGCCACTTTCTCCCATGTTCTGTGATCTGATACCCATCTCCGCCAAACAATTTTTGAAAATGCGACTCGCAAACTGTGGTGTCTGTTATGACCAATAGCATTGCATTGCCGTGCTTCGATCGCGGTAGATGGCCCACGGTGCCTCTGGCAATTGGGTTACCATTTTACCCGCCGCCTGCATTTGATTCGGCTTGAATCTCATGCAGGTTTCACATTTCCTCACGTGGGCTCTTGCGTCTCTATGCATACCTGGCCAGTAGTATCGGGCAGCCAGACGGCCAGACGGGACGCACATCTTCCACGTTACAACATCCTCACTGCCCGCTCTTTGCATACCTGGCCAGTAGTATCGGGCAGCCAAAAGCCAGACGGGACGCACATCTTCCACGTTACAACATCCTCACTGACCGCTCTATGTGGTATACTTCTGTATAGATGTTAGCCTTCCAAAACGTAGTCCGGGTACTTTTGCGGTTGGGTCATTATATTGGCACATCTCCTGAAACCAACTGCACGATGTCTCTTTTATGCCTCGTAGCGTTTTCGGCGATGGCTGCCTTGACAGAGCGTCCTTCACCACGTTCAGCTGTGCCTTCCTGTACGCTATTTTAAAGTCGTATTGCTGTAACTCCAGTGCCCATCTGGCGATCCTGAAGGGCTTTCTATGGTCGGTTACTACTTTAAAAAGGTAACCTTCCAGATATGCCTTGAGCTTTCGGATCGCTCAGACAGTTGCCAAGCACTCCTTTTCCGTCGTTGAGTAGTTCACCGCCGTGAGCGTTCGGCTTGAATAGGAGATAACCTTTTCCACTATTTCCGTTTCCTGTGTGCTCCGATGCCGTAGTCGCAGGCATCTGTTTGTAGGGTGCGTAGTAAGTCATTTAATGGTTTGACTATTTTACTCCCAGGTATTGCCGAAGTTCTTTGACGGTCGAGGGTGGTTCCAATTTAGCGATGGCTGCTATGTTTTCCGGATCCGTGCCTATTCCTTCGCTCGTCACTTTTTGAAAAATTGTAATTTCTCCGGTTTTAGTCTCAGGTTCGCTTCTCTTAAACGTCGCAACTCTTCTTTCATGTTTTTTCTTGTGTTCTTCCAGCGTGCGTCCGATCACAATGATGTCGTCCTGGTAGGCGAATGCGTGGAGTCTTTTGAAGACACATTTTTCAAACGATTTCCTTTTTGCGCCCATCCTTTATGACACAATTGATGACCAATTCTATCAAAATTTGTGTAGTTAGGTTATCCTAAATTGGAATTTTTTATTTGTGCACGCAGATATTATATTCTTTTTTAAGGTAAATGCATATGAAAATGTTGGTTTGGGGGGATAAAATATGGTGGCTATTGTGGACCATGATCGGGCGGTACGGCCGCTAAGCATTGCTTCGCCCGGTCAGCCTACCTCCTCTCTCTTTCCGCCTGCCTGAGTGCCTTCATCACCTCGGCTATATATTCTGCGACCTCAACCAAGTTCCTTTTTCTACTCAGCATTATGTTGACCAGGTTCTCTGCACATACTCTCCAGCGTGTTGCTTAATCCAACCTGAGCCTTTGGACCTCGAACCGTCTGCACTCGAAGTTAACGTGGCTTGCATCCTCTAAAATACCGCTGCGGCATTCCGGGCACCCGTCTTCCGTGTTCTTGCCGAAGCGCTTAAGGTAGCTTTGAAAGCACCCACAGGCCGCTTAGGGTACTCGGCCAGAACCAGTTTCAACGCCCTGTTTGGGATCGAGTCCGGGCCAGGGGCTTTTTTAGTTGGCAGTCTCCTGCCGGCCGCTGCGATTTCCGACGGTGTTACCTCCTCTCCCGCAGGAAGGCGATTGGCGTCAGCTGTTTGCTGCCTTGATGGGTTCCCTATCGAAAAAAACTCGCGCACTATGTGTTCCATAGCTTCGGGCTCCACCGCCGCTCTGTTCCCTGCCTTTATCCTCTCTACCACTAGCCTGTAGGCACTGCCCCATGGGTTGCCTTCCGCTGAATCGCAAAGCTGCAGATAGCAGGACCTCTTGGACGCTCTTATGGACACTTTAGAGCCCTTCTCTTCTGTTTGAAGTATTTGTGGCACTCTTCGAACCTGTCAGATCTTTTCGATCGCTGCAACTGCCTACTTGCGTGTAAGCTTGTTCTGAGCTCCTGGTACACCAGTAGGATGGTGCGTGGTTCTGCCGGTAATGTTTCCGCTGCTGCATCCCTCTGTCTAGATGTGCTGCAAATGTGTCGGCTGCCTCGTCAGCGCTAATGGGCTGGGGTCCATTCAAAGCTTGGGCCGCTCTTAAAAGCGCTGATACGTTTAAGGTATCCGTTCTGTATGCCTTGCCAATGCGCGGCTGGGCTTCCGTCCTGCTCGGCCGTGTCCCCAGGCTACACAAGATAGCTTCGTGGTCGCTGGCGGTGAAGAACTCGCCAATCCGCCAGAACGCTTGCCGCGCATGACTGGGACTCACAAGCGTCAGGTCGATCACTGAGCCAGCTCCTGCCCTGTTGAATGTCTGTTGAAGCAAGTCGTGAACCGCCCTGCAGTGATTCATGTTTAATTGAATCACTTCCATACGCTAGGCTTGCGTACGGGTCTCGTTGCGTGCGGGCACTGGCGACTGCCTGCCATGTGGTCTCTCGCCTCGGGGTCGCTATCTGCACACAAAAAGCATACACTGCCATTTGAGCACTGATCGATCTTGTGCCCCTTTTCTCCGCATCGAAAACAGCCTCTGCTCCTGTCCACATTGCTGGCGCATCGCGATGCGATATGGCCGATCTCAAGGCACTTTAAGCACCTAGGCTTTGTATCGCTTTCCTAAACTCTGCAGACTGTCCACCCCACCTTTATTTTGCCCTTGGCAAGGACCGCTTTTGCCTCCTTACACGGCAGCCCTATCGTTGCCGACTTTGTGTCCCTAAAGGCGGGTCTAAGGCTTTTCAGTTTGATTGCTCTGGCCTCTACAGCAAACTGGTCCACCAGCGCCTTTGTGAGATCCTCTGCTGCAACTAGGGCTTCTAGGTCGCTTACCACCAGGAATTGCATTCTCGAGTCCTCTGACAGTGCCCTTACCGCCGCGGCTCCTTCCAGCACGGATTCCAGGTCCTTTTTCATTAACAGGGCGCTTTTGTTGCTGCCTCTGCTGAGCTCGAGCAAAAAGGTTGCCACTTGCTGTGCGACGCACATGTCAGATCCTGCAGCTTGCCGTCGCTTCGCCGGGTGACCGCTAGGACCTCGCTGTAGGACGCCTATTTTTGCGGGCTCTCTTCCTAGACTCAAGGTTCCCATCGGTCTGCATAGCGAAGGTGCTTTTTTCTCCTTCGGCCTGTTGCCTATGCCGACGTTTTCTTGGGTAAGCGGCTCTGCTGGGCGTTGTTTTGGGGTTGGCTCTAGTTGTGGGGAGACCGTGTACGTTAAGTTGTCACGCCTACAACTTTTTACGGTTTGTTGCTGTTGATAAACAGCATTCCCTATTTTTGCCCTGCATGTTGGGCACTCTTTCGCCAAGGGGCTGGTCCTGCTGGGTCCGGCGGCCTCTATGCATAGACTGTTGGCGTCTTCCTGCAGAGCCTTCATTTTCGCGAACATCGCCTTTCTCTGTACGTTGATGTGGCCCACTTGCTTCACATTTGTAAGCTATATAAGCTGGTCGAGGATCGACCCGATCTCCACCAGATTGTCGCTGCACTTAAGCTCTCGATCGGCCTTCGACTCCTTTGCCGGCGTTTTCCTGTGCGATCCGGTGGGGCTACTGATCTCCCTCGGCCGCTTAGGCGTGTTTTGCCCGCTCTCCTGTCCAGCGTGGTGTGTCATGCTTTGCTGAGAAGGGCCTGGGGCCGCTGGCAGAATTCTCCTTTGAGCTTGTTGCATTCACTGCCAAGGTGGCCAAGCCTACCACCACCTCGTCAGGTTTGGTTTGAATTGGATTTGGGGCCTCCAGAATCCGTGCCCCTGCCGTGGATGTGTCCACGGGTGGATTTCCACTTAAGTGGTTGCCACCTGGAGTAGTTATGTTGGTAATTGACATTCCTTCTTTTGTAGCAGTTTATACCTTCTGCCAGGTTTTTGCATTTTTATACCTGCTGCCAGGTTATTGTACTGCCGGCCACTATGGCCCAGACGCAGGACACGAAGCCGCCCACTATGGATCAGACGCAACGTGGATTTTCTGGAGAGTGGGTTGATGGCACAGTTGGGATCCAACGGTGGTCATGAGTTTCCCCATGGCTTTTCCGGTGGAAGCTATACCTCTCGTGCTCGGTCGCTAGAGTGGTGTACCGTCTAGGCGGTGGGGTTGGCTGTCAGTCCGCTCCTTGACCTTTTGCCACCTTTTTATTCCTTCAGCCAAGGACTTGGAGCAGAAGCCCGGAAATGTATGCTCCACTATCTTTCTCTGGACGCATGTGCAACCTGTAGCAGGTAGCTTCTGACAGTGCTTGCGCCAGCGCCCCTAGTGGTCGCGTGACCAGGTGGGGGTACGGAGTTGCCAGATAGGCCTTCCTCACGGGTTTACCAACACTGGTCGGCAGCTGATCGAGCAGTCAGCTGGCGTGACTGGCTTGTTGTTGAGGGCGCCGCCACTTTTGGTCGCAAGAGAGGTTAAGGAAAAACAAAAGAGACGACGAAAGGGAAAGTTCCCGCGGAAAGTGCTGTCACCTTTGACCCGTGTCGGGCTTGTGGCGGCACGGACTACGGGCTCCATCGGTCACCCGGAGTCGGACATTCACGGGTGAGTGGATGCCCTTTGGACCGTCTCGCGCTGCCACAACGCGGGATTTCTTAGGTTTTTCCAGGAGCACCTACAAGGTGCAACCGTTCTTTCTGCCACTTACTGACACACCCGTACATGTCGACATGTTTTTATACCCGTTACTCGTAGAGTAAAAGGGTATATTGTATTCGTGCAAAAGTATGTAACAGGGAGAAGGAAGCTTTTCCGACCCTATAAAGTACATATATTCTTGATCATGATCACTAGCCGAGTCGAACTAGCCATGTCCGTCTGTCCGTCTGTCCGTCCGTATGAACGCTGAGATCTCGGAAACTATAAAAGCTAGAGGATTGGCATTTTGCATGCATATTCTTGGAGTTCCTACGCAGCGCAAGTTTATTTCAAAATGGTGCCACGCCCCTTCTAACGCCCTCAATCGCCCTACACCATTTTTTGAAAGGTGTCTGGCGCCCACACCATTAAAGATTTTGGAAAACTAAAAATGCAGTTTTATTGTGACTATCAATACCTATCGAAATGTAGAAGAAATTTTTCAAATCGGACCATTCGTTAAAAAGTTATGCCTGATCAAAGATTTTATATATCTATCTCCCTCGCACTCCCTTAGCTGAGTAACGGGTATCTGATAGTCGGGGCACCCGACTATAGCGTTCTCTCTTGTTTTGTATTCCTTTTGTGCTTTATTAACTTACATCTACTGACAAATATACATATAGAAAATGGACATAAACTGAACTGCGGTACGGCCGCAAAGCAATGCTTCGCACAACCGCAACAGCTTACGTGGCCAGCTCTCTCCTCTCTCTCTCAGCTTTCCTGAGTTTTTGCATTAAAGACGCGGCGAATTTGGCCGTCGCGTCCCACTCCAGTTGACCCCTTAGCATTATAGGCACGCGTGCTGGGGCTAGTGCTTACACCGGTCGCCGTTTCCAAGGCGGTCCTGTCCTCTGAGAACCGCACGCACTCGAATAGGACGTGGTTTGCGTCCTCCTCGATTCCAGAGCCGCAGGTTGGGCATCCGTCCCTTGTGTCGTGCCCGAACTTCTTCAAGTACGACCGGAAGCACCCGTGTCCACTCAGAATCTGGGTCAGGTAGAAATCCACCTGCCCATGCTTTCTTTCCAGCCATGGACTCAAGATTGGAATGAGAGCGTGGGTCCAGCGTCCAGAGGTTGCGGAGTCCCATCTCTCCTGCCACAAAGAGATCGATCTCTGTCTCGCGAGCTGTCGCGCCTCACGCCTAGATAGGTCGTCCGTGCTCGTAACCGCTTCCTCCACTTCTGCTGCCTCTCTTACTAGCTCGTTTATTGGAACTAGACCAGCGATGACCAACGCCGCTTCCTCGGAGATCGTCCGGAAGGCACAGGATATCCTAATGGCACACAGTCTATGCGAGCGTGCCGATCCACTCATGTAAGAGGGCGTCGTGGCGGCTTTAGCCCATATCGGGGCGGCATACAAGCCAAGAGTTTCCTCCGTTCCTGCTTTGGGCCCCTCGTGTTCAGTAAAATCCGCGAGAGTGAACTGGCGGTCGCTGCGGCCTTCTTGTTGGCTTACTCCAGGTGCTCTTTAAAAGACAGCCTGGTGTCGATCATGACGCCTAGATATTTGACAGCTCTTTGGGAAACTACGTCGACCCCGCCAACCGTCAGCTTGGCTGTCTCGGCTGCTTATAAGAACAGCCTCTGTCTTGTGCGCCGCTAGTTGGAGCCCGGCAAGTGACAACCATGACTGCGAGTCCCTCTCCTTCACTTTGCAGATGGACCATCCTATCTTGATCTTGCCCTTACCAAGAACCGCTTCTGCGTCTTTGCTCGCCAGCCCAACTAATGCCGTCTGAGTGTCCCTGTATGATGGACGGAGACTCCTCACCTTCACAGATTCGGCGTTCACGGCAAATTGGTTCACCAGAGCTTTGGTGACATCTTCGGCCACCACAAGTGGATCCAGGTCGTTTATCACCACCGTCTTCGTCCTCGCGCTTTCGGATAGCGCTCGCACCGCAGTCGCTTCTCCAGTCGATGTGTGTGTGTGTCGTTTTGTTTTTACATGTAATTTTGACTACTGAAATTTGTACACTGCTCTCCCTTTGAAATCCATTCTAAAAACAAGAGAGAACGCTATAGTCGGGTGCCCCGACTACTCAGCTAAAGGGAGTGCGAGGGAGCATAACTTTATAACGAATGGTCCGATTTGAAAAAAATAACTAAACTCAACCAAATTGCAGTTATACTTCTCCGAAATCTTTAAAAATGTGGGCGCCAGACACGTTTTAAAATCGTTTTTGGGCGTAACGTACAAACCCATCTTAATATATCCTTTTATATATCTTACTAGCAGGGTGTGTAGCCCGCAGCTTCGCCTGCGGAAACTAAAATTGAAAATGAAGCTACTTATTTTAAATTTAAAAAATGACTCATTTTTAACCTATAAGCCGAGAAAAAATTTGATCAGAACTTTTTTCCTTAATTTTCGTAAAAAGAACGGTATTTTGTCCTATGCAAACTACTTAAGAAAAATACAAAAACTTTAAAAACCATTATGTGTTTTTTTAAATCTTTCTAAAATTCTAATGGATTGTTTGCATAAGTTATATTAATAAATAAGGAAGGCAGGTGGAAGGGGGTGCCGTGAATCAAATTGTTTAAACATTTCCATTTGTTTAAACAATTTGAGGCACGTGTAAGGAAGAGCAAGAGAATCAATTGATTTGAATATTTAGTGTTCTTTTAATATTTTCAATGCGATTTGAATTTTAAAACACAAAAATCTGTAAGAAAATTAAATCTGTTGGGGAATGTAAATGAAATATTCTTTTAGCAAAAGGATATCAGTATTATCATGAATTTGAATCTAAGCGAATCTCACTTCCTTAGTCAGCTGCAATGCGCACACACACGTACACACGCACATATCTAGTGGATGTGTGTTAAATACGCATTTTTTTGCTAATACATATTTAGTGCGTGTGTGTGTACGCAGCGGAGCGAATTAATGTTTTTTTTTTTGTTTTTTACAAATCCACAGTTTGTCAATAACTCAACGTTTGAAAACTAATAGATAGTTTGGAAACATAACGTCTAAGCTGATCGGGTTCTTGGATTTTAAAAATAAAAATAACTTTAAGGAAAACTTCGACTGTATAACTGTATCCAAATTCTAAAGCTGATCGGAGCAGCATGATTTTGCACACAGGAAAATCATTTTTTAAATTTAACGTTTGGCTAAAAAAAATGGTGCAAAAGAATTGATTTTCGATATAATCGATATTTTAACCGCGCATTTTAAATCTGCTGTGACTGTGGAATTTTCATCTTTTTTCCCTTGCGCGGTCACACTTAAAGTGCGACAGCATGACATACACACATACATGTAAGACTTTATGCAAAGTGCGCCAGCAGAACATACATACATACATATGTGGAGGCCGTGACGTCAGAAGGCAAAACAAAATTTGAAAATATTGGGGACTTGGTAAAGGAAGCTGAATTTCCAAAAAATTTAAATGCAGTTATTTGCGGGTATGCCATAAGATTATGAACATCACATTTTTAAATCATTTTAACAACATTTATAAATGAAAAATGGCAAAAGAAAGAATTAAAGAAAAAACAAATCGAATTTTGGGGCCTTTGGGGGTCGTTTTTGGTTCTATGTATACCTCACACGCGGCTCCTAATTATTCTCCGAATTAATTAAATTTTTTTAGATTTTTATGTTAATCCGTTCTGGGTGGAATTTGCTACTGGACATTTTTTATTGTTACTCCTTTATTAATTTAGATAATTCATCCTTTTATAATTTGAATAAATTGAAGGAATACGATTGCCCTTAAGTGGACGCTCATATTATAAGAACTAGCTTTACCCGAAGCGACTTCGTTCGCTTAAAATTAGTTTGGACTACGGTTGTCAAGACTTTCTTATTTCCAGAAAAATGGCCACTTTTTTTTAATATGATTACTTTTAAAACTTATGTGTTAACAACATTTTTAGAAGATCCTTAAGGATCGAGAATAAGGCTACTGGCAGAGCTAATGAGAAAAGCAATCTTCTCTAAGATCTAGTCCAGCCAGCTTCCAAGTCTGCCCCTGCGAATAATTTATAGTTATTGCAAAGCAAACTTTTACAATTTTAGCCTCTTAAACTGAAACGGCACACTGGAAGGTATTATTGGGATCCTGTTTCCCCCTTCGTGGATCCCGTACTGTTGCTTTGATTATGAAGACCTTTTATCTGCAATCGTGTCCCATTCCATAACTTTGAGGGACCTAAATTTCGCAATAACATTTCGGGTGCTCCAATCTTAAGAGACAGATTATGCTGCGGAATCCCTGCTACATTTAAAAGAGTTTAAAAATTCAACAGGGTAATGAACCGCATAGTCAACATCAGTGAAAGAGTCGACCGATTTATAGGAGACTTCTAAACCATCAAATGAGTTTAGCAATAATGTATTGGCACCGGTGCTCTTTTATTTTTCGTTGTCTAAACGGAGCGCACAGATAGCCAATCTTAACATTCATGATGTGTTAGAAAAACAAAGATCACTTTTTTGGCTTGTTTTTTGCCTAAGTAGGTCGTAAAATGGGGGATATACGATTAAAGAAAAACTTCAAAGTTCCTGGTTTTAAAATGAACTCAAAAAAATTATCAAAATATGTACTAAAGAGAGTTTTTAAACCAAAATTGAAATCATAATTGTGAATTTAAACCCTACCCCTTGCCACACCACGGTCAATCCTGTGCTTGTTTCTCTTTCTTTAGGCAAGCTCTCTCAGAGAGTTCATTGTGCGCTTGATCGTCCCCATTTCTTACACTTGCTACTGTCCTAAAGCTCATTATCATTATATCCTTCTCACTCCCAAAAAACGAATTGTGGCAAGGAAGGGCAAGTGTATTTTTTAGTATAGCCCTCTTCTAACTTGCGATCTCATCCTTGTCGAATCAATAAAAATTAAAAACATATAATAAATGAATGTGATCCATGTGAAAGTCGCGAATTGTTGTACTTGCTTTCAGTTACAATGTTATCAATGCAATTTTATTGAGCGCACAAATATATTTGTTTGTAAATTGGAATTTGTTTTTTCAAATTTTTTAGTTTTTAATGAAATGAAAACTTTTGTACAAACACGCAAGGATTGCCATCCCATACAAAAGTAGCGAAGTAACTAATTTTTCCAGGTTCCGCATATGATCGATAATTATTAGTTTTAAACTTTACAAATAACTTAGAAAGATTGAGCATTGGCTGAAAGGAAGGTAATCATTTTATTTGTATTTAAACACACAATACAAATCAAAACATATTCAACATATTCATATGTACATACATATGTACATATCTAAAGAAGTAACGTATTTGATTGCTTACAGATCAAACTTCCGTACTTGTTTAGAAATTCGAATTTTATGATTTTGCCTTTGCTTACAGAAATTTAGTAAGTTTGTCTGTTTTCTTCCATGACCGAAATTAAATCGGGCTCTTACTTCTGCAACAAAATGAAAAATACTATTGAAAAAAAAAACCTAAGCATTTGATCCACAGAACTGACTATTGATCGAAAATCGTATTGATCGGAGCAGCAGTATACGATTTTAAAATCCAAAACAAATTTTAACTTAAATTGCCCCTTTCCACTCCCCTTTTCTCACAGCACTTCCCCCTCCCCCTTATCAGTTTTCTTGGCTGTTGCTCTCTCGGCCGTCGCTCTTTTGGCATCCGCTCTCTGGGTTTCGCTCTCTCGGCAGGCTCCCGCAAAATGCGACGCAATAACTTAGAAAATCTAAATAAATTCTTTAAAAATACTAAAAAAAATGTTAAAAACTTGAAAAATTAAACTTAAGCATTTGGGCCATAGAATAACTAATGATCCAAAAATAATCATAATCGGAGCAGCGGTTTAGATTTTTTAAATCGAAAAGTTAACTTTAAATGTAGCCCCCAAATTATGGGGGATATCGAAATTTCATTTAGAAATCTTAATAGGACTTTTCAATACCTAAAATTCGGCATTTTCCAAATTTCAAAATTCCAACCACTTTAGAAGTTAAGCAATCAAATAGACCAAATTTAGAGCTTCGAAATAATAATGTTGGAGCTGATTGGGGCCACTGGGGGGACATGTCGGATCTTAGTGGGCGTTTAGATCCCCAATGGAATACTGTGCAAAAATTTGGCTGCTCTAGCTCTTACGGTTTGGGCTGTAGTCGTATCCCCTTAAAAATCGGTCTTTCATTTTATAATCTTTAGAGATAAGAACATTTTTGAAAGGAAGGAAAATTGTAGGCTGGATTTCATTTTATCGGTCCTTTAAAACAAATCCTGTTGATCTTGGCCTTGCTACCTCGTTCTACCTTTTCCCCTTTGTTAATTGTCCCTGTATTTTTGTTTATCAAAGACGAAATTTTAAAACTATTTAAACCGAGTTATGTTTGCTTCTTTTAAATGTTTTATTTCTTGATAATTAATTAATTTATTATGAAGCCAAGGTAATTTTATGCACATAGGTAACGAAAAGGTCAATAAAAACCAAATACTCTTGGCGATTTTGCTACCACAGTAGACATTGTCTACTAGATACTCTTATAAAGGAAACAAATATTTATGCGAAGCAATGTGAAAAAAAGCCATCAAAAAAATCAATTGGATATTAGACGAATTTTAGAATTATTATTTTGTTTTAAGTATTTCTGTTACCATTCATTTTTCATCTTTATTAGATCACTATGAACGGCAGTCCATGTAGTGACGAAGCCCACAAGGAGAGTGTGCAAAGGCGACTACTATATATACACGAAGAAATGAAAATCAGCTGTGATAGTCCGATCATAATGAGTGATACACCAATCGAAAAACTAAAATGATTGCATACCAAAACTTAGAGAAAATCAATTGGCTTGGGAGAGAGAGCAGAGAAAGTAAAAAAGTAAAAGATAAATGCCTCCTCGCATTATTTAAGTTGTGTTTCTATTGAAAATACGCGTCGAATGAGGGGTCATATAATAAAATCCGATGCTTCGTTCAAAAGTTATACCGAAAACAAGATTTTCTTCTTCTTCCCAAAATTAAAATTCAATTCTGTTTGTCTGTGTGTCCCAAAACCTTGTTTTAAAGTTTTGAAAATTATGTATAGTGTTAAACAAATCGATATAAGAAACTTTAGTTTTACCACTTTTGGAAAAACTAGCTAGTTTAGCGGGAAAACAGCTATAAATAGCGAAATTTTGGAAGGCCGTAACTTATGTACTACTACAGCTACAGACTTGCACTATACCTCGTTTTAATGGTATTTTGAAATACTATAAACGCCTTCTGAACGTAATTTGTCTAATTACAAAATTTTAAACAAGTACGGTATCTTTTTTTTAATTTCTCAAAAACGGATTTAACGATTTTCTTTAAAACTTTAATCTGTATAGCCCTTGAGATTCCCCAAATTTTGTTGTATGGCGCGTTATTGTAAAAAGTCAGGTTCAAAAGTTTTTCAAAAACAACAATAGGCACTTTTTCCAGCTCAAAACAACTAACGCTTCCTGAGCATTGAATTTTGTGTGTGCGTAATACGCACTGCGTATCCAAACTGTATTTTAGGGTCATGGAATCATATTAATTGTTTTAAAGATTTCCAAATGGGAAACTTTTGTTTTACGACTTTTGGAAAAGCCCGCTGCTTTAGCGGGAAAAAAGCTCAACATAGCTAAATTTCGTTAGTTCGTAGGTTCTACACTACTAAAGCTACAGACATGTGATATACTTCGTTTAAAAGGTATTTTGAAATACTGGAACACCCTTTTAAGTAAATTCGTTTAAATACAATAATTTAAATGTATATAAATGTAAATGTAAATATATTTAAATGTATATGTACAAAAACTTCTGATATCAAATAAAAAAACCTCTTAACGAGTTAAAAAAATTATTACTCTCGTCATTAAATACACCTTCTAATATTTTCTCATTCGGCACGCTGCAATACAAAATGCCTGTGAAGCGAAAAAGGCTGGCATAGTTTGCTAGAGCGGGCCGAATCAGAAAATATTAGAAAGTGTATTTAATGACGAGAGTAATAATTTGTCGTCAGAAATGTTGATATCAGAGCTTTTGTATGTTGATTGTCTATCGTCACTAGTTTTTTACTTCGTTAAGAGGTGTTTTTAATAACGACAGGAAGACAGGTGGAAGGGGATGCCGTGAATAAAATTGTTTAAACATTTCCATTAGTTTGAACAATATATGCACGTGTAAGGAAGACCAAGAAAATCAATTTCAATGCTATTTGAATTTTAAAACACAAAAATCTGTAAATGAAATATTCTTTTAACAAAAGGATATCAGTATTATCATGAATTTAAATCTAAGCTGCAATGCACACACACGCACATATCTAGAGATTGTGTTTGTAAAAAACTAATTTTGTGGCTAATATATATATCGTCCATGTGTGTGTGCAGCGTAGCGAATTAACTTTTTTCCAAATCCAAGTTTGTCAATAACTCAACGGTTAAAAACTAATTAATAGTTTGCTGGTCGGGCTTTTGCATTTTTAAAATAAAACAGACGGACGGACAGACGGACATGGCTAGATCGACTCGTCTAGTGATGCTGATAAAGAATATATATATTTTATGGGGTCGGAAACGTCTCCTTCACTGCGTTGCAAACTTCTGAATGAAATCATAATACCCTCTGCAAGGGTATAAAAACAAATCGAATTTTGGGGCACTTTCGGGTCGTTTATTGTTCTAATTTATACCTCACACGCGGCTCCTAATTATTTTACGAATATATGTGATTTTTTTAGATTTTTATGTCCATCCGTTCTGGGTGGAATTTGCTACTGAACGTTTTTTATTAGTCCTATTTTATTATTAGTAAAGATAATATACTCGATTAGTAACGTGCTTAAATTAAATTGGTAATAGGTGTTTTTTAGTAAATAAACTGTTAGAAAATGTAAAAAATTCCGAAACTACCCTTTTTGTGTAAGTTGGGACACTTTGAGCGTGTTAGTTGAGACACCCGTTTTGCATTTAAAAAGGCCTCACCTCTACAGAGGTCGCTTTCTGCCTAGTAAATTTCTTTGAAATTAGGGGAAATGTGATGGTTTAAAGAACCTTTTGGTTTTAATTGTTATTTGGTCTAAGTTAATTAAAAATGGATGGGAAATAAGTTAAAACGAACGAAAATTGAGTAAATAAATAGTTTCTATAAGTTTGGAGTACAATTGGTGTTTTATTGACTTTTAAAAGTGTCCCAACTTACAGACAAAATTTTGGTTTTGGGCAATTTAATAAAATATATATTTTTTAGTTTTCCCTAAGGAAAAAGTCATATGTGAATGTCTTCGTCAAGTAATTGAGTTCTCTAAAGTGCTTACGTTTGCGGATGATGTCAAGTTGTGTCGCGCACACTGCATACCCCTGTTTGCTTAAACAGCGAATATTTATATATTCGCATAGAACTAATGGAAGTAGTCTATAAGAATATTGGCATCTCAAATGCACATTTAGCACAAGCCGCCTTAAGGGGATGTGCTTTGATTTAATTAATGGCCAGCGTGGTGAATATATGCAGAACACCACGGTCAACATATTTCCCCGCTGCTGCCAAATGCCCAGCAACGAGCAGAATTCAATTGATAATTAGGATGAATAAAGAAAAGACCTGTTGGTCTATAAAACGAACTAAACAAACAAATTGTTATTAATGGAAAGATTTCAACTACAACACGAATTATTGAGGATTAAGGACTTCTACTACAACAAGACTTATTAAGGACTAAGGGTTACCTATATATCTACAATAGAATCCGTCCAAAAGCAATATCTCCTTTTTGCACTACGAGGCTTAAACTGGGAGGAGGTACTCCGTTTGCCATCTTATAGACAGGTCGCCTCTTGGATCTACCAACCTTTGAAGATCGTCGGACCTGTAATGGTGTGATATTACTTCACAAACTCATCACTGGCTCCGTCGACTCAGTTGATCTGTTAGCTACCTCAATTGGAACGTTCCTTGCAGAGCTTCTCGACGATTCCGTCCATTATCACTTCCTGCGTGCAGGTCAAACTACTCCCGTTTCGACCCCTTCCGAATCCTGATAACTATAATGAACTTTACCACTTAATATCCTATGAGGCTAATTCGCTAAAAGTCATTGAGTTCCTTTTATCATCAACTTAATAACTTCTCCTACTTTTAATATTATCATTTTAAAATATATAATGTTTACATTTTAATTACTATGTATATAATTTTAATTCCATTGAGCAGTACACTGCTTTAAACAAGCAAAAAAATTTGGGTATGCCTTAAGATTATTATATTATATATATTATATAAATTAGATTACCTATTAAATTTAATTAATGTTTGATTTACTTACATCGACTTCGAGTTTCCAACGTTAAGTCCTCAACTGGCTCAAATTCAGTATCAGTGTCCAGGTCTTCCGAACTCTAAAAATTAAAAATAATGTATTGTGAGTCATATTAGTGTTAGTGAAGAGTGGGGTAAGAATCCTGAAGGGGCTCTTTTTTGTGTAGGTACCTTTGAACATCATGGGGTAAAACTGCAAATGTAAGCAGTAGAAGTCTTCATTTAAAGAATTTGCGAGTTGTTTTTTTTTTTTTGTCAACTTCAGATATAAACCAGAGAGAACGCTATAGTCGGGTGCCCAACTAACAAATACCCGTTACTCAGCTAAAGGGAGTGGAAGGGAGATGTAGCTATAAAACTTTGATCGAACAAATGGTCCGATTTGGAAAAAAAAACTTCTCAATATTGATAGGTATTGATAAACACAATAAAACTGCATTTTTACTTTTCTTTGGCATCAAAAAATCAACTGACTTTGCAATTTTTTCTATAAAAACTGGTTTGATGGATTTAATTCAAACCTTTCGTATATTATTATGGCAAAGCGATTGCATGAGCACTAGGGGGTTACTCCTACGTTTATAAGTTATTCGCATTAGATAATGACACTTGGCCGTATATATTCAGTAAATGACTTAGGCGTTCTTCTGGACCCGAAGCTTAAATTTGACCTCCACATAATGTCGACTGTCAACAAAGCTATGAGTGTTCTTGGGTTTATAAAGCGTTGGTCAAAAGAATTTGATGATCCTTATATAACCAAATTATTATTTACCTCCCTTGTCCGTCCTATATATATGGAATATTGTTCTTCGGTTTGGAGCCCACAATACCAAATGCACATTGACCGTATAGAGTCGGTACAAAACGGATGGATCAAAACGTAAGGCTACCTTCCTACCAGAGTAGACTATTAATGTTTAATTTACCGAGACTGGCAAATCGTAGAAAAATGCTTGATACTATTTTTATGCATAGTCTTATAAGAGTTGATATTGATTCTGTAGAACTTAAAAGCCGCCTAACTTTTAATGTTTTCGTTACTCTAACACGTAATTAATATCCTCTTTATTTGCCACGATGATCAAATTTTAGTCTGCACGAGCCCTTTCGCGCTCTATGTAATAAATATAACAACCTTTATCATTTAATTTGCATTTCAACTTCTATCCCGGTATTAAAAACTATAATATATTTTAACTCATTTTCATTTAAAGAATTTGCGAGTTGTTTTTTTTTTTGTCAACTTCAGATATAAACCAGAGAGAACGCTATGCCCCGACTATCAGATACCCGTTACTCAGCTAGAAGAATGGTCCGATTTGAAAAATGTCCTCTACATTTAGATAGGTATTGATAAGCACAATAAAACAGCATTTTTACATTTCCTAAATCTTTAAGGGTGACATCGTCGGGCGTTAAAGGCGATTGTGGGCGTTAGAAAAGGTGTGGCCCTCGGCTGAACTTGCGCTGCGTAGGAAGCCCAAGAATATGTGTGGGTAATCCCAACTTTCTAGCGTGTTTAGTTTCGGAGATCTCAACGTTCATACGGACAGAAAGACAAACATGTCCGTCTCGACTCCGCTAGTAACCCTAATCAAGAATATATATTCTTTATATACTTTGTATTCTTACCTACACCGCAAAGCCAAAGAATATGTGTGGGTAATCCCAACTTTCTAGCTTTTGTAGCTTCCGAGATCTCAGCGTTCATACATACAGACAGACGGACAGACAGACATGGCTAGATCGACTAGATCAGCTAGTGACCGTACCCCGATCAAGAATTTATATACTTTATGGGGTCGGAAACGCTTTCTTCTACCTGTTACATACTTTTGCACGAATACAATATACCCTTTTACTTTACGAGTAACGCGTATAAAAATAAAAATTATTTAAAATCATTTTAAATTTAGAAGTGGTAAATATGTAGAATCAAATTTGATAAAAATCGGTTCCCAACTTTTTAAGTTACCGTCTTCCAAGTCGTGGTTTCGAGAAAAACCCGATTAAGGTGCGTTGCGTCAGTCTAAACGCCCAAAGAGAATATAACTTTCATGAACTATGGGTATTCCCCAAAGAATTTTATTATTTTTTTTTTTTATCAATGAATAAAGAGTGCGAGGGAGATATAAAACTTTGATCGGGAATAACTTTTTAACGAATGGTCCGATTTGAAAAATTTCTTCTACATTTCGATAGGTATAAATAGACACAACAAAATTGCATTTATACTTCTTCGAAGTCTTAAAATGTGGGCGCCAGACACATTTTAAAATTATTTGTTTGCGATTGTGGGCGTTAAAGGTGGCGTTGCGCTCGGCTGAAATAAACCTGCGCTGCGTAGGAAGCCCAAAAATATGAGTGGGTAATCCCAACTTTCTAGCTTTTGTAGTTTCCGAGATCTCAGAGAGATCGGACAGACAGACAGACGGACAGACAGACATGACTATATCGACTCGCTAGTCGACGTCTAGTAACCCTGATCAAGAATATATATACTTTATATACTTTGTATTCTTAGCTATACCGCGAAACCTGAAGGTTATGGAACTAACTTTTAAATAAAATCGACGTATTTTTATAGCCGATACTATCGGCAAATATATCGGTGGCAAAGCGATTGCTGGAACAAAAAAATGAATTTTGCGGTGATCACTGTATCTCCGCCAAAAATGATCGGATTTCCATTCTGCTTTTTTATTTTGCATCAAAATTAAAAAAAAACCCGCCCCTGGGAAGCTCGTTTTTTATTTTTTTCAAAAATGCGTTTTTCATCTAAAAAAAATTCGACTTTTTGATTAAAAAACAAATACTTAAAGTTAAAAAATAAACAAAAACACTTTCCAGGGGGCGGGTTTTTTTAATGCAGAAAAATATGCGACTAGTTTGAAAACGATCGGTTGAGCCGTTTAAAAATTTTGATGATCACGGACTTTCAAAAGGTGGTTTCGAGAAAAACGCACTTAAACATGTAACATGCGAAACACACTTAGAGCACTTTAAAAAAAGCCGTTTTGCGGTGATCATTTTTTTCCGATTGATTGTATAGTCTTAAGATGTTAATCTACAAGAAAAACAAGAAAGGAAGCTAGCTTCGGCCAGCCGAAGCTTATATACCCTTGCAGATCGTTCTTATTAATTTACAATTCGCAATCCTATGGCAGCTATATAATATAGTCGTCCGATTTTTGTTCAATTTAATTCGAAATTCGGAAATATTAAAAACAAGAGGGAATGCTATAGTCGGGTGCCCCGACTATTAGATACCCGTTACTCAGCTAAAGGAAGTGCGAGATGGATATATAAAACTTGGATCGGGCATAACTTTTTAACGATTGGTCCGATTTGAAAAATTTCTTCAACATTTCGATAGGTATTAATAAACACAATAAAACTGCTTACTTACTTTTCCAAAATCACAGACACACACATTAAATCGTTTAAGACGATTGTGGGCGTTTGAGGGGCCGTGGCGCTCGTCTGAAATAAACTTGCGCTGCGTAGGAAGCCCAAGAATTTGTGTTGTTAATAGTTTCCGAGATCTCAGCGTTCATACGGACGGACAGACAGACAGACAGACGGACATGGTTAGATCGACTCGGCTAGTGATCCTGATCAAGAATATATATACTTTATAGGGTCGGAAACGCTTCCTTCTCCCTGTTACATACTTTTGCACGAATACAATATACCCTTTTACTCTACGAGTAACGGGTATAATGTCCTCATGTCCTAGAGCAGCGGTCGGCAGCGCCCTATTAAGTAAGCATAGGGTTTTGTTCTGCTCACGCTCTGCCCTCACTTATACTGTAAAACTGCGGTCTGCACACGCACACTATTGAGCTGCCCCGTGCAATTTACTCACACAAATATAAAACAAAATGTAATTGTATGTGTGTGCCGACCGCTGTCCTAGAGTATAAGAGAATACAATAATAACCAAAGAAACTATAATTTATTTCCTATTATTTTCCATGGCAGCTACGATTTTTTAAAAATTTTATCCGAAATTCAGAAATATATAAAAAATAATATTCCCAAGAGAAGAAGGTAAAATATTAAAAAACACCGAAGATATAATTTTTTAACACTCTTTTTTCCGATTATTCCTATGGGAGCTATAAGATATAGTTTTCCGATCCTGCTGGCTCCGACTTATATACTACCTGCAATAGATAGAAGACTTTTGGAAAAGTTTTAGCCCGATAGCTTTAAAACTGAGAGACTAGTTTGCGTAGAAACAGACAGACAGACGGACATGGCTAGATCAACTCTTCTAGTCATGTTGATCAAGAATATAATATAATAAGATCACCTTTCGCTGAAGATGGACGTGCTTTTTCAATCGCTCCCGAAAACGTTTTCGCCTATCGCTGAAATAAGTCTATCTTTATATCCCAACTTGGATTTTCTTATCACTTTCGATACGCCACTTCACTTGTGAAACGCCAACTTTAAATGTTGTTAAATCTTAAGAAATCAAAAAAGTGCCTCTATGCGCACCTCTTCGTTGGACATACCGCCGCTAGACTTATCGCTCTACTGCTCTCTTATCCGATCACGCCGCTTTTTCCCTTATCAATTTTCAATTACTCTTTAACCACACAAAAATGTCTTTACTTTGCTGTGCCAAGAAATGCGAATTTAGCGGCACCATCTCTGGTGATAACTACTTGATGTGCTGGCTGTGTGATAACTGCTCACATGTCAAATGTGGTGGTGGCGGTCATAACGGTAGAATCGGATATATTGTTGGGAAACGCAGACAATTTTACTGGACTTGTACTTCGTGCCAAAGCATTACCATAGAAATGAGAACCTTCATGAGGCAAACGAGATCTGGGTTCCAAAAGGTTCGGACTCAATTTAATGTCCTCTCTGACATATTTGGTTCCGTCGAATCTTCATTTCTATTCAACCCAACGTTGAACTTATTGCCGATAATGCACTGCTCTCCGAACCTCGTACGCCGTTGAACATCTCTGCTAAATCGATCACTATCAATTCATCTGAACCAGCCTTAACTAACGCCTCAAACAATGATAAACCCAGCTACAGCTGTTAAAAGTTTTAACTTAAAACTACTGCCAACGTTTCTGATTCCGCTGACGCCGATCGTACTCCACTGGATTCAACTTCCCTACATACTGAAGTTACAGATGTCGGTCGTGGCACCTCAACTTCCGCACCACGACCACTTATGGAATTCTCACCTTGCCGACCGTCCAGAACTGCTGGCAACACCAACGCTAGCGCAGATGTTCCCAATCTTGATGAGCTGCCGTTAATATCTGTTCCTCGCCCATCTCAATTACCATTGCGCTCAGTCAATCTTGGGAAAGCCACATTTGTGTCCCGCTTGTCACCTGATACTACGCCGGGAGCAGTCTGTGCTTCAAGTTAAAAGCTACTCCTAATAGTTTTATAATTAACAAATTTAATTTTAACCACAAGCGTAAAATTTCCTCATTTAAAATTTTCCTTCCCGACAGTCTCCTATCAGAAGCTTTGAATGCATTATGGCCTATTGACATTATTGTTCATGAATTTCTGCCTAAAGACTCGATCCAGACACCCAATCAAAACGCAGTCTTTTGGGTAAACTCAACCAAATTCACACTAACAGCGCGTCATTTGACTTTGATGCAATCTCTTTTACCGAAACCTGGCCTAACTCTTCCGTTTCCGACCATGAAATCTTCGTTCATGCGTTCTCTACTTATAGAACGGATCGTTTTTCTTTTGCTGGTGGTGTCCTTATCGCAGTAAACAACAATTTCTTCTCTGAGTTGTTTTCTGTTGCTAACGAGGTTGCTATTAAATTCGTTGCTGTAAAAGTTTGCATTGGCTCCACTTTCATCTTTTTGACCTGCTCATATATTCCCCCAACGTCAGATTCCACAGTATATTTAAACCACCTGTCTGCCATTCAGTTTGTGATGTCTTCCTTGGGTCATGCAGACCAAATATTTGTGATGGGTTACTTTAACCTCCCACATATTTCTTGGATTCCCTGTGATGACTCGAATCTTTTGGTACCTAACATTTGTCATGATTTTATTGATGGGATAACAGACATGTCCCTCGCTCAAATCGGAATATACATTTAGACCTCATGTTTGTGGGGGATGTCGCTCTTGCTACAGTTTCTAGAGTCAATGCAATTTCCCTTCCTGAAGATTCTTATCACCCCACTTAATCTATATGTGTTGAGCCTTTAAACCAATCTTACAAATCGAATGTACCAACCCCTTGCCCGATAAAATGTTTTCGGAAAACAGATTACGCTGGCATAAATATGCACCGTCTACAAACCGACGTTATATTCACAGATTTTAGCAAGGCTTTCGACTCGGTAAACCATTTACTGCTTCTTCTAAAACTTTCTTATTTGGGATTCCCAAATAACCTTCTGAAATGGATAGAGTATGAAATCGCACCCAACGAGTTCTCTTTATGAATAAGCTATCTTCCACTGTGGCTGTCACTTCTGGTGTTCCACAAGGCAGCCACCTTGGTCTGTTACTTTTCATTCTTTTTATAAACGACCTACCTCAAGTTATATCATACTCGTCTATTTTTATGTACGACGATGACGTCAAAATTTGTTTCTCCTTTTCCTAAACCATGCAAAATGCAAACTTATTACTTTCTACCGTTCCTCCCCGCATCTTGTCTCCTACAGCCTTGGCAATCACAACCTAGACCGCATTACCACCTCAAATGATCATAAACTATGCTAAAATGGTAAGCAAAGTCAAAGGTGTGTTAGCTTTTATAAAGCGATGGTCCAAAGAATTTGACGACCCGAACACTACCAAAACACTGTATGTAGCTTTAGTACGTCCGATTCTGAATTACTGTTTCTGTGTGTGGAGCCCGCAATATAAGGAGCCTCAGACCATTATCGAATCAGTACAAAAGCAGTTTCTGATCTTTGCACAGCGTAAACTTGGATGGGATTCTGAAAGACTACTACCATCTTATCGAGGCAGACTCAAATTAATCGACTTGCCGTCATTACAACACCGTAGAACTTGCAATGCCATAATGTTTGTCCATAAGCTTCTTTTGGGTCTCGTCGACTCTGAATCACTCCTTACTTAATTAAACGTCCCATCCAGATTTACTCGTTCATTCCGTCCTTTGCGCTTGCCTTTGTGTAGGTGGTATTATGCCCAACATGAACCTTTTCCCGCACTATATAACAACTACAAAAGTCTATACATCATTTTATCTTTTAAATTACCTATTAGCACTCTTCCGCCTAATATTTTAAATCACCTCGAATCGTTAGAATTGTAATAATTTAGAGTATCCCTAGTAAAGCATATGTTAGCAGATAATTGTTAACCAACTAAATAAATAAATAAATGTACTTTATGGGGTCGAAAACATATCCTTCACTGCGTAGCAAACTTCTTACTGAAATCATAATACCCTCTGCAAGGGTATAAAAACATTAATTCGTTCCGCTGCGCACACACACACGCATCATACATGTGAGATATTATTGAGTATTGTTTATTAATATTATTTCGCGGTGCACATATAACAATTGGCTTTTATTAAACTCTGGATAAATGCTGCTGCTTTCGGCTGCTTCGATTCTCTCCTGCTATGCTACTGCTCTGTTCGGCTGCTACTTCTCTTCTTCTTTTACTTCTTATTCTCCTTCTGCTGTTACTCAGCTGTACGACTTCTGCTGCTGTTAACCAGTGTGCCTTCAGTAGATCTGCTTGCCTACTCTCTGTTACATTCGGTCATCCTGATTAGTCATCAGTCCCTGATGACCATGCCTCCTCGTTGTGTACAAAAAAACTCCATAGTTTCATGTTATCATTGCTCGTGCTTGTATTTTTGGGTCCCTCGACGTCTGCTGCTTTTCGTACATTATAGCGTCCACCTCGTTTCACTTCTGTTATTTCTGAATTGCATCTACGGATGGCGACGAGATCTCCAAATTGCTCCTTATATTTTGTCTGGGCCTCCCGAATATTATCTTTTGCTTCTTGTCGCATCTTCTTTCTTTCGTCATCAAAGTTATCAACCAAGGAGAAATTGAAGTATATCGCTATCTGGTCTACAACGCATTTTTATCCAGATCAGCAGCTCAAATGGAGAACGCTTCGTAGATTCATGAACTGTGCCATTGATAGCCATCTGAACTCGAGGTACAAGCCTGTACCATCTTCCAGGTTACTCCGACGACAACTTTGAAATAATGTTTAGGAAGGATCGGTTTACACGTTCTATTTGTCCATTGCCTCTTGGAACTCCTGTGGTGCTCCATCGCTTACTATACGAGCTGGATTACCAAAGATGTCCGACCATTCCCGTTACTTCTTGAGGACTTCGTCTGCACCTGTTGTTTTGGTGGGATACATCCATACGAACTTGCTAAAGCTGTCAACCATCGCGTAGATGTACTTGTAGTGTTTTGAAGTAGCATCCATTGGTCCCAGATGGTCTAGGTGTATAGTATGAAGCGGCTCTGATCCTTTGTCGATTTGATGCAAAAATCCTTCTTTTTTGCCAAGCTTTTCGTTGTAGATTATACATTTCATACAGTTTCCTAGGATCTGCTGTACCTTCCCTTCTAGATGTGGGATCCAATAACTCTGCTGTATGGCATGCATTGTCTTTTGTACGGCAAAGTGGCCTGCACTGTGTGTCTCTCTTATTATCTCTCTCTACAGCGATTTCGGTATTGCTAACAGATCCGTTCCCTGCACAACCTTGTACACCAGACCAGCCTTTAATTTAAAGTTGTCATATGGTTTACTTTTTAGGATTTCGGAGACTGCTTTAATCATCGTATTTTCCTGCTGGGCTTTCTTGATTCTTGCTGTGACTTTCGACGATACCATCATGACATCAATTGGGTATCGACTCAGGCAATCCACGTTCTTCAGCCGCTCTTCTGGCCTGTGATCCACCATGAAACTGTAGTCCTGCAGGTACAGTACCCATTGGGCTACCTCTCGCGGAACATCCTTCTTGCTTAACGTTTGTTTAAAAGCGGCGCAATCAGTTACAAACTTGAAGTTGGTACCGATTATGTACTGACGGAATTTCTTGCATCCGAGAAAAATAGCTTTGGCTTCTTGTATATAGATATGCTGTCGAGCTTCAGACTCCGAGGTTTTCTTGCTCCAGAATAAGACCGGATGCAATTGTCCTTCATGCCACTGTAACAGCGTAGCTGCGAACGCATCCTTCGACGCGTCGGTGTGTATTTCGGTTTTTGCATCCCTTCGGTAGAGTCTTAGCACCAGCTCGCTCACCAATGCTTCCTTTAATATGGTGACCGCCAGCTGCTCGTTCAGACCCATTTTAATTTTAACGTCTTTTCGCAGCAAACTCGTTAATGGTTTTGCGATCAGTGAATAGTTTTTTATAAACTTACGGAAAACCCAGTTAACCCCAAAAACGACTGCACCGTCTTGATGTTTTGCGGCATTGGAAACTTTCTAATGGCTTTGGTTTTCTCCGGTCCTGGCTTAATTTCTCCTCCTCCAACTTCATGTTCCAAAAATGTTATTGAGGACTGCAGGAATCGACATTTCTTCCACTTCTCCATTTCTTCTGCTGCATCTAAAACTTTCTTTAGCTTTCCCAGGCATTCGTCGGCAGTTTCGGCGTGTATAACAATGTCGTCCATGTAAAGATCGAGAATGTTTTCATTTATGAGGTTTTGCAATACATGACCAATGAAGCGGATGAAGACTGTTGGCGAATTGCATAAACCGAAAGGCGCTCGATTGAATTCAAAGAGGCCCTCCTTCGTTATGAACGCTGTATACTTCTTGCTGCTTTCTTCGACTGGAACGTGGAAGAAACAATTTTCCAAGTCCATTATGGTGAAAATTTTACATTTTCCAGTTTTTCAAGCACATCTTCAACGATTGGAACGGCGAAGCAATCTTTTAGCACCACCTTGTTCAACTGGCGATAGTCCACGCAGACCCTGTTGCTTCCATCTTTTTTCTTGACGATGACTGTGCGGCTGGCGAAATTTGAGGATGAGCGCCGTATTATTCCAGCGTTCAGCCATACATCAATTTGCAGCTTGACTACATCAGCTTCGATAATAGCCACTCGGCTTGGAGCATGTCGAAATGGTGTTATGTTCATATCCGGTAAAATTTTCAGCGTGATCGGGCACACAGCAGTCTGTTTTTTTTTTTTAAAATTCTTCAATCATCGAATGGACGGTATTTCTGTACTTCGAGGGGACATCTGTACCAGTATTTTCTTCAATAACATTGTAGATACTTAACTGATTCGTGTTCACAGTTTCCTCCTCATTCAGAGGAGCATGTGATATTGTTTCCAAGTCCTCTTACGTTTGCAGAGCTTAAGGCGTTTTTCCTCGAATGCTACGTTTACGGCAGCCGTACCAGGGCAATTTTTCGACATGTGACCACTCTGATTGCAGCGGAAACACTTTAATGCAGCTTAGCAATCCCTGCGTAGATGTTCTTGGGATCCACAAGTGTAGCAGTGCCGTTTCCTCACATAGCTGTTGTGCTCATTGCGATCGGCTGTGATTCTTTCTTCTTCACCATCACATTCTCATCGATCTGACGCGTTCGATCGTAGATTTCGTATTTCTCTGTTAGCTGCTTGTAAGAACTGCATCCATACAAGGTTTACTTGTAATCCGTTTTAAGCCTCAATCCGTCGATAATGTACCGATTTACCGACTCCGTGTTTAATGTCCCACGAGCAGCAATGCGTTTCATATGTATCATGTATTCGTGGATGCTTTCGTTGTTTGCTTTCACTCGCACAGACAGCTGATTGTGAATTTGGGCACTGCAAAAACGATCGCACTCGAATTCCGTTATAAGTTGGTGACGCAGCTGACGGTACTTGTACAATCTTTTCCACTACCAGCTTTGTATCATTTTTTTTTTGTCAATTTCATCGGCGCTAATTTTCAACGTGAGAAGTTGAACCAAATCTTGGAGAGTCCAGGCGATTGTTTCCGCCTTCGTATTTTTCTATTTTCTCATCTGGTTGTTCCTTGTCGTTTGTCATAATAATTCTGTTGCGCAATACCTTTACCGGTAGTCTGCTTGCAAATATCGTTTTCTTTTTCTGATCTTTCCTCCTGGTTGTTGTCTCGTTTCCTCTGCTGACGGCTTTTGAGGAATGCGGCGCCAAACAGTTTTTTTTGTCTTGCTTTATCGGCTAATACTTTCTGAGACATGCGGATTGCGCATTTTATCACTTTTCACTGGCAATTCGCGACTGGTTGAGTAATTGAATATAACAATGAATATAACAATTGGCTTTTATTAAACTCTGTATAAATTCTGCTGCTTTCTGCTGAAACGTTCGGCTCCTTCGATTCTCTCCTGCTATGCTACTGCTCTGTTCGGCTGCTACTTCTCTTCTTCTTTTACTTCTTATTCTCCTTCTGCTGTTACTCAGCTGTACGACTTCTGCTGCTGTTAACCAGTGTGCCTTCAGTAGATCTGCTTGCCTACTCTCTGTTACATACATATATCTTTATTGACATTGCTTCGCATAAATATTGGCTTCCCTTATAAGGGTTGCGTAATGTGGATTCCAAACTCCCCGTTAGCTAAATTCCCAAGAGCTTTTTGTTACAAATGTGAATAAAATTACCTTTGCTACATTCTTAGGTAATTATTTAATAGATATTTACAAAGAAGTAAACAAAACTCGGTTTAAAAAGATTAAAAATGTATTTTTTGTTAAACAAAAATACGGAGAATAAGATCTAGTCAAAGTGTTCGCCTTCATATTTTTGGTGTGGGAAAATTTTTGATTGACAAGTAATGAAGCTATCTTAGGCCAGCCGAAGCTTATATACCCTTGCAGATAAAATAAATACCTATAGTTTAATACTCACTCGATCAGTGCAGTTCCAGGGATTTCAGATTCTGCCTATTTAAAATTTTGTTCATAAGTTGTCAAAAATCAAAACGCCTACTTCCTACAAAGTTACAATGAATTTTCTTATATTATTTTGATTGTTCCTATGGGAGCCTTAAGATATAGTTGTCCGATCCGGCTCTTACTACCTGCAATAGAAAGAAGTCTTTTGGGAAAGTTGTCATCGGACAGACAGACAGACGGACAGACGGACGGACGGACATGGCTAGATAAACTCGGCTATAGGTGCTTTATGTGGTCGGAAACGTCTCCTTCACTGCGTTATAAACTTCTGACTGAAATTATAATACCCTTTGCAAGGCACTATGGGGCATTTGACCACTTTGGTTGGCCAAAACCCGTTTTTGAAAAGTCGTTAAAACAAAAAATGTTGTTTGAGGATGTATTAACATAAGACCATTTAACAATGTTACGTTTACAGAAATCCGATAGAGGGCTCACCTGTTAACATAGCAGCTGTTAAAACAGCTGTTCAAAATGCAATTCTCCGGCTGTTGAATTTCGACGTTTTGCGTGCGGTTTTGAAGTGCTTTAAATTTGAATTTTCAAGCAATTTAAGTACTTTTTTTGGATTGGATTAGAAGAATTGTGATATTTACTAAGTGCTTAAACGGTCAAAATCAGACGGTTTTTTACTATAAATGAGTGTTAAAGCGAGTGGTCTTAACGGTACACTTTTGTTAGAAAACTAAATTTCAAATGGAGCAACAAAGTGAGACCAGCGGAGTCCACTTCTAAAACCTTTTGGGATTTTTAGATTATTTAATTGTTGTTAAAATGTATATGGTCAGAATCGCCACTTTTTCTGTAATTTGATTTGTTAGACCATAACCTCAAATTTAACACACTTCTATCGTTTGCACTGGTGGCTAAGGAAGTAAGGACTTCTCTGGCTTTAAATTATTATCAAAATAAAGTAAAAATACTTAGCTTTGTCCTTAACTAATTCAAGTGGACATTAGCGGCTTTAAAACGAAAGTTCCGCTACAACTTGAACAAAAAGTCGTACAAAATGTATAGTAATTTCATTCCTCTGCCCTCTTTTTGTGAACTTAAGGATATAGTCGTCCGATTTGTACAAAACTTTTAATATTATATTAGAAACGTAAATAATCACTATTTCTAAAGTTATGTGCATTTATCCCCAAAAAACAGCAAAGTTAATTTAATCGTTTCTATGGCAGCTATATGATATAGTTGTCCGATCCGGATGATTCTCATAGATAATATGCTTAGGGATAAAAAATGGATACTGGTAAAGTTTCACGTCAATATCTTTTGAATTGACCGAGGTATTAATATTGGCCAACAAAACTGGTCAAATGCCCCATAGTGCAAGGGTATAAAAATGCACAAAAGCATAGGAAAATTTCTTAAATTTTTTAAAATTCAAAAATTAATCTGGGTAAGAGCGAGACAATATTAAAAACTCTAAGAAGTTTAAAATAAGTTTAACAAACGATATGGTGAAAATGTAAATGTGATCAGGTAGAATTGATTCTGAATTTAATCAAATTCTTTAAGAATGTGTTGCGAAAAAAAATCTCTTTGTTTCTGTTTTTAACTTATGCAAATAATCCATAAGAATTTTAGGAAGAATTAAAAAAAATACATAGGCATTTTTTTGCAAGTTTTTGTATTTTTACCTGTTACTCGTAAAGTAAAAGGGTATATTGTATTCGTGCAAAAGTATGTAACAGTGAGTAGGAGCGTTTCCGACCCTATAGGTATATATATTCTTGATCAGGATCACTAGCTGAGTCGATATAGTCATGTCCGTCTGTATGAACGCTGAGATCTCGGAAACTATAAAAGCTAGAAGATTGGCATTTTGCATGCAGATTCTGGGAGCTCCTACGCAACGCAAGTTTGTTTCATCAAGGTGCCACAAACCCACAAACTGTGGCGCCTACAGTTTTGATGCTATTATGAAAATTGTAACTGATATGTAATTGGTTAGTCAATACCTATCAATTGGCTCAATAAAAGTTTTCCACGCCCACTCTAACGCCCACAAACCCATTAATGCAAAAACCTGTCGAGCGTCTACATTTCCGCCTTTCATGGCCAGTGGTACCAATTCCATAGAATAGATGGCGCCGTAGCCACGTGTTCAACACTGCTTGTGGTGCTGGAGCTCCCAGCTATAAAAGATTATTTTAACTATTTGTCCTTTAGGACACCCTCTGGTCACTCTAATTATGTTATTGCAAAATCTAAACTATTTTAAATGGGGCGCCCGAAAAACATACAATTTGACATATTTATATTAGAGTTGTTTAGCTGAGTACCGGGTATCCAATAGACAAGGAACTCGACTATACCGTTCCCTCTTTGTTTTATTCATATTTTTATTTTTACAAATGTTTTACTTACTCGGTTCATTAAAACGGCTCGTCGAATTTCACGTACCCCGTCGTACACCAAACGAGAAGCATCAATAAAGTCATTTTCATCGACATCTTTATTGGAGCTATTTTCAAGGGCTCCAACTGCTGCTCCCACACGTTGATCGAATTTCATCATTACTTGAAAAAAAGTATTCAATATTATTTCGAGTTAATTTAAAAGAAGAAGAAATTAATTATGTCTAAAATCGGCTAGGCTAAGTTTGCAGTTCGGAAAATGTATCTATCAGGGGTGTCATTGAAATCGATACCAACCAACGCAGAAACCGTTTTAACGTCAAGTAGACAACCAAAAAGCAAAAGCTTATGCTTTAAAATTGTGAATAAACCATTGCATCTCACAGTTCAAGAGTTATTTCAATTCAATCTTTATTTTCAATTTTTATTATAAAAGTTGACAAATAACTCTTATTTGTTGTTTTAAAAATTGACAAATAAGAATTATTTGTCAATTTTTTTGAATAGGTTAACTCTATCTATTGTCTTTTGTTAAAAAAAGTAAAATCTCAATTGGATTCAAACACATTTTTCACATCCGATCGGAAGAAGATGACAAATTCGCTTACACACAATATAAGAAATATTAAGAAAGTAACTCTTTGCTTTTTTCTTGCTTTCTGTTAAAAATGAATATCCTAACCTTAAAAGAAAACTTTAAAAATTTTGTCTTTGATTAGTAATTTTCCTTTGCTTCTTCCATGGCGGCTTCTTAAAGGTGGCTCTTTTCTTCGCCTTTAAAAAACTTTAAAAACATTAATTACAAATACATATAGGAAAAAAATAAATTTTATTATTTCTTAAATTGGTAGAATGGCACTTTAAGACTTAATTTAATTTAATTTTAATTAATTAAACTATTTTGGACCTTATACCAGGATGACGGCACACATCTTCCTTGTGCAGTAGATATCTTTCATTACTTTTTGTTTTGTTTTTTTTTCAAAATCATGTTTTCCTCAACTGCGGATCGTAAATCTCAAATCATTTTTTAAAATTTTTCAAAATTTGAGGTCCCGTTTCTTAAAAGTCTTGCGTCTGAGAACTTTTTGAAGAACGCAGTTTAATTTGGGAATTCGTAACGAATTCAAATTTATCGCATCCAGCGAGGTAAATTTAAAAAGCAATATTTTTGTAACACAGTGTTATAATATGCAGCAGAACAGAAATATTTGTTATAAAATTGTCCACTGTCTACAACTTCTTTATGTTGAAATTTGTGTGTGTAAGTATTTTGTAAGGAGTTAAATAACTCTGCACAAATAACGCCAGGAATAACTGCATGGAGACCTGCCAGTTGCAAATTACGCATCTACTTCGCATAGTAACGGCAACGCAGGAAAAGAGAGTTTGAAGCAGTTAAAGAGAGAGTGGAGAGATGTTTGGAGAGTAAGAGGAGAGAGAGTTGGCAAAGAGAGTTTAAAAAGATCGCGAGATTCGGAGCGGAGAGAGACGTTGGAGCGTCAGGGCGAGAGACGAGAGAGCCTAGGCGTGCCGTGAGCGAGAAATGAACGGTACAGCGCCGCACTTTGGACTTTAGTGTGGTACCGTGCGCGGAGGGCGAAAGGTCAAACAGTAAAACCACGGACTTTGGACCCTGGATTGAAGAGAAGAAAAGGAGAGGCCGAGGATTAACGGAACCCGGAGGCCTATATAAGCGGGCCCAGCGCTGGAAGCGGGACCAGTCATCGAGCAGTCAAATGCAAGATCGCTACGTCAAGACGTTCGGTACCAAGCAAGTCTCCGAATTGAGACACAGGTAGCTGAGGTCCTTCAAGGCTACACACGGCGTAGTCTGCAAGATCAGCTGTAATACCGATTAGTCTAGCTGCGTCGGCTGTAATACAGATTAGTGCGGATACGTTGGCTGTAATACCGACTAGTCTGGCTACATTGGCTGTACTACCGATTAGTCTAGCTGCGAAGGCTGTAATACCGACTAGTCCGGCTGCATTTGCTGTAATACCGATCAGTTGAGCAGGGATCAGGCAGACTTGGCATCGGCATCACCACCAGCAGATCGTGGGGCACAGGCAGCGGATCTCAACGGAGCCACACGGAGCAACGCAGCAGCGAGTCGCGCAGGACAAGCATCCAGGGACCGCGCCAAGAGCCGAGCTTCACAAAAAACAAGAAGAAAGATACACATACACAAGACACACACACATCAAACTTTTAAAAACAGTACTACTATTTTGACCTCAGCTGTATACTTTTATGTTTTTTGACTATGTTTCTAGATTTGGTTTCTGCCTTACAAAAAATACTAAAATTATTCTAAGTATGGGGTTTGAAAGATAAAGAGTGTATCTTTTAAAAACTTTAACATCGAATCAAACCATGCATCCGTTTGCCTCTGAGATCTCTGGAAAGTTGGCCAATTTCAGAATTTTTCGAACTTTGAGGTCCTTTTGATAAGAATCCTTGCATCGGGGAACTTTTTGGAAAACGCAGTTTAACTTGGGAATTCGTAATGAATCTAAAATTATAGCATCCATCGAGGTAAATTTTTGAAGCTGCTTAGTGTTTTTGTTGTTATTATTATTTAATTCAAAATTCTATAACATTAAAAAAGAGTCATGAAGCAGAAGAGAAGAGAATACAATAAAAACCAACGGAGCTATAATTTCATTCCTATTAACCCACTCATTTTTGCTATCGTTCCTATGGCAGCTACATGATATAATCGTCCGATTTTGATAACATTAAATTCAAAATCTAGAAGTATTTAAAAAGTAATATTCCTAAGAGTATGAGGGATCATATCAAAAAACACCGAAGCTAAAAACTAGAAAAAGAAGCTGAAAAACGCATTTTCAACTATCGAACATCAAAAAAAATTCTTAGAAATAAAAAATCGACCTTTAATAATAAAAATAAAATGGAAATCAGATTAAAATAAAACCGAAGAACGACATTTTGTTGTCATCGATATATTTACCGATGGAATTGGCTATAAAAATTATTGGATGTTATTTAATGACACTTAATAATATACAAACAGTTTGAATTTTTCCTCCTTCTCCAATAGTTATTTTGGCTTTCGCCAACATTTGCTCTCTGGCATCAAAATGCTCATCAATAACTTACAAAACTTAATAATAGTCTCAAAATTGACTTTTAACTATGCAAGATATTTTAAAAGCGACAAACAACATTAAGATCAACAAATCAATATGATCGGAGCAGCGGTTTAAAGTTTTTTAATTAAATTTAAATACGATCCCAAATAATGGGAGTTTGGAAGATTTATTTTTATACCCGTTACTCGTAGAGTAAAAGGGTTTATTGTATTCGTGCAAAAGTATGTAACAGGTAGAAGGATTACCTATCGATATGTAGAAGAAATTTTTCAAATCGGACCATTCGTTAAAATGTTATGCACGATCCAAGTTGTATATATCTATCTTCCTCGCATTCCCTTTAGCTGAGTAACGGGTATCTGATGGTCGGGGCACCCGACTATAGCATTCTCTCTTGTTTGGTTTATGATTTGTCGTTTTTTATAGAGTACTTTTCATTTTAAACTAACCCTCCCCTTCCTAGCTCTAGCTCTCTTGGTCTCTAGGAGAGCTGTCGCTTTTGCAACAAAATGAATTAGATTAGTGTAATAAATTACTAATATAGCTAACGTGTCAGAGCGCAGTAATCACCGCAAAACGCCTATTTTTAAGTGCTCTATGTGTGTTTTACACGTTACATGTTTAAGTGCGTTTTTCTCGAAACCACGTTTGAAAGTCCGTGATTATCGGCATTTGTAAACGAATCAACCGATCGCTTTCAAACTTGTCGCATATTTTTCTGCATAACAAAACCCGCCCCTGGGAAGAGTTTTTATTTATTTTTTAACTTTAAGAATTTGTTTTTTAATCAAAAAGTCGGATTTTTTAGCTAAAAAACGCAGTCTTGACTCTGGAAAATTTTTAAAAATTTTCAAAATCAAAATTTAAAAATCGTGCGTCCCAGGGGACGAATTTTTTAATTCTTAAGCGAAATGTAAAAGCAAAATTGAAATCCGATAATTTTTGGGCGGATATACAAAGATCACCGCAAAACGCCTTTTTATAATATTTTAATTAAATGTTATTTAAATAACACTTAATAATATACAAAAGGTTTGAACTAAATCCATACATTACGTTTTTATAGAAAAAATCGCAAAGTTAGTTGTTTCTTTGATGCGAAAGACCGAACCCAAGATTCTCGATTCTTAGTGACCCAATCGAAGATAATGCTGCCACTCAAACAACTACGGCCATGAAACCAAGGCCACCACCCATTTATGTTCGTCACGCAAATTGTGCTGAACTAGTTAAAAACATAACTGAACAAATTGGTGCTAACACGTTCTATGTCACTTCCATAAAAAGAGGTAACATAAACGAAATAATAATTAAAGTGAACGACGAACAAGATTATCGATCAGTGGCCAAATACTTTGATGTATGATAAATAAATTACTATACCTCCCAACTTAAAGGCAGCAAAGGGCTACAAGAAAGTTATTAAAGGAATCGAATCAACGGTTCCAACCATTGAAACACTAGCTGGCCTTAAAAAAATGGGTTTTTTTATGCCAAAACGGCCGTAAACATAATAAACAGAAACAAAATTCCCCAGCCAATGTTCAAGACAGAAGTGACGCCTGAAAATATGCCCCTAAATTAATATTAAGTTCACCCAATTTTCAAGGTTCAAAACCTATTGCAACATAGTCTGCGTTGTCTGCGGATGACCAATCTGCCAAAAGATATAGCAACTGTGGGGAAAACCACACGGCCAACTACAGAGGTTGCCATATTTATAAGGAGATGAAAAACCGCCAAACCCAAACCCGGGAGTCTCTTTTGCCCAGCCGCTGAGCTACAACAACGGGTCTTACGCTTTAGTTCCAAAACCGACATTTGAACATACCACTCCAGGATTGTTGGAGCAACAGGCATCGTAAACACATCCCAATTACTTAGTGGAATAGAATTAATACTTGCAACTATAACAAAAACAATGGGAGCAATACAGCAAACGCTGCAGGAGCTCGTGCGCACTCAAAATCTCCTCCTGGAGATTTTTATCAAACAAAAATCTGCTTAGATGATTACTCTTAAAATATCTTTCTGGAATGCGAATGGCATTTCACAGCACAAATACGAGCTCATAAAGTTCCTTGATCATTATGACATTGACGCCATGCTCATATCAGAGACTCACTTAACAAATAAAAACTATCTTCATCTTACTGGCTATACATTTTATTCGACAAATCATCCTGATGGAAAGGCTCATGGAGGTACTGGAATTCTGATAAAGAATCGCATTAGGCATTACGAGATGCCATCATTCGATACGACTTATATCCAAGCGACAACAGTACACCTCGAAACCCAAAGGGGCTACCGAAACCTAGCCTCTATATACTGCTCACGGCGCTTCTCTATTACCGAAGCAGAATTCGTAAACTTCTTTGATGTATTGAGCGACCGCTTTATAGCAGCTGATGACTACAATGCGAAGCACATCCGCTGGGGATCTCGACTCATCAACCCCAATGGAAAACAACTTTACATCGCGATAATAACTCCACGAAACAAGCTTGACTTTATTTCTCTGGGTAACCCTACATATTGGCCAACTGATCCAAATTAGAAACCTGACCTGATTTATTTTGCTGTCACAAGAAGAGCGCCGCAGGCTTATGTTCGTGTGGAACACTTGTCAGATCTATCATCAGATCACTCGCCCATCTTGCTTAACCTCTACGACCATCCTCAGGTCACAGAGCCCCCACACTCTCTAACCACTGGTAAAACAGACTGGCTTAAATATAGAAAGTAAGTAAGTACCCATATTGATGACTGCCCAAACATTTCCTGTGAAGCAGACCTCGACAATTCAGTTGAATTCAGTTATTGCACAACATTCCACGCAACCTCTAACATCTAATAAACCATTTAACAGCAGACGTGTTTCTAGGCACATCGAAGAACTGCTGTACAATAAGAGAAGGCTTCGTCAAGAGTGGCAAACCCATTAATCCCCAGCCTCCAAGGAGCGCCTAAAAATAGCCAACTACATTCTTCGTAAAGCACTAGAAGATGAGAAAAATAGAGCTTAACTATCCTTTATGATGCAACTCTCAACCATCCTCAGGTCACAGAGCCCCCACACTCTCTAACCACTGGTAAAACAGACTGGCTTAAATATAGAAAGTAAGTAAGTACCCATATTGATGACTGCCCAAACATTTCCTGAGAAGCAGACCTCGACAATTCAGTTGAATTCAGTTATTGCACAACATTCCACGCAACCTCTAACATCTAATAAACCATTTAACAGCAGACGTGTTTCTAGGCACATCGAAGAACTGCTGTACAATGAGAGAAGGCTTCGTCAAGTGTGGCAAACCCATAAATCCCCAGCCTCCAAGGAGCGCCTAAAAATAGCCATCTACATTCTTCGTAAAGCACTAGAAGATGAGAAAAATAGAGCTTAACTATCCTTTATGAAGCAACTCTCAACAAATAGCAAACGATATCCACTGTGGAAAGCTAAATCAGGCATATGTCCACCAATAGAAAGTGAATCACCCCTATACACGCAAACAGGAACTTGGGCCCTCTGCAACGAAGAGAGTGCAATACATTTGCCCATCATTAAGAAAATGTCTTCAAACCACTTCCAGCAACGAATAGCTTTGTGCTGCCAATAATCACCAATCCTGAATCTAGCCCGCAAATTAAATTCCATCTAGAATTTACAAGAGGCATAAAGTCCAAAAATAATTATAGAACTGCCAAACTGTGCAATACTTATTCTAACCATAATATTTAACAGCATGATGAATTGGAGATATTATCCTTAACAATGGAGGAAGTCTGTCATCACAATGATCCATAAAGCCGGAAAGGACAAATCCCAGCCATCGGAAAGGCCAAATCCCAGCCATCGAAATAAAGACCAATCAGCCTTCTGCCGTGCCTATTAATGATATTTGAAAAGCTACACCTCAATCGCATCAAGCATTACCTACAGATCTACCGACAACCACTCTTACAACGACCTCAACCATTGCTGATGATATTGCCATCCTAAGTCGGTCTAAATGTCCTCTTAGAGCAACGCAACATCTAGTAGATCACCACGTGCTTCTAGGACAAAGGCTTGCAGACTGGCGCATAAACGTTAATGAACAAAAATGCAAACATGTTACTTTTACCCTACACAGGCAAACCAGCCCTCCACTAACCTGAACAACATTATTATGCCACAAACAACTGAAGTAACATATCTAGGAGTCCACATGAATAGACGAAAGCCAGCAATCTACATTGGCTTATTAACGCCCGATCGGCACTAAAATTAGAATACAAGGTACTTCTGTATAATGCAGTCCTAAAACCAATTTGGACATATGGCTCCGAGCTATGGGGAAACGCATGTGCCAGCGACTGAGAAATAATCCAGAGAGCTTAATCAAAGATATTGAGAACTATAACAGGAGCACCGTGATTTATACGGAATAAAATATTGATAAAGAACTAAACGTTGGCTTACTAATCTGGAACACTAGCTATACACGACTCCGGCGAAGAGACCTCCCCACCCAGCAACAATAGTTAGGTACGATATTCTATACAATTAATTTGTAATTAATTTAAATATATAAACTAGATTAATAAACAAATAAAACAACAAACACTAGCTGTCATAACCCGATATTTGAAGTTAACCCAGTAGAAACACGTTTTTGCAGTAATCGGGTTACTGGCTCACTCGATAGGTCACCCCACAATGTGGGGCCCACATAGTTTGACTATACTATTAGACGGCAATCGGTAGACGGTAGTGTGAACCTTTTTCACCATCTTCCACTAGATAACCCTAGCACGACAAAGTCAGTGCGGATCTATTGGGTTCCCAGCAACCAGGGCATCGACGGCAACGAGACAGAACGGAGAACGAGCCCGTTTCCCTCCGAACAGTACAAAGCGCCCTGGAGGAATACAAAGACTTGCCGAATATCAAGAACTATGTGCAAAGAGCGCAACAATAAACTCAGCCAGTATGTACTGCATCTACCACGGAAGGCCTGCAGACTGTGAAAATCCTTACAGGCCACTGTCTGGCCGCATCACACGCAACCACACTAGGAATACTTAACAGCCGCACCAGCAGGAAATGCGATAAATCCCGATTCATCGCCCCCGGGCTATCGACACCTCGGTGTCCCAGTGCTGGCATCACTTGAAGACGCCTCCAGCAGGGAACCAGGCGAACCTCGCCAAAAACACCTCGACCCTTGTGGACACAAAAATATCTTAACTTATCTCAAGGCTCACACACATCAAACTAAGGACCATATTGGCTTATGCGTGGTCCCGTCCGTGAGTGCCGTCCGGGTTAACCTAACCTTTCAGTTCCTTCGGCAAAGTTAAACTGTGGCATTAAAGCTTTAATTTAAAACAAATATCACACAAATTTATTCAGCGCGACTCGAGATATACATAAAAACACGGACATACCAAAACCAAATTTTAAAATAAAATCTTTAAAAAAAATGAATGAAAAAAATTAAATTAATTTTACTGTAAACTAGTGTTATCAGCGTTGCTAAGCTAGTATTCGCTACAGAGAAATGCGATGCTTCAGATGCTAAAAAACTTTTTTAAAATAAAAACATAAATTTTAAAAAGTATATATAAAACCAACTTTGTATGACGCTTTAAAAAGTTTTACCCTTGGTTTTGCACCTTAAACTTTATCTATTTTTCATTGCGTACCTTTTTTCTAAATTGGAGTCTTTATTTGTACACGCAGATAGTGCATTTGTATACCCTTGCAAAGGTTATTATAATTTCAGTCAGAAGTTTGCAACGCAGTTTCCGACCACGTAACGTATATAATTAATAATAAAAGAAATAACATTTAGGGAAGCGGTCGGCAGCGTCCTATGAAGTGAGCATAGGGAATTGTTCTGCTCACCCTCTGCCTATACTGTAAAACTGCGATTTGCACACGCTTCTTTACACGAAGATATGCAGCTTTGAAACACGAGCAACACATACTGTATATCTCAGCAACATTCTGTTTTTTTTTCGTAATATTAAGAAATGTAATAATTAGACATAGGATTATATGTTTTTCTGCATTTATGATCCAAACACCGCCAAATTTTGGATTTAGGCACTATATAAAATTTGTATTCGATGTCAATATGTCGATAATATGCAAAATATGTCGAGAATATGCAAAATAATTCGTATATGTTATTATGCCTTATATGGTAAGAGTCTTTCTATAGGTTCCTGGGAACTACTATACATAAACAGCTACAACGGGACACTATATCATAAAACAATGGGTCAGGAAAACAATTAGTGTATTCAACTGCGTTGCAAACGTTTAAAAAGTGGCCTACAACACCCCAGCCTATGAATACAAATCTGTTGTACTTGTGTAGAAACAATGATTTAAAATAGAGGTATTAAATACTACAAAAATACTAAACAGTCGGGTTTGAGTCTATGGTGATGATAACCTAAAATCCGATTGACGCTTAAGAATTCGAGTGTAAATTTTGTTGCTCACTTAAATAAATGGTATTGTTAAACGATGCAGATATAACTTCTATAGGCCAAAGAATTCGCGTTTTATTTTTGGTTTTTTTATATTTAATTGAGGGCTTAGATAAGTCAGTAAGGAAATGACAGTCTTGACCAAGAAATTGGTCAACCGATCAGCTGAAGAACTCGCGGCTTAACCAAATTTTTGGTGAAACCTAATAATAATGACAATAATACCAGTAATGTCTGTCCTCAGCCATTTAACGTCAAGAAGTCGCGAACTTCTCATATAAAGTAAAAGGGGGGATAATTTTATGTACATATGTCAATTTTATTTTAGGAAAAGCCTCCCTAGCATTTCTTTTTCCTCAAAATTCATCAAGCAATACAAAAAAAATTAAGGTAACCTTTTCTTGTACGTCAATACCTTGCAACGATTTAAAAAAAAAGGTCGTTCACAATTTTGTCTGTCAAACTTAAAAATTGTACACTTTTGCAACGCAATTGAATACCTTAAATAAGTTACATTTTTACTGAACTGCTGCTTGTTTCTATTTCTTAACGTATAGGATCAACAAATATATTATTTTTATTACCGCCACACAATAAGTGGATCCAAATGAGGGGATTCGCGTATGGTGTGGTTTTATAAATATATGAAAAGATTTCACTTTTTTCAAATATGTTTAATCGAAAATTATGAAACAAAACACTGTTCTGAACGAGACACAGATTTAGTGTTCTATGGTTTTTACAATAGTGAATGAGGAAACTATACATAATTGTAGTATTGATTGCAATATGTGACCAAAATTTGCTTTTGGTTTTTAACTATCAATTCTGACAGGACTTGCAGGAATAAACCATTATTTTAGCTGGTTACCTTTCTTTTTAATTTTCGTATTTTCTTAGCAATTGTATTCAAAACAAACGCTCTTGTTAATGACTTTATATATTTAGGGGGGGGATACATATAAAACTGGATATTTTTTCACGTTTTTCCTAATTTTTTTTAACCAATATGGGATTGTGCTCGGATTTCGTAACTTGGCATGTAATTACATTGTAGTATGCACACATATTAAATATATATATCGAGCACCCACTGTACCAAGAGTACAGTGTTTATACAATTCAAGGTCTCGGTCATCAACATAAATACCCGAAATACAAACCGCTCGCTGTGCCTTGGCCTGCACGCTGAAAGTGCAAGTGTCAGCATAATTGCAACACGAGCGGACCTCATGCATGTGCATATATCTCCGCGCTCCGGACTAAGAGAGCATAGCTATATACTTTAGAATATAAGAATATAGAAGGCCGTCTCTCCGCTGGCGCTGTTGGCAGCGCCGCTACGGGACTTAGACCTTTTTACCTCCTAAGTAAATTGGGCTCGACAAGAATCTCTGACGAGCTTGGAGCGGCAACAACGGCTGCTCCTATAGCCCAAACTAAAGTTGTGAAAAACTCTATTAAATAAAATTACAACATGAATAAGAACATTACATACAAAGAATCTTATTATTGATGGCGGGAAGATAACACCTTTTTACAACATTGTTTTTATATAATTTTAACAAATTTTTATTTTTTTTAATATCGTTCAAAATGCCGGCCATGAGAATTTTTTTTCAGGTTTATAAAAAAAAAAAGGAGGTCAGCTGCGGATCGTCCACAGATCGCTGTGTAGATCCGATTTTTATGAAACCAAGTTTATTTTGTTAGGAAATAATGTAGAAACTGTCTGAACCTAACTTATGCCATTTCCTCACTGATGTACATACTGTAGTATTTTTTCGGTATTAAAAAAAATGCTATTTCGTGTCCGCACGGGACAGCATTTAGCATTTAGCATTTCTCATTTAGAAAATAAATGTGCTTTGCTTTCAAATTCAACATATATGTGCTTACCTGATGACATTTTAGTAACGGTTTGCCTTGAATATTTTTTAAATATTGCGATGGGCATTTTGTCGATAGTCCAAAACTACTCTGATATTTGGTACTGATACTACTCTGATATTTAGCATTTATTGACGAATGCTCTTTTCTCCCACCTCTAGAACCACTTGAAAATATATGGGAAAAATGTAACATATACCAAAAAATGTCTAAATGCTATATTCAGCTCTGGTGAGGAAAGGGCATAACATAGAATATCACAAAAACTCTGGTAGTGGCACTCTTTCGAAGTCAAAAATTGATTTTTGTCCTATTTTTGTTGTTTTTTTTTGCCTAACAAAAAATACTTAAATGTAAAAATAAAGTAGGTTCAGACAGTGAGCATTTTCATTCCAAACATTTCTGTAAAAGCAGCATGATGATCGAAGGATTACTTTTTGAGATACACGATCCGCAGCTGAAGAAAACATGGTTTTGAGAAAAACGCGTTCAAAGTAATGAAATATGTATCAACTTCTCAAGGAAGGTGGGTGCCGTCATCCTGGTATAAGTTCCAAAATTGCTCGAATTTCTTCGTGAAACTTGAATGACACATTCTTTAAGAGTTATTCTACCAATTTAAATATTAAAAAAAAAAAGTTTGTATTTTTTTTCTATAACCGTTCTGGCAACGCAACTGAATACCCTAACTGTAATGTGAATAGCCTATATGTATGAAATTTTGACTTTAAATCTATACATGGCTATCACATCCAAAATCATGTTTAGTATTTAATTCTAGTCTCTATTAGTGCTTTTAGGTTTTGAATTTAAATGTTCTACTCTCCGAAACCCAAAATTAATACATACCTTGCTCTCGAAGAACTTTAACGGCTTCTAGTACTCGTTTAGTATAAATACATGGTTCGTAATTATCCATTTCAGCTTCAACGACGTTACAAACTCGCGATGAACGACCTTGAATTGCTCCAGCAGTTGCGCGCAAATCCCTGGCATCACCAACTTGTAAAGCCATTACACACTTATTTACATCTTCAAGTATGTGGTTTTCTGATACCGCCAAAAAGTCGTCAATGGTTGTTATATCGTCCACTGCTTCGGTTAAAATACGAACCTGCACCTCCCAAGCCTGCCGATAAGTAGTCATATTTTCTTGAGCTACTTTAGAATTTGGTCGGACAGTCAAAATAGAGGCTGCATTTATTACTTGAGGACAAAGACTTTCGATTTGGGCAGCAGCATATCGCACCATTTTAACACCATCTTCATTGCTAGACATGCTACATACTAGATTAGCTACTTCAACAAGTTTTTCAGCGTGCTTAGTAAAAATCTCGGCTTTTTCGCGAACCTTTTTTTCATTGCCTGTCTTGGCAGCTTCAATTAAATCTATCAAAGGAGTTGAAGTCTCCAAAAACGAATCCGAAACATGATCAACAACAGCCTTTCGTAATTGCCTTCGTAGGTCACGAGTTTTTCGACACATTTGATCAATTGCTCTAGAAAGTCCTGGGCTGTTATCTTTTTGACTCATCTAAAAAAAAAATTATACTAACAATTTCGGTATCTAAGGCAAAGTACTTACGTTTGACATATATTCGGAGAGCAGATCTTGTAGGGCTTGTCGTACTGCGTTGCATTCGGCCACAATTCTCTCACGTCGTTCGTCTCTAGTACAGTCTGCATCTGCCATTAGTGCAGCTGCACTAATAATACTCTCTAAGCGTTCTTCAAGCAATTGACGTGAACGCTTCTCACTATAAGTCATAGGATCCATAACAATTCCTTCCTGCATCATCCGTATAAAAAGAGTAAAAATAAATATTAAATGTTAAAACACAAATAGAATATAATTCGGCACGCGGAATTATATATTGCACTTTATTTTTAGATGTAACCTAGAAAGAAAGCTAGCTTTGACCAGCCGAAGCTTATATACCCTTGCATATCATTTTTATTTTTCTTGCAGATTTGTTTATATTTAGATTATACAAAAAAAGTTTTAAGTCAATGGGACAAAAACATTATAAGTTATGCAAAAAGTAGAATTCGTAAGATTTTACTAAAAAAAAATGTTTTCTTAATAATAATATTTAAAGTTAATAAATAAAAAAAAACTGCGTGTTTTTTCTATTCTAAAGGAAATTTAATAGCTGAATGGAAATCCGATAATTTTTGACGCAGATACAGTGAGCACCGCAAAACTCCTTTTTTAAAAGTGCCCAATGTGTTTTACATTTTACATGTTTAGTGCGTTTTTCTCGAAACCACGATTTGAAAGTCCGTGATCATGGGCATTTTTAAACGGCTTAACCGATCGTTTTCAAACTTGTCGCATATTTTACTGCATAAAAAAACCCGCCCCTGGGAAGATTAAAAAATGATTTTTGACTTAAAATTTAAAATTTTGTCAGTAAAAATGGCGAAAAGACTGTTGAACGATGATAAAACATGAACTCCATAAGGAACCGATAAGAGTGACGTGAAACGATTGTTGCGACGTGTTTTCATAGAGAAAAGACGAGGGCTTGGTAAAAAAAAATCGATATTTAAAAAACTAGAAATGGCTCTAACTTTTTACAAAATCCGATTGTAACTATCTATTTAGCGTATATATTAAAATTAAAGTTAGTTTTTTTTTGTGGGGACCATGCCTAAAAAATTTTTTATATGAAAATTTGTTTTTAGGTAAAAAAAAAATTTGTAAATGGTTTTATTGTTAATTTTTTTTTTTTAAGAAGTCATAATAAGGAATAAATCTAAAAGACACGGAGTTAATCGGACTACCACAACCGGAGATAAAGGTTTTCAATGAGAGGGTACCTTTTCAAATTTGACGTTTTTTGGCAAACGAATAAAAAAATCTTAATAAAAAAATTAATTCTTTCGGCCAAATTCTGATACAGTGTTTACTTATTTTCCGAATAGTACACGTAAAAAAAGTTTAAGGCAAATAAAAATGTCACCCAAGAAAATGTGTTCGGTTTGTAAAATAGCCTACCATATTTCTAAATTTTTCGTTTCTCCTACTGCACTAGCCATTCCAGCCCCGGTGCTTAACTTTGTGCCTCCAGCCTCAGAGCGCGCAAAACTGTCCCTGGGCTCTATCCCTAGGGACAGTGTATTAAGCCAGCAACATCCTCAACTATGGCTTTGCAAATTCCACCAAATTACATGCCAATAAATCCAGTTAATCCAGCCAGATCCGAAGTCCATAATCTTCCCTCCACTAGCTTTAATAGTATTCAAAATCCGTCAAGGCCTTATCCAAGCGTCCAGGTTGCACATCCCTCGCTGCCGTGTCCTTAAAGGCAGTCGAAGCTAAGAAAGCTATCTTTGTCACTCGGCTTCGTCCTGATACCACCTAAGATAAAGTTAGGGGACATCTATGTGATATGTTCCAGGTCTCTTCCGACAATTTCACAATTTACAAGTTTTATTTAAAATTATTCTTCCGAAATCATTATTAGTTAGTGCATTAGGACCTGGATTGTGGCCAGTTGGCAATGTACTTCATGAGTTTATCCTCTGATAAAAGTTCTTCGCTTCCAAAAAACTAGATTTCATTTTGCACAATCAAAATGTACGTGGCCTTCTCAGCAAGCTAACTAGTTTGCAATGCGAATTCTTCAACTAAAAAGAGTTAAGACATCCGAATTCTTTAGGTAAATCAATCCGCGAATTCTTCAGGTCAAAAAATCCGCGAATTCTTCAAGTCAAATGAATGACGAATGGTGAGAATAGTCACATAACTGAAACATTGATTCGTTTAAAATTATATCTCAACTTTGACCATGATATTTTGTCAGCTCCGGAATACTTCTGCAAAAGCGATTCGTACTCGGTCTCTTTACTGCGTTGCAAACTTCTGACTGAAATCATAAAACCATCTGCAAGGGTATAAAAATTTAATCCAATCATACATTGGTCTTGTCACTGAAGACAACATTCCGTTCTATGTGCTAAACTCAACTAATATGCTCAACATAATTGACCCTATATGTCACGGTCTTAACGAAAAAAGCGGAAAAAACATTATTTTGAACGGAAGCAAGTACAAGTTTGTTAGACTTGAAATAAATGAAGAATGTAAAAATCGACTGCTTTCTTTAAAAATAAATAGCGCAACGCGGTTTGTTCAAAATATATTCGGCATCAGTGCTCGATTCATCAGCAAACAAGAAATAAAATCGCGAATTCTTGGAATCGTGGAACTCAAAGGAGCAGGTTCAAGTACATCCCAAAATCTCGCTAGAGAAATTATAGCTATTTTAGACAAATACGAACTAGCCCTAACCCAAGTTGTATGAATTACATCGGATAATGGGGCCAATATGTTGAAAACTTCAAAAATTTTATCAGAAATGCATATGAGCGATAATGATATTGACGAAGTCTGTATTGAAGAGAACATTAAGTACACGAAGAAAGTCGACCTTTTGAAACAACAGAAAATTTGTATGTGCACTCTATAGAACAAAAAATGCAAATATATGAGTGTATTTGTTAACCTGCCGCAATTTTACCAAACACATTCGGAAGCAATCAAACGGTTACCTTAATTTTTTTGAACTAAAAAATAATAAATTACCTTAATTGGATTGTCCAACTAGATGGGGATCAACATATAATATGATTGACCTACTCAATAAAGCGAATGCTATATTAGGCCCTATGAAACTGTTGAAAATAAATCCACAGACGACTATTTCGTTGTGAATGAACAGTTATGGGAGTTCATGGACTCCTACGTTACAATTATGGATCCACTGCAAAAAACGATAGTGCAGTTTCAACAAGTAAAATTGACTATGGGAATTTTTATGCTCAGTGGCTGGTTTGCAAGTTGTCAACGAAACAGATTTTAGGCAACCAGCGCTTTAAGTAAAGAATCAATTCTTTATACGATTGGAAAGATGCTTCTTGAAAGTATGGTAGTAAGAACAAAAACATTACTATCAAATGTTGGCTTCGACGCTTGCTTATTCTTGGACCCAAGATTTCATCATATTCTGGACGGCTCACATAAGGAAAGAGCAATTCATTTTCTAAAGAAATTAGGGGCACAAATTAAAATCCACAGCCCCATTCCAAATTTAGTATCATCAAATAATTCAATGGCTTCGGATACTGTACATGAAGGAAGTAATTACGATCTTTTAGACGACTTTTTAAGTGCTAACATTTTTCCGAATAAGTCAACTTTTTGTGTCACCCCCGTGTATTTTAACACCAGAGATGGAAGAAATGTAGGGGGTAAATGAGGTTTTGTCCCTTCCGCTTGTATGGAGAAACCTAATGAAAATTACATATTTTCCAGTGGAAGTGAGAAGTTGGTTTTTAGTGTACTGGAAATCCTTTTTTTTTTAGCAGGCAGTGGTGAGGGGATAGATAAATTCGGAGCGCTAAATGGTGTGTGTTTCTGAATAGCATCAATTTCAGGCCACTTATGCGCTGTGTGATTTCTGTGTCATCCCGATTGTACTATTTTTTAACAAAACAAGAAAGGAAGCTAGCTTCGGCCCGCCGAAGCTTATATACCCTTGCAGATCATTCCTATTAACTTGCAAATACATCAAATTTAGATTTATTTGCAATCTAAATTTTAGCTGCTTTCGTATTATGGTAGCTAAATAACAAAGGCGTCCGAATTTTGTTAAATTTAATTCGAAATTTTGAAATGTTAAAGAAAAGCTATATCCCAGAAAAAAAGAGAATTTAATAAAAATCAACAAGGATATAATATTTTTCCATTAATTTCCATTAAATTTTCTGACTGTTCCTATGACAGCTATATGATATAGTCATCCGATTGTTTAACAATTTAATTCGAAATTCAGAAATGTTTAAATAATAACATTCCCAAAAGTTGTAATATTTCAAAAAACACCGAAGATAGAAGAATTTTTTTCGTTTTTTTTTTCCGATCCTTCCTATGGGAGCTATAAGATATAGTTGTCCGATCGGTTCCGACATATATACTACCTGCAATAGAAAGAAGACTTTTGGGAAAGTTTAAGCCCGATAGCTTTAAAACTGAGAGACTAGTTTGCGTAGAAACGGACGGACAGACGGACAGACGGACGGACAGACGGACAGACGGACGGACAGACGGACATGGCTAGATCGACTCGTCTTGTCATGCTGATCAAGAATATATATACTTTATGGGGTCGGAAACGTCTCCTTCACTGCGTTGCAAACTTCTGACTGAAATCATAATACCCTCTGCAAGGGTATAAAAATCAGCTACTTATAATATTATTCTCACATTTAAATTTATTTGTTAATATTTTTAAAAAACGTAAAAAAGATATTAATTGTTGTTATCTAATAAATGAAATATAATAATAATTATTGTAACCATAATAATTACACTGTGCAGCATTTTTAGTGCTTTTTAAATTTACCTCAATGGATGCTTTATGGATTCGTTACGAATTCCCAAGTTAAACTGCGTTTTCCAAAAAGTTCCCCGACGCAAGGATTCTTAGCAAAAGGAACTCAAAGTTCGAAAAATGCTGAAATTGGCCAACTTTCCAGAGATCTCAGAGGCAAACGGATGCATGGTTTGATTCGATGCTAAAGTTTTTTAAAAGATACACTCTTTATCTTTCAAACCCTATACTTAGAATAATTTTAGGATTTTTTTTAAGGCAGAAACAAATTCTAGAAAACATAGTCAAAAACAAGAGAGAACGCTATAGTCGGGTGCCCCGACTATCAGATACCCGTTACTCAGCTAAGGGAGTGCGAGGGAGATATATATATAAAATCTTTGATCGGGCATAACTTTTTAACGAATGGTCCGATTTGAAAAACGTCTTCTACATTTCGATAGGTATTGATAATCACAATAAAACTGCATTACTTTTCCAAAATCTTTAATGGTGTGGGCGTCAGACACCTTTCAAAAAATGGTTTAGGGCGATTGAGGGCGTTAGAGGGGGCGTGGCACCATTTTGAAATAAACTTGCGCTGCGTAGGAACTCCAAGAATATGCATGCAAAATGCCAATCCTCTAGCTTTTATAGTTTCCGAGATCTCAGCGTTCATACGGACGGACAGACGGACAGACGGACAGACGGACATGGCTAGTTCGACTCGGCTAGTGATCCTGATCAAGAATATATATACTTTATAGGGTCGGAAAAGCTTCCTTCTCCCTGTTACATACTTTTGCACGAATACAATATACCCTTTTACTCTACGAGTAACGGGTATAAACATAAAAGTATACAGCTGCGGTCAAAATAGTAGTAGTGTTGCCGCCCTGTGTATTTAAAAGTTTGTTGTTGTAATTGATCTTTTCCTGATAATATTGTATTGATTATAATTTTACTATTAAACTAATTGGATAAAAAAAGTTACAACATCAAACTTTTAAATACACAACACTACTACTATTTTGAACGCAGCTGTATACTTTTATGTTCTTTGACTATGTTTTCTAGAATTTGTTTCTGCCTTAAAAAAAATCCTAAAATTATGTAAAGTATGGGGTTTGAAAGATAGAGTGTATCTTTTAAAAAACTTTAACATCGAATCAAACCGTACATCCGTTTGCCTCTGAGATCTCTGGAAAGTTGGCCAATTTCAGCCTTTTTCGAACTTTGAGGTCCTTTTGCTAAGAATCCTTGCGTCGGGAAACTTTTTGGAAAACGCAGTTTAACTTGGGATTTCGTAACGAATCCAAAAATATAGCATCCATCGAGGTAAATTTTTGATGCTGCATAGTGTTATTGATGATTTTCATTTATTTTACTCAAAAACAAAACTCAGATGTCTCACGGCATGAATAAGTGTGCCAATTTGATTTAAAATCCATGTTACGCGACCCCAAAGCTACAAACTGGATTTCGTAAAATATTCCAGAAATAATACACATAATAATAATTAAGATAATGAAATTAAAAAAAATTGTAGAGTAAAGCCACGATCAGACGATCAAATTTATAAAGGATTGCCATTAACTTACAAAGAAATCAATTATTGATTTTAAACATTATTTAAAATTTTGTATGAAATAAAATAATTTGATCGTCAGATCGTGGCCCACGCCATTTTCTAAATGTTGTTAAATTATAATGTTCAAATTGATAACACTTGAATTGGCGAAAAATACCTAATATGCCTATAATATACGTAATCTTTAATGATTACGGTCCCTGAAAAATATTATTTAAACGAAATATTTATTCGCAGGCAAGGTATGACCGTAAGTTACAACAAAATTATGTCCAATTTATGTCTTTTCTCGGAATGTTGGTATTATTAAATACATGATGCCCGGTCACATCAGTAAAAAATTCGTGGGAAAAGTAAAAATAGTTAATTTAAATCTAAAAAAACAGGAAAAAGGTGAGTGATAAAATAAATGTTGTCGTTGTTGAAGTTAGTACCAAAGATATTTTCGCTATTAATAAATAAAATCACCTCCAGATGCTATTTTCAACACAAATTCTGAATTTCAGTGTCACTTGAAATGTTTTTAATCTTCACCAGTGGTAAATGGTGTGCGGTGTTCATTAAATGGTTGTATAAACTTAGTTGTTAAACATAATCAAAATATTACATTTATTTCAGCCAGGCCGATTGAGACTTCTTGGGACCAGAACTGTTGCGCCTGCATTTGCCATATTTCATTTTTTCTTCTCATAGTTTTTGTTGTAGATACCCGACATAAAACAGCTGATCAGAGGGTAGAAGATCGGCCATGGAATAATTTCTGGAGAGATCCCTTAATTTTGTACGGAGATGTAATAATGGTAAATACTCTTATTATTATTCCTAGTCTACATTCATATCTTAATTAATTTTGATATTTTCAGAAGACAGCCTTACAAGACATGGATACCTAAGACCTCCATTCGGCCAAGCGAAAACCGGGAATGCTTCAGACATTAACAATTTTTAATTCAAATGCTTTTATTGTAAATATTATTAATAAATACATGTACAAATATTACATGAAAATTTTTATTGTGGGAAATCCGATACTGCAAAGCAGTGGAAAACCAAAACTGGGAGCGTGTGGAAAACCAGATATTGCAGGTAGAGGAAAACCATAGCTAAGTACATATGGAAAACCTAATTTGCGGGAAGGAGAAAAACCAATGGTTTTTGCCCTGCATTCTACTGCCAGAGATCCGCATAGAAACCTCATTTACCCCTTTCTTTTTTGTGTAAGGGTTGAAGGAGGTTTTGTCCCTTCCGCTTGTATGGTGAAACCTAATGAAAACAAGAGAGAACGCTATAGTCGGTTCCCCGACTATCAGATACCCGTTACTCAGCTTAAGGAAGTGCGAGGGAGATGGCGATTTAAAACTTTGAACGGGCATAACTTTTTAACGAATAGTCCGATTTGAAAAATTTCTTCTACATTTCGATAGGTATAACTAAACACAACAAAATTGCATTTATGCTTCTCAAAATTTTTTTTAAAAATGGGCGCCAGACAAATTTTTAAATTGTTTGTGGGCATTTATGGAAATTTAAAAGCTGAATGAAAATCCGATAATTTTTGACGCAGATACAGTGAGCACCGCAAAACTCCTTTTTTAAAAGTGCCCAATGTGTTTTACATTTTACATGTTTAGTGCGTTTTTCTCGAAACCACGATTTGAAAGTCCGTGATCATGGGCATTTTTAAACGGCTTAACCGATCGTTTTCAAACTTGTCGCATATTTTACTGCATAAAAAAACCCGCCCCTGGGAAGATTAAAAAATGATTTTTGACTTAAAATTTAAAATTTTGTCAGTAAAAATGGCGAAAAGACTGTTGAACGAAGATAAAACATGAACTCCATAAGGAACCGATAAGAGTGACGTGAAACGATTGTTGCGACGTGTTTTCATAGAGAAAAGACGAGGGCTTGGTAAAAAAAAATCGATATTTAAAAAACTAGAAATGGCTCTAACTTTTTACAAAATCCGATTGTAACTATCTATTTAGCGTATATATTAAAATTAAAGTTAGTTTTTTTTTGTGGGGACCATGCCTAAAAAATTTTTTATATGAAAATTTGTTTTTAGGTAAAAAAAAAATTTGTAAATGGTTTTATTGTTAATTTTTTTTTTTTAAGAAGTCATAATAAGGAATAAATCTAAAAGACACGGAGTTAATCGGACTACCACAACCGGAGATAAAGGTTTTCAATGAGAGGGTACCTTTTCAAATTTGACGTTTTTTGGCAAACGAATAAAAAAATCTTAATAAAAAAATTAATTCTTTCGGCCAAATTCTGATACAGTGTTTACTTATTTTCCGAATAGTACACGTAAAAAAAGTTTAAGGCAAATAAAAATGTCACCCAAGAAAATGTGTTCGGTTTGTAAAATAGCCTACCATATTTCTAAATTTTTCGTTTCTCCTACTGCACTAGCCATTCCAGCCCCGGTGCTTAACTTTGTGCCTCCAGCCTCAGAGCGCGCAAAACTGTCCCTGGGCTCTATCCCTAGGGACAGTGTATTAAGCCAGCAACATCCTCAACTATGGCTTTGCAAATTCCACCAAATTACATGCCAATAAATCCAGTTAATCCAGCCAGATCCGAAGTCCATAATCTTCCCTCCACTAGCTTTAATAGTATTCAAAATCCGTCAAGGCCTTATCCAAGCGTCCAGGTTGCACATCCCTCGCTGCCGTGTCCTTAAAGGCAGTCGAAGCTAAGAAAGCTATCTTTGTCACTCGGCTTCGTCCTGATACCACCTAAGATAAAGTTAGGGGTCATCTATGTGATATGTTCCAGGTCTCTTCCGACAATTTCACAATTTACAAGTTTTATTTAAAATTATTCTTCCGAAATCATTATTAGTTAGTGCATTAGGACCTGGATTGTGGCCAGTTGGCAATGTACTTCATGAGTTTGCTCGTAAAGAACTATCCTCTGATGAAAGTTCTTCGCTTCCAAAAAACTAGATTTCATTTTGCACTATCAAAATGTACGTGGACTTCTCAGCAAGCTAACTAGTTTGCAATGCGAATTCTTCAACTAAAAAGAGTTAAGACATCCGAATTCTTTAGGTAAATCAATCCGCGAATTCTTCAGGTCAAAAAATCCGCGAATTCTTCAAGTCAAATGAATGACGAATGGTGAGAATAGTCACATAACTGAAACATTGATTCGTTTAAAATTATATCTCAACTTTGACCATGATATTTTGTCAGCTCCGGAATACTTCTGCAAAAGCGATTCGTACTCGGTCTCTTTACTGCGTTGCAAACTTCTGACTGAAATCATAAAACCATCTGCAAGGGTATAAAAATTTAATCCAATCATACATTGGTCTTGTCACTGAAGACAACATTCCGTTCTATGTGCTAAACTCAACTAATATGCTCAACATAATTGACCCTATATGTCACGGTCTTAACGAAAAAAGCGGAAAAAACATTATTTTGAACGGAAGCAAGTACAAGTTTGTTAGACTTGAAATAAATGAAGAATGTAAAAATCGACTGCTTTCTTTAAAAATAAATAGCGCAACGCGGTTTGTTCAAAATATATTCGGCATCAGTGCTCGATTCATCAGCAAACAAGAAATAAAATCGCGAATTCTTGGAATCGTGGAACTCAAAGGAGCAGGTTCAAGTACATCCCAAAATCTCGCTAGAGAAATTATAGCTATTTTAGACAAATACGAACTAGCCCTAACCCAAGTTGTATGAATTACATCGGATAATGGGGCCAATATGTTGAAAACTTCAAAAATTTTATCAGAAATGCATATGAGCGATAATGATATTGACGAAGTCTGTATTGAAGAGAACATTAAGTACACGAAGAAAGTCGACCTTTTGAAACAACAGAAAATTTGTATGTGCACTCTATAGAACAAAAAATGCAAATATATGAGTGTATTTGTTAACCTGCCGCAATTTTACCAAACACATTCGGAAGCAATCAAACGGTTACCTTAATTTTTTTGAACTAAAAAATAATAAATTACCTTAATTGGATTGTCCAACTAGATGGGGATCAACATATAATATGATTGACCTACTCAATAAAGCGAATGCTATATTAGGCCCTATGAAACTGTTGAAAATAAATCCACAGACGACTATTTCGTTGTGAATGAACACTTATGGGAGTTCATGGACTCCTACGTTACAATTATGGATCCACTGCAAAAAACGATAGTGCAGTTTCAACAAGTAAAATTGACTATGGGAATTTTTATGCTCAGTGGCTGGTTTGCAAGTTGTCAACGAAACAGATTTTAGGCAACCAGCGCTTTAAGTAAAGAATCAATTCTTTATACGATTGGAAAGACGCTTCTTGAAAGTATGGTAGTAAGAACAAAAACATTACTATCAAATGTTGGCTTCGACGCTTGCTTATTCTTGGACCCAAGATTTCATCATATTCTGGACGGCTCACATAAGGAAAGAGCAATTCATTTTCTAAAGAAATTAGGGGCACAAATTAAAATCCACAGCCCCATTCCAAATTTAGTATCATCAAATAATTCAATGGCTTCGGATACTGTACATGAAGGAAGTAATTACGATCTTTTAGACGACTTTTTAAGTGCTAACATTTTTCCGAATAAGTCAACTTTTTGTGTCACCCCCGTGTATTTTAACACCAGAGATGGAAGAAATGTAGGGGGTAAATGAGGTTTTGTCCCTTCCGCTTGTATGGAGAAACCTAATGAAAATTACATATTTTCCAGTGGAAGTGAGAAGTTGGTTTTTAGTGTACTGGAAATCCTTTTTTTTTTAGCAGGCAGTGGTGAGGGGATAGATAAATTCGGAGCGCTAAATGGTGTGTGTTTCTGAATAGCATCAATTTCAGGCCACTTATGCGCTGTGTGATTTCTGTGTCATCCCGATTGTACTATTTTTTAACAAAACAAGAAAGGAAGCTAGCTTCGGCCCGCCGAAGCTTATATACCCTTGCAGATCATTCCTATTAACTTGCAAATACATCAAATTTAGATTTATTTGCAATCTAAATTTTAGCTGCTTTCGTATTATGGTAGCTAAATAACAAAGGCGTCCGAATTTTGTTAAATTTAATTCGAAATTTTGAAATGTTAAAGAAAAGCTATATCCCAGAAAAAAAGAGAATTTAATAAAAATCAACAAGGATATAATATTTTTCCATTAATTTCCATTAAATTTTCTGACTGTTCCTATGACAGCTATATGATATAGTCATCCGATTGTTTAACAATTTAATTCGAAATTCAGAAATGTTTAAATAATAACATTCCCAAAAGTTGTAATATTTCAAAAAACACCGAAGATAGAAGAATTTTTTTCGTTTTTTTTTTCCGATCCTTCCTATGGGAGCTATAAGATATAGTTGTCCGATCCGGCCGGTTCCGACATATATACTACCTGCAATAGAAAGAAGACTTTTGGGAAAGTTTAAGCCCGATAGCTTTAAAACTGAGAGACTAGTTTGCGTAGAAACGGACGGACAGACGGACGGACAGACGGACATGGCTAGATCGACTCGTCTTGTCATGCTGATCAAGAATATATATATACTTTATGGGGTCGGAAACGTCTCCTTCACTGCGTTGCAAACTTCTGACTAAAATCATAATACCCTCTGCAAGGGTATGAAAATCAGCTACTTATAATATTATTCTCACATTTAAATTTATTTGTTAATATTTTTAAAAAACGTAAAAAAGATATTAATTGTTGTTATCTAATAAATGAAATATAATAATAATTATTGTAACCATAATAATTACACTGTGCAGCATTTTTAGTGCTTTTTAAATTTACCTCAATGGATGCTTTATTTTTGGATTCGTTACGAATTCCCAAGTTAAACTGCGTTTTCCAAAAAGTTCCCCGACGCAAGGATTCTTAGCAAAAGGACCTCAAAGTTCGAAAAATGCTGAAATTGGCCAACTTTCCAGAGATCTCAGAGGCAAACGGATGCATGGTTTGATTCGATGCTAAAGTTTTTTAAAAGATACACTCTTTATCTTTCAAACCCTATACTTAGAATAATTTTAGGATTTTTTTTAAGGCAGAAACAAATTCTAGAAAACATAGTCAAAAACAAGAGAGAACGCTATAGTCGGGTGCCCCTACTATCAGATACCCGTTACTCAGCTAAGGGAGTGCGAGGGAGATATATATATAAAATCTTTGATCGGGCAGACCTTTTTAACGAATGGTCCGATTTGAAAAACGTCTTTTACATTTCGATAGGTATTGATAATCACAATAAAACTGCATTACTTTTCCAAAATCTTTAATGGTGTGGGCGTCAGACACCTTTCAAAAAATGGTTTAGGGCGATTGAGGGCGTTAGAGGGGGCGTGGCACCATTTTGAAATAAACTTGCGCTGCGTAGGAACTCCAAGAATATGCATGCAAAATGCCAATCCTCTAGCTTTTATAGTTTCCGAGATCTCAGCGTTCATACGGACGGACAGACGGACAGACGGACAGACGGACATGGCTAGTTCGACTCGGCTAGTGATCCTGATCAAGAATATATACACTTTATAGGGTCGGAAAAGCTTCCTTCTCCCTGTTACATACTTTTGCACGAATACAATATACCCTTTTACTCTACGAGTAACGGGTATAAACATAAAAGTATACAGCTGCGGTCAAAATAGTAGTAGTGTTGCCGCCCTGTGTATTTAAAAGTTTGTTGTTGTAATTGATCTTTTCCTGATAATATTGTATTGATTATAATTTTACTATTAAACTAATTGGATAAAAAAAGTTACAACATCAAACTTTTAAATACACAACACTACTACTATTTTGACCGCAGCTGTATACTTTTATGTTCTTTGACTATGTTTTCTAGAATTTGTTTCTGCCTTAAAAAAAATCCTAAAATTATGTAAAGTATGGGGTTTGAAAGATAGAGTGTATCTTTTAAAAAACTTTAACATCGAATCAAACCGTACATCCGTTTGCCTCTGAGATCTCTGGAAAGTTGGCCAATTTCAGCCTTTTTCGAACTTTGAGGTCCTTTTGCTAAGAATCCTTGCGTCGGGAAACTTTTTGGAAAACGCAGTTTAACTTGGGATTTCGTAACGAATCCAAAAATATAGCATCCATCGAGGTAAATTTTTGATGCTGCATAGTGTTATTGATGATTTTCATTTATTTTACTCAAAAACAAAACTCAGATGTCTCACGGCATGAATAAGTGTGCCAATTTGATTTCAAATCCATGTTACGCGACCCCAAAGCTACAAACTGGATTTCGTAAAATATTCCAGAAATAATACACATAATAATAATTAAGATAATGAAATTAAAAAAAATTGTAGAGTAAAGCCACGATCAGACGATCAAATTTATAAAGGATTGCCATTAACTTACAAAGAAATCAATTATTGATTTTAAACATTATTTAAAATTTTGTATGAAATAAAATAATTTGATCGTCAGATCGTGGCCCACGCCATTTTCTAAATGTTGTTAAATTATAATGTTCAAATTGATAACACTTGAATTGGCGAAAAATACCTAATATGCCTATAATATACGTAATCTTTAATGATTACGGTCCCTGAAAAATATTATTTAAACGAAATATTTATTCGCAGGCAAGGTATGACCGTAAGTTACAACAAAATTATGTCCAATTTATGTCTTTTCTCGGAATGTTGGTATTATTAAATACATGATGTCCGGTCACATCAGTAAAAAATTCGTGGGAAAAGTAAAAATAGTTAATTTAAATCAAAAAAACAGGAAAAAGGTGAGTGATAAAATAAATGTTGTCGTTGTTGAAGTTAGTACCAAAGATATTTTCGCTATTAATAAATAAAATCACCTCCAGATGCTATTTTCAACACAAATTCTGAATTTCAGTGTCACTTGAAATGTTTTTAATCTTCACCAGTGGTAAATGCTGTGCGGTGTTCATTAAATGGTTGTATAAACTTAGTTGTTAAACATAATCAAAATATTACATTTATTTCAGCCAGGCCGATTGAGACTTCTTGGGACCAGAACTGTTGCGCCTGCATTTGCCATATTTCATTTTTTCTTCTCATAGTTTTTGTTGTAGATACCCGACATAAAACAGCTGATCAGCGGGTAGAAGATCGGCCATGGCATAATTTCTGGAGAGATCCCTTAATTTTGTACGGAGATGTAATAATGGTAAATACTCTTATTATTATTCCTAGTCTACATTCATATCTTAATTATTTTTGATATTTTCAGAAGACAGCCTTACAAGACATGGATACCTAAGACCTCCATCCGGCCAAGCGAAAACCGGGAATGCTTCAGACATTAACAATTTTTAATTCAAATGCTTTTATTGTAAATATTATTAATAAACACATGTACAAATATTACATGAAAATTTTTATTGTGGGAAATCCGATACTGCAAAGCAGTGGAAAACCAAAACTGGGAGCGTGTGGAAAACCAGATATTGCAGGTAGAGGAAAACCATAGCTAAGTACATATGGAAAACCTAATTTGCGGGAAGGAGAAAAACCAATGGTTTTTGCCCTGCATTCTACTGCCAGAGATCCGCATAGAAACCTCATTTACCCCTTTCTTTTTTGTGTAAGGGTTGAAGGAGGTTTTGTCCCTTCCGCTTGTATGGTGAAACCTAATGAAAACAAGAGAGAACGCTATAGTCGGTTCCCCGACTATCAGATACCCGTTACTCAGCTTAAGGAAGTGCGAGGGAGATGGCGATTTAAAACTTTGAACGGGCATAACTTTTTAACGAATAGTCCGATTTGAAAAATTTCTTCTACATTTCGATAGGTATAACTAAACACAACAAAATTGCATTTATGCTTCTCAAAATTTTTTTTAAAAATGGGCGCCAGACAAATTTTTAAATTGTTTGTGGGCATTTATGGGCGATTGTGGGCGTTAGAGGGGGCGTGGCGCTCAGCTGAAATAAACTTGCGCTGCGTAGGAAGCCCAAGAATATGTGTGGGTAAACCCAACTTTCTAGCTTTTGTAGTTTCCGAGATCTTAGCGTTCATACAGACAGACAGACGGACAAACGGACAGACAGACATGGCTAAATCGACTCGGCTAGTGATCCTGATCAAGGATATATATACTTTATAAGGTCGGAAACGCTTCCACCTCCCTGTTACATACTTTTGCACGAATACAATATACCCTTTTACTCTACAAGTAACGGGTATAATTACATATTTTCCAGTGGAATTTTCCCGCTGGGTATATAAGGTACTCCCGTCGGTAGTAGACCGCTAACGACACTGATAGTACGTGCGAGTGAAAGGGAGATATCTCTCAAGCACGTTAACAGACTAAAAGCCGAACAATTAGGCAGCCGACGGGACCACCGCATATAGTTGTTTTAGGGAAAAGACCGTTTGCGATGACTTGGTCAGTCAATCGGTCTTTTAATAAGTCTCCCTGTGCGAGCGACTCTCGTATCTCTCATTGAACAATGTTCGTTAACAGGGCGTCTCACGAACAGCTCAACGTAAAGCGCTCAACAGAAAACAAAAACGAAAAGAAACGAAGTCTGCTGCGCAGAGAGAGAACGAATGGGCTTCATTTTTTTCGGTTGTGCTCGCGAGCAGAGCATAAGGAAAAAAACGGTCAACAGTTATTTGCATGTTTTGTTTGATATATAAGACAATATTTTCTTTCTCATTCTGGAAAAGCGACAAGTAAAAAACGGTGCCTTATCCAAATCACCTTAATTCCGATTTCAGGTATTCCTATCAGCTAGCCCACATAGACTCTATATACTGTCCTGTAATTGATGAACGTGATGTCATTCGCAACCTATCCTCGTTAAAGCTTTCTTATTCTCCAGGTCCCGATATGGTGCCCAGCTCCGTTCTAAAATATTGCACAGATCCACTTTCTGTTCCTATAGCCATTATTTTACAAAAATCTATCCATCTCTGCACCTTTTCGGCTGTTTGGAAGGAGTCCTTTAGTATACCAGTTCATAAGAAGGGCAGGAAGTCTGATAATACGAACTATCGTGGGATAACCAAACTAAGTGCTATTCACAAAATGTCGTTTAACTACAACTAACCTGCTAGAATTTACAACCTACATTAATAAAGGCTTCCTATCCTCTAATCAAACTGATGTCATTTTCACAGATTTAAGTAAAGCTATTGATTCAGTATGCCATGAGCTTCTTAATCACAAGCTGCGCCTTCTTGGTTTCCCTTCAACTCTTCTGATGTGGATTCAATCATACCTTACAGGCCGTTCCCAAAAGGTATATTTTTAACGATGTACTTTCAAAAATTGTATGCCTTTTGCATACGGTTTTAAAATTAATCAGGAACAAGTGAGCAAACTGAGTGAATTGACTCTTTAAGAAAAAAAAGAACAAGGGAACATGTTCACCCAAATGAATGGTTTTTACCCAACACTAATCTGTCAGCTCCGTAGTACTTGGTCGTTTGCTATTTATTAATGATCTTCCTCAAATTATCGTGGCCTCCAAAGTTCTTATGTATGCGGATGATGTTATGCATTGGACATCGCCTGGTTCCCACATGCAGCTCCAGCTTTATTTTAATAACCTTCAATCCTGGTGCCAAGCCAATAAGCTACTGCTTAGCCCAGATAAATATAAATCCATATCATTTTATCGTTTTAATCCAGCTGTGCGTACATACTCCATTGGCCAATCCGCGCTCGAACGCATTGAAACCGTTTTAGATCTTGGAGTCTTATTTGACCATAAGTTATTTGCTTTCATCAAACGTTGGTCGAAGGAATTCGATGATACATATATGTGTCTGTTAGACATTTCGCAATACGCGCAAGTTCAGGAAAGTTCCGATCAACTGCACGCGAGTGTGTGAAAACTACCTAGGTGAGCAGAAACAACTGCAAACGCAAGATCGACTCTAATCGTCTTGTGTGATTCCAGCAATCAACCCGGCAGCGCCAGACCTAGGTCTCGGCAGGCTGTGTAATTGCAGTTTGCGATCACAAATCTCGGCCAAATGAAATTGCCCACTACAACCGCGGGTATCAGTCAGCTAAGGGATTAAAACAGAAGAGTCAGGATACGAGATATTTTAAGGTATATGTAGTCAAGCTGGTGCACTAGTTCGGTTCCAATCTAACTCTCCCGTCCCGTCTAGTAACCTCAGGGATCATCCAATGCGAGGAGCCAGCTCGTGTTTGATCGGCAAATTGTGCATGATTGGGGCATCGTTTGGTTTGGAGCGCTGACCTACCCCAAGGGAGACACATTGGGCAGCACCCTCACCTCACAGTGGATACCCCTGCGCAACATATCCTCACATAGACTCGTGCTGCACATAACCTCACATCAGCAACACTCGGACACAGAAGCTCACGTCAACCAGCGATCAGCCATCTTTGCATATTTCGACCCTGTTCCGACTTTGGCGATCAGCGGGAACGTGGCGCTTCTGATTATTTATTCAAACGACCATTAACGGCTACCGAACACCGCACATGCTGCGTCCCGCCTAGTTGCGGTTATCTTTAACATTTTTGAATAAATTTTTAAATAATTTTAGAGTAAATTCCTTACGTAATGTGATTTAATCCCATACTCATATTCATTCCTTTTCTCATTCGTTGGCATTTAGTACACATATCAACCCATCTACTTATAAAATAAATTTATCCACGCAAATCACATCATTCTAGCGCTACAGTCATCAGGCCTGCAAACATCGAGGGAATGTTCGTGAGTAAACACCTTGTCTTGATACCTATATAACGTAACTAACCGAATGTAAAGTTTGAAAAAATATGAACACATCGACGGATGCTATATGTTGAATTCGTTTTCCAAGTTAAACTGCGTTTTCAAAAAAGTTCCCCGACGCAAGGACTCTTAGCACAAGGACCTGAAAGTTCGAAAAATGCTGAAATCGGACAATTTTCGGGAGGTATCACAGGCAAACGGATTCATGTTTTTTTTTATGTTAAAGTTTTTTAAAGTGACACTCTTTATCTTTCAAACCTCATACTTTACGATAGTGTTGGCATGAATAAATGCATCAACTTCATCGGTTCACAAGTTTGCGGCAATAGATTTTTCCGAGTCCATGAACTTACAAATCCGGGTCACTGGACTCATGTATCGTCAGAAGACAACCCAACAGACCTTGGGTCCAGAGGATGTTTAGCACAACAATTGAGGTAGAGTTTTTGGTTCTGTGGTCCGTCATTTTTGAAAACAGAACAAAAAACGTGGAAGCAACAAGCCAATCATATGCCAAATGGAGAAGACCCCGAGGGAAGGAAGATCAACACCCAGGTGCTGACAATAACTAAAAGCATTGCCTGGACAATTGAAATCAATCATCATAGATTTTTTAATATGTTAATAGCAGTCACGGTATGGATGCTGCTGTTCGCGAATAACTGCAGAAAAGGCAAACAACGAGAAATAGGACCAATAACTACAGAACAGCGGGAAAGAGCACTATAAGGAATATTACAACGAATACAGGGAGTAGTATTCCAGGCAACAATATCGCAATTAAAAAGGGGTGTGTAGCAGTATCAGATCCTTTACGATCATCAATCTGCTACGTGCGGGAGGACGACTAGAGAGCTCGAATTTGACGTTTGACAATTCAAGCATTGCGGTCCCCAAGAATTATTGGCAAATACGAGCGATTTTGCACAATAAACGGAAAACAGCTCGCTGAAGCAAATCATGAGTCTTTTACCAGCGGACCGAGTTTAAGCTTGGCTTGAATGGCAAGCGATATTATATTCTCGACCTCTCACTCCTTTTTCTTCCAGCCCTCCAGAGTTGGACTGAACGCTTCTCCTGATATTCACAACCAGAGAGATGGAGACAGACGATCGCGCATACCTTTTTAACAAATGGTCCGGTTTGAAAAAATGTTGAAATTTTTCAGTCACCTTTTAAAATTGTGAGCGATTGTGGGCGTTACAGCGTGACAGACAGACAGACGGACAGACAGACAGAAACTTGATTGAGCGGAAGTTCGAGGCAGAGACATGCAGAGCAGAAAGTGCTTGGAAAATCTGGCAGGCTGGCATTCTGAAAGTCAGGCACTCAGCCTGCCAGGGCAAAGACAAAGGTCTATTTAATGGTCGCTCCGTTGTATCTAGACAAGGAAATGTTAACCTTGCACGGCGACAAACAGATATTGAGATGAGATTGAGATGCCATTTTTCTGAAATTTATCGAGCCCCAAAAAATACATCAATGATGAAGCTCGCTGATGGCGATACTGCCATTTAATGCTCATTTCGGATGAAAAGTATCTTTGTAGCCCACCGTGACATCAGCTGCATCCATAAAACGATCATTTATGGCAAATTTATAATGTTGTAAGTGTCAACAAACTTGCTGTAACTATCTATAAAAGGTTGGACCAGCCACCCACTGTGTAAGCGAACGTCTGGGCAAGTGCCCCTTTGCTTGTAAAGAGACTTGGCCAAGTCTTAAATAAGAGTGGGAAGTCGGGCTCTGAATACATAAAGGGTAGTCGCGACTATGGGAATGCGGATAGAAGGGGGAGGGGGCTGACGCCGCAATGCCTGGGTCTCTGGTCACAGGAATGGCAGACTCGGCTCCTGTCATGTTGCATGGTCCTAGGCATTTTATTTATGCGTGAAATTATCCCAAATCTCAAAACTTGCATCGTTCCGTTCAATTCCGTTCTGTAGTCCTGTGCGAATGTATGGACCTTACTTCAACGCCCGGAAATTAAAACTTATTTATGGTCCTGATATTTTGTGTGTAAATAAAAAAATTTAAATATGTGAGTGTGGCCAAATAAATTGCTCAGAGCTATAAATTTGTGCAGCAAGCCAAGTAGTTCAAGAATTTCTGGCACGAGCATCATACCAGTATGTATGCAACATTTTGCACTTGATGAGCCAATTCCAATTCTTATACAGTAACAATAAAATTAAATACATAAATATTTTATTTTTCGTATTTTACTACATTTACTAAATATTTTAAAAACACAATTTATGACTATGCCTGTACAATATAGCGGTCCACATTTGTATGAACATTTTTATACAATTTATATACACAATTTTTTCTGCAAAACGCGTTTTACGGTTTGGGGATCGGGTTCAAAGTTTATCAATCATTGTTGCCTTTGTCCAGGAACCGTAATGTTTATGAAATATATTCTTTTTAAAATGATTAGGTTTTGAGTTTTTTTGTAACTCCAAAAAGAACACTAATCTCAGAAAAAAAACTACCTAAATTTTAGAAAATCACCATACTTTAAAAAATCGCCTTGCATTTCTAAAAAAAAAAATGTTTTTAAGTAAGAAAAGCTTACTCTGATTAGATTAACACCTTTTGTCATTTACTTTTTAGAAAACTTTCTGTTTTTCAGAAATTTTGCCTTGAAACTAAAACAGAATCGCCTTACATTTTAAAAAATCGGCCAAATCGGTAGCCTAGGGGACTAAAGCGTGTGAATTATATGTTACGTAAGCGTACAGTCGGAAGTGTATGTAAATTCTTTGCGTATTTTATTTTTTTTACTGATTAATATTTTACTCATTAACACACACATAAATGGCTAAAGAAGAGTATAAACCTAGAAGCCAAGAGAACAAAAAATGAATGTACTTTGTACAGCGCCTCATGTGATGCTTCCCTTGCGCAGCTAGTAGAGTGTTTAACTGCAAACTGTAAGGCAAGGGGTTCGACAAAGATGGATTTTTTAATGGAATATAGACCTTGCGAAACGTCCTCAAAGTTATCTTAAAAATTACATATACGACACGTATAACAGTTCGAATTTGGACGAAAGAAATCGTTTTCCCATTTCTAGTCTTGTCAAATTATTAATTATGTACATTGTACATAAACATATGTATACATTACCCACCCATGTGCTCAATTAAAGGAAAGAAAGAATTGATTCCCAAAGCAAGACTTTTGTATTTTTAGATTTTAGAATATTTTTTTGCTTGGTATTTAGAAAAGTATATATATTCTTGATCAGCATGACAAGACGAGTCGATCTAGCCATGTCCGTGCGTCTGTCTGTCTGTCTGTTTCTACGCAAACTAGTCTCTCAGTTTTAAAGCTATCGGGCTCAAACTTTCCCAAAAGTCTTCTGTCTCTTGCAGGTCGTAACCGACCGGATCGGACAACTATATCTTGTAGCTCCCATTGGAAGAATGGAAAAAAACGTAATAAAATTCTAGCTTTGGTGTTTTTTGAAATATTACTTTTGGGAATACTACTTTTTAAATATTTCTGAAATTCGAATACAATTTTTAAAAAATCGGATTATATCATATAGCTGCCATAGGAACGGTCGTAGAGAGAACGCTATAGTCGGGTGCCCCGACTATCAGTTACCCGTTACTCAGCTAAAGGGAGTGCGATGGAGATGGATATATAAAACTTTGACTTAGCACAACTTTTTAACGAATGGTCCGACTTAAAAAATTTCTTCATTTCGATATGTATAAATAAACGCAACAGACAGACAGACAGACAGACAGACAGACAGACAGACAGACAGACAGACAGACAGACAGACAGACAGACAGACAGACAGACAGACAGACAGACAGACAGACAGACAGACAGACAGACAGACAGACAGACAGACAGACAGACAGACAGACAGACAGACAGACAGACAGACAGACAGACAGACAGACAGACAGACAGACAGACAGACAGACAGACAGACAGACAGACAGACAGACAGACAGACAGACAGACAGACAGACAGACAGACAGACAGACAGACAGACAGACAGACAGACAGACAGACAGACAGACAGACAGACAGACAGACAGACAGACAGACAGACAGACAGACAGACAGACAGACAGACAGAAAGACAGACAGACAGACAGACAGACAGACAGAAGACAGACAGACAGACAGACAGACAGACAGACAGACAGACAGACAGACAGACAGACAGACAGACAGACAGACAGACAGACAGACAGACAGACAGACAGACAGACAGACAGACAGACAGACAGACAGACAGACAGACAGACAGACAGACAGACAGACAGACAGACAGACAGACAGACAGACAGACAGACAGACAGACAGACAGACAGACAGACAGACAGACAGACAGACAGACAGACAGACAGACAGACAGACAGACAGACAGACAGACAGACAGACAGACAGACAGACAGACAGACAGACAGACAGACAGACAGACAGACAGACAGACAGACAGACAGACAGACAGACAGACAGACAGACAGACAGACAGACAGACAGACAGACAGACAGACAGACAGACAGACAGACAGACAGACAGACAGACAGACAGACAGACAGACAGACAGACAGACAGACAGACAGACAGACAGACAGACAGACAGACAGACAGACAGACAGACAGACAGACAGACAGACAGACAGACAGACAGACAGACAGACAGACAGACAGACAGACAGACAGACAGACAGACAGACAGACAGACAGACAGACAGACAGACAGACAGACAGACAGACAGACAGACAGACAGACAGACAGACAGACAGACAGACAGACAGACAGACAGACAGACAGACAGACAGACAGACAGACAGACAGACAGACAGACAGACAGACAGACAGACAGACAGACAGACAGACAGACAGACAGACAGACAGACAGACAGACAGACAGACAGACAGACAGACAGACAGACAGACAGACAGACAGACAGACAGACAGACAGACAGACAGACAGACAGACAGACAGACAGACAGACAGACAGACAGACAGACAGACAGACAGACAGACAGACAGACAGACAGACAGACAGACAGACAGACAGACAGACAGACAGACAGACAGACAGACAGACAGACAGACAGACAGACAGACAGACAGACAGACAGACAGACAGACAGACAGACAGACAGACAGACAGACAGACAGACAGACAGACAGACAGACAGACAGACAGACAGACAGACAGACAGACAGACAGACAGACAGACAGACAGACAGACAGACAGACAGACAGACAGACAGACAGACAGACAGACAGACAGACAGACAGACAGACAGACAGACAGACAGACAGACAGACAGACAGACAGACAGACAGACAGACAGACAGTGGAAGGTAATGCCCTTCGGACTACACACTGCACCAGCCACGTTTCAAAGAGCTCTGGACTCAGTCATAGGACCGGAGATGGAACCCTTTGCACTCGCATACCTGGACGATATAGTGGTCATCGGACGTACCAAAAGGGAACACATGGAAAAGCTACAGGAGGTAATGAACCGACTACGCAAAGCAAACCTGAAGATAAATACAGAGAAATGTCACTTCTTCAAGGAAGAGCTGAAGTACCTAGGCCATGTGGTAAGCGCAAGGGGGATACACACGGACCCGGGAAAAATAGCCGCGATCCTAGACATGCCAAGCCCACAGACAACGAAGCAAGTACACAGCTTTCTGGGGGTAGCGTCGTGGTACAGAAGATTCGTTCCAAACTTCACGGAACTGGCACAACCACTATATAACTTAGTGAAAAAAGACACAAAGTTTAAATGGAGCGAGGACGCAGAACAGGCAACGCAACTCCTGAAAAAAACACTAACGGAAGCACCAGTTCTACTCCAGACGGACGCCAGCAACTGCGGATTAGGAGCAGTACTAACTCAAGAAGACGAAAACGGCGAGCACGTGATACGTACGCCAGTCGGAAACTCACAAAGACAGAGCAGAACTACTCAGCAACCGAAAAGGAGTGCCTGGCAATCCACTGGGGCATCCAGAAGATGAGGATGTACTCAGAAGGTTACCACTTCATAGTCATCACAGACCATCAGGCGCTTAAGTGGCTTAACTCGATAGAGAGCCCATCAGGACGGATTGCCAGATGGGCGTAGGCCATGCAGCCATACTCGTTCGAGATTCGCTACCGCAGAGGAAAGCTCAATGTCGTTGCGGACGCGTTGTCCAATGCCAGAAAAAGCCCGCGGAGCGGAGGTCGAAAAAGACCTCTGGATTAAACGGAAAATCATAGACTTGGAAAAAAACCCGGAAACATGGTCAGATTACGCGATAATCAACGGAAAATTATATAGACATATACCGTCATGGGCCACAGACGAGCACATTCAGCCGTGGAAACTATGCGTGGCTAGAAAACAACGAGAACGAGTACTGCGAGAAAACCACAGCGAAGCACCAGCAGGCCACCTAGGGGTGAGAAAAACAAAACACCGGATAATGGCACAATACTACTGGCAAGGAATGCACAGAGATATACAGCAGCATGTAAGAAGCTGCGAAACGTGCCAACGCTACAAAACATCTCAGCAACAAGCAGCAGGGAAGATCTTGTCAGAAATAGCAAAAGCACCCTGGGAAACGCTTTGCATAGACTTCGTGGGCCCACTACCGAGATCCAGCCACGGAAACAACATGTTGCTAGTGATGTTCGACAGGTTTACAAAATGGGTAGAAATTGCAGCCGTCCGGAAGGCAACAACAGATATCGTATTAAAGGTACTAAGGGAACAAGTCATATCACGATTCGGAACACCAAAAAAAAGATAATCTCGGACAATGGGGTGCAATTTACTAGCAACAAGTTCAAGGCACAACTACAGAAATGAGGAATTGATCACCAGCTGACAGCCCCATACACCCCTCAAGAAAACCCAGCAGAAAGGGCAAACCGGACGATTTAAACAATGATAGCACAATTCTCGGGAGCAGAACACACAAGATGGGACGACTGGCTACCTGAAATATCGCTGGCAATCACCAGCAGCAGGTCAGAATCAACAGGATATAGCCCGGCATACCTGCTGTACGGACGGGAAATGAGACTACCAGGAAGCCTGTTTGCCGAAAACACACAAGGATCAGGAATCGTGGAGGAGACAGTCGTACTCGGAGCCGTGGACGTGGCAGGTCCAGCTGGTTGCCGGAAGCCAACCAGGGCTGCCCCGGTGGACAGACAGGCACCATATCGAAACCCACGCTCGACGACACCCACCACAACAACACGACAATCGCTGGCGACCTCTACGACCACTAATATGACCACTGCATCAATACGGCAAACGGCGGCGACAACTACTATCAGGAACACGACCACAGCAGCAACACGGCAAACATTGGCGACAACAACGACCAAGAAAACGACACGGCAAACAACGGACAACGAAGCACGACCCCCCATGCCCAGGACAACGACCGGCACAAAAAGGCACCAACTGGCGGACTATCAGCGTCCCCAGACAAAATGGGTAACCCCGCGGCGGCTCTCTTCAATGGACTATCCCGGAGTGAAGCCGATCAATCTGTCGGAGGACAGTGAGGAAGAGTGGGAGCCAAAACCGCGGGGCCGCGAGGAGCACCTAAAACGTGTGGAGGAAGCCATCGTACGTCTCAAGGCAACCTGGCGGAACGGATACGCTGGTCACACTAATATATCGATAGTCAACTACCAGGTCTGGCCACACTAACCCGACCGATACTTCGATAGCCGAATACCATCGCTATATTAGAGACCCGATAACGAGGTATCGATAGCAGGATTCTCAGTATCGACCGATCTGGGCACACTCAACGGGGCCTATATAAGCAGAGGCAAGACCCCAGATAAGTCACTTGCGTTCCGACGACCTTCGAGGAAACATCAGCAACAAGGATAAATATCCGGGTAAGTGTTCTGGTAGATAATCTTGGTATTGGTGGTGGATCCGTAAGAGTGCGGTTTTAAATCGGCTCTACGACCTGGTGAGGATCACTGGCGTCCCGGTGTGGTTTCCTAGAAATCAGCCCAGATCGAGTCGTGATCACTGAGGCGGCCCGGTTTACGTCATTCAGGCCCACCTCAGTGAGTTCCCCCAGACGTCACGTTTCCGGCTCCCGACCCGGAAACGAAACGGATGTAGAAACGGCAGGTCGAAACTAACGATGCCCGGCAGACCGAAACTAACGATGCCCTACATTCCCGAAACCCACTAGAAATTCAAGTAGATCGTTTCCAACGACCCAGAACACTACGAACCCGACGTACACGAAGTACGCACGACGAAGCAGTTCACACTCGGCCATCCGCAGCGCCAACGCGATCACTCGGCCATCCGCAGCGCCAACGCGACCACTCGGCCCATCTGCCACGTCAACACGATCACTCGGCCCATCACGCAGCGCCGACGCGACCTCATGGTGCACACCACGAAGCAGTTCATCACACACGCTTCCGCAGCATCGGATCAACGACGGCAAGCAGTTCATCACACACGCTTCCGCAGTATCGGATCAACGACGGCAAGCAGTTCATCACACACGCGTCCGCAGTATCGGATCAACGACGGCAAGCAGTTCATCACACACGCTTCCGCCGCATCGGATCAACGACGGCAAGCAGTTCATCACACACGCTCCCGTAGCATCGGACCAACGGCGGACCAAGCGGTTCATCACACAGCTTCAGTAGCATCGGATCCCGACAGCAAGCAGTTCACCACTCGGCCCTCCCGGAGCGCCAATCCAACAGCAAACAGTCTAGCCTTCAGCCCTCCCGTAGCACCGAACCACCGAAGCAAGCAGTGTCGACTCACATATACGTCATCACCCGACAAAACCTCACTTTACAATTACTACGAAATACACGCCTACATTATAGCTCCATCCCTCTGTGTTATTATTGGGGAAAGGAAGGTAAATCGATCTATAGAGGAACTATAAATATCTGTTGCGAACCCTGACCACGGCGAGCTATATCGCCTCCCAAAACATGGGTATATTAATGTTTTTGTAAATAAATAGGAATGATCTGCAAGGGTCTATAAGCTTCGGCTGGCCGAAGCTAGCTTCCTTTCTCGTTAGAAAACGTTTAATTCTAAATTGAAAGACATAACTTTTTTACTTAAAAAAAAAAATTATCAAATTGCATTTTTTTTCTTCTTTTTTTTTTATAAAAAACGTCATTATTTGTAAGAACCTACTTTCTTTAATATAGGCAAAATCGCTAGTAAAAATGTTCTAAAACCAAGGGCGATTTTAGTCGTTTTTTTTTAGTTTAGTTAATAGGCTCTCGAATAAAAATGGTAAACCCTTGCTTTTTTCTTTACTTACATCAAAATCGTCCAATGCTGCAGCCAGCTCTCCTGCTCCGCTGTAAATGTCTGTCGGTTGCGATGACTTTCCTTGAGCGACATCGCTGATAGTATTCACAGCATCACAAACTTGTTTCAGAATAAAATCCCGATTCACTTTCGCCAAATCTAGCTCGGGATGGCGAACATATACTTTTGATGCGGTTAAAAGCATAGTTGAATGTTTTTTAAGCATCGCACGAGCAGCAGCTAAGTCATCTCTCAATTGGGGATCCTTAAGTTCTTGCTGACGCTTGGCTGCTTGTTTTATAAGTTCTCCAGCATTTCGACCGAATTGCTAGTGAGGAAAAGAATATTTTATTTTGAATGAATAAACGTAGTAAAATGCATTTTAACTATAGAAACAAAGGTCCTACAAAAAATTGTATTGTTCAATGGTAGAGATAAAACATTAAAAAACCATCCTCTAAAAAATGCGTATACCCGTTACTGATCCGAAATAAACATTTCTTGATGAGTATTGACGGTATTGATAAACCAAACATACCCTCATTTACATTTTTAACTTTAAAAATGCAGGCGCTAGACCGATAAAAATGTGGTTGCCAGAGCAATAGATTCAGTGTTCTTAAACTAGCGCCATCTATTGGACAGAACTTTGATTGCTCCTCACTTTTTAATTAATGGTCCGATTTTTGGTGTTAGATGGATATCAATAATTATTGATTATTATCAAAACAAGGTTTCGGAAATGCTTCCTTCTATCTGTTAAATACTTGTCCACGAATACAATATACCGTTATACTCTACGAGTAATGGGTATAAAAATGACACGGGAACTTTCCGGCAAGATTTAAATTAACATTAATTGTTTATTTGCCAATTAAAGGGGAGAGGTCTGTAGGTTGGTACCCCTTTTGTTTTTGATCAGACATTTGGCCAAAAGCTTATTTGTTTCCTTAAATTATCATTTTTTGTAAAAGTGAAAAAAAAAACATTTTGAAAAATAGGTCTAAAAGTTGGAACACTTTTAAAATCAATCAAATTATAACTTTTTTTCTGACTGTCAAATTAATTGGATTATTTTTTTTAATTTGTTAAGAGTTTAATTACTAATGTTTTTATCGTTATTCCAATTTATTTAAAGCACGGTTTTTTTTTTGTAGAATTTTGAAAAAGGTGATTATTATAATGTTTTTCCTAACAGTTTTGTCAATAAAAAAACTACAAAAAAAGTACATTAAAACTTTTTTTTGTGGAAAAGTTCTAAGAAAGTCTGGTGTTCCAACTTACAGTCTCCCTTATTTGCATTCCATTCCTTGATGTTTAATGTTCATAGTTACATCAGAATGTAAATTAACGGAGTCTTATTATACCCTAGCAGGGGTATTATAATTTCAGTCAGCTTTTTTGCAACGCAGCGAAGGAGACGTTTCCGAGCACATAAGGTATATATATTCTTGATCAGCACCAATAGCCGAGTCCATCTGGCCATGTCCGTCTGTCCGTTTCTATGCGAACTTGTCTCTCCGTTTTAAAGCTATCGCGATGAAACTATCCAAAACGTCTTTTTTCTATTGCAGGTAGTACAGTACACATGTCGGAACCATGCGCGGATCCACGGGGAGTGATATGGGTGATATATCACCCCCCACTCCGGTGAAAATGAAAGGAATTTTGGTATTCAAAAAGTATGCAACAAAAATATTGTTCTGATATCACCCCCCACAACAAAATCCTAGATCCGCCACTGGTCGGAACGATTCGGATCGGATCACTATATCTTATGGCTCCCATAGGAAAAATCTCATAAAGTATATAAAAATACATTGTAACTTTGTAGGAAGTAGGTGTTTTAATTTTTTACAATTTAATATCAACATTTTAAATAGGCAATAATATTCCAAAAATATATTTCAAAATCCCAGGAACAGCACCGATTGAGTGAGGACTAAAGTTTGGGTACTTATTATATCTGCAAGGGTATATAAACTTCGGCTTGCCGAAGCTAACTTCCTTTTTTGTTTTGTTATGCAGTCAAAGCATTTTAAAAGTTTTACTTTTAAGTCTCTTACTCAAAATAATTCTGGCGCCTTGGGCCAAAAAACGTGCAAAAAAACAAACTTTCGATTTTGACCTAGAAAATTTTAACGCTCACCAATCGACAAATAATTGATCCCTCTTTTCAAATATGTAACCCCCCATAAATATCAGATTTTCTTTTTAAAAAGATACGCTCTTCCCCTGACCAATTTTTCGCTTTAAAAAACCTAATTTTAAGCCAATTTAGGCCACATCTAGGTGGATTATCTTAAAACCTAAGTATCGAACGTTCTGGATGTTTTGTTAATTTATGTGTTCATTAAAAAAAACCATGTAAAAACAGATAACAGTTCTATATCTGCATCTCATGGTTATTCGCTATTTGCTAAAGGTAATTTTATTCACTATTTTTCAACTTTGGATGGAAATTAAATAACATATCATAATATATTTTTTTTTCATTCCTAAAACGTTTTTTAAACATTCTTCTTGATTTGAAAATTTGACAAATTTCTTCTACATTTCGATAGGTATTGATAAACACAATAAAACTGCATTATTACTTTTCCGAAATCTTTAAAGACACCGCATAACTTTTTAACAAATGTTCCGATTTGAAAAATTTCTTCTACATATCGATTTACTTTTCCAAAATCTTTAAAGGTGTGGGCGCAAGACACAGACACACATAAAATCGTTAAAAACGATTGTGGGCGTTAGAGGGGACGTTTTGAAACAAACTTGCGCTGCGTAGGAAGCCCAAGAATATGTCTGTGTAATCCCAACTTTCTTGCTTTTGTAGTTTCCGAGTTCTCAGCGTTCATACGGACGGACAGACAGACGGATAGACGGACATCGCTAGATCGACTCGGCTAGTGATCTTGATCAAGAATATATATACTTTTTAGGGTCGGAAATGCTTCAATATATCCTTTTACTCTACGAGTAACGGGTATAACTATTATATACTATTTTTATACTTTCCTAAAACGTTTTTTGGACTTCTTCTTGATTTTAGGAAAGTTGAAGACGCGTCCGCGTGCGTCCGCGGTTTTAAGAGCCTAAAACAGGTATAAAAATAAGGTATGGTCCTAGAAATTGCATATGTCACCTTGTAAAATGAACATCTGTATTCATGGGAAACGTTTTTTATGTTATTATTGATTGTCAAATGGGGATTTTATTTTATAATTTTTAAATGTTTTGCCTGGCAAGTAGTTATTAAAAATATTGAAAAACCGAGGCGTTACCTTCAGGTAGTATGCAAAGGTAGTATGCAGGTATACATGTACAGGTCACTGCCCTCTGATTTAGCAGGTGCATACAGCATATATTCATTTGAACACCTGCAAAATACCAAAATTGCGTAATTCTACCTAAGGTTGGTGTTCACTTTTAAGGCATTTGATAAACTCTTTACCCTGTTTGTACATATCAGGTAATACCTCACACTATATATTGCATTGTATTGCACAAAGTTGACGAGACACGTCCTTTGTATTTTTCTCCTTATTTTTTTTAGTTAAAAATGGCTTTAAACAACTCAAAATTATATGAACTGTTTAGGTCAACAACTACCTATTCGGAGTTCAAAGAAGCTGTTATAGAGGAACTAAAACAGAGCAACGAAACTCTTAATCTGACATATGCAAGCATTAGGGTGAAATGGTTGAAAGTCAGCCGCAACGCAGGGAGGTTTGCTGGGAAATACAAGGACTGGCTCAATGACGAAACTATCCTGGATACACCGGCAGAGGAAGAGCGCACCACATAAACAGGTCGTGGAAGAGGAAGACCATCCAAAAGTACGGAGGATTGTCGGGACCGCACAAGGAAAAGAAAACTGGTTGATGTAACTGATGATTTAACTACTGAAAATGTTTCCGAAGCGCTTTCTTTAAAATATAAAAAGGACAATGAAAAAGTGAGAGCGCAGATTAATTTAAAAGTAGATTTCCCTAAATACGGATACGGAAACTCAAATGATGGAAATACTTCGAGGAGATTTTTTAAACAACATGAAGTAGTAACTCAAATCACTAGAAATAACAATAAAATAGTTAAAAGGTTGGGAACCATCTTAAATGTTTTAAACTGCAAAGAAAAGGTTAACTCTACAAAATATAGAGAATATGCCCCAAAAACGGCATCACTTTTAGAGGAATTGTATCCAGAAAAGAAATTGACCCCGACAGTCCATACGATATTGGCGCATGGAAAAGAAATAATCGAATACCAGTGTTTGCCAATTGGAGAGCTTTCCGAGGAAACGCAGGAATCGCTTAACAAATTTTATAAAAAATACAGATTGTTGAATACATTTAAGACGTCAAGAATGAGGGAAAATGAGGATATCTTCAATATGTTGGCTGCATCTTCTCATCCTCTTATTTCCTTATTGAGGCATGTTAAGACAAAAAAACAGTTAGAATCTAGTAATTATAGTCCAGAAATGTTAGGTCAAATGGATTTATTATTTCAAAAAACGTACAATATACAAAATTAAAAAAAAAAACAAATTTTGTTTTTTTTATAGTTTTTAAAAATGAAAACATAAAAAAATAAACTAAGCAAAACAACAAGTAAACAAATTTTTTTTTATTTCTTATTTTTTTTTTAATTTAAACATAAAACAAGAGAGAACGCTATAGTCGAGTACTTCGACTATTAGATACCCGTTACTCAGCTAAAGGGAGTGGGAAAGAGATTAATATATGCACGCGTCTACAATTCGATAAATATTGATAATCACAATAAAACTGCATTTTTACGTTTCCAAAATATTAAAAGGTGTCGGCGCCAGACACCTTTCAAAAAATGGTTTAGGGCGATTGTGGGCGTTAGAGGGGGCGTGGTCTGAAACAAACTTGCGCTGCGTAGGAAGCCCAAGAATATGTGTGGGTAATCCCAACTTTCTAGCTTTTGTAATTTCCGAGATCTCAGCGTTCATACAGACAGACAGACAGACAGACGGACAGACGGACAGACGGTCATGGCTAGTTCGACTCGGCTAGTGATCCTGATCAAGAATATATATACTTTATAGGGTCGGAAAAGCTTCCTTCTCCCTGTTACATACTTCTGCACGAATACAATATACCCTTTTACTCTACGAGTAACGGGTATAAAAAGAAAACTAAACAAAACAACTTTCTCAAAAAAAATTTTTTTGTTCGAAAAAAATTTGTTCATGAATTTTGACTTTGTCGATTTATGACGCCACGCGCACTTTCTGTCTCAAGCAATAATATTAAAGGTGGATCAATTATCTATCATTTGCCGTTTACATCATTCACTCTGCGACGTCTAAACGATATCACCATAAAGGATTTTTATCCCCTACCAAGGATGGATGACACTTTAACCACGATGCACGGCGCCTGTTGGTTCTCCACGATGGACCTCCAGAGCGGTTACTGGCAGTTGGAAATGGACGAGGCCTCAAGAGCCAAGACTGCTTTTACGTGTGATGCCAGCCTCTTTGAATTAAACGTGATGCTGTTTGGTCTGACCAACGCGCCTGCGACCTTTGAGAGACTAATGGACGGTCTATTCTCCGGGCCTACCAGGAAATCCATACTACCTCGACGACATCATCGTGCACTCTCGTCCAGCGGAAGTCCATCTGCACCACTTGCAACAAGTCTTCGATAGATTGCAAAGCGTAGCACTAAAGCTGAGTCCCCGCAACCGCATTTCTTCCGAACCGAGTTTAGTTACCTGGGCCACATAGTTAGCCACAAAGGCTTAAGCCTTTGAACACCTTTTCATGAAAGTCTTCTAATGATTAAAACCAAAACAGCGGACGAAGCCTTGGTAATACCTCGCTCTCTTCAGGAAGAAGACACGAAAATCTGGGACAGGAACGCAAGTCTAAGGTTTTTGGCAACAACAACAACGGAACGAAATGGTTCGTAAACAGAACAAACACTGAGTTTCCACCAGAAGTGAAAGCACTATTGGAAAAAGGTCCAAAGTTCGCACCCCATAACAGCAAAGAATTTCCCGCTCTTAAAATGCATCACTGATGGAGAGGAACTAGTGCAAAGCAACAAAGAAAAAGAGACACAAGAGGCAGCAAGAACCAAATACTCTCTTCTCTTAAGTGACGCTTTGACGAGACACAGGTTGACAGCTAGGGACCATGTTATATTGGATACAATTGGTAGAACGTTTGATTAAATTGAAAATTATAATTATATTATAAATTATAATTGTTGGAATTTGAATGTTCAAATGTACAAAAGTCACATGGATGTACACGCATACATTCATGTTTGCAAGAATGCATGTGTACGAGAAGTAGACGCACATTTCGATGTCTTAAGGAAACCGCTAAAAGGAACGAGACCATCGTGCTTCTTCTTCTCATCTTTTCGTCGTTCTTTTGCTCTCGATATTCTCCTTCACTTCTATTCTGGCATTCATTGGAGGGTGGCCTGCTTAATACTTAATTGTATTATATCTACTTGTCTACATAACTATAGGTTATGGGCCCAGACACAATTGCAGTGAATAAATAATAGTGTTTTGATCCTTACAATGTGAAAGTGCATAAAAGTGAAATAGTGATATGTGTGTGTGTGCATACGAATATGCGTATATACATACATGCGGTAGTCCATGAACAACAAGGAGCGATTCCTGAACTATAGAGGGTTAAATTGATTTTATGTATAACGCTGCGAAAAATTCGCTGCAAAACATTTTTATACTTCCAGGAAGAAGCTACATACATATCACCAATTCGCCGTGATCTTTCTAGAACTTTTACGAATTCGCCGAGAACACATACACAAACACAAACGCTTCGAGAAATTCGACGCAAGTCTCCACGTTGCGACGGGACAGTGTTGCCAGACAGTGCTGCTGCTGATAGACATTGTTGCAGGACAGTGTTGAGCGACGTTATTGCTGTTAAACGTTGCTGGCCGCTGTTGCTAAATATTGCTGTAAAAAGTTGTTGCGGAGTTATTGCTGTTGAACGTTGCTGGCCGCTGTTGCTAAATATTGCTGTGAAAAGTTGTTGTTGCGGAATTATTGCTGTGGAAGGTTGCTGTTCGGTGTTGCTAAGGAGAGTTGCCAGGTAGTTGTTGCGGTATTTTTTTTAGGATAGAGAATCATACAATGGATAAAGGGAAAAGGAATATCAAACCGTTTGACGGAGAAAAATATTCAATATGGAAGTTTAGAGTGAGAGCGCTGTTAGAAGAGCACGATCTTTTGAGGGTTATAGATGAAACTCATGCAGAAGTGACCGACGAGATAAAAAAGGCAGAACGAAATGCAAAAAGCTTAATGATTGAATATTTAAGTGATGCTTTCTTATCTTACGCTAACAGTGAAAGCACTGCTAAGCAGATTTTTGCAAATTTGGATGCAATTTATGAGAGGAGAAGCTTGGCATCGCAACTATCTGTGCGAAAGAAGCTTTTAGCCATGAAATTAAAAGGTGACACTTCACTCCTCAATCATTTTAATTTCTTCAATGACCTCATTAATGAACTTATCGCGTCAGGAGCAAAGTTAGATGATATGGATAAAATTTCCCATTTACTCCTAACTCTTCCACCCAGTTATGATGGAGTTATAACCGCAATAGAGACTCTATCTGAAAGTAACTTAACATTAGCTTTTGTAAAAACACGACTTCTTGACCAAGAGATTAAGCTTAGGAATATTAGTAAGGATACGAGTGTCTTGCAAGCAGTAGGTAAAAGGAAGTTCAAAGATACAAAATTTAAAAGTAATGCAATGCAGAAGTTCATGAAGAATTCGTTTAAGCTAAGTTTCAAACCGAAGTCAAAATGTTTTCATTGCGGTAAGCCAGGTCATTTAATGAAAGATTGTTTCCTTTTGAAAAGGCAACCGAATCAGAACTTTAGTGAAAAAATCACCTTGCAAAACGTTTTGTATTGTAAGGATATCCCACACAACCTATTATCGGTAAAGAAGATGCAGGATGCAGGCATGACCATTGAATTTAACCCTGGAGGTGTAAAAGTATCTAAAAATGGTAAACTGGCCTTTAATGGAATATACGAGTACAATGTACCTATTATCAAATTTCAATTGAACAGTAAAATATTTACGTCTAAAATTTCTAATAGTGCTGAGTATTGATTATGGCATGAAAGGTTAGGCCACATAAGTGTAGGAACATTTTTAGAAATAAAACGAACTAGTCTTTTTGAAGACACTAATATTTTAAACAATATTGATTTAAACCATGAATTATGCGAGGCTTGTATAAATGGCAAGCAATCTAGATTAAAGTTTCAAAAATTTAAGAATAAAGAAAATATTACACGACCATTATTTCTTGTCCATTCCGATGTCTGTGGTCCAATAACACCCTCTACCATTGATAATAAGAACTACTATGTAGTTTTTATTGATCAGTATACACATTACTGTCTGACCTATTTAATTACTGGTAAGTCGGATGTGTTTTTCGTTTTCAAAGACTTTGTAGCGAAGAGCGAGGCTCACTTCAAATTAAAAATTGTGAATTTATATATCGATAATGGAAGGGAATATCTTTCAAACGAAATGCGTGATTTCTGGGTCGAAAAAGGCATCAGCTATCATTTAACGGTTCCTCATACTCCACAATTGAATGGTGTCTCAGAACGGATGATTCGAACAATCACCGAAAAGGCTCGATCTATGATCAGTTGTGCTAAACTCAATAAGCATTTTTGGGGTGAGGCTGTTTTAACAGCAACCTATTTAATTAACAGAACCCCAAGTAGAGCATTGCAAAAGATAAATAAAACACCATTTTAGATGTGGCATAGCAAAAAGCCACTGTTAAAATATCTTAAGATATTTGGTTTGACGGTATATGCTTTAAATAAAGTACGAAAAAGAAAGTTTGACGAAAAGTCAATAAAAGCTATACTTGTTGGTTATGAACCGAATGGTTATAAATTGTCGAATGAGGAATCGAGGAAATTTATGATAGCAAGAGATGTTGTGTTGGATGAAATAAACATGTTAAAATCAAGAGTTTTACATGGAGAAGATTCTGAGGTTCAAAGTAATATTGTTGAACAAAATAATGAATCTTTAAGTAGAGAAAATGAAGAGTTCGATTTTCCTTTGGTGGAAAATAATGAATCTGTTGATTCTGAGTTAAGTGAACAACTCAATGAAAATTCCACATGTCTAGAGAATGCCGATCCAGTTGTTGAGACTGGTGATAAATTAAAAGAAAATAAAAATGATGATGAAATCAGACGCAGTGAAAGAATTAAAAGTTAACCCAAATTATCATATCGATTTTTAGAAAGATGTCTCATGAATACTCAAATATGCTTAAATGATATTCCTAATACCTTTGATGAGATTAAGTTTCGTGAGGACAGATCTTTCTGGAAGAAAACTATACAAGATGAACTAAATTCTCATTTTCAAAATAATACTTGGTCCTTAGTGCATAAGCCAGAAAATAAAAACATAGTTGATTGCAGATGGGTATTTAGTATAAAACAAGACAAAGCAAGACTTGTAGCGCGGGGCTTCACTCAAGAATATATGACTGATTACGATGAGACATTTGCACCAGTTGCACGAATTTCCAGTTTTAGATATGGATGTAAAAACTGCATTTTTAAACGGAACTCTAAAGGATGAGATCTACATGAGCGTTCCAAAAGGCCTAAATCACTCTTATGAGAATAAAGTATGTAAACTTAATAAAGCTATATATGGTCTTAAGCAAGCTGCTAGATGTTGGTTCGAAGTTTTTGAAAGTGTGTTGAAGAATGTTGGATTTATAAACTTAGGAGTTGATCGGTGCATTTATATTTTGGATAAGGGAGATATTTCGAGAAATATATATATCTTGTGGATGATGTAGTAATTGCTACAAACAAATCTGATACAATGTCGAATATTAAATCTTACCTTCATGACAAGTTTCAAATGACCGATTTACGCGAAATTAAACACTTTATTGGCATAAAAATTGATAGAACTGATGGAGAGATTTGTCTTAGTCAATCAGCATATATTAAAAATGTATTGAGAAAATTTAATATGGAAGATTGCAATTCAGTTAATACTCCCCTTCCAAGCAAGTTAGACTATTTAGCTCTGCAATCAGAAGAATTATGTGATGCACCGTGTAGAAATTTAATTGGTTGCGTGATGTACATTATGTTATGTAAACGGCCCGATTTAAGTACTTCAATAAGTATTCTAAGCAGATATACAAACAACAACAATAAGAAACTATGGCAAGGCCTTAAAAGAGTTCTTAGATATCTGAAGGGAACTGCTAATATCAAGCTTAGATTCAAGAAAGTAGCCAATTTTAATAATATTCTTACAGGATATGTAGATTCTGATTGGGCTGGAAATGAAACTGACAGAAGAAGTACCACTGGGTATCTTTTTAAAATGTTTGAAAATTGTTTGGTTTCTTGGAGTACCATGAAACAAAAGTCGGTTGCTGCTTCATCTACTGAAGCAGAAAACATGGCCTTGTTTGAAGGAGTTGGAGAAGCTATTTGGCTAAAATCACTAATAAATGAGATTAATCTAGAATTAAGTGGTCCTATAGATATTTTTGAAGACAACCAAGGTTGTATAAGTACTGCAAACAATCCTACTTGCCATAAGAGAACAAAGCACATAGATATTAAATATCACTTTACAAGAGAGCAAATTAAAAGAAACTAATTTGTGTAAAGTATATTCCCACAGATCTGCAACTAGCCGACATATTGACGAAGCCATTACCATCTGCACGGTTTATTTTCCTGAGAAGCCAGCTGGGACTGTCTGAATAAACCAACTACGAACTGTTTAACAATTGCTAAAAATTCATCACATTTAGAAGCCAAACATAAAATGGATCTCATGAAGTCTTTTGTGATTAATTTCAATTTCCATATTTACTAAGTCTTAATGCGGGTATTCCACTACATTGTTCGGCTTATTCATTAGACCAAATTTTTCTCAGCCTATACGATTTTACGTAGGTGCGACCAAGACAGATATATGTCGGCTGCAATGAGCAATCAATCAGAAAATTGTAAAAACCGATGGGCATTTTCGGTATTTTTTTAAATTTTTTTAAATACATCCATACGGTATTACCTGGAGCGATGAGCAATGAGCAAAATTGAATCTAAAAAGAACAATTTTGCTCATTCACTAGAGCAAATGTGAAATGGTATCAATAATAAGAACAAATAAAAACAATACAAAAAATATTTCAGCGGCCTAATTACTCCGTTTCTAACTAAAAATAACGTCATGCGTCTATAAAGTTTTATAAAATTGATACAATTAAATATAAATACGTATGTACAAATACTTTGTACAGCCCAAAACATTTTAAAAGCGTGTTAAAAATGTCTGCATTCATGACAATACACACTATTAATTTTACAGCTTTGAAGTTATTTGAATTAAAGTTTAAATATAACGTTTAAATTCTGAGTGACCATGCCATCTTATCCAAACAAATCGCAGTAAATGCATATATATTTGTCCCTTTCTAAGCCGCTTATGAATGTGTTAATGAATGAGCCGCACAATGTAGTGGAATAACCCCATAAGTAATTGAATTGAATTCATTTTCTTGTTTATTTTTCGTATGGATCTCATGAAGTCCTTGTAATTAATTTAAATTTTCATATTTAATAATCTTAAGTAATTGAATGAAGTTTATATTCCTGATTACTTTCATTTGTCTAAACTTTTACTCATGTTAATTTTTTTTTAATGGATCTAGTTGGGTTTTACTGGGTTTCCCCAACTCCTGCAGCAAATGCTGGATCTAATGTATCCCCAGAATTAAAAACGAAAACTGAAATGAAGAATCAAATTAAAACTAAAGCACAAACTCATGTCAAGAATTGAAGTGATAATTAATGTAACTTTTGAGGCGGCGTGTCGCTCTGCAAGCTGGGCAAACGCGATCGTGGCAAAGGGAAGACAACAACAAGAGAGATTGCGATTGATGTTGTTTTTCTCGCTCAGTATTCTTTTTCTATTTCTCGAAGGCAGGCGCCGTTTTTCCGCGGTTTTCAACTGCGTTTTAACTTTTAAAGGAGTAGCATTGCTGTGATTAGTTATTTTAGAGTTTAAACAAAAGTGCTTTATGTAAAAGTGCCCAGAAGAATGTTATTCTTGTACTGCTAAGTAAGTTTTTATCATTCTTGCCTCGTTATATAATATAAAAACAAATATTTTCCAAATTCAGATCCAATTAGTCAGGTGAAGCCTACAGAGAGTCCGAAGAGAGTGCGAAAATGCGTGAATAATCTCCAGCTCACCAAGACTCCGGAAGCTGAGAACCTGCCGAAGACCGCTACAAGTCACCGAAGTTTGTAAAAATGTATTAATTTAATGTAATAATAAACCCATTGATAAAAGCAATGAAATTCAACATATTTTCAATAAAAATGGGAGATGAATTTAAGTGATAATTAGGCGCTGAAAAGGTGATGAACAGGTGCTAAATCAGCGCCAGTTTCTGGCAGAGATGAGCCCCTAGGACATGCCCATGTTAAAATCATCGCTATTTTTCATACGAATTCACTAGTGATTGAGCGCTTAGTGCTCAATTTTTGGCAGTGACTCACTGCTAAAAAGGTGATAAATGGAGCTGCAGGGAATGTACAAAAGTCACATGGATGTACACGCATACATTCATGTTTGCAAGAATGCATGTGTACGAGAAGTAGACGCGCATTCCGATGTCTTAAGGAAACCGCTAAAAGTACCCTTCAGTTCCAGAAATCAGTTTTCACTTGTGAATCACCAGGTGAATCACTCGTGACATGTCATTTGTCACTCGTGACGCACGCGTGATTTTCCATAGAGACATTTGTTCGAGATGTCCTACCCCGTACCATAGTGACAGCTCAAATGACAATTTCTTCGAAGTCACCGGTGATATCATATTTAAATTATTGAAATTATTATTATTATTATTATTTCTAGATTTTTGTTTTACTAATTTATTTTTAATATTAACCAAGGGCTTTCTAAGGTACTTGTCCGGGTCTTCGGAATGATGGGTCAACGCTCCTGAAAAAATTAAAAAAAAAAGTATTACAATTTGTATTTAATATAGAGATAATTGGTTACTGACCATTAAGCACCGCATATAGCCCTTTGCGTGCTTTTAAAGATTTTTTGCCGCTGCTTCCGTCCAGATTGTAGTCGATAACCAGACTATCTGAAATAATCAGCTTCAGGCATTTCGATACATTTTCTTTGCTAATTATTTTGATCACTTTCTTGATCTGTAAATAAACAAGAAAGGAAGCTAGCTTCGGCCAGCCGAAGCTTATATACCCTTGCAGATCATTCCTATTCATTTACAAAAACATTAAATTTAAATTAACTTGCGTATATGTTACAATAATCCAAATTTTAGCTGATTTCGTATTACTTTGGCATTAATTTTTTGATGGCAGCTATATAATATAGCCGTCCGAATTTTGTTAAATTATATTCGAAATTTTGAAATGTTAAAGAAAAGCCATATCCCAGAGGAGAAGACAATGTAATAAAAATCAACAAAGATATAATTTTTTTCCTATTAATTTCCATATAATTTACCGACCGTTCCTATGGCAGCTATATGATATAGTGATCCGATTTTTATATACTTAAATATACTAAAAAAATATTATTCCCAAAAGTAGAGGATAATATTTCAAAAAACACCAAAGCAAGAATTTTTTTTTACGTTTTTTACGTTTTTTTTCGATCCTTCATATGGGAGCTTTAAGATATAGTTATCCGATCCGGTCGGTTCCGACATATATACTACCTGCAATAGAAAGAAGACTTTTGGGAAAGTTTGAGCCCGATATCTTTAAAACTGAGAGACTAGTTTGCGTAGAAACAGACGGACAGACGGACATGGCTAGATCGACTCGTCTTGTCATGCTAATCAAGAATATATATACTTTATGGGGTCGGAAACGTCTCCTTCACTGCGTTGCAAACTTCTGACTGAAATCATAATACCCTCTGCAAGGGTATAAAAATAAGTAGGTACATATACAGACAGACGTTTTTTATGATATATTTACCCACATAAAAAAAACAATGTAAAGCCGAAAATACATATCTGGATATTGAATTAAAAGTTACGTCGGGTATTTAAATTGAAAACAATATCGAATCTTTTAAGACAAAACATACTAAGCTGCTTAATATAATTTTTTATATCCTAAACAGGGACCGTAACTGTTATGAGTTTTATTTTAAAAATCACATTTTATCAATCACTTTCAAAATTGGTGCAAGTTAAAGTTAAGTCTATCACAATATCTTACATTTAAGGTAGCACTTACCTGACTTTAATTTATGTATATATCACTTGTCACAAAATATTTAATTAACCACGCAAAACACTCCTTCTCTCAGAAAACCTTTGAAAATAATGCGATGCACCAAGTCTTCTTCTTACCCCTTTACCCGATTTCTTTTGTTTCATCTTCGCTGTTGGCGCGTGCCAATGCTCTTATACCCTTTCTAAAGCGGTATATATCCGACTTAATAATTTGTATTTGTTTAGTAAAAACGCAATTTCTTACAACTGTTACTGTTATAATATTTAAATAAATATTAATGGACCATTTTTAAACTAAATAATGATCTTATAACATCAAGTTAATTAAAAAATTGATTTAGGTAAATGTATTGTTTAAGTAAATTCAAATTTTATGAATAAACAATTGAAGTTTATAACAGGAAATTAATTTGTTTATTTCGAAATATAATAATGCTCACAAAATGGAAGGGCATACACATGTCGCTGCGTCACGAAAATTATTCCAGATTATAAGACAGAAAAAGAGAGAGCAATATATGAATATCGGCTTCCCTTTCTTGCACGATAGATTTCGTCCGCAGTCTGCGCCGATTTTTCTGCTGACGTCGGCAGCGGCCGTTCGATTGGCCTAATGAATTTGTCATGTGTCACCACTCCAGAACTGAAGGGTAACGAGACCGTCTCTCGATATTCCCCTTCACTTCTATTCTGGCATCGAGAGCATGCGGTTCATACTGTCTAAATCTGCATTATTGTTTGTTCAATGGAGGGTGGCCTGCTTAATACTTAATTGTATTATATCTATTTGTCTACATAACTATAATAATTATATAATAGGGAAAAATATAAGTTAACAACACCGACAGCCTTACCCCCCAGAATCTATGGAGTTCCAAAAATTCACAAACCTGACATGCCTCTGAGACCAATTTGCTCGATGATAAATTCGCCTAGCTATAATCTCTGTAAATTCATGTCGAACATCCTAAAAAACTTGACAACAAAATTTTTGTTCAATGTTAAAAGTGCAATAAAGTTTTAAGTCAGAGTCAATGATAAATATATATGTGACGATGAATGTCTTGTGTCGTTTGATGTTGTATCGTTGTTTCCCAGTATACCCACTGACTTAGCCATACAGGTAACTCAATCAAAATGGAAAATGATTGAAGAATTCACCAGCATTCGTAGAAATATTACATTTCTGCATAACGGAAAATAGGTATGTTAGATATGGGGACAACAATTACACGCAACTAAAAGGACTACCGATGGGATCTCCGGCATCACCAATCATAGCGGACATCATAATGGAGGAAGTACTCTCCAAAGTTCAAAACACGAGGTTACTTGATTTATGTGATATATGTACCTAGATTCTCTGACAGACTAAAATCGTCGAACAAATACGACAAAGAAAATATCAGAGTAGCACACAAACCTGCCCAAACAACGAATATATCATTTTCTAACATGAAAAGCAAAATAGACAAATTAGACAAAAATAATTTGATTTATAAGATTCCATGTGCAGGAGACAAAAATACGACAAAATGTAAGCTAAAACAAGAATCTCTGGACATGAACAAAATACACGAAGTAAATAGCCAAAAAACAGCACTCGCGACACACTGTAAGAACACCGGTCACAGGCCAGACTTCGATGCAGTGAGCATATTACAACAAGAAGAACATTGCAACAAACGGATCACAATAGAAATGCTTCACATTATAAACACACCAACAAAGATTAGGCTCAAATTTAAAACAGACACAGACAACTGCGGACATATATACAGACACTTGCTAGAAAAGAACAGAATAAGTTTAGAACTCTACGGCGGACAGATCGGACGTTGTGCGCTTTGATTTGTAAGCAAATGTACGTATAAACAAGGTTTAAATGTTTTTATGTTATTAAATGTAAGAAATTTGTTAATATATGTAGCCCCTGAAGATATATATTGGGAAAAAAGCCAAAAATAAATAACACAGACCTCGAGCCAACCAAAACAAATTGTTTGAAAACATCAAAAAGGTCACCAAACAACAACAACCAATTATAAATATATGTTATGAAAATGTTCCATATCGTACGTCCTTATGATATAGCTGCTATAGGAACGATGGTTTATGCATTTTTTTTTATTTTTTAAGATATGTTATCTAAACTCGCAGACTATGAGTTTGGTGTAGTTTTACATATGCTTACCAAGTTTTATTCAAACCGGACAACTTAATTATAAATTAAAAACATAAGAACGTGCGAATACGCACTTATAAGAAACATCAATAAAAATTAAAAGCTCAGATATAAATAAAAAAAAATATAATCTATTAATTCAAGTAATTCAATATTTAGTGTTGGAAAATTATTCACAATCACGAAAGACGAAGACAAAGCAACATCACAACAAGTAAAAAGCGCAAAAAAAGTAGTTACTCGGACAGTTTTGCATTTGAAAAAGTTATAAAGGGTACTAGTATTTTTACGATTGTAGGCACATCTGAAAAATTTCTGCAGGCAATTTTAACACACATATTACCTGAAAGCCAGACGAAAAAATTGGCATACCAACTAATTGTTGGATATGTTGGATCATCACTAAAACCTTAGCTAATCATAAAATAGACGTTCACAAAGTGCCGATAGTTTTCCAGAAAAATCTGGTGTCACAAAGAAGTTTGGGCATTTTAGAGACAAACTGCGTAAATAGAGTTTAAATATTTTCTGATCGGTTTTTTTTAAATTTGTCCTCTGACGGAACCACTCAAACAACGATACTTTTGGATCGGACAGACTTCTGACGTGGCCCTTTGGTACGCACGCTGTACCGAATGCAATGCCAGAAAAGGACCTACTCGCACTAGGACTTGAATATCAGGATCTGCTAATTTGCCATCCAAGGTGTAGTCACTGTATCAGGTCCCAGCTCTATGATTTCAACCGAATTATCTTTTAATTGTTTAAAAAATGGAATTTAAAAGACCAGAACCAATTTGGACGACACTTATCCTGCCTAATAATGTGATATTTAGATAATTTTAGTTGTTTATGTACCAGAGTCTTTGTGATTTATTTTGAATTTTCGTTTATTAATTTTTGTACCTTACTAAGGTTAATTAGAATAAGAAGTAAAAAGTCGAAAAAAATAATCAGAAGTTTCACCCTTCTGTATGAATGTGCTAAAGTGTGTGTATCTAAACTCGTGTCCTGCTCATTTCTCAGGTTGATCCACTCAAATTATTGCCATAGAACAATGGTGAAGGCGAATGGGGCGATATTAACAGTGGAAGTTCTTCTATGTGTACCACAAAGGTGGGTAAAACAGAAAATTAAAATCTGTAACGGGAAAAAAGATATGAAAAAAAATTTGGTCGAGCAGTGTGTGCTAAACTCGTAACAACCACTGTACATCTTTACCAATTTTTTTTTTCAATTTCTTTAGAAATCATGTTTTTTTTCTATATATAAACGCTGAACGATTGAATTAAATTACGAACTCAACGCGGCGAGATAATCCATGTTTGACAAAGCAACACTGCTTTAAAATTCACATTTTTGTACTCTTCATTCATACCAAGAAATCCTGAGTTAGTTTGGGTAAGAACGGGACAGCAATAGTAAAAACTGTCCGAAATTGAGAAAAGTTTAAAAACAAGTAAATTTCATTAAATTCGTATATTAAAAATTTTTTTCCTAGGCTTGAATGCCAATGGATATACAAATTTATTAAGTACTCGACGCAGTATGACATTATATATTTAAACAATATGTTTTAAAGAAATTTTTGTAAGGATTTAAAAAAATAAATAATGGTGTTTTTGCAAGTTTTTGTATTTTTATACCCGTTACTCGTAGAGTAAAAGGGTATATTGTATTCGTGCAAAAGTATGTAACAGGTAGAAGAATGCGTTTCCGACCCTATAAAGTATATATATTCTTGATCAGGATCACTAGCCAAGTCGATCTAGCCATGTCCGTCTGTCTGTCTGTATGTATAAACACTGAGATCTCGAAAACTACAAAAGCTAGAATGTTTGGATTAACCACACATATTTTTGGGCTTCCTACGCAGCGCAAGTTTGTTTCCACAATCGACTTAAAGGACTTTCTGGAGCTCACATCTTTAAAGATTTAGGAAGAGTATAAGTGCAATTTTCTCGACTATAGCATTCTCTCTTGTTTTCAATATTAGTTTCCGCAGGCGAAGCTGCTAGCTACCGACCCTGCTAGTTGATTATGATTGTTCTATTGTTCATAGGCCACAACTGTATAAGTATCCTCGTCCGGAAGTAGAAGAATTGTCATGTCTTTTCTGGCTAAATAGTGTGCCGTGCTGCATAAGCATCTCTAAAAGATTTACGGCAATCTGCTATTGTCTGAAAGTTAGTATTTTTCGAGAAGTTCAACTAGATAGCCGCTTGGCTAACGCTTTATAAATAAATGGGTATTTGTTCCACAAATATGTATTTTTAAGGATATACAAATTGATTTAATCAGTTACCAAAACAGTTAAACTTTATTTTAGACGCTTACCTTCATATTATCCATAAGTTCGTCCTGACTTGAAGCATTTTTTAATTTATTTAAATCATCCTCAACAATATGAAGCGACTTCAGTAGCAAATGAACATCTACCATGTCAGCTAAAATTAGTAATCGGGTTACAGCTGATAGCAGATTTCTAGCTGCCCGCACCATATTGCCCCTTTTTAACGAACTGCATGGATCTTCAGAAAATTCTCTGGCTGCAACACTCATAGCATCTCCAGTTTTTTTTACTTCATCCACAGCAGTTAACATTTCTTGTGTGATATCTGGGTTCTCATAAGCAATCTGTTCACCTTTTTGAATAAAATTTTCTGTAGCCTTTTCAACAGCTGCAACTAGTGCGCTGGCCCGTTTAGATTTTCCTGTAAAAAAAGGAGAGTAAATAAGATCATTTTTGTATTGTATTGTATTTAAGCAATGAACTGCTTGTAAAACTAGAGCGTTGAACCACATAAGGGGAATTTTTTACCGATATGACCCTGCTCACATCGAGTGGTAGGCACATTGAATTACATATTTGAGGACAATAACGATAATAACTTATTATAATTAAACACTTAAGAGACTCCATACAACAAGACGTGACTGAGATCATTATATTTATCACAAAGAACACGGAAAGGGTCATGGTCATTAAGGGCAAAATTTGTCCTGCAAAATGGCAGAGACAAAGGCCGATACCGGCGAATTGTCCTGCATGGTACATTCCAGTTTAGGGAACTAAGGAGAAAGGAGGAGTAGACATCACCATTTATTAATTTATGTATGAACATTACACAGTGACAAATCCTACGGTTGATTAGGGTGGGTAGGTCTAGTAGGCGCAATCTGCCATTATAGGATGGCAACCGACGGCCAGCGTCCCAGTTAAAAACTCTTAGCGCTAATAATAAAAACTGATACAAATAATGAATGAACGGAATCCAACATATTTTGACATGTTACCGTCTGCGGTTACCATATACATGAACAATACTCTAACGATGCACAGTGGCGCCTTTTGTTTTTTTTTGGTAATAAATCATAACTTTTGAACCAAGAGAGAAAATCGAATGTTGTAAACGGCAAAGAATAAATTGTTTTAAATGAGTGTTTAAGACAGATAGTGGGCGTGGCAGATGCGTACTTACAAACCGACAAAGTAAAAATTTATTAACAAATCCATTTTTTTCCGACAAAAAAATAAAAAAAATAAACAAAAATTTTGTAAATAATTTTTTTTTTTAATTCTAAAAATAAATTAAATTTTTTTTTGTTTTTTTTATTGTTAAAATTAAACTAATTTTCAGTTCAAACATTTAAGAAAATAAAATAAAACTTATATTTCTTAAAAAATAAGAACACAGTAACGGATTTCCTGATCAAATGTCTTGATTTTACCAGGAATGCACCCAGATCCACATCAGCTAAAATCGCAAACAGACGCAGCTGGAACTTTCCAAAAATCAAGAAGAATGTTCAAAAAACGTTTTAATGAAGTATCTCTAAAGATTATAAAATGAAAGACCGATTTTTAAGGGGATACGACTACAGCCCAAACCGTAAGAGCTAGAACAGCCAAATTTTGCACAGTATTCCATTGGGGATCTAAACGCCCACTAAGATCCGACATGTACCCCCAGTGGCCCCAATCAGCTCCAACATTAATATTTCGAAGCTTTAAATTTGGTCTATTTGATTGCTTAACTTCTAAAGTGGTTGGAATTTTGAAATTTTGAAACACAGAGAGCGGATGCAAAGAGAGCGACGGCCGAGAGAGCAACAGCCAAGAAAACTGATGAGGGGGAGGTGGAAGTGCTGTGTGGAAAGGGGAGGGGATAGGGGCAATTTAAGTTAAAGTTTGTTTTGGATTTTAAAATCTTATACTGCTGCTCCGATCAATATAATTCAATCAATAGTCAGTTCTGTGGATCAAATGCTTAGGTTTTTTTTTTCAATAGTATTTTTCATTTTGTTGCAGAAGTAAGAGCCCGATTTAATTTCGGTCATGGAAGAAAACAGACAAACTTACTAAATTTCTGTAAGCAAAGGCAAAATCTTAAGATTCGAATATCTGAACAAGTACGGAAGTTTGATCTGTAAGCAATCAAATACGTTACTTCTTAAGATATGTATGTATGCATGTAGGTATGTATATTTGGATATGTTTTGATTTGTATTGTGTGTTTCTATTTGAAAGTAGATGATGTGTTTAAATACAAATAAAACAAGAGAGAACGCTATAGTCGGGTGCCCCGACTATCAGATACCCGTTACTCAGCTAAGGGAGTGCGAGGGAGATAGATATATAAAATCTTTGATCTGGCATAACTTTTTAACGAATGGTCCGATTTGAAAAATTTCTTCTACATTTCGATAAATATCGATAATCACAATAAAACTGCATTATTACTTTTCCAAAATCTTTAATGGTGTGGGCGCCAGACACCTTTAAAAAAATGGTTTAGGGCGATTGAGGGCGTTAGAGGGGGCGTGGCACCATTTTGAAATAAACTTGCGCTGCGTAGGAACTCCAAGAATATGCATGCAAAATGCCAATGCTCTAGATTTTATAGTTTCCGAGATCTCAGCGTTCATACGGACGGACAGACGGACATGGCTAGTTCGACTCGGCTAGTGATCCTGATCAAGAATATATATACTTTATAGGGTCGGAAAGGCTTCCTTCTCCCTGTTACATACTTTTGCACGAATACAATATACCCTTTTACTCTACGAGTAACGGGTATAATGATTACCTTTCTTTCAGCCAATGCTCAATATTTCTAAGTTATTTGTAAAGTTTAAAACTAATAATTATCGATCATATGCGGAACCTGAAACAATAAGTTATTTCGCTACTTTTGTATGGGATGCCAATCTTTCCGTCTTTGTACAAAAGTTTTCATTTCATTCAAAACAAGAAATTTGAAAAAACAAATTCCAATTTACAAACAAATATATTTCATCATTCGTTAAAAAGTTATGCCTGATCAAAGATTTTATCTATCTATCTCCCTCGCACTCCCTTAGCTGAGTAACGGGTATCTGATAGTCGGGGCACCCGACTATAGCGTTCTCTCTTGTTTTTTTCCTATTAATTACCATTTAATTTTCCGACCGTTCCTATGGCTGCTATATGATATAGTCATCCGATTTTTTTTAAATTTTATTCGAAATTCAAAAATTTTTTTAAAATAGTATTCCCAAAAGTAGAAGGTAATATTTCAAAAAACACCAAATCTAGAATTTTTTTTACGTTTTTTTCGTTTTTTTTTTATCCTTCATATGGGAGCTATAAGATATAGTTATCCGATCCGGTCGGTTCCGACATATATACTACCTGCAATAGAAAGAAGACTTTTGGGAAAGTTTGAGCCCGATAGCTTTAAAACTGAGAGACTAGTTTGCGTAGAAACAGACGGACAGACGGACATGGCTAGATCGACTCGTCTTGTCATGCTGATCAAGAATATATATACTTTATGGGGTCGGAAACGTCTCCTTCACTGCGTTGCAAACTTCTGACTGAAATCATAATACCCTCTGCAAGGGTATAAAAATTGACCTTTATCGAATATTGAATAACCATGAGATGTGAAGTTTGTACTTAATGAACACACCAATTATAAAAACGAAACATCAAGACCGTTCGATACTTAGTTTTTGAAATATTCCACCTAAAAGTGGCCTAAATTTGCTAAAAATTACGTTTTTTTTAAAGCGAAAAATTGGTCAACTTTAAAGAGACGTATCTTTAAAAAAAAATTTGATATTCATGGGTGTTATATATTTGAAAAGAGGGATCAATTATCAGTCTATTGGTGTGGGTTACAACATTTTAAAAACAAGAGAGAACGCTATAGTCGGGTGCCCCGACTATCAGATACCCGTTACTCAGCTAAGGGAGTGCGAGGGAGATAGATATATAAAATCTTTGATCGGGCATAACTTTTTAACGAATGGTCCGATTTGAAAAATTTCTTCTACATTTCGATAGGTATTGATAGTCACAATAAAACTGCATTTTTAGTTTTCCAAAATCTTTAATGGTGTGGGCGCCAGACACCTTTCAAAAAATGGTGTAGGGCGATTGAGGGCGTTAGAGGGGGCGTGGCACCATTTTGAAATAAACTTGCGCTGCGTAGGAACTCCAAGAATATGCATGCGAAATGCCAATCCTCTAGCTTTTATAGTTTCCGAGATCTCAGCGTTCATACGGACGGACAGACGGACATGGCTAGTTCGACTCGGCTAGTGATCCTGATCAAGAATATATATACTTTATAGGGTCGGAAAAGCTTCCTTCTCCCTGTTACATACTTTTGCACGAATACAATATACCCTTTAACTCTACGAGTAACGGGTATAAAAATAATTAAAGGTTTATAACTTCGTTAAAATTAAGAAAAAACAAGAGAGAACGCTATAGTCGGGTGCCCCGACTATCAGATACCCGTTACTCAGCTAAGGGAGTGCGAGGGAGATAGATATATAAAATCTTTGATCAGGCATAACTTTTTAACGAATGGTCCGATTTGAAAAATTTCTTCTACATTTCGATAGGTATTGATAGTCACAATAAAACTGCATTTTTAGTTTTCCAAAATCTTTAATGGTGTGGGCGCCAGACACCTTTCAAAAAATGGTGTAGGGCGATTGAGGGCGTTAGAGGGGGCGTGGCACCATTTTGAAATAAACTTGCGCTGCGTAGGAACTCCAAGAATATGCATGCAAAATGCCAATCCTCTAGCTTTTATAGTTTCCGAGATCTCAGCGTTCATACGGACGGACAGACGGACATGGCTAGTTCGACTCGGCTAGTGATCCTGATCAAGAATATATATACTTTATAGGGTCGGAAAAGCTTCCTTCTCCCTGTTACATACTTTTGCACGAATACAATATACCCTTTTACTCTACGAGTAACGGGTATAACTACAGATATCGACGTAAAAATAATAGCAAAGCTTAACAGAAACTCAAAGTTGCTTTCAATAACATCGCTAGCTTTATGCTACATTCCGTATTATTTTTAACATGACTGTAGCATGTAGCATATAGAAAAAAACCTAAAAATTCTAGAAAATTCTGTTTTTATAAGAAAACATGCAACATTAGACTGCAATTGCAAGAGGACCATGAATCTTCCCCCAGGTAAATTCTTAAGAAATCGCAATAATGAAAAGTAATTTTTTTCGCGATTTTTGGCACGCTTTTTTGTATTCCGCGTGGTTTAAAAGATAAAAAAACAAGAGAAAACGCTATAGTCGAGTACCTCGACCCGTTACACAGCTAAAGGAAGTGCAAGAGAGATTGAGATATGCATGCAGCAAAGCGACTGCTTGCACTGCTTGAATTCCATTATTTCATCATCACGTGTTTATTAATATTAATGAATATTCCGAACTGAATGGTTTTTTCTACATTCTTTCACAACAAAATTGCATTTATAATTTTTGGAAACCTAAGATGTGGGTGCCATGGTGGGCGTTAGAGGGGGCGTGGAACTCTGATGGAACAAACTTGCGCTGCGTAAAAACCCCAAGAATCTGCTTGGTTAGTCCCAACTTTATAGTTTCCGAGATCTCTGCGTTCATACGGATGGATAGACAGACAGACGGACAAGGCTAGATCGACTCGGCTAGTGATCCCGATCAAGAAACGCTTCCTTCTACCTGTTACATACTTTTGCACGAATACAATATACCCTTTTACTCTACGAGTAACGGGTATAAATACAAATCAAAACGGGTTTATTTTGAAATGGCCCTCTAGTCTGATACACAAGAATTTCCTGTGGAACGCACCAGCGAAGGGGTCCCTGCCAGAATTCCCCCAAGAATCGGGGAATTACCCTGGAGAGCTACGTGTAAAAGCCAATTAAGGTTTTCTGGATGTGGAGACAAGGTCTCTCTGCTCTTTGCCGTACGAAAAGAGTAGTATTTTCTGCAACTAAAGTCCTACTGGGTTCATTAGCAGCTACTTTAACAACAGAGTGCGGCTCGAAGAAACCAGCGGTGTCACAGTATCGAGCAATGTGTCCGCAGGCGTTCCTCAGGGCTCCGTTCTTTACCCCCTTTTCTGGAGCACAATGTAGGACGGGGTCCTACGACTGCAGTTCGCAGAGTATACACCGGCGGTTGAATTCACCGATGACGTTGACCTTGTTGTCGGAACTAGCGGACTCCGACGGGAGAGCGACCAAGAGCATGAAGGCGGTAGAGGTCTGGCTGACCCTCGCCGAAGGAGGTAGGTGACAAGACCGAAGGAGGTAGAGACTGGTTTCGGTAGAAGGTACGACAATAACCTCGCAGAGATCCATCAAGTACCTCGCGGTCGTCCAGGACACTATAATTTCGTTCCGGGAGCACATACGCATGAAAAAGCAGCACAAACGGTGAGACTATCCCAGATCCTTGCAAAACACTTGGGGTCCCCGGCCGGATAAGAGGAGTCTGCATATGAGTGTGGCAAATCCTGAATGCTCTGCTTTGGGCTGATGCCATGATGGTACCTAGCTTTAGGGAAGGCGTGGACTCCGTCTATCAGCTGGGCGCAATTAGGGTCGTCTGAGCATTCCGAACAATGTCCAAAAGCACGTGAGGCTAAGGAGCTCTTCCTTGTCAGGCAGCAAGAAGATGCCGACGTGCCGCAACGGAAACGAGAGGGACGCTCAGAGACTGTGCGCAAAGGGAGTCGGACTTACCAGCTCATTCCCAACATATGACACAAGTATCCAGTACACAGGCGTTAAGCGGCCATGGATGCGCTCAAACGCTTCGGAAAGGACTTAAAAGACAGGTGCCCTGTAGGGGCAGAGGCATTCTAGAGAACGCAAATCATGTAATTTTCGAGTGCAGACGGTTTGCACAACAAAGACTATTAACTGAGAGCCTAGTTCCCTTTATGTTTTAGGAAGATAAAACTGGGAATATGTCGCAGGTCACATCGCCGAGGTATACATGTTCGTACCTCTAAATCCCATCTCATACCATCAACCAACACACCCCCCTGCCACCCCAAACATTTATTCTAACAACAAAATATACAAAAAAATATGTATCCCAAAAATTCTGAACAGAATATACATATTTATATTCATGTGTACACAATTCATGTACGTAGAAGTATCTCAAATTTTAAACATACATACATAATTGTTGTAATCATAAAAACCTTAATTATTAGAAGTTTTACCTTTTTTCTTTTTGCTCGGACCTTTGGTATTAACAAGAGTTGTAACTTGTAGTACTAAAGGCTCGAGTGTTTTTTCAACTGACATTGTACGAATTTCCAAATTTTTTGGATCCCATTTCAGAGCAATCTGCCCAAAATCCGTTAGCGTTCCCATCTTATTTCACTTCTTTTCCAACAATTTCTGGATGTTGAGTTCCCGATAAAGCGACGACGCCTTTTTCGATTAATGGTAGGCCAGAATTTATTGTTAAAAGGTTTGGATTGACGGGAAGAAAGCTGTCTTAATAGCCTAATTCCACAGAGCACATTTCTGAAATACAACTCGGATTTTTAAGTACTTTTAGTCAGTATTTTTACGCGTTTAATGATTTTTGTACTTGAAGTTTCGAGATTTATTTTGGGATGGTTGTTGGTGCACGAACAAAGAGCCTTTCAAGGGCTCGGACAATTATCTCATCATAAAAAGAGATATTGTTATGCTTTTATTTATGGAATGATTAACATTTAGCGTATGTTCTCCTTCGGAAGACGTGGAAAAGTGTTGCAACAAATTTATCTATAGTAGCTTGAAAAAAATATAGTCAAAGAATCGAATGAGAATGAGGTATTTTAAATATTTAATAGGGTCAACACATTTATAATTCGAGTAAATTCTCATCTTGGACAATTTGCTAGTACCAATAAACAAATCATTTGCAGCTGAAAACATTCCATATGCTAGTGCTCGAATTGTAAGTAGTTTTAAATTAAATAAGTTGGGACCCAGAACTTTTACAAATATTTTTGGAAACAATATTAAGACTTTTTCCACTATCCTATGCGTTTTTTGGTATTTTTGTGATTTTTCGATAGACAACGCGATAGGCAAACGTAGGGTGTTTCCATTGGCAAACGCGTTTAAAAACAGCTGTTCTGTGATAAAGTCAGTTGCAGAAAAGAAAAGATTTAAATAATTTCTTATTGAATATTGTAATCGCAGAAAAGCATTGGCACAGAGTTATATATGTGGAAACATTGCTGTTGTGATGAAAGTAATAACCACATCCCAAGCTATGCTGCGTCCTTAATAAAGATCGAGTGGCGGCAAATATGTCAGAAACTGTACCCCGGAGTCCACATAACCGAATACAAAAGATTCTGCTGCAGAAGGCGCTCATATATATCGATCTTAACAGGCAATTTAACAATTCTCTGACAGCTGGTGGAAGTAAAAAAATTAGGACCTGGTTCATGCGGCGTTGCGTCGTCGCCTGACCACGTGAGTCACTTGGATATGGAATGGCCATCCATTGGTCGCGTTCAGCAGAACAACATGTTAACTGATCAATGATGGATTTCTTACGGTAGTTCTGCCGAACGCACATGATCACTGATCATGATGCAAGAATTTTGCATCAGTGATCAGGTATCGTAAAAATAGTACGCTACCTTTTCTTGATACATTATACATGGCTACTGGCATGTATCGGTAGTCGAAATATCAAAACTTATGAACATAATAATTTAAAGAAAAACATAAGTTCGGTTGAAATTCTTTATAATTGTTCAGCCATAAAACATTTCTTTTTTTAATAGCGCGCTGTTTTTACTTTTACGTCATCGAAATAAATCATAAGATTTCAGCAGAACAACATGATCACTGATCATTAATGGATCAGTTATCTCTGATGGATCAGTTATAAGTGATCATGTGCCTGCGTTGCAAAGACCGATCCTTTCTAGCTGACCCATTCCATACTGCTACTGCCCATTATGCTTATCCTTATCCCTATCAGTTTCGGGTTTAGAAAATTATCATACCTGGTTAATTCTGCTAAAAAATACCGCAAAAATACGACAATTTTCCACACTCCCCTTAAGCATAGTACTCAGTTCGGCTAAGAGTTTCACTAGTCAAAAAATATTAGTCTTTTGTAGTGTGACCGAAGTTTACAGAGTTCACCCGCTTTGCATGTAGCATGGTCTAATTGTAAGTCAGCTGGGTTCACCAACAGCAAACAAATAAACTGGCGCCAATTTTAAAATATTACAAAATGTTAAGCCGACCTGGTTTGCAAGCTTAAAATTTGCTGTTGGCATGGCGATATGTACTGCCGAAACTTATACAGGCAGTTTTCCTTTGGTTTTTGGGTTTTTCTTCCATTTATAATTTGTTATTGGCATACTCTGACGTCGCGTTTAGCAGAACAACATGATCACTGATCACTGATCAATTTTTTCGATAACGTAAAAGTAACAAAAATTATATCAAACGGTACACGCGCAATTTAATATTTAATATTTTTCCCGTCCCCGCAACTCCAGCAACGCTCACTGCTATCGTGGATACATAAAAAGAATTCCACCAAATTTATGGTTTTATTTTTATACCCTTGCTGAGGGTATTATAATTTCAGTCAGAAGTTTGTAACGCAGTGTAACGTCTGTCCGTTTCTATGCGAACTAGTATCTCAGTTTTAAAGCTATCGCGATGAAACTTTCCCAACATTCTTTCTATTGCAGGTAATATATTTGTCGGAGAAAGTCGGATCGAACCACTATATCTTAAGGCTCCCATAGGAATAATAAAAGAAATAAAAGAAAATTCATTGTAACTTTGTAGGAAGTAGGCGTTTTGATTTTTGACAACTCAAAAACAACATTTTAAATAGGCACGCAGAGTCTGGAATTCCTGGAACTGCACCGATAGGTATTTATTTTATCTGCAAGGGTATATAAGCTTCGGCTGGCCGAAGCTAGCTTCCTTTCTTGTTAAATATAATGTTATTAAATTTCGATATTTTGACTATTGATACATGCCAGAAGGTTGCGTACAATTTTTACGCAACCTGATCACTGATCATGTCCGTTTAGCAGAACTATCGTAAAAAATCCATCAGTAATCAGTGTTCATGTTGTTCTGCTGAACGTGACCAATATAATCTCGGGTTTTCCCGCGTTGTTCCAAAAGTCGAAGAACTAAAGTTTCTTATATGGAGGGTATTTTGTTTTGACCCGGTAAACTGGACGGCGGTAATAGTATTTCAAAATGACTTTTAAAAGGGGTACAGCACAATTCTGTAGCTTTAGTAGCTTACAAGTTACGGACGTAATAATGTTTATAGTTTAGCTGTTTTCCCGCAAAACTAGCGGATTTTTTAAAGAGACGTAGAAACAAAGGTTTTTATCTTATAATTGTAAAAGTCAGAACAGGATCAGTAAAGCGCTCCGGCCGGAAGTCGGATAAGAGCTATTGACACGAATCTTTAAAAATTTTTTTTTGTACGCTTACCTTGATCAGGGTAAAAGAGCGTTCCGATCGTCTATATGCCATAGCTGCCATAGGCCCAACAGGGTGAAATATTTCAACATTTTGTGTTTGATATTTGAAGAAAGACATTTTTAGATTGTTTTCCAAATTGAAATCCCCTTTCGATTATGTTGGATGAGTAACTGCTCTTCAATTCAGCTGTTAACGAATTGCGGATGTGCATTAGCTTTTTGTGAATCGGAGTTTTAGGTTTAACTGGGATAGTTGCGTTGAACGGATGGTGAATGGATCTCTGTGGGATGATGAGTTTCACAGCTGTAAAAAACAGCAACCGGATTACTGGAATATGTGTGACTAGGGTATTAAAAAAAAATGCACTTTTAATAATCGTTATCGTTATAAAGCCTTTAGTATTTTTTTAGAGGCTTCCAGCATTTTTATTTATAGATTTTTAACCACACTGATTTTCGTCAAGGAAAGTTAGGTAATTTTATTAAAGTAATTATTTAATTTTTTTTCGAAAATAATTAATAAAATTCTTTGACTAAACAAGAAAAATGCAAGGACTTGGTCTACAAAGCCTAAAAAAAAATCCAGCTGTAAGCCAAATACACATGTCAAAGTAACGTTATTTTTGTTGTTACGTAACCGTTATTTTTACAGTTGATTCCACTTTACGTGTGTGTTGGAGCAGGAGCTATTGGTGCCGTTTACTATATGGCTCGGCTTGCCACCCGGAACCCGGATGTCACTTGGAACCGCACATCAAATCCCGAACCATGGCAAGAGTACAAAGAAAAACAATATAAGGTATATTCATACATATATTTTCAATGTACAATGTACATACGTACCATGTACATTAGATCGAACTTTTTATGTATACAATACAATATCCTGCAAAAGTATGTACATATGTATCAGGTAGAAGGTCTCGTTTCCGACCCAATAAAGTATATATGTACATATATTCTTGATCAGGTGTCGATCTAGCCATGTCCGTCTGTCTGTCTGTCCGTATGAACGCTGAGATCTAAGAAACTACAAAAGCTACAAAGTTTCGTTTAAATCTTGGGTTTCATATGCAATCGCCTTATATGTACATATACAAGTATATTGCAATACCTATCAAACTGTAGAAGAAATTTTTCAAATCGGACCATTTGTTAAAAAGTTATGAACAAATAATGGAATTCAAGCAGTGCAAGCAGTCGCTTTGCTGCCTGCATATCTTCATCTCCCTCACTCTATATTTAGCTGAGTAACGGGTATCTGATAGTCGAGGTACTCGACATCGAAAAATCAACCGACTGCGATTTGTTCTATAAAATCTGGTTAAATGGATTTAGTTCAAACCTTTTGTATATTATTAAGTTTCATTTAAATAACATCGGCTAATTTATCGGTGACAAAGCCATTGCTGGAACACTATTAAAAAGGCGTTTTGCGGTGTTCACTGTAACTTCGAAAAAATTATCGAATTTCCATTTTGTTATTACATTTCGCTTAAGAATTAAAAAAATAGTTTTAAACGGTGCGCATCGGCTTAAAGTTTATTACGCATATTTCATATTCATCTACATGCATAGTGTTCGAAAAAGTATCTACATATATCACTTTGCCGACCTCTTTTACAAGTCCCTGGGGGACAAATACAACATAAAAACAAGAGAGAACGCTATAGTCGGGGCCCCGACTATCAGATACCCGTTACTCAGCTAAGGGAGTGCGAGGGAGATGGATATATCTAAACTTTGATCGGTCATAACTTTTTAAGGAATGGTCCGATTTAAAAAATTTCTTCTACATTAGGTTTTGATAATCACAATAAAACTGCATTTTTACATTTCCAAAATCTTTAAAGGTGTGGGCGCCAGACACCTTAAAAAAAAAAGGGGGCGGTTAGAGGGGGCGTGGCACCTTTTTGAAATAAACTTGCTCTGCGTAGGAACTCCAAGAATATGCATGGAAAATGTCAATCCTCTAGCTTTTATAGTTTCCGAGATCTCAGCGTTCATACGGACGGACAGACAGACGGACAGGCGGACATGGCTAGTTCGACTCGGCTAGTGGTCCTGATCAAGAATATATATACTTTATAGGGTCGGAAAAGCTTCCTTCTCCCTGTTACATACTTTTGCACGAATACAATATACCCTTTTACTCTACGAGTAACGGGTATAATAATAGTAAATATCGTTGTAACTGAAACTAGAGCCCTGCATGATTCCACTTGAATTGACAAACAAGTACATTTTTGAAAATAGAGTGAGTGGGTTCAAGTGAGTTAACTTGGTCCGAAACCAACATTTCTGTATTGGCGAACGAAGTTAATCTTCAAAATTATAATATCGAATTTCTATTTTCGTGTGAGTCACACAAAAAAAAACCCGGTGGATCGGATATCGAACCCGGTCTTTTATGTTCGGAGATAGAATCTCTACAGATTTGGGCACTATATACAATTTGTATTCGAATGGAAAGGACATATCGCAAATATTCATTTTTTTATGAAAGGAAATATGCAAGATATATCGATAATATACAAAATATGTCGAGAATATGCAAAGTATGTCGTATATGTTCTTATTCCTTATAGGCACTAAGATTTCGAGCTTTGTGGTTAAACTATGGTAAGTTTATTTTTGTAGTTCCCAGAAAACTAATATACCTAAAAATAGTTAAAATTGAGCAACTATATCTTAAAGAAATGGGTTACGAAAACAATCCTTGTTTCTTTGTCTTAATGAGTAGGACCAACCAATACATATATTATTTGTATTACCGCAGAAGGGGATCCGCTTATGGTGAGGTTTCATAAATATATGAAAAGATTTAAACTCAAAAAACTGTTTCTGAACGATATGCAAATTTAGTGTTTTTATTTAGGTTTTCACAATGGGGAATGAGGAAACTATACATAATTGTAGTATTGATTGCAATATGTGGCTAAAATTTTGTTGTCAACTGTCAATTCTGACAGCACTTGCAGGATAGAGTATCATCATAGACTTCAATGGTAGACTTGTTAATGTCCTTCAAACATTCATTTAGATGGTTACTTTTCTTTTTAATTTTCGTATTTTCTTAGCATTTGTATTCAAAACAAACGCTTTTGTCAATGACATAAATACTGGCGTTCTGGCAAAGGCCTGCTTTTCATATGTTGTAAAATATGTTGGATATCTTCTTGATATGCAGGATATGCAAAAACAACATGGGCTAAACCATTATGGGTGTTACTTTTATCTGACAGTTTGGCAGAAATTATAATTTTGGAGTATTTTGTATTTTTTTTTTACCCTTGCAGAGGGTATTATAATTTCATTCAGATGTTTGGAACACAGTGAAAGAGTCGTTTCTGAACACATAAAGTATATATATTCTTGATCAGCACCAGTAGCCGGGTCCATGTAGCCATGTCCGTCTGTCCGTCCGTCCTCCTCTCCGTTTCTATGCGATCTAGTCTCAAAGAACTTATAAAAATACATTGTAACTTTGTAAAAAGTAGGCGTTTTAATTTTTGACAATTTAATATCAACATTTTTAATATGCAATAATATATTTGGAATCCCAGGAACAGCACCGATCGAGTAAGGACTAAACTTTGGGTACTTTCTATAACTGCAAGGGTATATAAACTTTGGCTTGCCGAAGTTAAGTTCCTGTCTTGTTTACTGTCGTTTTATAGATCTATGGGGATAAGTAAAAAAAAACAAAACAATATCAACCTTCATTTTTTTTCTCCATTTAATGTACAAAATTTCTGAGCTTAAATAAAATAATAATAATAATTGTGCAACCTTTTTCTTTTCAGTTTTACTCGCCTGTGAGAGATTATTCGAAAACTAAGAGTGCTGCACCAAACTTTGAGGAATAAATTACATGTATTGGGTTATCGTAATTTAAATAAAGAACATGTAGTTTGAAACTAAAATTAATAACTGCATTGCACCTTATAATCTTTTAAGTTGGGTACCTTGCTAAGGCGTAGAGACTTCTATTTTTGTCCACTTGTGCCATAACTATTCGATACCCACTACATCCTTAATCCATTTCAAAATTTATATGCCTCCATATCTACCAACAGTTGCGGAAAAAACAATACCATTGATTAGGGAAATGTTCTGCCCATCCTCTGCCGGTCACGTACACTGTAGAACAGCGGTCATCACACACATATCGATTTTTGCGTCTTTGGCATCAAAACGTTGCGATTTTTTCTATAACAAGAGAGAACGATATAGTCGGGTGCCCGACTATTAGATACCCGTTACTCAGCTAAGGGAGTGCGAGGGAGATGGAGATATAAAACTTTGATCGGAAATAACTTTTTAACAAATAATCAGATTTGAATAATTTCTACAATTCGATAGGTATTGGATAAACACAATAAAACTGCATTTTTAGTTTTCCGAAAACTTTAAAGGTGTGGGCGCCAGACATCTTTTAAAATCGTTTAAGGCGATTGTGGGTTAGAGGGGCTTGATCCTCGGCTGAAACAAACATGCGCTGCGTAGGAACTCAAAGAATCTGCATGCAAAATGCCAATCCTCTGTGATCTAAGCGTTCATACGGACGGACAGACAGACGGACATGGCTAGTTCGACTCGGCTAGTGATCCTGATCAAGAATATATATACTTTATAGGGTCGGAAACGCTTCCTTCTCCCTGTTACATACTTTTGCACGAATACAATATACCCTTTTACTCAACGAGTAACGGGTTGGGCCAGTTTTTGTTTTTTTGTAAAGTCAATAGATCAGAGCTTAACTCTGCCATACAGATCAATATGATTGGATAAGCAGCTCGACAAAAATGTGTTTTTTGGTCGGCTGTATATATCGTAAAAACTAGATATGGGTACCAACTAAATAAAACAAGCCGGATATGGCTCAGATTCATGAAAAATTGGATTTATGGTGGATTTTTAAAGTTTGGATTTTTCAACTTTTTATACCCTTGCATAAGGTATAATGATTTCAGGCAGAAGTTTGCAACACAGTGATGGAGACGTCCGTCTGTCCCTCCGTTTCTACGCAAACTAGTCTCTCAGTTTTAAAGCTATCGGGCTCAAACTTTACCAAAAGTCTTCTTTCTATTGCAGGTAGTATATATGTCGGAACCGACCGGATCGGAAAACTATATCATAGCTCCCTTAGGAAAAATCGGAAAAAATTCTAGCTTTGGTGTTTTTGAAATATTACCTTCTACTCTTGGGAATAATTTTTTTTAAATATTTCTGTATTTCGAATTACATTTTTAAAAATTCGGATTACTATATCATATAGCTGCCAAAGAAACGGTCAGAAAATTAAATGGAAATTAATAGGACAAAAATTATATCTTTGTTGATTTTTATTACAATCTCTTCTCCTCTGGGATATAGCTTTTCTTTAACATTTCAAAACTTCGAAAAAGTAATGCCAAAATATTACGAAAGCAGCAGAATTTGATTGTTGTAACATATACGCAAGTAAATCTAAATTTAATGTGTTTGTAAATGAATAGGGTATATAAGATTCGGCTGGGCGAAGCTAGCTTCCTTTCTTGTTTCGTTCGACAGAGTCAAAATTTAAATTTTATCCCAGGCGGCGACATGAAAACAAAAATAAGTGGTGATGACGGCCGGTTCAAAAAATAGTAAAGTCAGATATATAAAAGCTAGAAAATTATAAAAATTAATTAAATTTTAAAAAATGCCGTGTCACAGAAATTATTTTCAACCGAAATCCGTTAAAGTTACGCTCTGATATATTGACTTACAAATAAAACGAAAACTGGCCCAATCGGGTGGATATGTGCCAAGATATAAGAAAAAATTTGAAAAAAGTCAGAAGATTAACGTTTTTTAAAAACTGTGCCATCGAAAAAAAAGTTAGTTGTATTTTCGTGATCTAGGGCTCCAACACTAACAGAATTTGCCATTAATTGCTGTTGAGAATTTTGGCTGAAAACTAGTGTAATTAAATTAATTAATTGCCTAAGAATCTAGCAACGGTAATTTTATGGACATAGGTAACGAAAAGGTAAATAAGAACCAAATACTCTTGCCGATTGTGCTACCGGGGGGTTTTTGGAAGGTATCCACAGTAGACAATTAGTAGACAAATATTTATGCGAATTATATTAATAAAGACAGGAAGACAGGTGGGGGAAGAAACTGTGAATAAAATTGTTTAAACATTTCCATTTGTTTAAACAATAAAGTAGAGCAAGAAAATGTAAAGTAGAGCAAGAAAATTAATTGGTTTGAATATTTAGTTTTTATACCCGTTACTAGTAGAGCATTGTATTGTAGTGCAGTATCAAAGTGCAGCGGGGAGATTCCGTAAGCGGGAAGGCGGGAGGGCCTGGAATCGCAAGCATCCAGTGCGGGCGAGTAGTCAGGTCGGATGACCTTCGCGTAGACATCCGCACCCAGGACCACGGAGATGGTTGTCGGCAAGTAGAACCGCTCGTCGGCCAATGGGAGGTCACCGTATTTGCCGACCACGGTGTCTGAGAGCTCTCGGATGGGGGTGCGGATGCGGACGCGGACGCCTGGGATGCGTCGATGCAGCTCGTCGGCGTACACGGGTCGATAAGGGCGGCCGTGTCAAAAGTCTTCAGACCGGTCTCCAAAGTGACCATGGCCGTCGGCAGGACGTTCACGCTGTGCTGTTGAGGGATGGACGCAAGTGACGGAGCCGATGTCGAGGAGGCTGAGCGCGGCGGAGAGGCAAGCGCTCTGCGAGTTGGCGGATCTTGCCGGCGCGAGCTCTGCTGAGAAGCGGCGGATGCCGAGCGCCTTGCCGGGGCCGGCGCTTGGCGAGTTGGCGGATTCTGCCGGCGCGAACGGTGCTGAGTAGCCGACGGCAGGGGGCGCTCGTGCATATGTCGCCACTGCGACAGCTTACGTCGGAGTGCTCGTGAGCGAGACAATTCGAGCAGTACTTATTGATGAGCACTGCCCGAAGCCGCTTCACTGCGCTCAGCTTTAGGAACCTCTGACACTTTCGAAGCGGATGGATTCCACGGCAGACTCGGCATCGGTAGGAATTTAAACCTCGAGTACGTCTGCTGTCCAATGCCTGAGCGCTGTGTGGACGAGGAACCATGATGTGACCTAGTAGTGAGTAATGGACAAACAGAATAAACATATGGAGATGATTTAAAACTGCTTAGTTGGCGAGGATGGATGGGGAATTATGTGGAGGATGTTGGTTGAGGAAGACGGCTGGAATGTTCTCCTGGCAGAAGAACCACCTTGGTTACGGGACGTTTGACATCCCCGCGTTTTGTAAGAATACTGACGACGCGGACATTGCCATCGACTCCCGGAAATACAGAGTCGATTCTGCCAAGGCGCCACTCATTCGAGGGCAGATTGTCATCCTTGACGACTACTATGTCGCCAGCGCGGAGATTTGCGGTCGGGGACTGACACTTGTTACGCTGGTGGAGCTCTTTCAAATACTCATCTTTCCATCGAGCTTGGAATTGTTGATGGAGCTCCTTTAAGTGTTGCCACCGATTCACAATGGACTTGGATTCCTCCTTTACTTCGGGTTCCACTATGGACAGAAGAGGTCCGCCGACTAGAATATACCCTGGTGTCTACGCTAAGAGATCAGTGGGATCTTCTGACATAGGAGATAGCGGTCTGGAATTTAAACAAGCTTCGATTTTCGCTAGGAGGGTTGAATACTCTTCAAAAGCTTCCCACAGGCCTCCCATGTGGGGTGCCCCCGGAGGAATGACTTGCCAGTTGAGCTGCTGATGACTGTTCGCATCAGTCACAGACTCTTTTACGGCTTGTAAAAAATCTCGGGAGAGCAGGGTGGGCGCGCCGAAAAAGGTTTTCCCATTGTCGGACTGAACTTGACGAGGACAACCTCTTCTGGATACGAACCGAGCGAATGCGGCGAGAAAATTCTCGGTCGTCAGATCGGATGTAGGCTCTAGATGGATGGCCTTTGTAGAGAAACAGACTAGAACCAACACATACCCTTTTGTGATAAGACAAGCTCTTCCAGTATAATTCCTTTTTTCAAAGGGGCCAGCGTAGTCCATCCCTGTGTACGTGAATGGCCGGGAAAACGAGACGCGCTTGTTACGTACGCCCTCTCCCTCGATTTATTTAGGGGAGAAAGATTCGCTTAGAAACACCAACGAATCTCGAGACAAAGGAGGTGGGAAGCAATAGGCTTGTTGACTTTCGGTAAATTTCCCATCATCTGAATTTGCAATCGCTTTTTGTGGATAACGCAGACCTTGCAGGAGTTAATGACTGCCTTCACCAAGTTCTTTATCTTCGGAACCCAGTATCTTGACCGGGTGAGACGTACCACTAACTGGTTACCTCCGTGCAACGTTATGAGATGCGTAAAGTTCACCAGTAGTCGCCAGAGGGCACATTCGTACGGGAGGATTATCGGATGTCGTTCGTTTTCGGAGGCCGTTATGCGGCCGCACGGCCTTATAAGCCCTTTCTCATCTAGAAAGGGGTTTAAGGAGAGGATGGAACTTGTCGCGGACACAGGACGCTTTTGACTCAAGCAGCGATATTCATTAGAAAAATATCTGCGCTGAGTGCTAATGACCATGAGCCGTTCAGCGGCGACAAGTTCTTGGGCTTCTAGACGGACTTCCGACATCTGCGACTGTTTCTTACATCGCTGGACAAAACGGTGGATATACGCAAGGACCCGTAACGCTCTATCTAACTTGGAAAAGCGATCAAGGATGTCTTCTGTCGGGATGGACGCCACATGGGCCTTGACAGGACGCCTTTCCACTTCGGTCACCTGTAAGTCGGTGCTTTGGGAAGGCCACTGATCTCGTGGCTTTGACAACCAAGTTGGTCCATGCCACCAAAGGGAGTTGTCGACCAGTTCTTGTAGAGGCACTCCCGGACTGGCCAAGTCAGCTGGATTATGTTCGGATTGAACATGTGCCCAATTGGCTGCCTCTGTAGACTGGGTAATCTTTGTTACCCGATTGGCACATAGATCGCAGCACCGTACTCCTTTTGAGCGGCGGAAAAACTCACCGGATGTTGCTTTCCAACGGACTCCGAGAGTTTTCGCCGTGCTTTCCGTATCTATTTCGAGGAAATCGGCATTTAAAAGATGATCGGTTTCGATATGAGCCAGAACTTCATTGTGGTTGGAGGTCCATTTCCTTAATGAAAAACCAGCCGAATCAAGGCCACTCTGCAACTCGCAAATGGTGAGGTGAGCCTCTTCTGCGGAGTCAGCTTCCGAAAGGACATCATCGACATACATGCAACCACGAATAACTTTACTTAGTTGCACGTCGGTCGCCAGCTGTTGCAGTACCCGAATTGCCAGGAACGGTGCACAATTGACCCCAAACGTATCAGTTTTTAACTCAAAATCTCGAATGTATCCTTCACTATTGCTCGTATAAGATACGTTGGAACGCTGTCTGCTTCGGATCTACCCAGATCTGCCGGTACATTTTTTCGATATCAACACTATACACAAATCGGAAATATCGCCACTTCAGAATCTGGATGATTAGATCGGACTGTATTACCGGGCCAGCATGAAGGATATCATTTAAGCTGACCCCATTGTCTGAAGGGCTGGAGGCGTTGAATACCACTCGAAGTTTTGTGGTCGCACTCTTCGGTTTTAACACGCTGAATCGGGTAGGAAGGACTTCTCTCATGTGACTAATCACATGAGATATTCTTGAATAACTGAGTCGTACTTGGATTTTAGCGTACTGTCCCTTTTTTGCCGCTGCTCGTTTCTTAAGAATTGAGCCATTGCCAGGGATCTGGAATATCCTAGGGAGCATTTCATGTTCTCAGGATCTCGAAACGGAAGACTCACGACATACCTGCCGGTATCGTCTTTTGTGGTGGTCCGAAGGAAAGTGTCTTCACAAATCACGTCGGATTCTTTTGACACTTTAACTGGCAGATCCTCCACCTCCCAGAATTTGGTGAGGAGTTTATCGAGGGACGCTTCATACGTGTGTGCAACTTGCGTGGAAAAGGATGATATTTGATCTTGCCTCGGAGCGGGTACTGGTCCTGTTAGAATCCAGCCGAAAATAGTCTCTTGACCGAGAAGCGAGCCACAGATGTTCGCTCGGGTACCGCTTAGTAGAATGGATGGAAGTATATCGGCCCCGATTAGAAGATCTATTTATCTCATAAAACTTTGGATCCGCTAGTGGAAGTTTGTGAAGATCTCGCTGGAAATGTTGCGGAAGCGGACATGAAGGAAGATTTCCGGCTATTTGTGGAAGCACGTAGGCAGTGCTGTTTAACTGCAAACTAGGCCGGGTCGGAGAACGGATCATAAATTGACAGAGCTTTGTGGTATCAGTGGAGACCGTTTGATTAAGCCCTGAGACCTGTGCTTGGATAACCTGGAACGGCAGTTTAATCGTGAAATTAGTCCGGATCATAAATTGACAGAGCTTTGTGGTATCAGTGGAGACCGTGTGATTAAGCCCTGAGACCTGTGCTTGGATAACCTGGAACGGCAGTTTAATCAGGTTGAAAAGGCTCTCAGTAATGAAGGTCGCCTCAGATCCGGAGTCTATTAAGGCTCGCGCTTGATAATTGGAACCTGAATGGCATATATTAATTATAGCGGTGCCTAGAAGGACTGACCTAGAGCCTGCTGCAAAATATTTCTGAAGCGTTGACTCCGTGCCACTGGCAGCCGAGGGACCGGGAGTATTTGGTCTGGATCCTGGCGTTGGCGTTGGATTTGCGCGCGCTGGGGATGGGCTGCCTCGGTGTAGGAGAGTATGATGGCGGCCGCGGCACGTGAAGCAGTTATGCGCGCTTTCACAGTCGCGCAGCTGATGTGTCCGCGCAAAGCAGTTTAAACACAGCTGTTTTCTTTTTATCTAAGCGAGGCGTTGGTCGACCGTCATCTGGAGAAATTTGGCGCATGTGCGTACCGGATGGTTCTTTCTATTACAGAGATCGCACCGTTTAGGTTGACTAGGTGCTACCCTTGTCTCATATGAATTTATTCTTCGAGACGCCGAGCTGGAAGTGGATGCCCTGAGCTGAGTCTGACTAGAACCTGATGGTCGAACATCATCTATGGCTTCTAGTGACCTGTGACGCTCCGTTAGGAATACGTTCAGCTCGTGCCAAGTAGGGATCTCGTCTTTGTTATGAAGGAACTGCTCCCATAGGGAAAGCGTAAGCTTTGGGAGTTTGGACGAGCACATATACACCAAGAGGGAATCCCAAGTTTCGACCTGAATACCGGACATTTCTAATGCCGTAAGGCAACCCTGGTACTTTGAAGTTCTTCCAAAGCTGACCCAGACTCCTGTGTGACGGACGACACATTGAAGAGGATCTTTTATTAACTGTTTACTAACAATCGCTTGTTTTCGAACTGCTCAGTGAGGTTATCCAACGCTGAGCGAAAGCCATCGTTAGTAAGGGGTGAATTCGAAACTATATTGTAAGCGTCGCCACTCGTTTTAGCATTAAGGTGGACTAATTACTCGACTGGAGTGAGCCTACGATTGTTGATATAAATTGCCGTGAAAAGATCCCTAAAGGTTGGCCAACGAAGATAATCGCCGGTAAAAACCTCGGTATCGCACGGCGGAAGCCGTCAGCCTGACGGAATGTATGTCTGAGAAGGATCATCTGTTGTGAGGAAGGTTGCGGAAGTTGCGGAGTTTGCGGTATATTTTTTTATTTGCGCATATGAGCTATCTGGACGCCGCACCTTTCGTACGCGCTGTAGCAGTAACCGTACTTAGCCTTGAGAACTGGCAAGCTGTCAGCTGCACTTTCTCCGGCTGCTACAAGGCACGCGGTACATGCATCGTACTCTTTTTTTTGATACGGAGTCCGTATTACGGACCTATACCTCTCGGATTTCGTTTTGGCGAATATTGAGTAGAGCCCTGCACGAGTTCACTCGAACTGACAAACAAGTCATGTTAACAAAATAGATTTTTAGAGTGCGAGTTCACTTACTTAGAAACTTCGAACAAGCAAGTGGTAGGTCTTGCTCAAAAAACTCGAGCACTCGATTGAAACAAACGATCAAGTGAGTACGAGTAATCCAAAATTCGAGTCAATTGAATTGTTAAGCAAAGAAGGTTTGATGAGGTCATACTATTATAAATTTCATTGTATTTACATAACATTTGGTTTCCGAAAATACGAGTTCAAAAACATAATTTTATTAATTTTGATGCTTGAAGATGCAATTCCGGTCCTTTTTTCGGAAATAAGCTGTCGGGCCTGTGAGAATGCCCTTTCCGACGATGCACTGCTAGCTGGAACACATAAAATTTTGAGGCTCACTTTATATAAAAGAGGATACTGTCCTTTGTTTTCTTCCCACCATTGCAATACATTATAGTCTTTTTTTAGCGATACTTTTGTGGATTGGTAAAGCAAAATTTCATCTTCGATGAGATGTTCATCCGTGTCCTGTGAAAAATTTGGAATGAAACTTGAAAATATTGTATTGTTTTCAGATGTTTGCTCAGCTGTTTCAGGTTCATGTGCCTCCAACTCATTGTAGGTTTTCATTAATTCTTTGCAAAAGTTTATTGTTGAGTCCTTTTGATTTTGATTAAATGAGATGAGCTTGTTTGTTGGAGGAAATAGAAAGAGGGCCAATTGATGAAATTTTGTTATATGTTCGTCTACGATGCTCACAAGATAACGTTTCAAAGAAGTTTTTAATTGAGTTGTTATAGTAGTGACGTTTGTGTCGGTTTTAAATTGTTTTTTTTTAAATTCAATATGTGGTATCACAAGATGAAGAGTTGGATAAGTGTCACCCTCTAACTCCTGTGAAGCTACTTGAATTTTTTTGAGAATTTCATTAATGCCTTGTAGGCTGGAAAGGCTCAGCCCGGAAATCCTATGTTCTTCATTAGAGTCTTCGAGTATTTCCGTTAGCTTGTCCCAATTTTTCGCTATTGATTAAAGCGTGTAATAAATAGTGTTCCACCTTGTTGGGCAGAAACTTTTTAGTGATTGGTCCAGTTTTGAGTTCTTTCCTGATTTTTTAAAATATTTTACTAATTTGGTCTAAATGGTTAAAATTAGGTCAATATCTTTGGACTCGGCAATGGATTTTTCCACTACATTATTTAGCAAATGGTTAATGCAGTGGAGGTGGGTATTTTCACGAAATGCCCTTTTCATGTTTGCGCCTCTGTCAGTTATGACAATGCCATTATCCTCATCCAAGTTGCAATTAAATTTGCGCAATTCTTCCAATACCTTCGTCTTTATATTAGGTCCTAAAAATTAGCATAACAAATTAGATTGCACTAAAAAAATGGAAACATACGCATACCTGTCGCACATTCATCCATTGATTTAACTGATAAAAGTCGGCATATTAAATGTCCGTCTAAAATGTAGTGGCCAGTCACTGATACGTATGAACGTTTCAAATAGTTGTCCGTCCATATATCTGATGTAATGCTATATCCGGAAAGGCGCACCCTAGCCAACTCGCTAATTACTTCATGGCTTTTTAGGTCGTACATCTGAGAAATATTCCTTGATAGAGTGGTCGGATTCGGGATAATTTTGTCCATATCAATATTTTTTGCCCAAATCGAGCTCCTACTCCTACAAATATGGAAAATAAATCTTTAAGTCCCTTATCTTGGATGGTGTTGAACGATCGGCAATTTTTGACTGTCCACTCCGTAGCAGCGTTGATAATTTTTTTCTTCGTTTCCGAATCAACATTGGCTTCGGTGTCGCTCAAGTTTGTTAATGACTTCGACGCTGAGACATAACATTTATGACGAACCATATTCGTTGTGCATCCTGTATACTTCAGCACACTCAAACAAACTCTGCAAGCCACAACATTTTCGATCTTATTCTTTTTTGCATCCTGCACCATTCCAAAAGTTTCCCAGACTTTGCTGCGTCCTCGCTTGTTTATGATTTCATACTCACCTTGTTTTAATTTTTCGTTGATATCATCGTTTTCTTTTCTCTTCATTATTATGATGTTATTATTATTATAAAACCTTGAATAGGTATTTCAAAACTTACGACTTGAGCCATAGCCAAAGGGGATGAAAATATTATTTTAGAAAATCACAAGCACAACAAGTCAGTCGAAAGGAAAGAGCAGAACTAAAATGTATACTAAATTTTTTTCAAATTTTCGAATCTCCATATGACTTTTAAGTGTTCGAGTGCTCGATCTGAATTCAAGTCAATCGGGCCACTCGCACTCACTCGCACTCGTTTAGGCCTATCAGTGACTTGAAGCTAGTTGACTTGAAATTTCCTACACTCGGGTTGATTCGTTTGGAAATATTTTTGTAAGTCAGAGTGAGTGAACAATTCAAGTCAACTTGGAAGTGCTCACTTACAATTGAACTCGTGCAGGGCTCTAATATTGAGGATGGATTACGTAGGAGGGATTTATTCGCGATTCCAATTCGGACAGTCGATCGGAGACTTCAATAAATTGGTTTAGGGCGAGTTCGGCAGCCGTTGCGTTCATTCTTGTGCTGGCTGGCGTTATTCTTTCGATGGGAGAAGGAGCCTTTTTAGGAGGTGGCGACTATTTGGGAGGTGGCGCCCTTACTGTAATTTTTGGTGATGGAACAGGGGATAGTTTGTTAAAACTTTCCCTGGACATACCAAACTAGGATGCTGTTTGGATTCGGAATGTGCGCGCTGATAGGGTATCGACCAGCAAAAAATAGTTCATAGTGTAGCGGAATTATTGGTAAAATATTCCCAGGCTTTTTGGAACATGAATGGAAAAAATACAAAAAAAACATACAAAAGGTAAAAGTATACTGAAAAGTGTTGTAAGTGATGAAGTATTTGTCGTTTAATATTTTTTGTGGGGTGGTTGGCCAAATTAGGCTGGGATTGGATGTCCCCGGCATTCTTTATTTTAGAAATATTCGGAGACAAAAAAATAAAATGCATTGGTATGCGTATGGAATTTTTTTGTAAATTTTCATTTTTTTTTCCGCAAAAGAAAAATAAATTATATAGATATATGAATATATAGATGTATCAAACTCAATAAAATAAAATAAAAGCTTGGTATTTATTTAGAATGGCTCGGAATAAAGATAGTTTGGAGTGATGGATAAAAAAATGCCCAAAATCAGGCATCACTAGCCGAGTCGATCTTGCCATGTTCGTCTGTCCGTCTGTCTGTCCGTCCGGATGAACGCAGAGATCTCGGAAACTACAAAAGCTAGAGAATTGGGATTACCCACACATATTCTTTGGCTTTCTACGCAGCGCAAGTTTGTTTCAGCCGAGGGCCACGCCCCCTCTAACGCTCACCATCGCCTAACGCCCACAATAAACGAGTTTAAAAAGTGTCTGGCGCCCACACCTTTAAAGATTTCAAAAATGTAAAAATGCAGTTTTATTGTATTTATAAATAATTTATAAATACCTACTTAATTTTTCAAATCGGACCATTCGTTAAAAAGTTATGCCAGATTACAAATTTTATATCTCCATCTACCTCGCACTCATTTTGGCTGAGTAACGGGTATCTGATAGTCGGGGCACCCGACTATAGCGTTCTCTCTTGTTATTTAATATATTTATGGATGGCCGACGGAATTACTTCGATGTTCGGGATTGGGGAGTAGTGATGTAGAAAAATATGTATGGATGGATTTAGAATATGAATGTGGAATATGTAATATGTATGTATATAATATATGGAGTATATATGTTATCAATATGGCGGAAAATTTGTATTTTAAATTGTACTGTGGACTGTATTTGGATTTGAATTTTTTTTTAATAATGTATGCAAATATTTGTCACAGCGGATGTACAATAAAAAATCAATATCGAAATTTTTGGGGGCCGAAATTGGTGGAGCACTTAATTTTAATTCCTTTTTGTTTTTTTTTTTTAGTTTTTTTTTGTGTTTTAAATATTTGTTTTCACTGTACGCTTAACTTTTATTTGGATTGATATTTTTAATTTCTTTGATTTGATTTTGGATGTATATTTAATGGATGTACGGCGAAATGCGAATATGAAACTTGTACATCAATATGCACACGAAAAGGAATTGGAAAATAGGCAATATGGCCGCACGTTAAAGGAGAACGAAGAAATGGAAAATAATGTAAACGGTGTAATTTATTAACTGCCGTTGTCGGATTAAATCGGACTTGGATTTTTTATAGCCCCTTCCCATAGAGTCCATCCGTGTGAAACGGTTGGGATTTTTGACAAATGTGAAACTCGTGTTTCCACAGAGCACATCCACCATCCACCATCCGATAACAGCTGACTCGAAGAGCAGTTGCTCATCTCAACATTAACGAAGGGGGATTTCAACTCGGAAAAACTGTAGCAAAATGGCGTTCTCCTAGTCTTATTGTACAATAATACAATAAATAGCATAAGATAATACTTAAAATTCATATCTGAACTTTTTTGACATATGGTATAACGATAATGCATAGATATTGCTGACTGGGGGAGAGCCTAACCTCCGGTACCCCACACTCCGCTCTTACTACGCCTCTGTCTAGCCAATATTTATATGAAAAAATTGTAAACAAAACCAAATTGGTGCTGTTTGGTAATTTATAGCAACTTTGGAACTTTATAGGAGTACATAGTACACTTTTAATTAATATAAGTTATTATTTACGAAGTGCAGAACATATTCTGAGACTTTGCTGCAAACATTATGTTTTCGTATGCAGAACAGCTTACATTTTGGCCCACTCATAGCAACCTGTTGGTAAATGCTTTTCCGCTCGAATCAAACTACAAATAATTCAACGATAGCCAAAAAACAACGATATTAAGCATTATTTAATTTTTTCCCGCCATCGATTTGATTTGTTCTTGTAGTCAACGTTCCATTTTTCACAGTCAAGAGGAAGAATTCAGAGTTGCACCGAAAAAACATCGCCTAAATATCGCATAAAAGAGCCTGTCAAAGTCCGTCAAAATTGGATGGCGGACTAATTGAGAAATTTTCGGAACGGCAAAACCTTACGGACCATCTGTTCAACGGATGGTAGATGGTGGATGGAGCTCTGACTTTCGACCGGCAGTTAATAATGAATTAATAATTTTCACTTATCTGCTGGAGCAATTTGGCTCGAATGGACCAAAAATGAATGTGTGGGGCGTCGGTGATCGTCGTTTGGAGGCAGCTTCTGGGGCGTTGCGACTGTTGCACGTAGCCGGTGGCAAGCTGTGGGGGAGATACAAAAAAGCACTTGGCGATCGCGAGACGATAGGCAGAAAAGAGAACACGGGTACTTTTTCGGGGATTTGCGCGGACCGGCCGGGCGATGTATTTAATTCAATTTGTACAAGAGAACTCACTTAAGCCTAGTTTAGCGCTGCGCTTCAAAGCGGAGAGATTACGGGAGCGGAAAGGCGGAAGAGCCTGGAATCGCACGCGTCCAGTGCGGGAGAGCCTGAAATCGAGAGCATCCAGTGCGGGTGAGTAGGCATTCGCAAAGAGTGAAGAGCGGGCAACTTAAGAGAGGGGAAAGCGGCGTAAACAATCAGGATCACTCGCCGAGTCATTGCGCGGACCGGCCGGGCGATGTATTTAATTCAATTTGTACAAGAGAACTCACTTAAGCCTAGTTTAGCGCTGCGCTTCAAAGCGGAGAGATTACGGGAGCGGAAAGGCGGAAGAGCCTGGAATCGCACGCGTCCAGTGCGGGAGAGCCTGAAATCGAGAGCATCCAGTGCGGGTGAGTAGGCATTCGCAAAGAGTGAAGAGCGGGCAACTTAAGAGAGGGGAAAGCGGCGTAAACAATCAGGATCACTCGCCGAGTCGATCTAGCCATGCCCGTCTGTCCGTGCATATGAACGCTGAGATCTCGGAAATTATAAAAGCTAGAGGATTGCCATTTTGCGTGCTAGCTCCGATATTAACGTTTATATAAGACACCTCTCTGCCATTCAACTTGTGATGTCAGCCTTAGGTTGCGCTGACAGCCTCATTGTGATGGGTGTAGCTTTCCACTCGATTTGTTACCAAACACTACTCACGATTTTATCGAAGGGATAACCAATATTTCGCTTGTCTAAGTCAACTCCCTAAAAAACAGCCGTGACAGACTTCTTGACCTGATGTTTGTAAGCAATTCTTTGCTTACAACTGTGTCGAGAGCTAGCCCCATATCCCTTCCGGAATGTTTTCATAGCGTCCCTATGAACGCTGAGATCTCGGAAACTGTAAAAGCTAGAAGACCGGCATTTTGCATGCAGATTCTTGGAGTTCCTACGCAGCGCAAGTTTGTTTCAGCCGAGAGCCACGCCCCCTCTAACGCCCAAAATCGCCGTACAAGATTTTAAAAGGTGTCTGGCACCCACACCTTTACCACGAATTCCTTACCACGAATAGTCAATGTTACATTGTGGAAAGAAAACTTCCGCATTGATCCTAAGCCATTTTACTCATTTGTTAACTCCAAACGTAAATTTAACGCATTTCCTTCGTCCCTCTATTATCGTAATAGTGCTGAATCTTCCAATTTCGGTATATCCAACTTATTTGCTACTTTCTTCCAGTCAATTTACTCTACACAACCCTATGTTCTCCGTTGTCCGTATCCTTATAATCTATTTCAAGCGAACAATATTTTTCTGGCATCTTTCATGGAATCTGATGTTGTTGAAGGGTTGTCTTCAATTGACAATTCATTTGCCGAAGGGCCCGATAAGGTTCCAATCTGCATCTTGAAACAATTTGCCCAAATCTTGCACGTCCTAGCACACATTTATTTAACTTATCCGTGGACCAATCCTGCATGCCAGTGATTTGGAATGAATCCTACATTATTCCTCTTCACAAAAAAGGTTCAAGGTCTGATATTGAAAATTTGCGAGGCATTGCACAGCTATCGGCTATCCTAAACTGCTAGAAAACCTGATCACGCACCAACTGCAACACCTCTGCAGCAGTCTGAAATCTCCATCTCAGCATGGTTTCTTTAAATATCGGTCAACGACGACTAATCATCTCGAGTTCTCATCACTCATCAATAGATGATTTCACCAACTTTAGAAAGGCTTTTGATTCGGTAAACCATTCCCTACTTCTGCTTAAGCTTTCGCAATTGAAATTTCCTCCAAATCTTTTAAAATGGATTGCGTCTTATTTGTCAAACCGTTCACAACGTGTTTTTTTAACAATGTGTTTTCAGATGTTGTCAATGTTACTTTTGGTGTTCCACAAGGGAGCCACCTGGGTCCATTACTTTTCATATTTTTTATAAATGACCTTCCTCAAGTATTTTTAAACTCTTCCATCCTCTTGTATGCTGATGATGTTAAAATCTATTTGTTCTAGTCTGATTGGTACCTGCACACGCGCCTTCAGCTTGACCTTGATGAATTCCAGAATTGGTGCCAAAATAATCTTTTTTTTTGGCCAATGAGCTAGTGGGATGGCTTGGAGGGTGCCGAGCTAAAGGCTACCGAACGGGTCGCAGGTTGCGGATAGCGAACGCCCGGTTTTTCAGGGTAGCTACGAATAAGCGTGGATGTTGACACAGCCCGGCCACCGCCAAGCCCCAATAAGAAGCGCAAATAAGTAGCCCCGGACAGTCAGCGGGTATCTGCGACGTAGCAGTACCGACGTCGCGCTCGTGCTGCCGCCTCCGACAAATAGCTCACACAAACCCCCTCCCAACACACAAAGCCTATCTCTTCCCTAACCCCCAACATTCATCTCATCCCGGGCTGGACTAAGGCGTCACTCGAACCGTGCCGAGAGTCAGTCTGGCTGGGAGCCCAAATAACTCAGTCTCTAACGGTGGGCTCAGGCAAGTGGTGATCGCCTGTTCTAACCCACCCTTACCCGGGTACAGCGGATCTCTGCCCGGGTGGACCGGTCCTTTCTTCGCAGCTCGTGGAAACAGTTATGGAGAATATAAATAATAATACAAATAATAAAGAAACAATAGAGACCGACACTCTTAAAAAGTCGGAAGTCACCACCATCGACGACCAAAATAGCCGTACCGAAAGCCCCCAGGCAAGCCACATCCACATCAGCCAAGCCTGGACCACGCAGCCGAATAGTCCCGACAAACCGCAAGGACCAGTCCAATTCACCCACCAGCGTAGGGGCGGCTAACAAGCCAAGCCAACCTGTGGGAAGTGCATGGGCTGACCTTGTGGTAAGCACCAGGGCTAAGGATTTGAAGAGGACACCACCAAACCAGGCAGGACCCCTGGAACGATAAAAGGCATACCGCATTCTAAAACGTCTGGCCACCAACCCTATACAAGAGGATCAGACGACAACGGAGGATTACCAAAAGATCCAAGAAGACATGGCATGGGCTAAAGCAATTATACCAGACTCCGACATCGCAAAGACAGACTAGCGACAGTAACAAGCGGGAGAGGTCGATCAAAGTAGCTCAACCAGCGCGCAAGAAGGCCAAGACAACCAGCCGCGGCACGTGATCTAGGTCTTTTGCCGAAGTGGTAAAGGATCTGAAGATCATCGGCATCATCGACCAAAACGATGAAGGCGGATATCCCGTCCAGACCAAGGGCAAGGTTGTGGCTGCCGTCTGAACCCTGATTCGACAAGGTGCAACTCTGCATTTACATGGATTGTTGGAGACAACATCTGTGGCTTGTCAACCCTCATATGCAAGCGTTTTCACAACAAGGGTAAGGGTAAACCTATGACCTGCATTCTCACTAAAACACACATTAACGCATTTCTAATCCCACAGTTTAGCGAAGGCGACCTCACCACGGTCAGGCTAGAGCTAAACACACACACACATCACACCATAGCATCGTTTTACCTGGCTCATGACCACGAGGGGCCATTACCAAACAGCATAACACAACAACTCATATACACACACTCATCCAAGGAACTCATCCTGGGTGGAGACGCCAACTCACGCCACACACAATGGAGAAGTACAAACACCAATAAAAGGGGTGAGTTACTTTATGACTATCTCCTTCAATCCAGCTTATTTATCTGCAACAAAGGTAACGACCCAACTTTCATAACTAGAATTAGGAGGGAAGTCTTAGACATTACCCTAATATCCGATACGCTACTCAATCAACTTGAAGAGTGGAAAGTGGGAGCCGAACACTCCTTTTTCGACCACCGGTAGTTTCTTAACTTTTGCCTGATTCTGCTCCTTAGCCAACTCGTCCATTACTTCAGGATCGGTTAAAATAGCTGCTTTACGCCGTTTTCTTCGCAAAAAGTTTGTTTTCTTGGTTCTGCTTTCGGAAAAGGCTTGGTGGAATGCAACACTTCTTCCATACTTTTATTGCCGTCTGCTGAACTTGAGGTTGTAATACTCGGCTCATGATCCATTTCCAAAGGAGTATTCGGGTTGACACGGTCGGTAACACTGCTCGGAAGAAACTCGCTTTCCTTAAAAATATCAGGGTTAAAGGGTGCGATTCCGGTGCATTGAAAGCCGGAAACAATGTTTTAGCTTGAAACCGCTAATGGCAACAACTTGCTAATAATCAACGGAATGTCATATATTGTCATTGTTTTACTCGGATTATCTGTCATCTAATAATCGCATTGTGTGTTTATTGCAGTTTTTAAAGGACCAAACACGGTCTGATCTAAGGGCTGCAGCTTATGCGAACAGTGCGGTGGAAGCGACAAAAGAACTATACCGCTTTCCTTGCAATATTCGAGCCCAGCAATACTTAAATGGGATGCATGGTTGTCCAGAATTAAAAGGGTGGGTTCCTCCGTAGAACAATGGACATGCGATTTGAAAAACTTTAGAAAACTTAAAAAGTCCAGCCACTAGGATTTGCCACTCCGACGCATCCTAACGGTCCTTCATTGAGAAAGTGGGTTTTGAAATTTTTTCTGGGAAATACAAAGTAAGTAAGTATGTAAGTATACGGCATAACGACACTTAATTTTTTTTCCAAATTCATATGCTAAGACTCGCAACTGCTTCGGGCAAAGACAAAAATACATGTCATTGCTGGTTTGAATGTTTCCTTCTAAGGTACTTTCGGTTTCTGCAGTAAAAATGTTTTTTTTCCCCGCCTTAACTGTAGATAGGTCATTTTTGGCAACCAATTCTTCAGAGTTGCGTTCTAGCCAGTCCCTTAGTGTACTTCTTGGCACATTAAAATCGAGTGCGGCTCTTTTCTCGCTCATATTTGCATTTTTCACAGCGTTAATCGCATCCTGAATTTTGCCCACATTAGTTGGCTCAGTCTTCCTTTTGTAGTTCCGTACCATATCGCAAAATCAGTAAATTTAATTACAATTAAATTAAATCAAAGAATTTTAGCAAAGAAAACCAATATTTGAAATAGGGGACGAATTTGCCACAACCAATGTTTTTAGAAATATTTTTTTTCTTCCGAAATACCACGCAAAGTTAAAAATCACTTACTCAGAAATGCACATTATAGCACTTCGTATTATATAAAATTACCACGTTTTTTTTCCTTTGCAATTGTGGGATGCAGAACTAATTTCGTGGAGAACAATATGCAGCTTTTGCACTGCTAAATCACAAAAAAAATTATATATTTTTACGACTTATGGTGACGAAATTGCCCCACACTCGCCTACAGCAAGAATGTTCATTTTTAAATTTTTTTCTTTTTTTTCTATTGATGAGCTTTACTATGTACTAGCAGGGTCTGTAGCCCGCAGCTTCGCCTGCGTAAACTAAAATTAGGCATTACTAATTTTTCGCATATAAACCGAGAAAAGATTTTATAAGAACTTTTTCCCTTAATTTTCGTAAAAAGAACAGTATTTTGTCCTATGCAAACTACTTAAGGAAATTCTAATGGATTGTTTGCATAACTTATCAGATGGACAAAACAGAAACAAAAAATTCCTTTTTTGAAACAAATCCTATCTCTAATTGTCTTCAAAACATTAGTACTTGGTCCAAAACATATTGTTGAAACATAAAATGCCATACTGCGTTGAGCATGTAATTAAATTTCCGATCCTTTGCCATTCAAGCCTAGAAACATTATTCTAAACAACATTTATTGAGGAAAAAGAGAGAGTTTTGACTATTGCTGTTTCGCTCTTACCCAGATTAATAAATGAATTTTTTTTTGTACGAACGAATAGTAAAAAAATGTGAATTTCAAAGCATTACATTGTCCAAAACAAAGTGTTGCTTTGTCAAATATGGATTAGCACGCCGCGTTGAGTTCGTAATATAATTCCAAATCATTTAGCGATTAAATCTAGAAATTAAAATTTATTTCTTAAAAAAACATTTAAAAAAATTGCTTAAAGATATACATAGCTCTCCAACAACAAATATGATCATTTTGGTTAAGATTTATGAAATTTGATGGGATGTTCATCCTTTCACAGTTAACAAATTACTGCCTCCAATTCTAATTTTAATAAATTGAAGCCATTGAAGCCCATAAGTGTACGCTCATATTATAAGTCTAAGGACATTTTTGAAAGGATGGAAAATTGTACGCTGCATTTTATTTTATCGGTCCTTCAAAACAAATCCTGTTGGTCTTGGCCTTGCTACCTCGTTCTACCTTTTGTTAATTGTCCCTGTATTTTTTGTTTATCAAAGACGAAATTTTAAATCTATTTAAACCGAGTTATGTTTACTTCTTTTAAAGATGTTTTTTCTTGATAATTAATAAATTACCTAAGAATGAAGCCAAGGTAATTTTAGGCACATAGGAAACGAAAAGGTAAATAAAAACCAAATACTCTTGGCGAGTTTGCTACCACAGTAGGCAACTCTTGTAAAGGAAACAAATATTTATGCGAAGAAATGTAAAAAAAGCCTTCATTCATTTTTCACCCTAATTAGAATTATATTAATAACGACAGGAAGACAGGTGGGAGAGGATGCCGTGAATCAAATTGCTTAAACATTTACATTTGTTTAAACAATATGAGGCGCGTGCAAGAAAGAGCAAGAGAATCAAATGATTTGAATATTTAGTGTTCTTTTAAAATCAAAAAACTAGCCCAGTCCCAAACGGTGAGCTCAGGGAGTCGGCGATTATGATTCTATCTACCGCCTTACCTGGGTACCGCGTATCTCTGCCCGGGTGGATCTTTCCCCTTATCCGCAGCTAGTGGGACCAATTATGGAAACAACAAAAAAAAACACAAACAAGAAAACAGAGACGGGAACTCCCCAAAAACCCAACGCTGCAAAGATGAGCAATGGTTCCATTGCAAGCACGTGCGGACTGCCGTCCAAACCGTGCGCTCACATGCCAGAAGCAAGGTAGCCACGCCTTCGCTCGAATGGCTAAAGAATGGATTGAGTCCTACCCGAGAAGCCCGGTTTATCGCCTTGCTGTATGGACGCGGGCTGGTACCAGGGCAGCGTAAAAGTGGTGTCCTGCGATAATCAGCGATCGGCTGACCTATATAAACAGGTGACGGCAAAGCTCGGAGCGGTATACGAAGCGGCGAACATAGTCGCACTAGATTGGTGTGACGTCCCCAGTAGACCCCGAGCTAGAATTTGGCTCCCAGCAGCAATCAAATCACCGAAGGACATCCTATATATTCAGCAAGAATGCAACCCACATCTCCCCACAAAAGACTGGAAAGTCGTTAAGGTGGAGGAGCATTCTGGTAATGTAAACCAAGCGATCGTGGTGATATACAAGGAGTCGGTCGCTCCCATAGAGGCTGCTCGAGGAGTGCTCAATAACGGCTTCAGCGCATTACATATAAAAATTTATAAAGGGGACTCTAATTCCACGGGAAGCCCTGCCGGCAACCCAGCTGAGCAGGTGCTTGCGGAGGAAGTGGAGGCCCCTGGTGTGCCGGAGGATGGCTCCTCAACCGACTCGTCGCTGAGCAGAGAGATGCGAAAGCTGGGACCGGCAATCGATGAAGTGGACCTGAGCGATTCGGAGGCCGACGTTACAGCTGGGGATGTCGCTAAGACTCCTGCAGATTAACCTACACCACAGTAAAGCAGCGTCCGCTGCCCTTTTGCTTCGCCTGGCCAAAGGCGAAGCCGACGTGGTCTTAGTCCAGGAACCTTGGATAGCAGGAGGAAAGGTTGCTGGATTAGGAACAAAAGAACACAAGCTTATGCTTGACCCCATAGAAGGTAAAAAAAACGGCATCTTAGTACATTTCTGCTTCCCAATTACAGCAACGGAGACAACACGGCAATAAGCCTGGAGCTGCAAAAAGGCTCTATAACGATGCTATCATCCTACTTGGCTTTTGAAAAGGTAGACGCGCTAGTTAATGGACTGGTACAGGAATGTGAAGAGCTTAAGAAAGGTTTGGTGATACGATGCGATGCCAACGCCCACCATACTCAATGGGGTTGCCCTATCAACAACGACAGAGGTGAGTCTTTATTTGATTTCGTTCTAAATTCGAACTTATTTCTTTGTAATAGGGGCAATACCCCTACCTTTATAACAAAAACGTGTAAAACGATCATAGATCTAACCTTGGTATCAGATTCACTCATAAGCACAGTTACAAACTGGGCTGTCTCCGACGAACACTCATTCTCAGATCACAGGTTCATAGAGACAACATTGTCCCTAGAGTCACCCACCCACGCCGCGTAAATAAATTCACAGAAGCACGCAACGCGGCATTCACAGCTGCATGCCCTTTCCCTTTAGGGAAACCAAGAGGAAAGAAAAAACCTCCTTGGTGGACCCAGCAATTATCAATCCTCAGAACCAAATGCAGAAGCCTGTTCAACAGAGCGAAGGCTACAAATGAGGACATAAACTGACAAAGCTACAAAAAGGAACTAGCCACATACAAAAAGCCCATCAGGAAGGAGAAGAGAACTACATGACAGAACTTCTGCTCAGATATTGAAAAAACAACTGATGCCGCAAGGCGCAGAAAAATACTTTCTAGGACAGCCGCATCCTTGGGCAATCTTCATGGTCAGACTCTAGGGAATAGTCCCTAAACCTACTCCTAGACGCTCACTTAACACAGTGCCTGCAAACAGGACATCCCCAACTGGCTGAGAAAAATTTTCCAGACCATTCTTGCAGTAGGAGAACTACCAACAGCGTGGTGGGAAACGAAAGTTGTATTCATCCCCAAGGCAGGATAGGCCACCCATACTACAGCGAAGAATTTAAGACCGATAAGTCTGACATCATTCCTGCTAAAGATCTTAGGAAGATTGATAGGGGTATACATTAGAGACATTATCGACCCGACGCATGTATCAGAGGCGCAACACGCATACACCAACGGTAAGTATCCACAAACGCTGTGCGATCTTATGACCGCAAAACTAAAAATAATATCGGAATGGACGATAAAAAACGGACTTGGGGTGAATCCCTCAAAAACAAATAGATACAAAATCCCAAAACATAACCCACCAACTCTAAACAACTTTAATCTCTCTTTTAGCGAGCACGTAAGATACTTGGGGCTAGTATTAGATAAGCGTATTAAATGGGGCTTAAACAACCAAGAGAAAATCAAGAAAGCGACCATTGCACTCTACTCTTGTAAATAAGCAATCGGGCTAAGATGGGGTATGTCCCCAAAAATCGTCAACTGGATATACACAGCGGTAGTCAAGCCAATCCTACTATACGGGGTGGCTCTGTGGTGGACCGCTCTGCACAAACAGTGTATCTTGACTCCCCTTAACAAAGTACAGCGCATGGCGGCTTTGTGCATAAGTGGAGCCCTTAGAACTACCCCAAAAGAAGCGCTGAACGCGATCTTGAACCTCCCGAGCCTGGACTTAGCAGGCATGGAAAGGGCCAAATCGGCAGCTATTCGACTGAGGGATACGGGGCAATGGAAATACCAGCTCTATGGTCACGCTAAGATGCTTCAGCATGACAATCTGATCCCGCCAAAAACGGATCTATGTAAAACCCGTGAATACAGTCGCACACCCTTCGAAGCTCTGATCCCAGGTAGGGACGAATGGGATCGGGGCCGACCGGGCTCAATAGACGCAATCTGCTTATATACAGACGGCTTCAAACTAGACGGACACGTAGGTGACCACTGCAGTGTCTTCCAAGCGGAAGTGCATGCTATAATGGAAGCACTCGTCTGTTTAAGGGACATAAACACCCAAGAAAGACATATAAAAATTAATTTCTTTGGAGTTTGCGGCCTGGGGTGGTCCTCAAAGGCCGCACTGTCTAGAGTGGTCTTCTTTGGGATGCCCGCTTGTAGGTGCGGTAGGTGGTCGCTTCTGGGAGCGCCCGTTATGGATGATCGCGGCCAGCAGTTAATGGATGCCTCCCGTAGGTGCGGGGGGATGCGTTAGCACCCACGCGTGAGGGTAGGCCGCTGGAAGCTGCTGCTCGTAATTGCCTCCCGTAAACGCAGGAGGAATTTGGTCACCGCCGGTCGCTCTTGCTGATGCCCGCTCGGTAGTGCGGGGGAGGAGGGGAACTTATCTTGGTTCTCGTCTGAGGGGATCGGGGGACCCTCGCTGCAGTCAGAGCCGGATGGCTACACCTTCACTATTGCTGATTAGGATGACTTATGATGGGAGGTAACTGCCCCCTTCGCCTGCTGGCCTAGAGACTCAGTCAGTGCAAAATAATAAGAGATTTTTAACGGCGGTTGCCGGAGTTTTTCAATGCAATAGAACTTGTGTTCTTTATTCTTACAAAGCTTGAAGCGAACTAAAACTAAGTTGACAGAAAAATGAATTCCACAGCGGCCACGCAAATATGCTGTGTTTGCCGGCTATGCACGAGCATCCGGCCAAATGCCGCGTCAGCGGTTTTGGCCGCCGCTGGGCTTTGGACATTCGGTCATCGCCTCCGTCCAGTTGGCTACTTAGTTAACTACTCCCCCCTCAAGATTGAGACCGCCCTCGGCCGACCCTATTTCAGCGATCACCCTTCTTAGTTGGACTGCAGATTTTCTGGCACCGGTGAGTCGCAGGTAGGTTAGGCCGACACAAATCAATGCGCAACATATTACTCCTGTAATTATCGCTACCATGTGTGTCTGATTGGTGTTGATTTTATTTCCGAACTTCTGAATGTATTCCAGGTTACGTTCACTTAAGCGGTGAAGGTAGGGGAGGCTCAGAGTATTTCGACTGATGGTGATGTTCAGTGAGGGTGAGCTTGCCACCCCCGGGGTCCTCTTCTGGTTCAAAACCAGAGTTTCGTTTACTGTGACGCGCTCGCTAAAGGTGACGAGATGCGTTCCATGTATCCAGACACTTGTTCCGTTGTCTACTCGTACCTGCGCTGATTGATCATTGATGATCATAATTCCCTCATCGACATAAGTGATCGGATGTAAATCGCTTGGTTGGGTCTCGCAGTGCGCAACTCCACCAGCATGGAGTTCTCGGGCGCATGTGGTTCTCGTTGATAGTCGGCAGAAAGTGACTCCTGGTGTTGTGGAGCAATTCTGGATCGCATACACCTCCCGATTGCATTCTGCTATTATATTATCCACCAAACTTAGCATCACACTATTATGTGCTACCGGGAACATTGTAATCTTCTTACATGCTAACTTAATTTTTGGGAATTTAATAATGAAGTGCAATATGTTATCAGACTGGAGAATTTTCACGGACGCTACGGACAAAATATCTTTTATAGGAGTGTCGGTGGGCTCCTCCATCCAAATACTTTCTAGGTCTGCGTGATCTAATATGTTTGGGCTGACTATGTTTACTTTAGCAAGCGAGATTGCCATCATTAAATTTTGAAGTTCCATTGTTAACATTCGGTTTCTGAAGAGCAATGTTTCATATAGATGGCCAGTGTCCACTTGTGAACTCTTTGGCGCTTTTAGGATTTGATTTACGGTTGACGTTAATTCATTAATTTGACTTTGTATTCTGGTATTTATTTCTATTTGTCTATTGTTTGAATTTATTAATTATGTTTCTGTGAATTTAATTCTTTCTAAATCTACGACTTTTAACATTGATCCTAAAAAGTCTAAACTCCTGGCTACCCTGTGGTGCACGCCTAACGAGTCGAGCAGGTCGCGAAGGTGAGCTGTGTCCACATCCAAAAGCTTTTTCATGTGTGACTGGGGGAACATATCGCTCATATTTTCTGTTTCTTTTACTACGCGCCTGTACTCTGAAAGGTTCGCTGAATGTCTAACGAATGCGAATTCCTCCCACACTAGTATTCGACCGTCAATAATGGGGATGTACTTGGCTTGTGAATAGTCGGTGATATGCGCCGACGCCATGGTTAAGGAGAAGAGGATTGGTATGATTTTGGACCTGTGGAATGAATTCGGAGCTATATTTTTTGTTCTTGACAAGGTTGCCCACCACCAACGGAAATTAGCTTAACCTTAAAAAATATTTTATCAGCTATGCTTAAAGCTAGTAAAATTCGTGCCAAGTGGCAACAAGGAAAAAATAGAAGGTCAAAAACTTTTTTTTTAATTTGATGTTGTCCTTGTGGACGATCCTCCCCTTGTCCCCATGTCCGCTTCCACAATCTTCTCTTCACACAATGGTGAGAGTTTGGCATAAATGGGCTCCTCATCAACAGTTCTGATGGTGGCTACCACCGATGTGTTGTAAGGTAAAGCCTCATTGGGGTCCGCAAAGGCTTTTTTCCTGTCGCGGAGCATTGTTAAAAATGTCTTTCTGACCAAAGGTGGCGCATCTAAGCAATCCACTTCGGTGAAATTGACATTAGGGCACGAGTGAAAATCAATTTTCTCCTCTTTGTTGCCCATTTGATGTGGCCGGAGGCCAGGCAAAGTGACGCTCCCGCCTGTTTAAGGAGGTCGAGGCCTATAATTGCATCAAAAGAAGATAAGTCGGGTAAGATGAAGAAGGTGGCCTTCAAATCAAAAAGTGACACGAAGCATTTCTTCGTGATTGTGGTGTTGCCGTGAATTGAGTGAATTTCGAAGGGGATTTCTACCGGGACGCATTTCAATCCTTTGAACGGTTGGATGAAATTTTTCGAGGCGCCCGTGTCAACAAGCAGTTTCATATTTATCCCCGCTACTCTTCGTCTGATGACGGGCAGCAGGGATTTTCCTCTAAAAAATGGACCACGTCTGAATCATAATCGCAAATAGCGTCGTCGTTGATCTCTGCTATTGCGCTGGACGCAGTGTTGGCGTAGGATTTCCCTTCCTGATCTGAGCTTTGGGTGACGTGGTTTACCCTCTGCTGTTTTCTAGGGGCGCCTGTGCGCTCGGATGTTGCCGGTCTCCTATTCTGATAGTGTGGAGTTTGGGCAGGAATGCCAACCTTTGCAGAGGGGTCGACTTCCATCGGCTCCGGTCTACTCTGCAATTTGTTATTGTGCGGGTCAGGATGTACCTGCGCTTTAACTTGTTTGGTATAATGGGGAATTTTATTAGTACCAAACTGGGGGTCTGTTTGGGAAAAATTTCTATCCTGCTGGCGCTTTTGCTCCTTTGGGTTCGACTTACGGTCCCTATCCTCTAGACTCTTTGCAAATGATGCTGCGAACGTGTACCTCTCGTGGTTTGATTCCACTTCTTGCGCTAGTGCCAACGCAGTTCGCATGTCCTTCGGCTTTGCCGAGAAGAGGACATCAGATAGGCTGCGTCTAAGGCCCGAAATAAATACCCGGAGCGCATCGTCCCGGAATTTATCACACAGAATTCTTGCCGCCGATGTCTCGTACGACATCGTGGCTTTATTTGTGAGTAAGGTGAGTTTTTTCTCAATCTCATCGTAATATTGCAGGAGTGTGAGGCTTCCCTGTCTGAGGGTGCCCATCTCCTGCTCAATGACGTGGATTGTAAGTGAAATCCAAACGGTGTATGATCGCGTCAAAATTTAAAGTTGTGCCAAAGGATGACAACACTGCGTCAGCAGGGCCTCTTATTTTACTTCTTATGATAATCACTGCCTGAAAATGGCGTGAACTACCATTGTATCTTCTAAATATGTGATAGGCAGCGGTGGCGGCTTGCCTCCACGAAACATATGCCTCCTGTGCCCCCGCAAATTCGGGTAGGCACTTGACAGCGTCCAGGGGCTCGCTGCATTGAACTGCGTCACTAATTTTTATGGCTTCATAAACCTTAATTTCTGGCGCTGGTGCCGAATTTCGGGACGTCGTGGGCGCAGTGCGCAATTCTGCCACTTGGCTGGTCAATGCATCGATTACTTGTCTGAGCTCTTGTTCTCTTTGTAAATTTGCGGCGGCCTGTCCGGCCAAGGCGTTGTCAATAGCCGCCTGCACTACTATTCTAAGTTGTTCGGGATCCATGAGGTCTACCCTTTCGCCCGCTGGGGGGTTTCTACGCGTGTTTTTCGGAGTGGAAGCTCGAAGGAGTTCTTCACTATCTGATTCTGAATCGCTAGGGTATTGCTTGACGCTTCTATACTTAGAAAATGGCGAGCTCATGTACGCACACAAAAGGATTAGAAGACGGGGACACAGAGCCGCCAAAATGAGAGCTCGTATTTCATCACTATATGATTAACCTAGTTAATTTTAAGGGTAGTAGATATCTGTGCCCTTGCATAAAAATTAGTGTAGTGGTAAATGTATAAAAATTATAATATTGTAAATTATAAGAGGTATAGGGTAAATAAGACTGACACACAGCCTCGACTCATGGTCAAAATATTTCAAATCAGAAAAATGAATGAATTTAACATAATATATTTTTATATTTTATTTTCGTTAATCAAATCCCGAATTTTATCGGGCTTGGAGTCGCTTTACTCTCGTAGTATTCTTTCAGGGACCGTAAATAATCATTATTAATTGTTTTTTAAACAAAAAAATCATGGTCAAAGAACAGCCCTAGAAAAAAACCTACTATACCAGCACATTTCTTATTCACCTTGGTTTCAATATCCGGTTTAATTTTTATTTTTCCAATTTTTATTTAACTTTATTAACTAGTTCTACTTTGCAGACTGGTTATAAAATATTTAAATGTGGGTGCACTTACATTTTATTTACTGTGGTTTCTTCCTCAAAGATAAAATTTTCCTTCCACGAATGTAAAAATATCTAAGCAAAACCGTTGGGTTTTTATCGTTGAGCGCCAATTAATTTCTTTGGAGTGTGCGGCCTGGGGTAGTCCTCAACGGCCGCACTGTCTAGGTTTTTTGTGGTCTTCTTTGGGATGCCCGCTGGTAGGTGCGGGGAAGGTGGTCGCTTCTGGGAGCGCCCGTTATGGATGATCGCGGCCAGCAGTTAATGGATGCCTCCATGCGTTAGCACCCACGCGTGAGGGTAGGCCGCTGGAAGCTGCTGCTCATAATTGCCTCCCGTAAACGCAGGAGGAATTTGGTCACCGCCGGTCGCTCTTGCTGATGCCCGCTCGGTAGTGCGGGGGAGGAGGGGAACTTATCTTGGTTCTCGTCTGAGGGGATCGGGGGTCCCTCGCTGCAGTCAGAGCCGGATGGCTACACCTTCACTATTGCTGATTAGGATGACTTTTGATGGGAGGTAACTGCCCCCTTCGCCTGCTGGCCTAGAGACTCAGTCAGTGCAAAATAATAAGAGATTTTTAACGGCGGTTGCCGGAGTTTTCAATGCAATAGAACTTGTGTTCTTTATTCTTACAAAGCTTGAAGCGAACTAAAACTAAGTTGACAGAAAAATGAATTCCATAGCGGCTACGCAAATATGCTGTGTTTGCCGGCTCTGCACGAGCATCCTTTGGACATTCGGTCATCGCCTCCGTCCAGTTGGCTACTTAGTTAACTTAAACATATATAGTGATAGCCAAGCGGCTATTAAATCAATCTACTCGACTAACACTAGCTCCCGAACAATAGCAGACTGTCGCAAATCTCTCCACGAGATGGCTAGTCAGTTTACTGTCAGCCTTATATGGGTTCCGGGCCACCGGGGTATCGAAGGCAACTGTATGGCGGACGAGCTAGCCAGGCAAGGCACCACCATACCTCTCCATCCAGGAAAGGAGAATGTTGGCATGCCTATGCCTACGTGAAAGCTAATTATTAAAAACCAAATCAACAAATTAGCCAACACACATTGGCAAAATACACCACAGTGCCGAATCTGTCAATAAACAATAAAAAAAACATCGGAACTACTTAAATTCAGACGCACGGAGTGTGACATGCTAATTCGAATTCTCACAGGCCACTGGCTCGTTGGCGCACATGCCGGCAGGCTAAAAGCCCCAAAAAATTATTTCTGTAGAAGCTGCAGGGATGAGGAAGAAGAGGAAACGGTGGTGTGTTCTTGCCCAGCTCTATGCAGGCTTAGACTGAAACACTTCGGATATCCCTTCATAAATGTCCTGACCGAAATATCGGAGATAAACCATAAGAATTTAAGCTCTTTTATAAAATCCTCCGGATGGGGAACTTGCTGATCAACCAACCTAAAGGCTGACTTATAACGGATAGGGGACCCAAGAAGAGAGATCATACGGTACCACAATGGACCCATAGAGGTCTAAGTGAGCCAGGCTGTAGTCTGGCAGCCGTCCTAACCTAACCTAACCTATTTACGAACTGCACAACATCTTCTGGGTCTTTCCTGCAAACATTGATATTTTTGTTCGGAGAAAAGCTTACATTTTGGCACACACATAGCAACCTGTTTGCGAATGCTTTTCCGCTAACAACAAACTAAAAACAAGAGAGAATGCTATAGTCGGGTGCCCCGACTATCAGATACCCGTTACTCAGCTAAAGGAAGTGCGAGGGAGATGGATATATAAAACTTGGAGCGGGCATAACTTATTTGAAAAATTTATTCTACATTTCGATAGGTATTGATATAAACAATAAAACTGCTTACTTACTTTTCCAAAATCTTTAAAGGTGTGCGAGCCAGACACAGAAAAATCGTTTAAGGCGATTGTGGGCGTTAGAAGGGGCGTGGCGTTCGTCTGAAATAAACTTGCGCTGCGTAGGAAGCCCAAGAATTTGTGTTGTTAATCCCAAATTTCTAGCTTTTATAGTTTCCGAGATCTCAGCGTTCATACGGACGGACAGACGGACAGACGGACAGACGGACATGGCTATATCGACTCGGCTTGTGATCCTGATAAAGAAGATATATATTTTATAGGGTCGGAAACGCTTCCTTCTCCCTGTTACATACTTTTGCACGAATACAATATACCCTTTTACTCTACGAGTAACGGGTATAATAACACTAGTTTATAATTTTATTTCATCTTGATCAGTGACCCAACAGTAAACGAAAAAAATTGGTCCCAGCGTTTATATATTTTGGCTGTAAACTAGTGTAATTTAACAAAAGCCAAAAATCAATGAGTTTAATCATTTTTTAATTTTTTCCCGCCCTTGATTTGTTTTTGGAGCCATCGTTCCAATTTTCACAGGCAAGAGGAGGAGTTCAGAGTTGCATTGACAAAACATCGCCTAACTATCGCATAAAAGAGCCGGTCAATGTCCGTGAAATTTGGATGGCGGACTAGCTGGGAAAATTTCGGAACGGCAAAACCTTACGGACCATCCGTTCAACGAATGGTGGATGGAACTCTGTGGAAAGACCCTATAAACATATATGTACCTTACTTTTAGATTTTGCCGGGTGGAATTTGTGAAATCGCGGCTTAAAATAAATAGCAACATTTATGTTATGATTTAAGATATCTTCGAGGGTTTGCACTCAATTGTATTGAAACCCATGCTAAAAAATTGCTTAGATGTCCTTCTACAGAATTAGATTTAAGGTTCCATCATAATTTCAGTCAATCAAAGCTTATGGGCCATTTAAGTAGTTTGTTCACAAGCTTTAAAATTACAAGGACAAATATGTGGCGCCTTTTCCTCGTGGAGGATTTTTGCCAGAAGTATATTAACAACACTAGTTTACACCGTAAAGAAGGATGATGGTAGTTCCTGGTAGAGTTGGACCTCTGTATCACAAAAATAAAGAGAAATTGTTAGGTATGTCCATTTTATCTCGAGTTGCATTTAACCAATTTATGTGATATTTGTTTTGAATTACATCTATAATGTTATTAATATTTTGTAACTATTTTTGATCGTCAATTGTAATTTTCAAAGTTTTCCGACCTTTATCTCACAATATCCTATCCTATTCCTATTTTGGAAAAGTCATAATAGTTGAAATTAAAATCAAATTTCAATGGACATACAAAAAAACATTTTTTATAACCTTGCAGGGGTATTATAATTTTAGTCAGATTCTTGCAAAGCAGTGAAGGAGACGTTTCAAACCACAGTAAAGCATATATATTCTTGATCAGCACCGATAGCCGAGTCCAGATAGCCATAGGAATAATCCAAAATTAGAGACCGTAACGGTTATGTTTTATTAGTAAAAATAATTTTTTACGGTTATATATAAAATTTTTATTATAAAAGTTTTAAAATAATTATTATTATCAATTTGTATAAGATCGCTCAAAAATAACATTTATTTTTATGAGTCTTGATGAAAGGGAATCCTGTAATAAGGAAAACAACCTTCACGTTTGAGTTCTGTATAAAAACTCATTATATTTTTCTAAGTCTTCGCTAACGAAACTAACATGAAATTCTTATGATTATAATTATCTATGGTCTACGCAGAGACCACATCTGTTTGCCTGAGCGGGGACCTTATCAACAGCCTCCCGCAAGGCGACCTTTGTACAGTGTTATAACTATTTACGTTCAGGCTCAAGTGGCCTGTACTTAAGATTACAGTTGTTCGGCACTGCACCCTTTTTGGATTTAAGTCACAGATCGATATTTACGGCTCTAGATCAATTAACATATTGACATGTACCGAACTCGTAAAGTATTAGATTTATTATAAAAAGTGTTCTTCTTGAACATTCTGCCAAGGGCTAGCAAGATGCGGTGTATGGGTTATCAATTACATCTTTTTGTTAACAATGCAAATATAAAATTAGTGGACTGTATATTTAATTCGATATATTGTATTTGCTTTTTAACTTATATATTTAGACAACTTGCAACAGTCTTGCATTTTATTATCAAATTTAAAATCATTAGATATTAAATCTTTAATTTTAACATGATGCCTTTTCATGTATTCTTTTTCATCCTTTAACCGTTTAATATTAACTGTACGATTAACAGGACATAGTTTAAATGGGCACAAAATCATTATTGAATAGGAACGTCTTTGCTTTACAAACTTGTAATGAAATAACTTGTTTCGAAAGTATGCGTTGATTATCCTAATTTTCATGGAACTTCCAATTATTAATTCTTTGTCTATTGACTCTTCTTCTAATAAATGAACGGTTGTAAGAACGTCATTTACTTCAATTAATACGTATGGTGAACTAAAAACAACCTCACTTCCCAAGTGAGGTCCTGCCGGCGGAATATTACGACAGTGTATTTGCTCATCTTCTATTCCTTTAAGCTACCTAACTCTTTTTCTTTTAATGGACTCGATAATAAAAATTGTGAATCTATTTTATTTGATTCAAAACTATTTTCTTTATGTTTGAATTTCTCCGAACAAATTAATTCATCGAGATAATTAGAAAACTGGTTTTCTGCCAGGGTAAGAAACTCGTCTGCCCTAACAACCACAGCAAATATCCTTCAATGCGAAATCTTTTCTCTATGATCGTTACTATATTTTGAACATCGAATTATAATACACTAATAATGCGTTCAAATTCATTGCTTTCGAAATAACATCTAGCCTGTTCCACCACATTAAACAATTTTGTAGCTAAATAGATAATCTTATTTCTTCTTATGTTAAGAGAATCCTTGCAGCCAATTAAATTCTCCACTGTCTCATCGAGATATTTGCTTAATTGCTCGACTTTCTCTAAGAAAGCCTGCCTTGAAACATAATGGCTAAAATCGGACGACATCGTACTCTTTACAACTATTTTAGTTACTTATATCGAACTTATCTGTTGATTACGTTGACTTAGTCCATTGATTTCCAGGATGCAGTCGACGACTTTGTTGTAGCGACGATTTTGATGATCTCTTGGCGACGACTTCCCTTGGTGAAGTTCTGCAGCCAGCGACGTGGAGATGATTTTGTAGCCAGAAAGTCTTCTTCCCTTCCAAGATGAAGTTAAGTTGTGGTGCCGAGATCGTCTTCTCGGAAGCTTCGATGTTTTGATTTATCCCAGATTCGGGATATTGAAAAATGCAATATTGCATCTGCAGGCTATTTGCCCAATGGTGTATTTATAGGAATACATTTTCCATAATCCAAATTAATGGAGTTGAACGCTGAATGGCAATTCCATTCTAGGCCCTTTTGCAATATTTATCTATATATTGCAGGCTCTTGTTAACCATAGTCAAAGCTAATGGTAATATTATTATTTCTTGTGCACTTATTTTTAAAACAATAACATTTTTATTTAGTTGAAATTTTTTTAATTTTATGCTTTTTAGCTTCTTGGCTTTATAGCATTTTTAGGCACTTTTCACCCTTATATATCCAAATATTTTGATTTCGCTCAATTGTTTTTTTTCTTTTATGGATGTTTTCCACACGAGAGTTTTACATTTGCAATTTGCAACTTATTACAAATGTTATTTTGTAGGGCGCTTGTCGTTAAAATTTTGAACTTTTAAATTTCCAACAAACCCAGAGATCTACCGAAACCAAATCGTGGAATATATCAGACATCCTCAGCCTTTTATAAGGTTTTCTTTTACCAGTGGGTTGCTGTTGATTAAAGGAAGTAAGTTTTACTATTATTTCGTGGAAAAACCCCACTTATAAAGTAATGCGTTTTATAGGAAAATTCTTGGAATTCGAGTTTACCCTGGCTGACGGCCCGGGAAAATTTTCCTCCCAGATTTTCGTCTGCATCGTGGAAAATTAAAGTCGAGTTTACTCCTTCGCGTGGCTTACGGCCCAGGAAAATTTCTGCCCAGATTTTCGTCTGCATCGTGGATAATTGAAGTCGAGTTTACTCCTTCTATTGGTTCCCGTTTTTCTGGGAAAACTGTATACCACCAACGCCACTAACGTGATCGTCAGGATTTACATTAGCTCTCCACATTAACCATAAAAAACAAACAAAAATCTAATCAAGAAAGTGAACATAAAACTGTGAAAATTTCAACCAGTGTTGCCACCTAGCATCCACGCTGAAAATTCTTGTGAATTCTGGTCCAAAACAATTCTGTGCCAACCACATAGTGCACCCTGTGTCTCACATACATACATAGTGCAGCCCTCTGCTGAAAGTGCGCAAGTGGGCAGGCCCAAGCCTGCAACACTATTTAAATTAAAATCAGTTAAATTCTTATCAACTAAATTCCTATTCTTAATTTAAATTAAATTTCTTCTTTATCGCTAAATTAATTAATATAAATATTTAATAAGCAATCAACGTAAATTACTCCAATCCTAGTGTAATCAAATAATTCGATATGCAGTAAGCAAATCTCATCATGAAAGCAAGTGTTTAAGCCCCTGGAAGTGTTTTCCCTAATTAATATTTACATACTGACTGTATATATATTTGTAAACAATATTTATAAACAAAATTACAGCCAATAATGCAACATATTGAGAGCGCTTTCAACGTTGGATATTTTGGGTAAGTGATCGGCTCCGGTCGTAATGCTACACATTTTGATTGACTGTCTACTATAATTTTTCAATGATTTTGATATTATAAAACAAATTCCCATATGACTAAAATACTTGCTCAGTGAATTCAGCTACATTTAATATTTTGGAAATCAATTTTTAATTTAAATTAAATTTTCTTGCTTTGATTTAAATATACTCATTCCATATGAGCTTAGCATAAACTTTATATGATACTTAACTTTGTAACTTTAATGATCACCTTTGTTAATTTTACTTTTCTTGTATTAAACCTATTATAAACATGAATTGCTAAATTTTTTTTTAATGGAAGCTTGCAGCGATGATGATGATTAGGAGTTAGGCGTGTGTCGAAGGGATCACCAACCTGTGTCAGATTATGCGGCTGTAGTGATCATGGTAGGGTGGGCAATGTCAGCGGCAAACAACATTTTCGCTGCTGACACCGACACACACACATCAGCTGCTGGCATTCCATCTAAGCAGCACCCTTCTTTTCAGGTATTCCCTTCCTCTTTACCCCAATCTTAGTTCAGTCCCCCTACAATTAACCTCAAAGTCAGTTCGCACGCGAATTAAAATAGGATGTTTTATATACATATGCGGATCAAATTGGAAACTCACTCCCATTACCGACGAAACAAGAGCCGGAACCAGCGCGTGCCCCACTTGAAGATACACCCACCATCTATCTTTGCTGTTAGAATCATTCGTGATATGCTACAGTATTATAATATATATAATAATCTGATTTTGGCGCCCAACGTGGGGCTAAACCGGCATAGCCCGATTACAAATATTTTGTAAAGGTAGTCACTTCCATCTGACTAGGTTTCTATTTCTGACTTTGAAGTTTTTATTGTTATTCATTTTCCCTTTTTTTAGTTTAGCTTTTTAGTTCCATGGATACAATAATTTATTTATTGCCTAGACTAGCAGTTGAACATAATTTTTTGTTGGAGTATCTGGATGTGTTATAATTAATTTTATGACTCCGAAATCTAAAAATCATCGTGTGCAGGCAAATTGTGATTAGGATGCGTTGTTTATTGGCTTTTACGTGGATGTAATTGCTACGGCCATCCCGTCTACTGACACTTATTTAGCTTGCATACCCTACAGGTTTATTTTATTGTGATCGTGAGTGGCAGAAAGTAGAATTGTTGCCGTTTGCCTTTTTGGCTTTGGCTGTGCTTCGTATCCATTAAAGTAAATTTTTTTTTCCTTTTCGTTTGAGGATTTTTAAATTTTCATTGACGTTGCGATCGTGAGTTTCAGGAAGATGTTGTCTTTTACCTTCTTCGGCTGAACTTCGTGTCCGCGTATGATTGCTTAATTTGCTCAACAATCTATATTTAGGCGACATTCGAAGAGTTGATACTGGATACAGGATTGTGGACAAGTGCTACACCTGCCGATCAACTAACTTCGTTCGTTCAAATTCCCTTTACTCTTTCTATTATTTAACAACTATACTATGAATAAGATCGTCGAAAATTGAATCTGGGTGTAGGCTGTGGACAAGTTCTACGCCTTCCGATCAACGGATTATGATTAAATTCCCTAAACTTTTATTTTCTTTACTTTTCAAATCCCTTGTAATACCTGGCTGATGTTTGACTCTAAACTATCTGAATTGCTTGCATGGCTTCCAAACTTTTATGATTGATAACCTTTTTTATATCCACATTTTTATTCAATTTCTTCCATTTATAATATTTAATAATTTTTTTTTTGATCAGGCTTAAATAATTTTTCTATAATTACATTTAGAATTTCGGTGTTGAAATGCCAGTACCGCGCACTGACGATCTTCATTGTCACTGTTGCTCTGATATTATTCAGTCGGAGTCTGAACTTTATATAACAAATTGTGGACACAGTTTCCATCAAAAGTGTCTAGACAAACCAGGAAGGACCTTGTGCCCTGTGTGCAAAGAGTCCCTGACTCACTTGACTGGTATTCCATCCGATAGTTCTGGTGCATCTACTTCAAAAGGAGTAGGTAAAACCCCCGTTCTCCCGATATCGGTTTTGACCCGATCCCAAACCAAGCGACTGGAGGATACAAGTCTAAACATGGTAAATCCTGGGGATAATACGGCTCCACCGCCGCAGGCAGAGCAGCTAAGCATGGCTGACTCCATTAAGAAGGCTATAGCGGAAGCGATGGCTGCAGCCATGTCAGAGCAGTCAATCATTTTTGCTAGGTGTATGAAAGATCAAACTGATAAGCTAACACAAGCTATCACAACAGGGCTTAACATCAATTCGAACAGTCCACAACATTCTGTACAGTTGCAGAATAATTTTGATAATTCAGGACTACCACTTGACAATAATTCCGTAGGTCGCAAGTCTGGTGGTTCCAAAAATGGTCAGAGATCACAAATCATGTTGTCAGAACTAAGACCGGACAAGATAACACAAACAATAGCCAACTGGAAACTAAAGTTTTCTGGAAAGGGTTCATTGTCTATAGACGATTTCCTGTACCGTGTTGAGGCTGTTGCATTGCAAACCTTGAATGGTGACTTAGACTTACTAGCTGGCTTTGCTAGTAATTTATTTGAGGGAACAGCAAGCGAGTGGTATTGGCGTTACCACAAGAAGGTACGTTGCGTTAAGTGGCAACCCCTATGCATGGCTCTCAAGGCTCAGTTTAAAGATTCGAGGACTGATCGGGATATACGATCAGAAATTAAGCAACGCAAACAGCGTTCTAGTGAGTCCTTTAATGACTTTTATGGTGTCATCGCCGCACTAGCGGATAAACTAACAGAACCATTGTCTGAAACAGCCTTGGTCGAAATTCTCAGAGCTAACCTTCTTCCAGACATTCAGCATGAAATTCTATACGAGTCAACACAAGTACAGTTGTTCAATTAAGAGCACTGGTACTCAAGCGTAAAATCTTTATGAAAACTCTCCCTAAGTCCCAACTAGAGTCCTGCATGAATCAATAGTATGCTTAAATATTTCGAAACATACGAATCCCTTATGTCAACTGTATATATGTTTCGAAACATCTGGAAATGATTCGAAACATTCTAAGGTGTTTCGAAACATTGGGGAGGCCTAGCTTTAACAGTATATCAGTTTATTTTGTTTTTCTAAAAGTGCTTTCCAAAATGGACGTTGATTTGCCAAGTGGCTTCAGCCATTCTGTGAGTATATTTTGAAATATAATAAAAGAGTCACCATGGTAATTTTGCATAACTAGGCCCTCCAAACAATTCAAGAAAAAAGCCATGCTATATTAAAAGCTAAACTTGTTTCAGGGAAATTTACGTTTAGCGAGAAGAATGGTCGCAGTAAGGTTTGGCAGGTTTTCGGAAAAATTTTAGACGATAACAAGCAAGAGGTCAGTGGATTAGTTGCGTGTCGCACTTGCCTATCTTGCATGAAGTATTTCGGGAATACATCAAATCTTGTGAGACATAAGTGCTACAAGCTAAGAAAACCCTCCTCTGATGTACCTGCAGCCACTTCTTTAGCCGCGGAAACAAAATCAAAAATTACCAAAGCTATGACAAAATGGACCCTGAAAAACTGCAGGTCATTTAACATGGTTGCTGACGAAGGGCTGCTGAACCTGGCAGAAATTTTCGTTGACATCGGAGCGCGGCACGGTTCAAATATCAACATTAAAACATGCATGCCTCATCCCACAACGATCTCAAGAAATATCAAAGACCTTTACGAAGCAGAATTATCGAAGATAAAACTAGAATTGACGAACATTAATGAAAACGGATTTTCAATAACATGCGATATATGGACGGACATGTTCCTCAAAAGGTCATACCTCGGCATTACAACTCACTACATTTGTGAAGACAAATTAGTAAACCGGCTGTTAACAATAATATCAATGGACGAAGAATCCTGCACAGGTATTTATGTAAAATTAGTAAGAAATTATTTATCTTATATATTAACTCCTAGGCTCGAGAGTACGCAGTAAAGTAGCGTCCTGCCTTAAGAAGTTCAACCTTGCTATAGAAAAAACTATTATAGTCACCGATCGAGGATCTAATATGGTAGCAGGTTTTAGAGAGTATGATCATTTATTCTGTATGAACCACCTATTGAACAACATAATTGAAAAAGCGTTCAAGATCCACCCTGAACTAGAGCTACTATTATCCAAATCGAGTAAATTAGTAAAATATTTTAAGAAGTCAGGAGAAAATGTAAATTTAAACTCCAGCTTGAAAAGTGTCTGTCCTACAAGATGGAATACCATATTTTATACCCTTAAATCTATTGAAGAAAACTGGCATGAAATAACTTCTATATTAGTCCGGAAAAATGAATTTGAGAGGATTATGGACCTTAACTTGCGGGATCTGAGCTCAATAGTTAAAGTTTTAACGCCCTTTGAAGAAACTTCTAAGAATTTTGAGGGAGAATTATACCCTACTCTGCATTTCGTAATACCATATATTGGTAAACTAAAAAAATCTTGTAGCGACAACGCAACAACTACAGAAATCGCTAAAAAAAATCAAAACATTTTTGAAGCACGCTTTGGACAATGTGGTCTCTCCATACATTGCAAAATTTCACAAGTTGACCCATTTTTTGTTTCCTCCAACAAATCAAATGATAAAATTCAGCGACCAGGATAAAAAGGAAACAATGGAAATCTGTAAGGGAATGATGAAGCAGTACCTACCAACTATGCTGGCGTTGAAGCCAATATAGAACATATTTTCATGGAATATATTCCACAACAAAACCGCAATAATACACAGGATAGAATCAATAATGAAATTAATCTATACATAAATATGGAAGTTCCATATACTAGCGAATGTAATGCTTTGACGTGGTGGGAGAGCAGCAAATCGCAACTTCCGTCGCTATATAAACTGTCTCAAAAAGTATTGGCCATACCCGCCAGTAGCGCCTCATCGGAGAGGTCATTTTCACGAGCAAGGCATTTGCTGAGTGAAAAAAGGAGCACCATAGGGAACAATCCGAGCTTGGTGAATGAAATAATGTTTTTGAACAGCAATCTAAATTTTAGTGAAACAACATAAAATAAAATATTTGTGAAAACCATAAATTAAAATACAATTTTGTTAAATTTCCAAACCTGCTAATACAAAATTATCTTTTACAGCTTTTGTTTATAAGTCACGTTTGGAGACCGAATCGTCAGTATCACACTGTTGTAGATGTTTCGAATCATTTGAATCTTACTGTAAAAATGTTTCGAAACATAAAATGTCTCGAAAACTGTTGATTCATGCAGGGCTCTATTATTTACCCAACACTACTGCATAATGAGCTTTCGTCTCTTGGTCTAATGGCCAAGAGACTAGGTGGCAACCCCACAACAGAAGAGTTAACTTGTCAAAAATTAGTCGAAAAAGACCATAAAACAGTCATACTAACAGCTGATGATATAAACAAAATTTCAAACCAAAAAAAAAAACAATGTCGTTATAAAAAAAAATTTAGTGGTAAAAATTATACCGATGAGACAATTCTTATAGAACTGGGACTCCCAACCTTACTTTTCCCGCCCTGCTCCTCGAAAAGTAGTTTGCGCGGTCGATCCCCAGATTGAAGAAGACGAATATGACAATGAGGACTTCGAGGACGAGTTTGAAGTGTCAGCTTTAGATTTAGAAAAGAAAAGTCTTTTGTTCTGGGTGTGGAAATGCCAACACTTACAAGCCAAGTTGCAGTACTTGCCTGGCGAAGCCTGCAAAAAACAAGAGAGAACGCTATAGTCGGGTGCCCCGACTATCAGATACCCGTTACTCAGCCAAAGTGAGTGCGAGGGAGATAGACAATTTTTAATCTGGCATAACTTTTTAACGAATGAACCGATTTGAAAAATGTATCTATCTACATTTCGATAGGTATTGATAAATGCTATAAAACTGCATTTTTACTTTTCCAAAATCTTTAAAGGTGTGGGCGCCAGACACTTTTTAAACTCGTTTATTGAGGGCGTTAGGCGATCTTGGGCGTTAGAGGGGGCGTGGCCCCCGGCTGAAACAAACTTGCGCTGCGTAGGAAGCCAAAGAATATGTGTGGGTAATCCCAATTCTCTAGCTTTTGTAGTTTCTGAGATCTCAGCGTTCATCCGGACGGACACACGGACAGACGGACATGGCTAGATCGACTCGGCTAGTGACCCTGATCAAGAATATATATACTTTATAGGGTCGGAAACGCTTCCTTCTACCTGTTACATACTTTTGCACGAATACAATATACCCTTTTACTCTACGAGTAACGGATATAACTACTTGGCTCGTGTACAGCCAAAAACAAGAGAGAACGCTATAGTCGAGTACTTCGACTATTAGATACCCGTTACTCAGCTAAAGGGAGTGGGAGAGAGATTAATATATGCACGCGTCAAAGCTACTAGCGCCATTTAGTGGATGTTTCATTTTTTGCTCATAACTTTTTAATGGATTGTCCGATTTGAAAAATTTCTTTTGCAATTCGATAGGTATTGATAAACAGAATAAAACTGCATTTTTAGTTTTCCAAAATCTTTAATGGTGTGGGCGCCAGACACCTTTCAAAAAATGGTGTAGTGCGATTGAGGGCGTTAGAGGGGGCGTGGCACCATTTTGAAATAAACTTGCGCTGCGTAGGAACTCCAAGAATCTGCATGCAAAATGCCAATCCTCTAGCTTTTGTAGTTTCCGAGATCTCAGCGTTCATACAGACGGACAGACAGACGGACAGACGGACATGGCTAGTTCGACTCGGCTAGTGATCCTGATCAAGAATATATATACTTTATAGGGTCGGAAAAGCTTCCTTCTCCCTGTTACATACTTTTGCACGAATACAATATACCCTTTTACTCTACGAGTAACGGGTATAAATACACGCCGACCGAGGTCGTCTCAAGAAGACACCTCCAATTAGGATCCACTTCTGATATCCCAAAGAACTATAAACCAGACTTGACTTAAACACCAGATTTACCAATTAATAAACACAATGAGACCCCGAAACTGACACTATTTCGTTCTCAAATTCGTCGAAAATCATTTCGGAAACAGATCAGAGAAGAAAAGAAAGCCCTTCTATCAGCTATAGTAGGTAAATTAGGAAAGGACGTGATTGGTTTGCTGGATACTGGTGCTTCAATCAGCTGTGCAGGTGGATTTTTTGCTTCCGAGATTCTGAAGATGGACCAGCTCATTAAACCAATAGTATCCTCGGTCAGAACAGCAGATGGTCAATCTCAACAGATAGTAGGAAGGATAAAAACCAATATTTGTTATCAGGGAAACGCAAAACCAGTCTCTTTGTATATTGTTCCTTCGCTTTCCGGAGACTTATACTTAGGCATCGATTTCTGGACAAAATTTAATCTTCTACCAACTAATCTGACACCTCAAGAATTCTCTATTGCTGAGATTGAAAACTCTCAGATGAGACCTTTGTCCTTGTCACAGCAGCAACTGTTGACAAATGTCATCCAACTGTTTCCATCTTTTGCGAAAATGGGTCTAGGTAGGACTGCATTAATCTCACATTCCATCGATGTTGCTAACGCCAAACCAATAAAGCAGCGTCACTATGCTGTATCGCCAGCAACTGAGAAGTTAATGCATGATGAACTAGACAGAATGTTAGGTCTTGGCGTAATAGAGGAATCAAATAGCCCATGGTCCTCTCACGTTGTTTTGGTCAAAAAGCCAGGAAAAGAACGTCTCAGCATCGACAGCAGGAAAGTAAACGAGGTGACAGTTAAAGATGCCTATCCCATGCCTTTAATCGATGGCATATTAGGTAGGCTGCCGAAAGCAGAGTTTATCACGAGCTTAGATTTAAAAGATGCCTTCTGGCAAATCCCATTGGATCCAAACTCACGCAACAAGACTGCGTTTGCTGTTCCTGGTAGACCACTTTACCAATTTACTGTTATGCCTTTTGGTTTAACCAATTCTCCTCTAATGGACAAACTTATACCTGCTCACTTAAGGAATGAAATATTCATATACCTCGACGATTTGTTGATCGTTTCGGATACTTTCGAGCGTCATTTGGAGGTGTTGAGTTAACCAAAGCTAACTTGACAATAAACGTCGAAAAGAGCAAATTTTGTAGAAAAGAGGTGAAATATCTCGGACATATAATCGGTAATGGCACCATAGCAACAGATCCTGAGAAGATTTCAGCCATAAGTAATTTTCCTGTGCCTCGTTCAGTCAAGCAAGTTCGCCGATTTCTTGAACTTACAGGGTGGTACCATAAGTTCATCCGAAACTATGATCGATTAGCTGCTCCAATATCAGACACTCTGAAGCAGAAACGAAAGTTTGATTGGAGCAACGAAGCTCAAACTGCTTTTGAAAACTTGAAACGGAAAATGAGCTCAGCACCAGTATTACACAGTCCGAATTTTAACATTCCCTTTTCCATCCATTGCACTGGCGTAGGAGCAGTCCTGATGCAAACAAACTCTGAGGGTGATGAGGTTCCGATTTCATTCATGTCCCGAAAGCTTAATCAGTGCCAGAGGAAGTACACCGTAACTGAACAGGAATGCCTTGCTGCAGTTTTGGCTATAAAGAAGTTAAGGGCATACATTGAGGGACAGGAATTCACAATCATCACCGACCACGCCTCACTCAAGTGGTTAATGAGTCAAACTGATCTGAGTTCCCGACTAGCCAGATGGTCCTTAAAGTTACAGGGATTCGATTTTAAGATAGTTAATCGAAAAGGCTCTCAGAACGTTGTTCCGGATGCATTGTCGCGCACTCATGTAGAGGACCTTTCAGCCCTGTCAGTCGATGGCTTCGTGGATTTAGAATCCGATGCCTTTAAGTCCACTGAGTATACTGCTTTACGTAACAAAGTTCTTTCAAACACACATAAAAGTAGAAGGTGATCTCATTTTTCGTAGGGCAGAGCACTCAGCAGAGGAAAAGGTCGCTGATGAAAATTGCTGGAAGGTATGGTTACCGAAAGAGTTAACGGCCGTTGCTCTTAAGCTGGCTCATGAGGATCCTCTCGCCTCCCACTGTGGCATTAACAAGGCTTTAGAAAAGCTTCGTCGATGGTATTCTTGGCCAAGCTTGGTAGCTGATGTTAAGGCGTATATTAACAGCTGTGAGGTTTGTAAGCGTAGCAAACACTGAAATCATACCCTTAGACCATCCATGGGAAAGACTGTGCCAGCAGATAGGTTCTTTCAAAAGCTATATGTCGACTTTTTAGGGCGAAATCCGCGCAGTCGTTCGGGTCATATTGGTATTTTTGTGGTTTTAGATCATCTTACTAAGTTTCCTTTTCTAAAACCAGTCAAAAAGTTTACTGCCGAAGCTATAAACACATTTGTAGAGGAGCAATTTCTTTGTTTTGGCGTACCAGAGACAATAGTCTCAGACAATGGCGTCCAGTTCAAATCGGAGTCATTCAACTCTCTTTTGGATAAGTACAACATCAACCACAACTATACAGCCTTTTATGCACCCCAAGCTAACGCTTCTGAGAGGGTCAATCGCTCTGTAATCGCAGCCATAAAATCGTACATAGATCCCGATCAAAAGAACTGGGATTCAATGCTAAATCAGATTTGCTGTGCCCTCAGGTCTAGCGTCCACTCTGCTATTCAAAAAAGTCCTTATCGTCTTGCCTTCGGCCAAAACATGATCACCAATGGTTCGTCCTATAAGGTCTTGCGTACACTGGAAAGGTTAGAAGATCGCACTGTACAGTTCTCGAAAGACGATTCATTCGACCTTATAAGAAGTCGAGCTAAGCAAGCCATGCAAGTACAGCATGATAAGAACGAACGTTTATACAATCTACGCAGTCGAGAAGTCTCTTTTAAGAACGGCCAAGAAATCTATAGACGCAATTTCCAGCAAAACAACTTCGCTAAAGGTTTTAGTGCAAAACTAGCTCCGGCTTTCATTAAAGCTCGAATACGCAGTAAGCTAGGCAACAGCCATTACAATGTAGAGGATTTACAAGGTAGATTTGTTGGAAAGTTCCACGCGAAGGACTTAAAACAGTAAAGAGTTTGCTACTTCTTCTCCAAGCGCGGATCTCCCTTTGTTGATTTCATCCCCAAAGTGTGATTTTGGTGGGGCGGTATTTGTAGGGCGCTTGTCGTTAAAATTTTGAACTTTTAAATTTCCAACTTCAGTTTAAAATTCCCGCCAGTCTTTGAAGTTGCCGCCAGGAATTAAAATGGCAGAGCTAAATTCAAATAATTTCTGTTTTTACAACACTGAAAAGACGTGTTCGATAAAGACTTTTTGAGCAACTCTGGTCCTACACTTTTTCGATAAACAGGCCTGGCTGCCTGATGCATTTCGATTATTCGGTCTTTCCGTTTTGGACCTTGGCCGAGTGAAGATCGTTCTCTCCTGAACATATTTTATTCAAACCCAGAGATCTACCGAAACCAAATCGTGGAATATATCAGACATCCTCAGCCTTTTATAAGGTTGTCTTTTACCAGTGGGTTCCTGTTGATTAAAGGAAGTAAGTTTTACTATTATTTCGTGGAAAAACTGTGAGGAACCGTAAAACGGCCCCCACAATTGCCGGATAATTTTATAGACACGTAGAAAGTAAGTAAGACTCATGAAGAGATTTAATATTAGTTTAGCTTCTTAATAGCCAACCTACCCAACACCGCCAGCACCCACACACCGGCGAACACTCTCGCTTCCCCTTATCATCCACACCCACATGGAACTCAACGCTCTCATCAGTGCACATCAGCATCTGCACGCTCTTAGCATCCACACACCGGCGAACACTCTCGCTTCTACACGCTCATCAGCATTCACACACCGGCGAACACTCTCGCTTCCCCTTATCATCCACACATCAGCACCCACATGGAAATCAACGCTCTCATCACCCACATCTGCACCTGCACGCTCTTAGCATCCACACGATCGAACCAAATGGCATCCAACTCGATCGATGTTTACCATGGTGGAGCTATATAAGGTGGTCTCGTCAGCTCTGCTGAGGACATTAAATATGTTTACCTCTCTGTCTCTCTTAACCAAAAGAATGAGATAGCTAGATAGAGACTGGCACAAATAACGTCCTCAAAAGAGGGCAGCTCTCGCGACGAGATCACCTTGTATAGTTCCATCATGATGTTTACGAGCAAGGGGAAAAAAAGCTGAAGCGCAGCGGCAGCGACTCCGAGGCAATGCCAAAAGAGGGTTATGTGGGCAGATATGGAGGAGAGGGAGTTTTAATTACTCCTGAGGCTTCGCGCGCGCCAGTTGATTTAGATCGTGAGAATACCGCAAAAAAACCCCGGAAAAACCCGCCCCGTCGTGAAACCGAACAAGTGCTAAAAAACCCTACAAGTGGAAAATGTCGAGTGATAGTGGTGAAGCAGTCTACAACCCAGATTCCGCAGAAGGGGCCTGGGACATCGACTGGCTGAATTTGCTGTGGGAGGAACCGTAAGCGCCCGCTTCATTTTTCCCCAAGATATTTTTTTTTTGTTTTAACCTTTTCGACCGACTTGACTAGAGTGGCGTGGCAAAAGACTTGGTACGCCCCATAGAAAAAACCCAAATTCGAGCTTTAAAATTAATAAATGACCCAAAGTGCTTCGCACTAAAATCTATATCGCCTGTTATATTCTGTGTGTGTGTGTGATTTTAGGAGGGGAAATTAAACTCGCCAGTCCTTTATTTTTTTCCCAGCTAGGAAAATTCTTCCGCCGATCGTGATCGAACCGTGTCGAGCTATCGAGCTATCGAGCAATCACCGGTCCTGGGGTACGCAGTGGCCACGGAGTCTTGCACTCGTTTGTCGGGTCTAAGGGCAGTGCGGATCCCGGAGCGTGTGGCGGGTGAAGATTTCAACGGAGTCCTGTACTCGATTGTCGAAATCTAAACCCGCTGCAGGTTTCGGCCCATGGTCGGCATCTTTGGGTTGGTTTATCTCGCCCCTCCCTAAAGTCCTTGAAACTTAAACAAATTATTGTAAGTGACCCTGGGAGCCCTGAGTAACTATCCCAGCCTGAGAGCTTCCCTACAAAACCCCACTTATAAAGTAATGCGTTTTATAGGAAAATTCTTGGAAGTCGAGTTTACTCCTTCACGTGGCTGACGGCCCGGGGAAATTTTCCTCCCAAATTTTCGTCTGCATCGTGGAAAATTGAAGTCGAGCTTACTCCTTCGCGTGGCTTACGGCCCAAGAAAATCTCTGCCCAGATTTTCATCTGCTTCGTGGATAATTGAAGTCGAGTTTACTCCTTCTATTGGTTCCCGTTTTTCTAGGATAACTGTATTCCACCAACGCCACTAACGTGATCGTCAGGATTTTCATCAGCTCTCCACATTTACCATAAAAAACAAACAAAAATCTAATCAAGAAAGTGAACATAAAACTGTGAAAATTTCAACCAGCGTTGCCACCTAGCTTCCACGCTGAAAATTCTTGTGAATTTTGGTCCAAACAATTCTGTACAAATCTATGCACGTCCGTGCCAACCACATAGTGCACCCTGTGTCTCACATACATACATAGTGCAGCCCTCTGCTGAAAGTGCGCAAGTGGGCAGGCCCAAGCCTGCAACACCCACTTTGTGATCCAGTCCAGTTTTACCAACACTATTTAAATTCAAATCAGTTAAATTCTTATCAACTTAATTCCTATTCCTAATTTAAATTAAATTTCTTTATCGCTAAATTAATTAAAACATAAATATTTAATAAGCAATCAACGTAAATTACTCCAATCCTAGTGTAATCAAATAATTCGATATGCAGTTAGCAAATCTCGTCATGAAAGCAAGTGTTTAAGCCCCTGGAAGTGTTTTCCCTAATTATTCTTTACATACAGTCAATTTAAATGCGGTTTTCAAATTTATAAACAAAATTACAGCCAATAATGCAACATATTGAGAGCGCTTTCAACGTTGGATATTTTGGGTAATTATACCCGTTACTCGTAGAGTAAAAGGGTATATTGTATTCGTGCAAAAGTATGTAACAGGTAGAAGGAACCGTTTCCGACCCTATAAAGTATATATATTCTTGATCAGGGTCACTAGCCGAGTCGATCTAGCCATGTCCGTCTGTCCGTCCGGATGAACGCTGAGATCTCAGAAACTACAAAAGCTAGAGAATTGGGATTACCCACACATATTCTTTGGCTTCCTACGCAGCGCAACTTTGTTTCAGCCGGGGACCACGCCCCCTCTAACGCCCACAATCGCCCAACGCCCACAATAAACGAGTTTAAAAGGTGTCTGGCGCCCACACCTTTAAAGATTTTGGAAAAGTAAAAATGCAGTTGTATTGCATTTATCAATACCTATCGAAATGTAGAAGTAATTTTTCAAATCGGACCATTCGTTAAAAAGTTATGCCAGATTAAAAATTGTCTATCTCCCTCGCACTCACTTTGGCTGAGTAACGGGTATCTGATAGTCGGAGCACCCGACTATAGCGTTCTCTCTTATTTTTCAATGATTTTGATATTATAAAACAAATTCCCCTATGACTAAAATACTTGCTCAGTGAATTCAATTACATTTAATATTTTGGAAATCAATTTTTAATTTAAATTAAATTTTCTTGCTTTGATTTAAATATACTCATTCCATATGAGCTTAGCATAAACTTTATATGATACTTAACTTTGTAACTTTAATGATCACCTTTGTTAATTTTACTTTTCTTGTATTAAACCTATTATAAACATGAATTGCTAAATTTTTTTTTAATGGAAGCTTGCAGCGATGATGATGATTAGGAGTTAGGCGTGTGTCGAAGGGATCACCAACCTGTGTCAGATTATGCGGCTGTGCTGAAACCGACACACACACATCAGCTGCTGCCATTCCATCTAGGCAGCACCCTTCTTTTCAGGTATTCCCTTCCTCTTTACCCAAATCTTAGTTCTGTCCCCCTAGTTCAGTTCGCACGCAAATTTAAATAGGATGTTTTATATACATATGCGAGCAAGTAGCACTGTGGATCAAATTGGAAACTCACTCCCTTTACCGACGAAACAAGAGCCGGAACCAGCGCGTGCCCCACTTGAAGATACACCCACCATCTATCTTTGCTGTTAGAATCATTCGTGATATGCTACAATTTTGTGGGCACTTTTTTTTATTTTAATGCACTTTTCACAAAATTATATATATCCGCTGTTTTGGCCACGGACACGCCTTACCAACTTATTGGTTTAAATATATAAATCACTATATTTCTCGATATATTTATCCGATGTTATGGCCTCGGAAACGCCTTACCGACTTTAGCAACCTTTAGCTGTTAAAAACAGAATCTTTAAGGTGCTTAAAAACAAAAAAGACTCTTTGCTTGTCTTTTTGCTTTTATCTTGTTCAACACGTTGTCTCTTACCTCTGGTGGGGGAAAACAATCGTGTGAATCTATTGCTTCCTTTAGCTGCAAGCGTCTAGCACTCAGCAGAATCTTTAAGGTGCAGACAATCTCTGAGTCTCTTACCACTGGTGGGGGAAGACTACAGAGAGGTCCGGCCAATTGTTCCGCAAGGAATCAAAAAGGCTCGAATGACCAAAATGAAAGGGAATCCTGTAATAAGGAAAACAACCTTCACGTTTGAGTTCTGTATAAAAACTCATTATATTTTTCTAAGTCTTCGCTTACGAAACTAACATGAAATTCTTATGATTATAATTATCTATGGTCTACGCAGAGACCACATCTGTTTGTCTGAGCGGGGACCTTATCAACGGTCTCCCGCAAGGCGACCTTTGTACAGTGTTAAAACTATTTACGTTCAGGCTCAAGTGGCCTGTACTTAAAATTACAGTTGTTCGGCACTGCACCCTTTTTGGTTTCAAGTCACAGATCGTTATTTACGGCTCTAGATCAATTAACATATTGACATGTACCGAACTCGTAAAGTATTAGATTTATTATAAAAAGTGTTTTTCTTGAACACTTGAATAACAATTATTTACGATTTTTCAAATAAAAGTCCATAAACTTTTTTCTCCGATTCAATAAAATTAAAATCTTTGAAAAACTTTTAATTTTCAACACATAAAATAAAAGTATTTTCCATACATATCGCGAACCATTTAAGTCTAAGCTACCAAATTTGCAAAACGGGGTTTTCTTAATAAGTTTAAAATTTTTAAAAGTTTCATCGCGATAGCTTTAAAACTGAGAGACTAGTTTGCATAGAAACGGACAGACGAACATGGCTAGATCGACTCGGCTATTGGTGCTGATCAAGAATATATATACTTTTTGTGGTCGGAAACGCCTCCTTCACAGCGTTACAAACTTCTGACTGAAATTATAATACCCTGCAAGGGTATAATCACCAAAATCGGGTTGATATAACTCGAGATAAAAAATAAAAAAGTGCCAAAAACGTTTTTTCCACTTTAAAACAAGAAAGGAAGCTATCTTCGGCCAGCCGAAACTTATATACCCTTGCAGATCATTCCTATTCATTTACAAAAACATTAAATTTAAATTAACTTGCGTATATGTTACAACAAACCAAATTATAGCTGTTTTCGTATTATTTTGGCATTAATTTTTTGATCCTTCCTATGGCAGCTATATAATATAGCCGTCCGATTTTTTTTAAATTTAATACGAAATTTTAAAATGTTAAAGAAAAGCCATATCCCAAAGGAAAAGACAATGTAATAAAAATCAACAAAGATATAATTTTTTTCCTGTTAATTTCCATTTAATTTTCCGACCGTTCCTATAGCAGCTATATGTTATAGTCATCCGATTTTTTAAAAATTTGATTCGAATTTCAGAAATATTTAAAAAATAGTATTCTTAAAAGTAGAAGGTAATATTTCAAAAAACACCAAAGCCAGAATTTTTTTACTTTTTTTTTTTCGATCCCTCCTATGCATAGCTATAGGAGCTATAAGATATAGTTGTCCGATCCGGTCGGTTCCGACTACTACGATACTACATGCAATAGAAAGAAGACTTTTGGGAAAGTTTGAGCCCGATAGCTTTAAAACTGAGAGACTAGTTTGCGTAGAAACGGACGGACAGACGGACAGACGAACGGACAGACGGACATGGCTAGATCGACTCGTCTAGTGATGCTGATCAAGAATATATATACTTTATGGGGTCGGAAACGTCTCCTTCACTGCGTTGCAAACTTCTGACTGAAATCATAATACCCTCTGCAAGGGTATAAAAATTGGCACCATACAAAAAAGTAAAAGTTTACCGGAAAATAAAGGTTGTCTTCGATGAGGAAGAGGTCGACTTAATTTTGCATAGGTATAGGAAATAAAGCTGTAGCTAAGAAGAGCACGGTCCAACTAATATCAAGATTCTCCTGTTCCTAAGATTTCGCGGTTTTTGAAGAATCTATTTAAATCAAACCAACCATAACAAAAATATATTTTTTAAAGACCGCGAATTCTTAAGAACAGGAGTATATATTTGTGTCGATTATACACATCTTAACTAAATCTTATCTTATATTCTAAATCGATTCTCTAAAAACCGCGAAATCTTAAGAAGAGAGGAACATTTGTGTGAGTCATAAATAACTTAACTAAAGATACCTATAATAAATGATGAATTCGGGTCTTTCATTTTTTGATTAAGCAGAAGGACAGGTGCATTTTGACTAGGCTATTTATTCTTATCATTCAGATTTTCTTGTACTACATACATACATACTTCCACAGAACATATATACAAAAAAATACAAAAACTTCTATGGTAACTCAATGATGTTGAATCGGGATTTATGAAAATATACATGTACAAAATATACAATTACAATATGCAACATTTTTATGGTTTTGAAATGTAACTTCATATTGGAACTCAAAACCTTAAAGTACTCATCAATACGATTTAAACCCCATATGGCGTTCTTCTCGTTTAGCTGGCGGTTGGATATTATAACGATTTAAAAATTTAACCTAAAAATTGGATATATCTCAAGAGTCGAACGAAATTTTATTTGCATGCATTCAGGATTATTATATATATTAACCTAATGATTAACAAACAACGCTTATAGAAAAAGAGCAGCTATCATGAGAAACGCTTCAAAATGTAGGGAAAAATTTCAGATTGTATTTATTGTATTTTAATACCAAATGCTAAGTTTTATTTAACTTTTTGTGTCTACAGTTTTAACCAAATTTAAAACCTTCTTGTACCTTTCAAAGTCTTTACCTAAAATAAGGTAAATATTTGCACCAAATCTTTAAATCGCTTTAATATCCAAACGCGAGCTAAGTCTAACTTAAAAAAATAAAAGTTACAAGTTACTGTTACATTTAAGAAATAATGTTAAAATTGAAAAATATTAGTTATTTTTAAGGTTTTTTTAAACCGTTATTTCCAATTTTAATTTAAAAAATTATGATAAAAACGATTTTGTTATGGGCCATATATGAGGTACAAAGAAATTGCTGGGTAAAGTTAAAAAAAAATTTGATTCGTAATTTTTTGTTTGCAGTTTTTAAAAATAACAGTTTTTTTTCGGGCCCTGCCCCTAGCAAGATAATACTAGATTTAGGGAAAGATCTAGTATTATTTTTCTTAAGCATATGTACAATTTTATATAAAATTTAAGCTCCTCCATCAAATTCCCATTCATAAAATGTTAAATCACAAATTCAAAAGAAAAGTTTAATAAATTGCCGAGTCGATGGCCACAGTAGCTATTTACTCCTTTTTATTAATTAGTTAATGTATGTGAGGAAAACTCCACATTTGTGTAGACATTAGTAAATATAAGTAGACATTAGAAGTAAAGGATAGACATAACTGATGTAGCCAAATAAGAGAAAGACAAAGACCCACGGAGGGCACTAACCCATAAGAAAACCAAACACACACATACCGCGCGCTGCAGTAGAGAGAGGGGAGAGAGAGATCACGAAGAGCGCAACGATCGACAGCAGCCGAAGCTCAAAACGCAGCCGAAGCTCAAAATGCAGCCGAAACTAAAAACACGGAGTCCTCTGACCGGACGACGACTGCGCAGCAGCCGACACGATCGTCGGCAGAGGACTGCAGCCGAAGCATGCCGAATTATCGATCGACAGTTGCTCGAAAACCAGCAAAGGAGACGTTCGTCGTGGCTTGCAGAGAGCGTGGAGATAAAGCAAAACTTAGATTTGGACAACATCACCGCCTCAACCCAGAGGATAAAAGTGGGTGAGCTGACCGAGGGCCCAAAATCCCAAAAGTGGGAGAACATGTGTAGAAGATATGATAGGGATAACATAAGAAGAAAGTAAAGTGTAACAAAGTGGAAAAACAACAATGTGTCATTGAAAATTCGAGAGTTACCGGGAGTGACCTTCCTTCGACCGCCCGGGAAGTATTTTACATCACCTCCGGATCGGGAAAACTGGCCCACGGGTGACGGGGCCAGCCTCCTCTCTCCGGAAGCTTTCCCTCGCCTGGATCGGAGAACGCGACCCGGGTGACGGGGCCTGTTTTCCTTTCTTCGGACCGGAAATTCAATATCCGGGTGACGGGATCGGATATTCCGGAGTTTCGTCTGGAGACTGGCCCACGGCTGACGGGGTCGGTCCTTGCCTGTACGGACCTTTTCCTTTTCCCCCTCCTTTCAAAGACCCGACATAGTAGTCTTTGTCCGTTATCCTGTCTGTCTTGAAATATAAATAATTTCTGTAAATAGACCCTGACGTGACCGAGTTTCACCCTAGCTCTAGACATCATGTTTGCATATTAGTCGTTTAGAAACTACTAGCCTTCATAATCTATCTGGACTTAAAAATTTCCCGCCAAACTGGCGGTGTTTTCAAAAGGTCATAAGATTAGGTTAGGTTAAGCCGGACGGCTCTTACGGACGGGGTTACGCATAGGCCAATATAGCCCTTAGTTGTCCGGTTTAAGTGTATGAACCCTGAGATTAGTTAAGAGGTTTTTATGTCCACAAGGATCGAGCTGTTTTTGGCGAAGGCAAGAAGTTCGCCTGGTTCCCTGCTGGAGGCGTCTCCTAGTGATGCCAGTACTGGGACACCGAGGTATCTTCTTCTTGGTCGTGAGACAGCCGGGCAATTGCAGATAAGATGTTTCAGGATTTTGATTTGTGTGTGGGCATGAGTGTGGTTGCGTGTGACGCGGCCAGACAGTGGGCAGTAAGGATTTCCACCAACATTCTGCAGTCTTTCCGTGGTAGAAAGCGAATACTGGCTGAGTTCATTATTGCGCTCTTTCGGAATTCTTGCTATCTCTTTCCATATGGCGAAGACTTCTGTCAGGAATATGCTGCAGTCGCTGGGTAGCTTTTGGAACAGCCTTATTTCAGGGTCCATACAGTATGGGCCCGCTCCTACTTTTCCTGCCATCATGGAGCCATTTTCCAGTCTTCTGAGCCCATGAACGAGGTTGTTCTAACCTCCGGGCACGTTCTGGGGGTCATGTAGTCTATTTTGTTGATCATGCTTCGGCCGATTAGACTATGCCCGAAGCTTTGCGTCGTCATGTTCCCTGATGCATTTAGACGTTGTGCTGCCTTTCCTGCTGTCAGTTGAGCGTGGATATCTATGGGGTCAATTCCGAGGATCGTTTCTAGAGCTTTAGTTGGGGTTGACCTCAGCGCCCCCGTTATGCAGACCAGTGCCATAAGCTCGGTGTCAGTCTACTTTTCAGTGGCTTGCCACCACACTAAGCCTCCACAGTCGGGCGCACCACCGAGATTTAGATCCAGTGCATCAGAGTAGGTGACAGGCTCCATGTGCTGCCAAGCATATTCTTGGATGCATACTACTGTGGGCAAAAAGTAAGGTGAATTTGTTTATAAAATAAAATAGCTTATTTATTTTCCCAAATCAATTTTATCCCCTTCAAAGTAATCCCCTCTCGATAAAATACACTTATGCCAATGTTTTTCGAATCCTTGAAACATGCCAAATAGTCCCTTTCCGGTATAGCCATGAGCGTACTCTTCGATTTAGCTTTCATCTCCTCAATCGACTCGAAACGCGTTCCCCGGTCGATGGTCGTCCAGAGCGCTCCAAGTCATCAACACGTTCCCGACCCTCTTTGAAGTACCTCTTATAAACATTTTTCTGGGACTTGGTAGAATTACTTATGACATTGACATGAAATTACCCCCAGATGTAATCAACAGTCCTAGCAACTCAAGAAAAAAAACCTATTCCGCAATGTTAAGCCTGCGAATTTTACAAACAAATTCACCTTACTTTTTGCCCACAGTAGTATAGCGCCTCGGTGGCCCTTTTCTACCTTTCCACTACATTGCCAGTTTACAGTCCAGTACTGTGTCGGGCACTTGACCTGTGTTTTCGGGGTCAGCCTGGTTTCGCCAATTTTCGGGGGGAGGGAAGGGGTCCATTTCGGTACCTTGTATCTCTTAGTAAAGAGAATAAGGTCCGTCTTGTCCGCATTGATACTGAGCCCCACATTTTTCGCCTACTCACATATTTGTGTTTATTTCGTTATGGAGCTGAGGGTCGATGGATATGCCTATTATGCCTATGTCGTCCGCATAGGCTGTTATTTTTGGGGCTCTCCTCTAGAATCTCTTAATTAGATCGTCGACCACCAAATTCGAGAGAGGCGACAGGACCCCACCTCGTGGTGTGCCTCTGTGTACCCCCTTTACCATGGAGACAGTGCCCCACACTGAATGTACTCGCCTGTAGCTATATCTACGAACTATCCAAGCGCTTATTCCTTAATGTGTAGGGCTCTCTCAGCAGTTCCTACTAGCAAGTGTATTGCCGTTTTCACAGATTTCCCCTTGGTGTAGGCGTGTTAGTTGGATGACATGAGTCTCCCTACATCATTCCTGATGTGTAGATCTAACAGATTTTCCAATGTTTTGAGTACGAACAGGAGAGAACGCTATAGTCGGGTGCCCCGACTATCAGATACCCGTTATTCAAGTAAAAAACTTTGATCGTGCATAACCTTTTAACGAAAAATCCGATTTAAAACATTGCTTCTACATTTCGATAGGTATTGATAAACACAAAAAAACTGCGTTTTTACTTTTTCTTCTAAAATATTTAAAGGTGTGGTCGCCAGACACATCGTTTAAGGCGATTGTGGGCGTTAGAGGGGGCGTGGCCCTCGGCTGAAACAAACTTGGGCTGCGTAGAAAGCCCAAGAATATGTGTGGGTATTCCCAACCTTCTAGCTCTTGTAGTTTCAGCGTTCAGACAGACAGACGGACATGGCTAGATCAACTCGGCTAGTGATCCTGATCAAGAATATATATACTTTATATGGTCGGAAATTATTCCTTCTAGCTGTTACATACTTTTGCACGAATACAATATACCCTTTCACTCAACGAGTAACGGGAATAAATACCAGGGGAAACAGATGGGATATGAACACCAAAGGGCTGACGGTGGAATATTTTCAACCGTTTAGCTTGTCAAATTTGTATGACCGTCTGGGAAACGGTAAATGTTGCCTAATGTGAATAGGCATTAAGAGAATATTTTATTTACATTTTCACAACAGATTTAAGACATTTTCTTAAAGATTTTTGTGTTTTAAAATTAAAATCGCATTGATAATATTACGTTATGTTATAAGGACGGCTGCAAGACTACAGCCTGGCACACTTAGACCTCTGTGGGTCCCCTATCCGTTATGAGTCAGCCTTTAGGTTGGTTGATCAGCAAGTCCCCCATCCGGAGGATTTAATAAAAGAGCTTTATTTCTTAAGGTAAATCTCCGATATTTCGGTCAGGTCATTTATGAAGGGATATCCGAAGTGTTTCAGTCTAAGCCTGCATAGAGCTGGGCAAGAACACACCACCGTTTCCTCTTCTTCCTCATCCCTGCAGCTTCTACAGAAATCATTTTTTGGGGCTTTTAGCCTGCCGGCGTGTGCGCCAACGAGCCAGTGGCCTGTGAGAATTCGAATTAGCATGTCACACTCCGTGCGTCTGAATTTAAGTAGTTCCGATGTTTTTTTTTATTGTTTATTGACAGATTTGGCACTGTGGTGTATTTTGCCAATGTGTGTTGGCTAATTTGTTGATTTGGTTTTTAATAATTAGCTTTCACGTAGGCATAGGCATGCCAACATTCTCCTTTCCTGGATGGAGAGGTATGGTGGTGCCTTGCCTGGCTAGCTCGTCCGCTATACAGTTGCCTACAATATCCCGGTGGCCCGGAACCCATATAAGGCTGACAGTAAACTGACTAGACATCTCGTGGAGAGATTTGCTATTGTTCGGAAGTTTGTATTAGTCGAGTAGATTGATTTAATAATGTTTAATGTTTATTTGTCTGTCTTGGGTGTTTATGTCCCTTAAACAGACGAGTGCTTCCATTATAGCATGCACTTCCGCTTGGAAGACACTGCAGTGGTCAGGAAGTCTGAAAGAATGCCTGATTTATAATTGTTCGGAGTATATACCTCCACCTACGTGTCCGTCTAGTTTGAAGCCGTCTGTATATAAGCAGATTGCGTCTATTGAGCCCGGTCGGCCCCGATCCCATTCGTCCCTACCTGGGATCAGAGCTTCGAAGGGTGTGTGACTGTATTCACGGGTTTTACATCGATCCGTTTTTGGCGGGATCAGATTGTCATGCTGAAGAATCTTAGCGTGACCAAAGAGCTGGGATTTCCATTGCCCCGTATCCCTCAGTCGAATGGCTGTCGATTTGGCCCTTTCCATGCCTGCTAAGTCCAGGCTCGGGAGGTTCAAGATCGCGTTCAGCGCTTCTTTTGGGGTAGTTCTAAGGGCTCCACTTATGCACAAAGCCGCCATGCGCTGTACTTTGTTAAGGGGAGTCAAGATACACTGTTTGTGCAGAGCGGTCCACCACAGAGCCACCCCGTATAGTAGGATTGGCTTGACTACCGCTGTGTATATCCAGTTGACGATTTTTGGGGACACACCCCATCTTAGCCCGATTGCTTATTTACAAGAGTAAAGTGCAATGGTCGCTTTCTTGGTTCTCTCTTGGTTGTTTAAACCCCATTTAAGACGCTTATCTAATACTAACCCCAAGAATCTTGCGAACTCGCTAAAAGAGAGATTACAATCTTTTAGAGTTGGTGGGTTAAGTTTTGCGGTTTTGTATCTATTTGTAAAAAGGACTAGTTTTTAGGGATTTACCCCCAGTCCGTTCTTTGCCGTCCATTCCGATAGTATTTTTATACCCGTTACTCGTAGAGTAAAAGGGTATATTGTATTCGTGCAAAAGTATGTAACAGGGAGAAGGAAGCTTTTCCGACCCTATAAAGTATATATATTCTTGATCAGGATCACTAGCCGAGTCGAACTAGCCATGTCCGTCTGTCCGTCTGTCCGTCTGTCCGTCCGTATGAACGCTGAGATCTCGGAAACTATAAAAGCTAGAGGATTGACATTTTGCATGCATATTCTTGGAGTTCCTACGCAGCGCAAGTTTATTTCAAAATGGTGTCACGCCCCCTCTAACGCCCTCAATCGCCCTACACCATTTTTTGAAAGGTGTCTGGCGCCCACACCATTAAAGATATTGGAAAACTAAAAATGCAGTTTTATTGTAACTATCAATACCTATCGAAATGTAGAAGAAATTTTTCAAATCGGAACATTCGTTAAAAAGTTATGCCTGATCAAAGATTTTATATATCTATCTCCCTCGCACTCCCTTAGCTGAGTAACGGGTATCTGATAGTCGGGGCACCCGACTATAGCGGTCATAAGAACGCACAGAGTTTGTGGATACTTACCATTAAAGATGATAGCAACATCGTCTGGGTATGCCACTACTTTACAGCCTCCTCCTTCAAGAAACCGCACTAGATTATTTACCGCGATGTTCCACAGGAGGGGTGATAGTACACCTCCTTGAGGAGTGCCCCTGTTCACTAGTCCAGTCTGGTTTGAGGTCCCTAGTGTGGCCGTGATTGCTTATCAGCAATTTGTGGATCAGCTCCACCAAAGGTGGCTCAAACACTAGTTCTGTGAGGGATTCTGTTATTGCTGTGGGAAGCACATTATTGAAGGCTCCTTCTATGTCAAGGAAGGCGATCAAAGTGTATTCCTGGATACTAAGTGATTTCTCGATGTTGCTTACTACCAAGTGTAGCGCCGATTCGGTCGACTTACCTTTAGTGTATGCGTGTTGCGCCTCTGATATCTGCGTCGGGTCAATAGTGTCTGTAATATGTAGATAATATGTAGTCTTTCTATAATCTTTAGCAGGAATGATGTCAGACTTAACGGTCTGAAATCCTTCGCTGTAGTATGGGTTGCCTTCCCTGCCTTGGGGATGAAAACAACTTTTGTTGTCCGCCACGCCGTTGGTAGTTCTCCTACTGCAAGAATGGTCTGGAAAATTTTTCTCAGCCAGTTTATGGCTAGCTGTCCTGCTTGTTGAATCTGTGCCGGTGCTATATTGTCCGGTCCCGGCGATTTATATGGTTTGAAACTATGAATGGAACAGTGTATATTACGGTCTGATAGTAGGAGATTTAAGTTTATTCCTTCTCCAGTGTGTCTTCCTGGGGGATGTCCTGTTTGCAGGCTCCCTGGGAAGTGAGCGTCTAGGAGTAGGTTTAGGGACTCTTCACTGGAGTCTGACCATGATCCATCAGCTTTTTGAAGATAGCCCAGGGATGCGGCTGTCTTAGAAAGTATTTTTCTGAGCCTTGCGGCATCAGTTGTTTTTTCAATATCTGAGCAGAAGTTCTGCCATGCAGTTCTCTTCTCCTTCATGATGGCCTTTTTTTATGTGGCTAGTTCCTTTTTGTAGCTTTGCCAGTTTATGTCCTCATTTGTAGCTCTCGCTCTATTGAATAGGCTTCTGCAATTGGTTCTGAGGATTGATAATTGCTGGGTCCACCAAGGAGGTTTTTTCTTTCCTCTTGGTTTCCCTAAAGGGCATGCAGCTTTGAAGCAAAAGGTGTAGGTTGATCTGCAGGAATCTTAGAGACATCCCCAGCTGCAACCTCCACCACAGTAATGTCGGCCTCCGAATCGCTCAGGTCCACCCAGCATGCTCCTCCACCTTAACGACTTTTGTGGGGAGATGTGGGTTGCATTCCTGCAGCATATATCGGATGTCCTCCAGTGATGTGATTGCTGCTGGGAGCCAAATTCTGGCTCGGGGTCTACTGGGGACGTCACACCAATCTAGTGCGACTATACTCGCCCCTTCGTACACCGCACCGAGCTTTGCCGTCGCCTGTTTGTATAGGTCGGCAGATCGCTGGTTATCGCAGGCCACCACTTTTACGCTGCCCTGGTACCAACCCGCGCCCATACAGCAACGTGGTGAACCGGAATTTTCGCGTACCATACGCAAGCATATAAGGGATAGCTGGGACTCGACCGCCTTCCATTTGTTTTTAGGAATCCTGCTCTCCGTATTTCCCCTGTCAATGAGTCCAAGTAGGACGGCAAAGGAGACCGACGGCTGGATCTTCGATCTCTTCGCCGACGGATCGAGCAGCTCTATGGAGCGTTGCCTCTTTTCCTGAGCACCTTCTTGTTGGGGCTTCTGCTGCCCATAGTTCGGGAACACCGTCCTTGCCCACTCTACCTTCTTTAGCCATTCGGGCGAAAGCGTGGCGACGTTGCTCCTGGCATGTGATCGCAGGGTTCGGGCGGCAGTCCGCCTTTCTGCGTAGGTGAATTTCTTCACACCAGCGGGTGACCCGATCGGCTTTTTATGCACCTACTGCTGGGTTTGGCGCAGATGCGCACGTGGCAGAGGCGTTTGCGACAGCCTTTCTGTCCCCCGACATCCCTAATTTGGGATGAGGCCCTTTCTGAGCCCTACTGGTGCTTGCAATGGAACCACTGTTCATCTTTGCATCGTTGGGTTTTTGGGGAGTTCCCGTCTCTGTTTTCTTGTTTGTGTTTTTTGTAGTTGTTTCCATAATTGGTCCCACGAGCTGCGGAGAAGGGGAAAGGTCCGCCCGGGCAGAGATCTGCGGTACCCGGGTAAGGCGGTAGATAGAACAGGGGGTCGCCATCTCCCTGAGCCCACCGGTCGAGACTGGGCTAGTTTTTGATCCGGGCCCCCAGCCAGGCTGACTCTTGGCACGGTCCGGGTTACACCGTAGTCCGGCCCGGGGTGAGATGTTGTTTGGGGGAGGAAGTGGATGAACAACTCACATCGTCGGTACTGCTACGTTGCAAGATACCTGCTGGTTGTCCGGGACTGCTTATTTGCTGGGGTTTCCGTCCACGATTCCGTGCTTGACTTCCATCACTAGCTTATTCGCAGTTGGCCTCGAGTGAGGTCGTCCGCTATCCGCAACCCGGGAAAGGTCGCCCCAGTTCGTAAAAGTGTACTTATAAACTTCCACTCTAAAGATTATAAAATTAAAGACCGATTTTTAAGGGGATACGAACACAGCCCAAAATGTAAGAGCTAGAGCAGCCAAATTTTTGCACAGTATTCCATTGGGGGCCTAACCGACCTCTAAGATCCGACATGTCCCTCTAGTGGCCCCAATCAGCTCCAACATCAATATTTGGTCGACACAAATTAGATCTAATTAAAGCTTAACTTCTAAAGTGGTTTGAATTTCGAAATTTGGATTTTACCGAATTTTAGGTTTTAAAAAGGGCTAATTAGAAATCAAAAAGAAATTTCGAAATTCCCCATAACTTGGGAGCTACATTTAAAATTAACTTTTGGATTTAAAAAATCTAATGATTTTTGGATCAATAGTTCATTCTGTGGCCCAAATGCTTAAGATTAATTTTTAAAGTTTTTAACATTTTTTTAAGTATAGTTTAATAATCTATTTATATTTTCTTAGTTTTTGCATCGCATTTTGAGGGATCATGTTGAGAGAGCAAAAACCAGAGAGCGGATGCCAAGAGACCGACGGCCGAGAGAGCAGCAGGCAAGACAACTGATGAGGGGAAGGGTAGTGCTGCTTGGAAAGGGGAGGGGAAAGGGGCATTTTAAGTTAAAATTTCTATTTGAAAATAGATAATATGTTTAAATACAAATAAAATGATTAAATTCCTTTCAGCCAATGCAAAATCTTCCTAAGTTATTTGTCGAGTTTAAAATTAATAATTATCGATCAAATGCGAAACTGGGAAAAATAAGTTTCTTCGCTACTTTTGTGTGGGATGCCAATCTATTCGTGTTTGTACAAAAGTTTTCATTTCATTCAAAACAAGACTGTTCGGTCAAACTCACAATATTTTTCGTCTTACATACTGTTTCTCTTTGCCTATACAAATGTAAACAAAGCTCATTAACATGTATTAACCAATCTCTGTAAATTACTCTGTTAGAACATTATGTTATTTTGCCGCTGCTAATAAATGGCAGTTGCTGATGTTAGATCTTGGAAAACGGTTGTCTTTTTCTCGCCTGAGTTTTTAGATTGCAATTAGTTTATGCACCCCCCAACCTGATATATTATGCAGCACAAAAGACGCTTTGTGCATTAAACAAAGACATTTGAAAAAACAAATTCCAATTTACAATCAAATATAATTGTGAGCCTAATACAATTGCAGATAACATTGTAAGTTATAGCAAGTACAACAATTCGCGACTTTTACATGGATCACATTCATTTGTTATAAGCAACAGTATTTACGGAATCCGCGAGGGGGGAAACGGGATCCCATAAATACCGTCCGATCGGCCGTTTTAGCTCAAGTGGCTACAGTTCCCTCTACAAGTTTGCTGTGCCAGTAGCCTTATGATTCTCGCTCCTGAAGGATCTTCTAAAAATGTTGTTTACACAGAGGCTTTAAAGTAATCATATTTAAAAAACGCGTTTATTTCTCTGAATAAGAAAGTCCTGACAACCGTACTCCAAACTAATTTTAAACGAACGAAGTCGCTCTGAGTATAGCTAGTTTGGCTTTAAATTACGAAAACAGCACAAATTACGTTTTGTTGACAATTTTGCCAGAGGGTACTGGAGGTTGGGCGCTCCCTCAGTCTTGTATGCAGTCTTGTTGTTGGATATGTTAAGAAGGTTCAAATACATTTTAAACTATTTTCTTATGCTATTTATTATATTATTCTACAACATGATTAGCTGCAATCCTTTTTCGTTAATGTTGAGTTGAGCAACTGCTCTTTAATTCAGCTGTTACTGGATGTGGATGAACAGTGGAACACGAGTTTCACATTGTCAAATATCCCAACCGTTTCACTCGGATGGACCCTATGGGAAGAGGCTATAATATAATGTACGTCAAATTAGCGTCGATGAGTTAGCCACGAAAGTAGGACAGTGGAATTTGGAACACTGGGGCTATTTTTATACCCGTTATTTGTAGAGTAAAAGGGTATAATGGCCGCGTTCAGCAGAACAACATGATCACTGATCACTGATGGATCATTAATTAGTGATCAGTCTTTGTTTGTTCTGCTGAACGCTCATGATAGATTTCGATGACGTTAAAGTTAAAATATATCAAACAGTGCGCGCGAAATTTAAAAAATATAGTTTTCCTGCCCCCGCAACTGCAGCACTGCTCACAGCTATCGTGGATACTTAAAAATTTTAAATGGCTGAACAATTATGTATAAAGAATTCCACCGAATGTATAGTTTTTTAAAATTATTATGTTAATAAGTTTCGATGTTACGACTATCGATACAGTGTATTATGCATCAAGAAAAGGTAGCGAACTATTTTTACGCTACCTGATACCTGATCACTGATGCAAAATTCTTGCATTATGATTAGTAATCATGTGCGTTCATCAGAACTACCGTAAGAAATCCATCAGTGATCAGGTATCATGTTGTTCTGCTGAACGCGCCCATTGTATTCATGCAAAAATATGTAACAGGTAGAAGGAAGCATTTCCTACGCTATAGAGTATATATATCTTACGCGCAAAAGTGTCCGGCGCTCACATCTTTAAAGATTTAGGAAAAGTATTAATGCAATTTTGTTGTCTTTAAAAATACCTATAAAATACCTATAGCTATGTAGAAGACATTTTTTAAAAAGTTTTAACAAAAACTGATATTGCATATCTTCATGCTGAGTAGCGGATAGTCGACGTTCTCGACTATAGCGTTCTCTCTTCTTATTTTCTCGCCATTTGAAGGCCGAATTGAAAAATATTTAATGCACTTTGCATCGAATAAAAATCTATCCATTTAGGTAGGTTGAAGCCAAATCCGAAGTCTACAAGTTTTTCAAAAATGCATTCCAAAAATCGGGTATCCACCATTTGGTTAACAGCTCAACACACAGAGGTTGTGCCAATATGCACGCTAAACCAGGCTATTACGCGTTAATTCAAGCGCCTTGTCTGACAGTGTAATCAAAATCAAACCCACATATTTTGAGAAAAACGCCTAATAGGGAACGAACCTCAGATTTTCCCCCATACAAAAAAGGGGGCCAAAGTTAACTTTCCTGTGGCTTCACTCGTAGAGGTTGTTCCAACATGCACGGTATATGGGCAGATATTATGAAAATTAAACACACAGTTTTTGAGAAAATTGATTTACGGTGTTAAATGGTCAAATTTTGAAATTTGGCGTTTTCCACTGCCCGCGACAGCGAGACCCCTCATAGAGACCCCTATTATAGCTATTTTGTGAATTAATTTCAGGCAAATCGATTTCGAGAAATTCAAGTCTTTGTTAACACGTGCAGACGGATGGATTATTGTGGGAAGAGGTTATTAAAAATAATGCGTTGTGAATTTTTGAAATTGGTTTAGTAGTCCTTCCCTGTTTCAAATACCACGGAAATATACACACCAAAATAAAATTTTATTCGTGTTTATCTCTTAGCTGTGCCTTATATTCACAGTGCCTATTCTGGCCTTACAAGCAGAAAACCATACTATGTATTTAATTTAACGAAGTATGTTTCCTTAAATTATTATACGAAATATTAATATAATGGATACGGATAAAAGGGTTTCGGAATGGAAAAAAGTTGAGCTCTTCAACACAATCCCCTTACCATTTGTAAAATGTCCGTCGGCGGCGGAAATATCGTGCTACTGCTTTTACGAGTCGAAATCAACCACTGAGGAAATGAAAATAAGAAATGTAATATGTGATCAAAACGGAAATATTCTTGTATACCTTTCGAATTGGGAATGTATTACCTTTAAATCTCAAGCGAGACGGGATACTATCACTCTGTGTTCCCTTACATTAAATAACTGGCTTGCAACTGCTACATCGGATTCTAATTATGGTATTCACATTGATATATACGATTTAAGAAGATTAACCAAAAATCAAGGAGCTCCAATAATTGCATCTGGATACTTTCAAGTTACAAGTACTGCTTCATGCATTACCGCAGAAGTCATCGATGATAAATTACTTTTATTAGCCATTGGCTTTGAGAATGGTGATATGATTCTGCATTACGGGAAGATTACCCGAATTTTTTCTGCAAGTATTCGCCAGCATACTGTATCTGGATATGCAATAAAAGGAATACATTTTAACATTAGTGACTTGCAATCAGATCCCCCAACTCACGGCATGTTTGTAACATGTCTACAAGGAGTTTACTATTTTATGTTAAAAGAGAAAAGCTGTGTAGATCAAACTTTTATACTCGATAATGATAAGTGCAATATCAACCACTGTAGTACGATGCGCAAGCCTGGAGAGGACGGTCTTGAAGAGTCCATGTTGGTAGTGGGACGGGAAGATGCTGTATATTGCTATACCTGTGAGGGAAGAGGGCCTTGTTTTGCTATTGAAGGCACAAAGAAACATCTTGCGTGGGTAGGTCATTACCTTATTGTCGCCGCAAAATCTATTTTAAAGCAAAACATCTCTACTCTTATTATTGTAGATACAGAAAACAAAATTATAGTTTTTCAAAAGCAATTACAAGAGTTGTTAAACATAACCAGTGAAACTGATTTTTGCTATATTATAAGCAATACAAACCAATGTAAGGTATTTCTGTTACAGCAGCTGAATATAAGCAATAAAATACGCATATTAATTGAAAAAAATTTGTACGATATTGCACTGAGATTGTTACATCGAGAAGGCTATACTTACTCACAGGAAGCCGCTTTAGTACGGTTTCAATACGGAAATTATTTACTACTAAAAGGCGACATAAGTAAAGCAGTTAAAGAATTTATTAAAACTATTGGGTTTATTAAGCCCTATTCTGTAATTTCAAAACTCTTGTACTCGAGATACAATAATTATTTAAAAGCATACATATCTGAATTGAGCCAAATAAATACGTCTTCTGGAAGTTATACAAATCTTATTGAATGCTGCGTTAACCGTGAAAAAATTAAGCATGAAATACAACAGATATCTGATAATGACAAACTCTTAAGTTGTCCAAGCACCCAGGAATTAAAACAACTTTCTAATTTATCAAAAATGTATTTCGAATGTAAAATTCGAAATCAGAGCCAAGTCGAAGAAGAACATTTATTACATACATTTTTAGAATATGGACCAAAAACCATTTTAGTAGATCCCACTACTTATTTGGAGAATATTAAATTTGAAAATGTTAATACACCAGAAAATATTCTTTCTTTTTTGTCCTCGTTGCCAGATCAAAGCGACTATCGTTCCAAAATGTTGGCCAAAATTATTGAAAAGTTTCCAAATTGTAACGAAAGCTTATATTTTTATTTACTTCTTCTTTATCTTGTACTGTGGCAAAAAAACCAAGTTACTACGAGCTATGTTTTAAATTTTGTAAAAAAAAAAAAACTTCGTTTGGATAGGGTTTTAATTATTTGTAGACTTTATTCATTTTTTAATTTAATACAAGAAATGAAGAACAACCAACAGAATGATGATGCAATGCAACATGAAGCTGTAAATAAATGTATACATACACTAATTGATAATAATCCAAAAGATTCCTTAAATTGTAATACAAGTAAAAGAACATTTCTTATTATGTTAAAAAGTTCTTGCTCGAATGATAAAGTGAAAGCATTACAGATTAAACCCTTACTTAGGGAAAAAATTATTCGCGATATAGTTGATTCAGCAAATGAAGTACAGTTAATTGCAAATTTCAATGATAAGATAAGGAGCTCTAGTTTGATGCTTTCTCTCTATACAAACAATCCAATGGAATTTCGTAATGATTCATGTGACATCTGTCGTGAAACCTTGACTACGCAGTCCATTTATTTTCTTTGTCAACATTCCTTTCATAAAGAATGTCTTAGCTATAATTCGACAAAACGTCGGGAGGAAGTAATATGTGTTGTTTGCAAAACTAAAAAAAATTTGTTGAATATAAAAAGTGCCAAAGTTATTAATTCTGATTCGTCAAATATCATTGCTGGGATTGCAAAAGTGTTGGCGATAGGTACTAAAAAAATAGAAAATAAAAGTATGATAAAACAATATGTGAAAACCGTATCGGAAAGCAATGACAGAAATAAAGGCCAAGTCAAAAGTGAATCCGTTTCATTTAATAATCCTTTCGATTGAAACTTGTTTATGAGACGTATATTACAAATAATTTAATATATCTTTCAATGTATTTCTTGATATAATAAAACAATATATTGTGCATACCCAAATTTTGTAATTTATTGCTCCGTTTTAACTTGTGAACTTGTAAGTAGGCACTGAACAAACTGAGTAACTAAGTAAACTACTGACCAAATGAAAGTAAGCTACTGAATAAGGTGTGTCCCGAAAAACTCTAACAATCAAAAAATAACTAAGCAAAAGTTGTTGGGTTCCTTCCTTTCATGTTCCGACGTTGTTAAAGGCATTTTGAAAAACAAATAATTAGGCTTTTGACTATTTCTTGAAAATTCTTTGATATCTTGGTTTGCACAGTGGATCCGCTTGTATGGAAGTGCGGCCAAAAATAGTAATAATTGCCTTACCGTGCTGGAACTTGTAACAAAAATTTAAAAAATTTGTCTAAACATATAACATAAATAGTAATAATGGCCACAGCTGGAATTTGTAATATAACAAATTTGTCTATACATATAAGAAAACAAGAGAACGCTATAGTCGGGTGCCCCGACTATCAGACACCCGTTACTCAGCTAAAGGGAGTGCGAAGGAAATGGACATATAAAACTTTGATCGCGCATAACTTTTTAACGAATGGTCCGATGGTTCGATAGGTATTGTTAAAAACAATAAAACTGCATTTTTACTTTTCCGAAATCTATAAAGGTGCGGGCGCCAGACACCAGAAATCTATGGATTTTCTTGTTGTTTAAAAGATAGGCTTTGAAAATATTTTTTGTTTCAGATTATAATTTTAATTTTTCAAAGCCTACCTTCTAAAAAATAATAAAATTAATCGATTTCTATGACAGCTACACTCATAGAAATTTTCCGGTAAAATCGCCCTAAAAACAAGGAAATCGCCCTAAAACGGGGGTCAATGGCGACTGGGCAATGAAATAAGGGCAAATTACCCTAAAAATACGGGTGAATTAGTCATACATTTAGCGCGATTTTTCTTAGATCTAGGGCTATGTTTCTATTTTTGAAGGTAATTGCCCTGAAAATAAGATATGAGACCTTTAAACTAAAGGCAGATTTTCATAAATCTGGGGCGTTGTTCTGGATTTAAAGGCGAATGTTCTTGGAAATAAGAAAAATACCTCTAAACTTAAGGCAGTTTTTCATAAATCTAGGGCTTTTTTCTGGATTTAAAGGCAGTTTTTCTTTTATGTAGTGTGTTTTTTCTTATATTTAGGGTTTTTTCTGTTTTTAACGGCGAATTGCCCTAAAAATCAAACCATTTAAAAAAAACTATTTTTCTCATAGAGGATCCCTTATGCCTGGGATAGACTTTATACTAAGCCGCATAGGTCCTAGGAACTGGACTTGACTTCACACACACACAACTACGCCGTTTCAGATCATTTAATTGTACTAGTTGTTGCCGTATATGGGAAGGATGCGGTTAGAAGGCTTACCTATGCAACACGGCGTTTATAACTGAAAAATCAACTTTGTAATCGAAATAATGAGATATATATAAGGAGAAAAAACAACTTACTTGAGAAAAACTTTCGGTCATGTCAATACGTGGGATCGAACCCACGGCCTTTCGGGTTATAGTCTAACGCTCTACCGCTGCACCACAGTCCCATCGCTTTAAATTTAACATGCGGTCGAAAAAATATCAATAGTAACAAAAACTCAAAGAAAAAAAAAAAAAGTAGTTGACTCACACAGGGATCAAACCCACGTCCTGTATTTTCAAACAGTAAGTAAAGCTGAAAGTGTGAGTGCTTAGACCGCTGGGCTACCCATTTTCAAACTTTTGGTGCGATTATTAGGGCTATTCGCCTTAGAATTTCTAACTCACTTGTTTTGACCTGTCAACTACACACACATGTACATAACATGTTTTACATGTATGTATCCATTTATTGCGTCTTAAAATTTTCGTTTTAGTCTTGGAAGTTTTTAGGGCAATTTTTGGTGTATTTTCTTCTATTTTTTAGAGCGATTTCGCCCTTAAAAGAAAGAAATTCTATCAGAGTTCGTTCATAAAAATTCGCCCTAAATAATAGGGCATTTTTGCCTTTTTGGAAAAACTAACCCTAAAAAATATTTTCCTTGTCGATTTGTCCTATTTTTAGGGCTGGCTACCCTAATAATAAGAACTTTTTTCGTAGTTTTAGGGCAACCTCTGTTTTAGGGCGACTTATCTAGTATTTAGGTACAAATTTCTATGAGTGTATATGAAGGAAAATAAATTATATTAACATATGTGCATAATATCAGTGAGTAATTAAGTTGTGCAAACTTTCAGCTTAAAAATGTAAGAATTGTACTCGTTAGAAATATTATGATTTTTTTTAGATTAGCATAAAGAATTAGATATCTTGAAAATGATGGAAGGAAACAAAAATGTTTCTTCGGGTAAATTAAGTTGGTTATAAGATGGACAATCTTGTATAGTTGAGCTGATTATATAGAATAAAGAAGACTTCCAAAACCGCGATAGGAAATTTCTAATAATTAAAATTCATACTTTTTGGCCAACAAAAAATGTAAGAAAATATTTTCCTAATTCCCCTAGAACACATTTAAAATTCCTCTAAGCCGTTCCCGAGATATACTAATTTGAAGTTTGAGAAAATTTTTTAAGTTCTTAACTTCAAAAATTCATAGCGCCTCTAAATAGACACCAAAAAATTTAAAAAAAAATCACAGATGATAACCAAGGCAAACTCTACGAGGTAACCGAGTTTGAAGAAAATCTATGTTTTTATATGCGCAGTTGTGAAATTCTTACCCTGCTATTAAAAAGGTCCATATTTTTGTAAGTTTATTATTTTTATACCCGTTACTCGTAGAGTAAAAGGGTATATTGTATTCGTGCAAAGTATGTACCGGGGAGAAGGAAGCTTTTTCGACCCTATAAAGTGTATATATTCTGGATCAGGGTCACTAGCCGATTCGAACTAGCCATGTCCGTCTGTCCGTCTGTCTGTCTGTCCGTATGAACGCTGAGATCTCGGATACTATAAAAGCTAGGGGATTGGCATTTTGCATGCATATTCTTGGAGTTCCTACGCAAGTTTGTTTCAAAAAGGTGCCACGCCCCCTCTAACGCCCTCAATCGCCCTAAACCATTTTTTGAAAATTGTCTGGCGCACACACCTTTAAAGATTTTGGAAAAGTAAAAATGCAGGTTTATTGTGATTATCAATACCTATCGAAATGTAAAAGAAATCGGACCATTCGTTAAACAGTTATGCCCGATTAGAGTTTTATATCTCCATCTCCCTCGCACTCCCTCTAGCTGAGTAACGGGTATCTGATAATCGGGGCACCCGACTATAGCGTTCTCTCTTGTTCTTCCTTGATATCTACAATTCCAATATTCCGCCCTTTGCTGCGACTTGGGCCATTTGCTGCAATCTGGCTCATCAAGCTTTCGCTTTCACCAATAGTTCTACCAACCTGCAGAAGTCATAAGAAATAAAATGAAGACCATGTGTTATTATATAGTACCCTCAACTATTTTTACCCTGGAAGGAGTGTTTGAAATTTTGCTAAATACCGCGAAGATTAAAGACCAAAAGAAATATTTAGTAAGAGAAACGCGTTAGGCCTGAAATTTGCCTACAACAAATAATTTTTTCAAAAAATCTCGCGAGCGACCAATGTGTGTGATAAAGTGTCCCGATCAAAATGAGACTATATTCACAAATTTAGCATTGGGAATCGGTTCGTAATTTCTTTAACTAATGGCGCATAAATCTAAAATTTTAAATGCAGCCCTCTGGTGTTCTAAGAAACCTTCAGTAAACACGGCGCGCCATTAAACGAGCTGTTTGGCCACTAGAGCCACATACTATTCTGCCCCTTTTACTATTCAAGCCCCCTTCTCCCCTATATCATAGAGTAGAAGAAAATACAATAAAAAACAAAGAAGCTATAAGTTATTTTCTATTATTTTCCCATTAATTTTTCGACCGTATCTATGGCAGTTATATAATATAGTCGTCCGATTTTTTTTAATTTATTCCGAATTTCAGAAATATTAAAAAAATAGTATTCCATTATTTTTCCGATTCACAGGTCGACAAAATTCGGACTTTCTTTTGGCCCAAGACTAAACGCTACAATGACTTATCTTATTATTGGATGGGGGATGGTAGATTTACAAATGTGTTGTATGGGACCAGGTGTTTCACATCTGTCAAAAATTCCAACCGTTTCCCCGTTACGTGCTCTGTGGGACTGGGCTATTAGAAAACTGTCCCATACTTGGAAACTTTCTATCACGTCACAGTTTTAAGAAATCCGTAGTTTGCGCAGAAACGGACAAACGGACATGGCTAGAACGACTCGTCTTGTGATTCTGATCAAGAATATATACATATCCTATATGGGGTCAGAAACGTCTTTAATGCGTTGCAAACTTCTGACTGAAATCATAATACTCTCTGCTCCCATAGGAACAATATTTGTTTACATCACATAAAAATAATGTAATAAGAACAAATGGAAGTATTTATACCCGTTTCTCGTAGAGTAAAAGGGTATATTGTATTTGGGGAAAAGTGTTCCGTTTATGGGCGGTTCTTTTAAAACCGAACACCTTATATTGGGTCACATTTTTGATTTGCCTGAAACTTTTTTTAAATGTACTATTCGGAAAATAAGTAAACGCGTAATTCAGGATTTGACCGAAAAAAAATGTTTTTAAATTATAATTTATTTAGTTTGCCAACAAACGTCAATTTTAAAAAAGTACAATCTCATTGAAATTTTTTCCTCTTTTACTAAAAAAAATTTAAAAAAAGGGTTTTTTTTTTATAAATAAAAACAAATTAAAATTAAAAAAAAATATTTTAACATTGCCCCCACAAAAAACAATTAAAAAAAAATTTTTTTTTTGTGCGCCATATTGTGCGCCATTTTTCGTTTTTTAAGTATCGAATTTTTTTAACAAGGCCCCGTCCTTTTTACATTGCAGCAAGCAGGGCTACTTTCTCAGTCTTATCGGATCGTTATGAAATTCATGTTTTCTCATCGTTTACCAGTCTTTTAACAATTTTTAATGACAATAAGTTAAGTTTTAAGTCTTTTGACAATTTCAGAATGACAAAAAGTAAAAGTCATTTTTATACCCGTTACTCGTAGAGTAAAAGGGTATATTGTATTCGTGCAAAAGTATGTAACAGGGAGAAGAAGGCGTTTCCGACCCTATAAAGTATATATATTCTTGATCAGGGTCACTGAGAAGAATATATACTTATATGTAATTTGAAGCACTCCAGCTAACGTGTGGTCTCTGCGTTGCTAACATAATAACCAGCACAAGTACCGTTATATTTCCAGAAAAGTCAGTTAAGCCAATTAGAAGCTTAGTCTTTAAAGCAGGGGTCGGCTGCGCCCTATTAAGTGAGCATAGGGTTTTGTTCTGCTCACGCTCTGCCCTCACTTATACTGTAAAACTGCGGTCTGCACACGCACACTGTTGAGCTGCCCCGCGCAATTTACTTACACTAATATAAAACAAAATGTCATTGTATGTGTGTGCCGACCGCTCCCTTCAGTTCCAGAAATCAGTTTTCACTCGTGAATTACCGGGTGAATCACTCGTGACATGTCATTTGTCACTCGTGACGCACGCGTGATTTTCCATAGAGACATTTGTTCGAGATGTCCTACCCCGTACCATAGTGACAGCTCAAATGACAATTTCTTCGAAGTCACCGGTGATATCATATTTAAATTATTGAAATTATTATTATTATTATTATTTCTAGATTTTTGTTTTACTAATTTATTTTTAATATTAACCAAGGGCTTTCTAAGGTACTTGTCCGGGTCTTCGGAATGATGGGTCAACGCTCCTGAAAAAATTTAAAAAAAAAGTATTACAATTTGTATTTAATATAGAGATAATTGGTTACTGACCATTAAGCACCGCATATAGCCCTTTGCGTGCTTTTAAAGATTTTTTGCCGCTGCTTCCGTCCAGATTGTAGTCGATAACCAGACTATCTGAAATAATCAGCTTCAGGCATTTCGATACATTTTCTTTGCTAATTATTTTGTTCACTTTCTTGATCTGTAAATAAAAAATAGGTAGGTACATATATAGACAGACGTTTTATATGATATATTTACCCACATAGAAAAAACAATGTAAAGACGATAATACATATCTGAATATTGAATTAAAAGTTACGTCGGGTATTTAAATTGAAAACAATATCGAATCTTTTGAGACAAAACATACTAAGCTGCTTAATATAATTTTTAATATCCTAAACAGGGACCGTAACTATTATGAGTTTTATTTTAAAAATCACATTTTATCAATCAGTTTCAAAATTGGGTCAAGTTAAAGTTAAGTCTATCACAATATCTTACATTTAAGGTAGCACTTACCTGACTTTAATTTATGTATATATCACTTGTCACAAAATATTTAATTAACCACGCAAACCATGCACCAAGACTTCTTCTTACCCCTTTACCCGATTTCTTTTGTTTCATCTTCGCTGTTGGCGCGTGCCAATGCTCCTAAAGCGGTATATATCCGACTAAATAATTTGTATTTGTTTAGTAAAACGTAATTTCTTACAACTGTTACTGTAATAATATTTAAATAAATATTAATGGACCATTTTTTTTAAACTAAATAATGATCTTATAACATCAAGTTAATTAAAAAATTGAATTAGGAAAAGTATTGTTTAAGTAAATTCAAATTTTATGAATAAACAATTTAAGTTTATAACAGGAAATGAATTTCTTTATTTCTAAATATAATAATGCTCACAAAATGCAAGGTCATACACATGTCGCTGCGTCACGAAAAGTATTCCAGCCAAATTTTGGTCGCTAGCTGAACATAACGGTTAAGCGCAAAAGAGAATGACGGACCGGCCGAAATTTGTCATGTGTCACCACTCCAAAACTGAAGGGCTGCTTTAAAGAGACATTTATTGACCTTTTCTTTAAATCCTGCGTCATCACATTTTTTGATTTTGGGCCTCTTTCGGTTAAAAACAACCGGTCTAAATGTTACTGTCCCTAAAAACTAAGAGTCTTTCTGTAGGTTTTGGAAAGCGTATCATAAGCAGACTCAGTAAAAAGCTTATTCCGATACATTTGTGTTGCTTTTAGAAATCTAGGTCTATTTAAGTCTGAATAAACTGTTTTCGTTAAGTACATTAATTTTAAAGATTCGGATTTAAAATTTGTTTTACATAATTGTGAGACTAGTGATTTTGGGTTTTCATTATTTTTGCATTTTAACGATCCGGTTTTTAATTATTATTAATGTTTACATAAAAATTAGATCACTTTTTATATTTGATTTTTATTAATTTTTGATGTTGTTTACATGAACCATCCCCCTCCGCGGACATAATTTTAACAATATAGATAAATTTAAATTTTTTAATTTTTTTTGTACGTAATGCGGAATTGGTATTTCTATGTAAATTAGAAGTTCCACTATTTGTTGTTTTACTATAATAATTTGATCGCGTTGTTCGTTAAATTCCTTATTTCGCACGTCTTTTTATTAGCTCCTCGCGAATACTTTTTGATTTCAGCTGATTAGGAATGGATTGGTCTGAACTAAGCTGCTCGACCTGTTTCCACAACTCGGCCATTCTTCAAAACATTCGTCCCGAATGTATCGTCGTCGTCCCCAGAGGATATTTGCAACTATGGCAAGATTTAGTGCAGTAGGGTGTTGCTAACATAAAAAAAAAATTTTTTTTCTATATTTTTTTTAAGATTAACATTTTAAGACTATACTAAAAAAGTTTTAAGTCAATCGGTACAAAAAAATAATTTTTGATTTTGACCGGTTAAATAAATATTTAAAGTTTAAAAATAAAATTAAAAACTACTCAGGGGCAGGTTTTTCTTATTCTTTAACAAAATGTAAAAGCAGAATGAAAATCCAATAATTTTTGGGGGAGATACAGTGAACACCACAAAACGCCTTTTTTATACCCTTTCAGAGGGTATAATGACTTTAGTCAGAAATTTGCAACGCAGTGAAGGAGACGTTTCAGACCCCATAAAGTATATATATTCTTAATCAGCATCACTAAGCGAGTCGATCTAGCCATGTCTGTATGTCCGTCTGTCTGATTCTACGCAAACTAGTCCCTCAGTTTAAAAGCTATCGGGCTCAAACTTTCCCAAAAGTCTTCTTTCTATTGCATATATACTATGGCGGAACCGGCCGTATCGCACAACTATATCTTATAGCTCCCATAGGAAAAACCCAAAAAAAAATATTACCTTCTACTCTTGGGAATATTATTTGTTAAATATTTATGAATTTCGAATTAAATTTTCAAAAAATCGGATAACTATATCATATAGCTGCCATAGGAACGGTAAGAAAATTAAATGGAAATTAATAGGACTAAAATAATAACTTTGTTGATTTTTATTACATTCTCTTGTTCTCTGGGATATAGCTTTACTTTAACATTTTAAAATTTGGAATTAAATTTAACAACATTCGGACGGCTATATTATGTAGCTGTCATAGAAAGAATCAAAAAAATTAATACCAAAATAATATGAAAGTGCTCTATGTGTGTTTTACATGTGACATGTTTAAGTGCGTTTTTCTCGAAACGTTTTGAAAGTCCGTGTTCATCGGCATTTTTTAACGGCTAACGGATCGCTTTCAAACTTGCCGCATATTTGTCTGCATAAAAAAACGAGTTTATTTTATTTTTTTACTTAAAATTATTTTTTTATTTGGAAGATTGAAAAAAATTCTACAAAAATTTAAAATCGAGCTTCCCAGTTGGCAGGTTTTTTTTAATTCCTTAACGAAATGTAAAAACGAAATGGAAATCCGATCATTTTTGGCGGAGATACAGTGAACACCGCATAACGCCTTTTTTTTAATAGTGTTCAAGCCGAGAGTATGGGCTATAAAAATTCGTGGATGTTATTTAAATAAATGTATGTAAATAATATACAAAAGGTTTGAATTAAATCCATCCAACCAGTTTTTATAGAAAAGTCCCTCTCCCTACTTAAAACTACATCAAATACCTAGGCGAAAATTAAGCTGCAGTTTAGGGCGGCAAAATCAAAACTGCCTATGGCGGCGAATTGTCTTAATCCGCCCCTGTGTAAGTTATATATCTAGGTTATTATATATAAAACTTTGTACAGTGTAGATTCTTTTTATCAGTTTCTCTCTCCGTTCTTTCGCTCGCTTATGCAGATAACGCTGTGGATCTTATCAGCAAGCTCAAGCTCCAGATAAGCCAGCGAATAAACGGTTATGTTACCACGAGGCGCCAGTCAATTAGGCTGTACCTCTTTATAAATTTAACTTTAAGCTTTAGTACTTAAGTCAACGTCAACGAGAGTAGATCCCACAATAAAACTCTGTCCACACAAATTTTAAAGAACACCATCAAACGAAATAAAATAAATGAAATATAAAATTAAATTAAATAAAATATCGAGTTAAAATAACTATATATAATTGGCGCAGTCGGTAGGATCTGAAAAAAACCCAGACCCGCAAAAGTACCTCGTGAGCAAATCCCAAACACGTGGACGACTTATGAAAAATTCGCAAACCAAAATTTAAAACAATAATCAGCCAGCTGAGTAAAAGTTTAAATTGCGAATCGTAACAACACAGGATGGCAGGAGATCATGTCCTTTCGGATCAAGCGTTATCCCAATGCTTAACACAGATCCGACAAATACCTCCGTTTGATGGCGACGTACTCTACCTGGCCCTTTTCATCAAAAGAGTCGAACAACAACTGGGCCTGTACTCCACCAATAACCCAGTCCAGTCCAGCATTATTTATGGAACCCTCGAGAACCTCATCATTGGAAACGCTCAACACTTGCTCATGCGGTCTACACCACGAGGATGGACGGATCTGAAGGAGCTACTAATCGGAGAGTATAACACCCAAACACCAGTCCCTCACTTACTTATTGATATTTACAAAACAAAATATTTTGGAAATTTACGAAAATTTGTCGAAGACTTAAAGTTAAAATCATCCATTATTTGTAATAAATTACACTTAGGTAATAGTATAAATAATAGATACCTGTTCACCGAAGCAATGAACTCAGCTATTTGTGATATCATTCGAAAAGAATTACGAGACCGAATATTTATGTCTGTGTGTAGATTTGATGTTAGTACCCCAAGTAAACTAAGACGTGTTGCTCAAGAACTAGGAAAATTATAACAACAATATTAAGCAACATCAAAATTATCTAAATAAGAAATGTTATAACAACCCTCAAATGCTGTCTAATCTTGACTATCAGCCCCCACTTATGCAAAACCAAAATTGCTTTAATCCATTTAATCAGAATCCGATTTATAATATAAATAATAACCATCCATATCCACATATTAATCAGCAAGTCCAAAGTCAAAATTATTTTAGAAATCCAGCTAGACAAATTAGAAACGATAGATTTGACAACAACAGGTTCCAAAATAATTATGATAACAGAAACATTCAACAACAAGCCAATTCAACCAATTTTAGGCCTTTCGAATTTCAGAATCAGAAAAGAAAACGTATGTCAGATTCTGGTCAGTACAAGCGAGTCGAAGCGATGGATACTAATGAAAATTTTCTAATAGAAGCCTCGGTCGATCAAAGAACGCCACAATTTGCATACAAATAAAAAATGAACGAGGACGGAAGCTAACTTCGGCAAGCCGAAGTTTTAATACCCTTGCAGATTTCACCCTCTAGATCTTGTAGCGAGTGTGGGCGTTAAAATGGGCGTGGCACATAAGCATAATAAACTTTACCCTGATCAAGGTACGCACAAAAAAATACGATTTGGAAAGTTTCATGGGAATAGCTTATATTCTGCGCGAAATATCCTGAAAAACGACAAATTTTGACCGATTTCACCCTATTGTTCCTATGGGAGCTATAAGATATAGACGTCCGATCGGCACGCGCTTTTACCCTGATCAAGGTATGCGTAAAATAATAAGATTTAGAAAGATTCTTGTCAATAGCTCTTACACTGAGCGAAATATCTTCATTTTGTGAAAGCTATATCCGATTGTTCCTATGGGTGCTATAGGATATAGACGTCCGATCGGGTCGGCTTTTAAACTTGATCTGCGTACACATGTTTTAGGACGACTGTGAAAGTTTCAAGGCGCTAGCTTTTAAACTGAGCTCGCAAACGGTATTGAAACAGACGGACAGACGGACATGGCTATATCGACTCCCCTATTGATCCTGATCAAGAATATATATACTTTATGGGGTCGGAAACGTCTCCTTCACTGCGTTACAAACTTCTGACCAAAATTATAATACCCTCTGCAAGGGTATAAAAATATTTATGTCTCGTAGATACAGGATCTAGTATTAGTCTAATACGGCCAGATATATTAAATACTCTTCCGTGGCATGAAACAAGTCCGAAAGTAATATTTACAATGATAGGTAAAGTAATTTTAGGTACTGTTAGAGAAATAAACGCCAAACCTTTAACTGGCAAACCTGGAAAATTAAAACTTTTTATCCATGATTTTTCGACAAAATATGATATTTTGATTGGAAGAGATATTCTAGAATTATCTAAGGCCCAAATAAACTTCGAAGAAGAATATGTAAAATTAAATAACATCATTTTTGACTTCACCTCTAAAAAACTTAATTACAATATTTATTTTCCAAGCGATTTAAATAAAGAAATTAAACATGATTATACCACAATTAAAAAAGTCGAAATTTTGGACGAAAAATTAGAGGATAATGACTTTAATTATGCGCTTAATGAAGAAATTAATTATTCTAATAAAATTCGAATTAGTCATCTTAATAGTGAAGAAGGGAAATCAATAATGCATTTAATAAAAACATATAGAGATCTACAATTTGTTGAAGGTGACAATTTGACCTTTACACATACCATTAAACATATAATAAAAACTAATCATGAAAGTCCTGTCTATGTAAAACCATACAGATACCCATACATACATTTATAGAGATGAGGTCGAGAAGCAAATAAAAGAATTAATTAGTCAGGGTATAATTCGAAAATCATCTTCTCCGTATTGTAGTCCAATATGGATAGTCCCAAAGAAAGATGATGCTTCGGGGACAAAGAAATTTCGCTTAATGATCGATTATAGAAACTTAATTAATATTACAATTAACGACAAATTCCCAATTCCTAATATTGATGAAATACTAGACAAGCTGGGGAAATGTCAATACTTTACGACCCTTGACCTTGCCAAAGGATTTCATCAGATCGAAATGGACCCGGAGTCACTAGAAAAAACTGCATTTTCAACGCAAAACGGGCATTATGAGTACACTCGAATGCCTTTTGGGTTGAAAAATGCACCAGCGACGTTCCAACGGTGTATGAATGAGATTCTAAAAGATTTAATTGGTGTTCACTGCTTAGTTTATCTCGACGATATCGTTATTTTTTCTACATCCCTTCAGGAACATATCTTTTATATTATTAAAGTTTTCGATAAATTAAGGAAGCTAATTTAAAATTACAATTGGAAAAGTGTGAATTTCTAAAACGTGAACAAACTTTCTTGGGCATATAATTACACCTAATGGTATTAAGCCGAACCCATGCAAAATAAAAGCCATATTAGATTTTCCCATCCCAAAAACAGACAAACAAATTAAATCCTTTCTTGGTTTATGTGGTTTTTATAGAAAGTTCATTAAAAACTTTGCTAAAATTGCTAAGCCTATTACAAAATGCTTAAAAAAGGGTCAGTCAATCGATATAAAAAACATAGAATATAAAAACAAATTAAAATTATTGATTACAAGTGATCCCATTCTAATTTATCCGAACTTTAATAAGCAATTTACATTGACAACAGACGCCAGCAACTTTGCGTTAGGTGCTGTTTTGTCGCAAGACCAAAATCCTATTTGTTTCGCAAGCCGCACTCTCAACGAACATGAGACTAGGTATTCTGTTATAAAAAAAGAATTATTGGCGATAGTGTAGGCAACCAAGTATTTCCGATGTTACCTTTACGGTAGAAAGTTTAAAATTATTTCCGATCACAAGCCTTTGGCCTGGTTACACAATGTAAAAGAGCCAAACATGAAGTTACAGAGGTGGAAAATCAGACTAAACGAATACGACTTTGAAATTGAACACATTAAAGGCAAACAAAACTATGTAGCAGACGCTCTTTCCAGAGTAAATATTTTAGATAGTAGTCAAGAAACGGCCTCAAACTTTATGAACAATGAATTAGATTCATCTGTATCAAGAACCGAAGATTTTGAATCGTTAGTCCCTACAATTCATAGTGCAGAAGAAGATGGCTTTCTAGGTATTCCAATTACAGAGCGTCCTCTTAATATTTACAAAAGGCAATTAATATTCATTAAAGGTGACGAGGAAAAAGTCGAGGTGGAAAAAATATTTAATCGCACTATTCTTAAAATATGCTATTCTGAAATGACCAGTAAAAAGGCAAACGACATAATACTAGAAGCCATTTGCGGACGAACCTCTACTATTTTGTTCGAAAATATTAATGATTTTGTTATATTTCAAAATGAATATATGAAAATAATTCGACCAAACACTGGAACTAAACTCTATAAAGCTACAAAAAATCTTATAAATATAAGTACCTATTCAGAATTTAAAGACCTTGTTATTAAAATACACGAAGATAAAATTCACCAAGGAATACAAAAAATTATAATTGACTTTAGAAACTCATATTTTTACCCGGACTATATAAAATTAATACAAAACATAATTAACGAATGCAATACGTGTAATTTAAGTAAACATGAAAACAGGCGAACAGATTTACCATATGAAATTACTCCAACGCCAAATAATATAAGAGATAAATACATTATTGATTATTTCTTCACAAATAAAAGATCTTTTTTAACTTGTATTGATTTAAAATCAAAATTTTTGTCAGCAACCGAAACCACATCAACTGATTGGATCGAAACAAAAAAGGCATTGTTAAAGGTTTTTAATTTTCTAGGTAAACCCAAAGTACTGAAAATGGATCAAGATCCAGGTATGACAAGTAGAGCCTTAGGTTTATGGTTAGAAAAAGAAAATATAATCATTGAAATAACAAGCTCTAAAAATGGTATAGCTGATATTGAACGTTGTCATAGAACAATAAATGAAAAAATGCGTATAATTAGAACAGAAAACAAACTAGAAACTGTTGCAATGGATATGGAAGAAATTATTTATAATTATAATCACAAAACTATTCATAGTGCTACAGGCAAAACGCCAGCATCCATATTTTTATATAACGAAGAGCCAACGATAGACGTACAGCAAAGTAAGGAAAATAAAATTAGGCGATTAAATAAAGAGGGAAAGGAACATGAAATAGATACAGCTTTTGCTAAAGTTGATATGAAGCTGAAAAGAAAATTAAAAATTGATAACCCATTTCGGAAAACTAAAGAAATATCTAAGCTTGATGATACTCATTATAAGGAATACATAAACAATAGAAATATAAAGCGGCACAGATCTAAATTTAAACGAACAAAATTAATTAGAAATTCGAAGTACTCAAATGAAAACGAAAGGAACGAAAATTGTAACTCAAATGAAAGTCGCAGCGAACAAGTTTAGTTTAAGAATTATTGTATAAATTATAAAATGGAAATTTTTTTTAACATGTTATTTTTAAGTGAATATTATATATAATACTAGCTATACCCGAAGCGACTTCGTTCGCTTAAAATTTTGGAGTACGGTTGTCAGGACTTACTTATTTCCAGAAAAATTGCCGCGTTTTTTTTAATATGATTACTTTAAAACTTCTGTGTAAACAACATTTTCAGAAGATCGTTAAGGATCGAGAATAAAGCTAATGGCAGTGCTAATGAGAAAAGCAATCTTCTCTAAGATCTAGTCCAGCCAGCTTCCAAGTCTGCCCCTGCGATTAATTTATAGTTATTGCAAAGCAAACTTTTAGAGGGAATTGTAGCCTCTTAAACTGAAACGGCAGACCGGACGGTATTAATAGGATCCTGTTTTCCTCTTCGCGAATTCCGTAAATAAAGTTGCTTCGAATACATTCTTATGAAGACCTTTTATCTGCAATCGTGTCCCATTGCATAACTTTGGGGGACCTAAATTTCGCAATAACATTTCGGGTGCTCCAATCTTAAGAGACAGATTATGCTGCAAAATCCCTGCTCGATTCAAAGAATTTAAAAATTCAACAGGGACAGAGTCGACCGATTTATAGAAGACTTCTAAAAATTAGTTTAGCAATAATTTATTGGTACCGGTTGCTCTTTCATTTTTCACTGTTAAAATGGAGCGCTCAGATAGCCAATCCTAACAGTTCATGATGTGTTAGAAAAAGAAAGAACCCTTTTTTGGCTTGTGCTTAGCACATAGGCGCACTTAAAATTTATAGAGAGGGTCCTATAATTTAAATTTTTCCTCAAATAGGTCGTAATATGGGGGATATACGATTAAAGTAAAAATTCAAAGTTCCTGGTTTTAAAATGATCTCAAAAAAATTATCAAAATGTGTACTAAAAAGAGTTTTTTAAACCAAAATTGAAATCATAATTGTGAATTTAAACCCTCTACCCCCTTGCCACACCACGGTCAATCTTGTGCTTGTTTCTTTCTCTCTTTAGGCAAGCTCCCTCAGAAAGTTCATTCTGCGCTTAATCGTCCCCATTTTTATACCCGTTACTCGTAGAGTAAAAGGGTATATTGTATTCGTGCAAAAGTATGTAACAGGGAGAAGTAAGCTTTTCCGACCCTATAAAGTATATATATTCTTGATCAGGATCACTAGCCGAGTCGAACTACCCATGTCCGTCTGTCCGTCTGTCCGTCTGTCCGTCCGTATGAACGCTGAGATCTCGGAAACTATAAAAGCTAGAGGATTGGCATTTTGCATGAATATTCGTGGAGTTCCTACGCAGCGCAAGTTTATTTCAAAAAGGTGCCACGCCCCCTCTAACGCCCTCAATCGCCCTAAACCATTTTTAAAAAGGTGTCTGGCGCCCACACCTTTAAATATTTTGGAAAAGTAAAAATGCAGTTTGATTGTGATTATCAATATCTATCGAATTGTAGAAGAAATTTTTCAAATCGGACAATCCATTAAAAAGTTATGAGAAAAAAATGAAACAGCCACTAGATGGCGCTAGTAGCTTTGACGTTTGGCACATTAAAAATGCCAATGATATTTGCTTATATATGAAACTTTATTTATATTGTCAAATGAAATAAAAGCGTGGCCGGCAAATTCCTCGGCTGTTGAACGAGAGTGAGTTAGCGATGGTCTTCCTATAACCTACTGCTAACTCGTTGGTTTTCTGATAGCTTAGTTTTGCAAATGTTCGCTAGAGGGATAATGTGGAGCGCCACAGTACTCCCCCTCCAGTGAGGACGTCACGATTGGATTCTGCTGTTTCGAATAAGTGCGCACCACTCTTGCATTTGCTGAATCCATGGTGCGATCATCAATAACTATGTGTGCTGGTTTCAGTCGATCCACAGATACAGCCGTCTCTTTGTTGTTAACTTTCAAAATAAATACATTATCCGTGTGTCGTCTTAAAACTTCATATGGACCGGTATAAGGCGCTTCCAAAGGTGGTTTTACTGCATCTGTACGGATGAATACATGCGAGCACTGATCAATCCCTTTTAGTCTAAACAGCTTCTTTTTAATATGATGGCTTGTTGGAGAAGGTTGCACGGTACGCATTTGTTCCCTGAACGTGGATATAAAGGTCGAAGGATTAGGCTCCGTGTCGAGGTCGTTAAAGAATTCATTCGGAAGACGTAAAGGAACTCCATATAACATTTCTGCGGCGGATGACTTTATATCTTCCTTGAAACACGTGCGTAATCCGAGGAGCGCAGACGGAAGTACTTTGGTCCACGGAATACCAGTGCTGCACATCAATGCTGACTTGAAAGATCGATGCCATCTTTCTACAAGTCCATTGGATTGGGGATGATAGGCTGTAGTATGAATATGTTGACTTCCGAGAAACTTGGCGAGTTCCTTAAACAGTGCAGCCTCAAACTGGGTTCCCTGATCAGTAGTAATCGTCTTTGGGGCGCCAAATCGTGAAATCCAGTGGGTCCAAAAGGCGGTGGCAATCGTTTCTGCGGTAATGTTGGTTAATGGTATAGCTTCAGGCCAACGTGAGAAGCGATCGATCATTGTGAGACAGTAGCGGAAATTCTGATATGCTGGCATTATTACTATGTCCAGATGTACATGATCGAATCTTCCGCTTGGAACGTGTATTTTTTCAGGAATCAGGTGGTTGTGCTTGCTGATTTTGGAACGTTGACAAGCTATACAGTTTCTGCACCAGGTAGTCACATCCTTATTCATGTGAGGCCAGACAAATTTTTGACGAATTTGCTGCGATGTTGCTCTGCCGCTTGGATGTGATAAGTTGTGAATGAAGGCAAATACTTGTTCACGAAGAGCCCGAGGAATGTAAGGCCGCGTTCGACCTGTTGATATGTCACAGTAAATCCAAACATTGTTGTCAAAACTAGTTCTTTGCAGCTTTAATGAGGTGTTTCCTTGAAGCAGTCCTGTTAACTCCTGGTCTGACGCCTGCGCCTCCTCTATCTCAGCTGTAGTCACAGATACCGGCATTGAGATAGCCCACAACCTCGAAAGAGCATCTGCTACTGCATTGTCGGCGCCCTTAAGATGAACAATGGTTGTAGAAAATTGGGATATAAAGCTGAGATGGCGAATTTGTCGAGGTGATGCTTTTTCCGGACGCTGTTTGAAAGCATAAATGAGGGGCTTGTGATCCGTCTTAATTATAAAATTACGCGCTTCGATCAAATGCTTAAAATATTTCACAGCTTCGTAAATGGCCAATAATTCCCTGTCATAGGTGCTGTAGTTTTTCTCTGTAGAACTTAACTTTTTCGAGAAGAATCCCAGCGGCTGCCAACAATCATTTGTGAACTGCTCTAGTACGGCTCCTATTGCCATGTCAGAAGCATCACACACCAATGCAAGTGCAGATCCTGGCGAAGGAAAAGAAATGACTGCAGCTTCGGCTACACTCTTTTTGCATTCTTCGAAAGACGAAATAAGTTCAGGAGTCCATATGATTTTGCGGTGATCATTTTTCCTTACATTTTTTAGTAGCTCTGATAAAGGTGCTTGTATATGCGAGGAATGCGGAATGCATCGACGATAATAATTAACGATGCCCAAGAACCTTCCGAGCTGGTTGATAGTGTCTGGGCGAGGGTGGTTCTGAATGGCGTCAACGCGATCCCTTGGTGGTTTAATCCCATCACTATTGATGACATAGCTGAGAAAACGTACCTCTGATTGAGCTAGCTGACATTTGTCCACGTTGACGCAAAGTCCATGTTTCTGAAGAATTTGAAGAACATTGCGAAGATGGTCTTCGTGCTGATTTACGGAATCTGACATGATCAAAATGTCATCGATGTAACAAAATACATAGTCAATGCCGCGAAAAATGTTATCCATAAATCTTTGAAATGTTTGTGTGGCGTTCCTCAAACCGAAAGGCATGTAAAGAAATTCGAAGAGACCAAATGGTGTGCATATAGCGGTCTTCGGAATGTCGGGCTCTGCCATGGGAATCTGGTAATAGGCTTTTACCAAATCCAAAGTGGTAAATATTCTTTTTCCATGCAGTTGCTCGGTGAAATCTTGCAGGTTAGCTATCGGATATCGGTCTGGTATTGTGGCTGCGTTCAGTTTCCGGTAATCGCCACATGCGCGCCAGCCCCCGTCTTTCTTGGCTACCATATGAAGTGGGCTGGACCAAGGGCTATTGGAAGGGCGACAAATTCCATTCTCTAATAAATAGTTTACCTCTGCCTTAGCAGCGGCGAGTTTTTCCCCAGCGAGTCGTCTAGGTCGATCGGCGATAGGGCTACCATTGATTTCAATGAAATGTTGAACTTCATGTAATGGAGCTCCGGTAGTACTCGGTTTTGTCGCGGTGACAAATTCTTGGATCATTCGCTGGATATGGAGCGGGCCTTGCACGGTTGAGACAGTAACATGATTTGACACATCTAGGAATGTGGTTGTTCTAAGACCCGTTATCGAGTCGATCAAACTTTTGTGTTTCAAGTCGATTAACAATTGAAAATTGGTCAGGAAATCGGCACCAATTATTGCAGTTGGAACGTCGGCTATGACGAAATTCCAAGTGAAGCTGCCTTGAAGGTCTAAATCAAGTGTTTTAACTATATTACCGTATGTCCTGATCATGGTTTGGTTGGCTGCAAACAATAGCAAATTGCTTGGCTTGATCTTCTGTTTCACCAGTGAGCAAGGTAAAACAGAGACCACTGACCCAGAGTCTATAAGGTAACGAATTCCTGATTTCTTATCGCGAATGTATAGTCGGTGATCTAATAGTTGGATTGGAGTATTTTGAAATTCGCTGGTGATGTCGGCACTGTCGTCAACCAGCGTATTTGACGACAGTCGTGTTAGTTTAAAGTCTGGTTGAACGAGCAAGGGTTCCTGCACTTTCTAGCGTTTGTACCAAAACGTTGATGATAGTAGCATAATTCAGAGTTTGACTCTGTCATACCTTGGATGTTTCCAGGACTACGCGATGTGCCAGACGATCGGTTCGATGGTGGTTTCTTTAAGCGCTTAACTTCGTCTTGTAAAGAATTTACTTGTTGTGACAAGGAACGTATAGAATTAGCCACATCTTTGAGGGTTCCACCCTGCTCGAGGGCGTTTACAGAGTTGTCCATAGGCGGAGCACTGTCAGATGCGATCGAAAATGTTGAAGTTGGTGTCATTGTCGCCTCGAGCATTTTGTCAGCCACTTTCGCCAGTTTGTCCAGATCAGATTCCTCCCAGACGGTTAAGGTTGGCCGAATAGACTGTGGCATTTCTGCGAGAAAAAGTGTGTGAATAATATTTTCGTTACCAGGCTCCGGGGCAAGACGTCGCATGTGTGTTAAAATCTCGGATGGCTTAAGACCTGCAGTCTCGCCTCCACGCAGAAGGCGATTGAGCTTTGATTGGGACGTCTCAGAAAATTTGTCTAGCAGCCGCGTCTTGAGAGCTTGGTATTTGTTGGTCACCGGCGGACGTGTTACCAAGTCCTCTACAGACAGAATAACATCTTCATCCAAATTGACTGTTATCAAATCAAACCTATCCGCATCATCGGTAATGTTATGAAGCCGGAACGAGCGCTCGACTTGTGCAAACCATAGCTGGGGATTATTGCGTGCGAAATTCGGTAACTTTATCGAGACACGCTGAGTGGGAACATGTAATGCCGGTTGTTGTTGCTGGATCTGAGAAGAATTTGTTCGCAAAACTTCCAGTTGCTGTTGAAGCTCCCGAATTTGGGCAGTGAAATCGACGTTTCCTCCTTCATCCATTGCGTCGTCGTTTGCGCTCTCGTTGTCAGTAAAAATAAGTCTTCTCGGAACCAGCGATCGCAAATTGTAGCGCGACTCTGGCATTAATCGGGTTTAATGGCTTTATGAAGTTCTGGATGGTGTTGGTGCGAAAGCCATTTGATGTTCAAGCGTCGGGGTCACCACTTTGGCACATTAAAAATGCCAATGATATTTGCTTATATATGAAACTTTATTTATATTGTCAAATGAAATAAAAGCGTGGCCGGCAAATTCCTCGGCTGTTGAACGAGAGTGAGTTAGCGATGGTCTTCCTATAACCTACTGCTAACTCGTTGGTTTTCTGATAGCTTAGTTTTGCAAATGTTCGCTAGAGGGATAATGTGGAGCGCCACAGACGCGTGCATATATTAATCTCTCTCCCACTCCCTTTAGCTGAGTAACGGGTATCTAATATCCGAAGTACTCGACTATAGCGTTCTCTCTTGTTTACACTTGTTACTGTCCAAACGCTCATTATCATTATATCCTTCTCACTTTCATAAAACGAATTGTGGCAAAGAAGAGCAAATGTATTTTTTAGTATAGCCTACTTCTAACTTGCGATCTCATCCTTGTCGAATCAATAAAAATTAAAAACATATAATAAATGAATGTAATCCATGTGAAAGTCGCGAATCTTTGTTCTTGCTTTCAGTTAGCGCACAAATATAATTGTTTGTAAATTGGAATTTGTTTTTTCAAATTTTCAAGTTTTGAATGTAATGAAAACTTGTGTACAAACACGCAAAGATTGCCATCCCATGCAAAAGTAGCGAAGTAACTTATTTTTCCAGGTTCCGCATATGAACGATAATTATTAGTTTTAAACTTTAAACAAATAACTTAGAAAGATTGAGCATTGGCTGAAAGGAAGGTAATCATTTTATTTGTATTTAAACACATCATCTACTTTCAAATAGAAACACACATACACACAATACAAATCAAAACATATCCAAATATACATACCTATATGCAACTCACTAAGGAGAAAGTTAATTGGCGCCCAACGTGGGGCCGCGCGTTTAAAAAATTCCAAAGTAAGGCTTTAAAACGAAATCCTAATAAAATTTTAAAGTGAAAAAAGAAATTGTGCGGCCAACAAACCCAGTTACAACCAACGAAATAAAAAAGTTTGGGTTAATTAAATAAGGAGGAAACTAATAAATGAAATAATCCCCTTAAATATAACCAACGAAATAAAAAAGTTAGTGTTGAACTAAAAATAAAAAGGTGGAAATTAATAAATGAAATAATCCGCTTTAATAAAAAAAATTACTCCCAATTAAAAATAGGGATCGTAACATAATTCACTGCTACGGACAATAAAAAGCAACAATCTAAAAAACATCAAAAATTAAATATTTAATAAAACAAAAACAAATCATCATCAACTAAAAAGGAGAATTTATTGGCTGAAGGGCAATCCCTCGCCACAAGATGACCAAAAATTGAAAAATAACATTTAAAAGGAAGACACTGTTATGTCGCCATCCCCAAAAAAAATCGAATAATCGGGAAAACCAGGGATGTCAGGTGGGTTTCGTGTCCAGTGTTGGGCAACGTCGAAATTGGAGTCGGTTGGGGCGAATTCAAAATTCAAACGGGACGAATGTCGGTCAAAGGGACATTGACCCAGAATGTTGGGAGAAGGAGCCCGTAATCGGCATGGGGTTGACGGAAGATAAATGGCCGACACGAGATCAGTCCAGATTCAGTGTCGGCGGCGCGCAGTCGCACGGGTTATCAAGCAAAATCTCCTTCAGCAGTCGCGGTATTAGGTTGGCCATCAGAGCCTACAGTTTTGTGATTACAAAGAAATAAAGAACGCAGTGCTTAATTAAAAAGGAGTGATCCCCGGCTTAAAGTATATTTTTTTTGACGGTCGCCGACGCGCAGAAGGACGGTCTCCGAAGCCGGACTGGCCAAGACCCTGCGGTGAGTCCGTTCTAAAGCAGTGGGGGAAGAAAATAGGCAATTAGGAATCCCGTTTCAGGCCAGCCAAGACGAGACGTGGTGGCCAGGTTCCGCTACTGGGAGCCTGGCCAATAATTTTTATGGGCATCCCGGATTTGCTGAGGGTTATGTAATCGCCGAATCCCGTGCCGCCAGAGGCTACACAATCGTCGGATCTTAACCTGAAATACACGCCACGAGGAATATCCGCGAGAGGGGAACCGACTCCAAGAGAGGGGGTAATCCTATCCAGCATTCGACGGAGGAGCTCGTGAGCGACGAAGTAACGTGTGGCGGAGACATCACCAACCTGAGCGCGGCTTACCAGCAAAAGACTGATATTTTATATTTCATGTCGTGTCGTCCCTTCGTTTAATGATTTATTTATTTATTTTATTATTTATTCATTTGTCATACAATTTGGGAGGAAATTTTCGCCAATAGCTATACTTATTATTGCACATATTCATTATCGCTTATACTTATTATTGCATATATTTATTATTGCTTATACAAATAATGGCGCCCAATTTTTCAAAAAAAATGGCAACACACTAGGTTCCAACAAGAATTTCTCCTTTTCCAGAGTTCTTTTCAAAGTCCTCGTCTGACCGGTAGACGAACAGCAGAAAGATCTGTGGAAAGAGGAGAAATAAAGATAAGATTACTTACCTTGCTTCCTGCTCGACGACATCAGCTAGTCCAAGCAGACTGGAAGATTCGCGATCGAAGCAGAGGAGCAACAGTCGGGAGGACGTAAAAGGACATCCTTTTTCTTCAGACGTATCGCCAACATAGCTAAAATCCGGAGTCCGGAGTCTCTTAAGAAAAAGAGCCTTTGAAGCTTCCGGATGATTCCTCGGTGTCCTTGACTGGTTTTAATGGCGGTTGAGATGCACCGAGAAGTCAAAGGAATGATGGCGGGTGAAGAAAGATGGATATCTGCCAAGTAAAATGACACCCTTGACTCCCAAACTTCGACTAAGTCGAAGTTGGAAAGAGTCGACTTTGTCATTGTTTTGCGTTAAATTGTACTTTCATGTTCTAGGGTCCAGGACAGTCCATTAGGAAAATAGCGCCGCGGATCAGTTCACCGTGCAGGACGGGATAGTTTATAGTAGTTCTCTCCCTTTCTGTTCCTGAAAGAAAAATTCCAAATTATTAACTGTTTTTTTTTTTTTAAGAAATAAATACTCAAATTATAATGCACAAAAACGGAAATAATATGGCAGAAGGCGGGAACCTCACGACCCCTGTAGGAAGACCAGGATCATTTACTTGTCCCCCATTACAACACATGCCATTTCATGCTCAAAACAGGGTGGGAAACCCAAAAAGATTGGAGCTGGGCAATAATTCCACCCCATTACCGACTTTTTCAAACATCCAGTTAGATCCGATCGTGGAACAGTATAGCCTCGAAGGAGCAGACAACCAAGGCCAAAGTAGTGATCTAAGGAACTTTGTTATAGATACCCAAAACCAGTTTCGGGTTGAAATGCAAAGGTTCATCAGCGACAAAATTGATAAAAATATCAAAGATGGGTTTGCTGATTTGTTGATGCAGGTCGAAAGGAAGACATCTCTATCGGGGGGTTCAGAAACATCGACAAGAGCTCGGGGACTCCCTGCGGGCGGTCATCTTGAAACTCATCAACCTGGGAATCAGCCGACAATACATAACCGATTCAGGAATGACCCGGGGGTAAATCCTGGTCCATCTGGACAACGTCAGCAAATCGGTCCGTCGAACTACCAGCCGAATTTACAACAGCAAAGGTTGCATTTCCGACCAGGTTCCTCTTCCAGTGGAAGCAACCAACCCAGAGACACGGAAGGTCGTCAAGAGGCTGTTCGGCGGAATCCTGAGGGCTACGGGTATTCTCAACGAGGACACTGTGTCCCAGTACATAAATGGGGTATACAGTTCTCCGGCAACTCTGATGGGATGAGCGCAGAAGAGTTTATATTCCGAGTCGAACACTTAAGGCCGTAACTTTCACCGCCTGGTGATCGACGGTGCGGCGGAATGGTATTGGTTGCTGGTTCGTACCAACAATATAGCGACCTGGATGGATTTGCGGACAGCAATCGAGCGGCGGTATAGCGACACTAGATGCGACTATGAGAGGATACAGGACCTGAGCGAGCGGAGACAAATGCCAGGAGAGTCTCTAGATTCCTTCTTTCACGCGATGAGAAGACTGCGTGCTGCGGTGCGGTTGCCCATTACGGAAGAATGGATGATCAAGACCGTGAAACGTAATCTGTGCGAGCCAATGAAGCAATACGTGTTCCCGATCCGGGCATATACCTTGGAGCACCTTAGAGACGAGTGTCGGGACGCTGAAAGAGCTTTCGCGGAGGAAGTGGGACGAGCCAGACAGACACAACGAGTGTTATCCCCCAAGCGACAAGAATTTCGAGGACAAAGGGTAGACGAAGTCCAGTACGGCAGTATTCCAGACCAGAATTTCCAACCAGTAGGCGAAGATGAAAGCGAGGGAGGACTAGTAGATGCCATCCAATCCGTCAGCCAGCGGAAAGCCGTGGTATGTTGGAACTGCAAACAAGCCGGGCACGTCTACAAGCAATGTGAGATTCCCCAAAAGTCGTATTTTTGTTTTAGATGTGGTCGAGCCGACACGTTGACGCCGAAATGCCCAATTTGTAACCCGGGAAACTCGAAGGGGAACGTGATGAACCCAGTGGAGTTGCGTTCCGGACGGGAGTCGGTCGGCGTAACCCCAATGACCCAGAGCCGTGCGAAGTAAGCGCGGGATCAAGGGTGGAATGGCGAGGCAGACTGGCTATACCACTGGAGGAGAGATGGCGGAGATACAAGGAGGCCCGGGAACGCATTTTTAAGGACCACCAACTGGAGGGAATGACAGCGGCGACCAGACGGATTCACAAAGCTAGGCAACGCTTCAAGAAAAGGAAAATGGAAAGGCAGGAGGTCCATCGAACAATATCACAGATAGAATCCTTTAAGAATCTCAACGACGATCCGAGACCCTACGCGACAGTGACTTTAGCCGATCAGGAGATCCAAGGACTGCTGGATTCTGGAGCTTCCATTAGCGTTTTAGGTACCGGTTGCCAAGAGTTGGTGGATCGACTCGGATTGGATTGGTTGCCGTACAGAGGAAACGTGAAGACAGCGAACGGCGAGGATCAAGCGATACTAGGCAAGGTTATCGTAAGAGTGGGTTTCCGGGAACGAGAGGCCAACATATGTTTTTATCTGTGTCCGGCATTAAAACAACAACTATATTTGGGAGTCGACTTTTGGAAGGAGTTCAATATTGCTCCAGAACTATTTGGAGGCAGCGTCGAGGAATTGCTAGAGTCGAAATCAACGGAAGTTATAACGGTCGAACCCGAGCGTCATCAACTAACGAAGTCCCAGGAGGCCCGACTCGCTAAAGTCCGAGAAGCTTTTCTGTCTTACGAAAAGGTTGGATTGGGACGAACCAAACTTCTAAAACACAGGATAGAACTGGAGGAGGGAGCTGTACCGGTGAAATCAAGGCACTATCCAATGTCTCCGGCGAAGCAAGCGGCGGTCTATGCGGAGGTTGACGAGATGTTACGGCTGGGCGTAATCGAGGAAAGTGAGAGTGCCTGGAACAACCCTGTGACGTTGGTCATGAAGCCTGGGAAAAATAGGCTTTGCTTGGATGCGCGTAGGGTGAACAAGGTGACAAAGAAAGACGCGTATCCGCTTCAAAACATAGATGGAATCCTAAGCAGAATTGCCTCAACCATATTCATCAGCAGCGTCGATCTAAAACATGCATACTGGCAAATCGAGCTGGAGGAAGAGAGTCGACCGATCACAGCATTTACTGTCCCTGGAAGACCCTTGTATCAATTCGTCGTGATGCCCTTTGGACTATGTAACGCGGGTCAAAGTCTGTGTCGTTTGATGGATAAGGTCATTCCATCCAAACTGCGGGAGAAAGTCTTTGTTTATCTCGACGATTTACTGATAGTAACCCCAGACTTTGAGTCACATCTGTCCATTTTAAACGAAGTAGGAGAGTGTTTGAGAGCAGCAGGACTCACAATCGGGTTGCAAAAGTCACATTTCTGCTTCAAAGAATTGCGTTATCTGGGTTTCGTGATTGGTGGAGGGGAATTAAGAACAGATCCCAAGAAGGTAGAAGCTATTCGAAAACTAAACAATCCCCGTAATCCGCGCGAGGTTCGAAGTTTGTTGGGTACAGCGGGATGGTACCGCCGGTTCATCCGTAATTTCGCAGAAATTTCCGCCCCTCTTACAGACACTTTGAAGAAGAATGGGAAATTCCACCTAACCCCCGCGGCTCAGCAAGCCATAGAAACCCTAAAAACCGCGCTCATGACGGCACCCGTGTTAAACCATCCGGATTTCTCACGACGCTTTTACATACAATGCGACGCTTCCGATACGGGAGTTGGGGCGGTTTTATTCCAGCTGGATGATCAGGGAAACGAAAGACCTATTGACAGAAGCTGAACAAATGCCAAAAGAATTATAGCGTCACAGAAAAGGAATGCCTGGCAGCTATCCTCGGAGTGAAACGATTCAGACCGTACGTCGAAATGATGCCCTTTACGATCATAACAGATCACGCCAGTCTGAAGTGGTTAATGTCGCTAAAGGACCTGGATGGGCGGCTTGCTCGTTGGTCATTAAAACTGCAGATCTATGACTTTGCCATAGAGCACAGGAAGGGCTCAGAGAACGTGGTAGCTGACACTCTCTCTAGGATGATAGAGTCAATTGACCTGGAACCCTTGCTGGGGTTCGAAACGACCGAATTCGAGTCTTCAGAGTACGCGGAGCTGAGAAAGGAGGTATTAGCCCATGGGGAACGTTTCCCGGATCTCGTTGTGGACGGAGATTACGTGTTTGTGCGATCCAAACGAGATAATGACAAAGCCGAAATGGGGGAATACTCCTGGAAACTGTGGATACCGGCTAGCCTCACAAGCACTCTGATAGAGCAGGCGCATTGTCCGAAAAATAGAGCTCATGGTGGAATGGCGAAAACTTTGAGTTGGCTGCGCCAGAGATTTCACTGGCCGGGAATGGTAAGCCAAGTCCGAGCGTACGTTAGGGACTGTGCGGTCTGCAAAGAACCCAAACCAACGAACTGCGGCCCTAAACCCGAGATTGGTGCAGAAACAGTAACCGTCAGGCCATTCCAGAAAGTTTATATTGATTTTCTGGGAAAGTACCCAAGGTCGCGAGGAGGGAATTCTTATGTATTCATAGTGGTTGATCACTTTTCGAAGTTCACATTCCTTAAGGGCATGCGGGAAGCAACCTCTGCAGGAGTAATCCGATTTCTAAGGCAGGAGGTGTTTAATAAATTTGGGGTTCCGGAATTGTTACATTCCGACAACGGGAAGCAATTTGTCTCCAAACAATTTACGGGATTTCTAAAGGAATATGGAGTTAAACACATCAGGACCGCTGTTTACTCGCCGCAATCAAACGCGGCAGAGAGAGTAAACCAGTCAGTCTTAAATGCAATTCGCGCCTATTTGGAGCATGATCACCGAGACTGGGATCTGTATTTATCGGAGATTGAGTGTGCACTCAGAGGGGCGGTTCATCAGGCTATTGGGGTATCTCCATATTTCGCTCTGTTTGGACAAAATATGTTTACCAACGGGGCGGATTACCAACTAGCGAGACGTTTGAAAGCGTTAGAGGATAACGAGCTGTATGTCTTGCCAAGAGAATCGAGGATCGCCCTGATGCGCGAAGAAATCCGGAGGAATTCCCACAAGGCATACGAAAAAAGCGCGGCGGTATACAATCGGAGGTCAAGAAATGTACAATTTGCAGTCGGACAGGAGGTATATAGAAAGAACTTCACCTTAAGTAATTTCGGGCAGAACTACAACGCCAAATTCGCGAGGAAATTCATTAAGTGCCGAATTAAAGCAAAGATAGGGAACAACATGTACGAGACCGAGACATTGCAAGGGAAACCTAGTGGAATCTATCACGCAAAGGATTTGAAACAGTAAAAAAAAAAAAAAAAAAAAAAAGAGACCTACTAGCGACCCACGACGAGCCCTGGAAGAGAAGGTATCGGTGAGAAGGGTTTGCTGCGATTATGTACTCATCTGGTTCCCGCGACGAGATCCCAAGTCCATCAGTGGCCATCCATCCCAAAACCAAAACAAACACAATCCGACGTTCAGCGGGAGAAGAAGAAGACATATCAACAAACTGAAGCTGATCGGTAGCGTATGTGGGTGTGATCCCTCGTTGGGCCTTGTCCGGATGTCCCAAAATGATCCTCCGTGTTCTTAGGGTAGTCCAAGATGTCCAGATGTTTGGTTGTTGAGGTCCAGGGAAGGGATGTCTTCTATATTTTACTAGCTTTTAGGAAAATAAACATCCAAAAAGCTAGTTTGGTTGTTATGTCGCCATCCCCAAAAAAAATCGAATAATCGGGAAAACCAGGGATGTCAGGTGGGTTTCGTGTCCAGTGTTGGGCAACGTCGAAATTGGAGTCGGTTGGGGCGAATTCAAAATTCAAACGGGACGAATGTCGGTCAAAGGGACATTGACCCAGAATGTTGGGAGAAGGAGCCCGTAATCGGCATGGGGTTGACGGAAGATAAATGGCCGACACGAGATCAGTCCAGATTCAGTGTCGGCGGCGCGCAGTCGCACGGGTTATCAAGCAAAATCTCCTTCAGCAGTCGCGGTATTAGGTTGGCCATCAGAGCCTACAGTTTTGTGATTACAAAGAAATAAAGAACGCAGTGCTTAATTAAAAAGGAGTGATCCCCGGCTTAAAGTATATTTTTTTTGACGGTCGCCGACGCGCAGAAGGACGGTCTCCGAAGCCGGACTGGCCAAGACCCTGCGGTGAGTCCGTTCTAAAGCAGTGGGGGAAGAAAATAGGCAATTAGGAATCCCGTTTCAGGCCAGCCAAGACGAGACGTGGTGGCCAGGTTCCGCTACTGGGAGCCTGGCCAATAATTTTTATGGGCATCCCGGATTTGCTGAGGGTTATGTAATCGCCGAATCCCGTGCCGCCAGAGGCTACACAATCGTCGGATCTTAACCTGAAATACACGCCACGAGGAATATCCGCGAGAGGGGAACCGACTCCAAGAGAGGGGGTAATCCTATCCAGCATTCGACGGAGGAGCTCGTGAGCGACGAAGTAACGTGTGGCGGAGACATCACCAACCTGAGCGCGGCTTACCAGCAAAAGACTGATATTTTATATTTCATGTCGTGTCGTCCCTTCGTTTAATGATTTATTTATTTATTTTATTATTTATTCATTTGTCATACAATTTGGGAGGAAATTTTCGCCAATAGCTATACTTATTATTGCACATATTCATTATCGCTTATACTTATTATTGCATATATTTATTATTGCTTATACATATTGTTGCCCATATTTATTCTTGCTTATACATATTATTGCACATATTTATTATTGCTTATACATATTATTGCACATGTTTTATTACCAATTCATCACACCATATCTATATATTTATTTATTCACTTAGTCATCGCTCACTTCTAGTTTTTTTGTTACACTGATATCTTTGCTTATATCGTTTACACTTATTGCTCCTTCTGAGCGAGTCTTGGGGTTTCAAATTGCCCCATTTTCACCAAACAAAGAAAACAAAAAAATATAACCGCAATTGTACTGCGGAATACTTGTTAATCCCACGGGGAAGCCAATCCAGTGCTCGCATCGAGTATATTGCTGGTTAGTGAAGTCTGGGATCCACCAAGAGAGCTCTTTAGGTAGGGACCGAGAAAGCAGACATCCTATTAAGTCATACCAATCCTTGATTGAGATCATTGCAACCGCCGGGCGGTGGTTTATGGGTTCCTTTACGGGAAGCTGAGCAAAGTCTGTGAAATAGAATTAAGTGAATAAATTGCGATAATATGAATATGGAATAACTCATCTTTTAGAGGGGGAGGGAACATGTAGGCTGTCCTAAAAATTCCTGCGGTGACCGGTCTAAGGGGCAGTCGGAGACACCTACGACTGCTACGGTTGGGTGGGAGCGCTGAGACTTCGGGTTCGATATTCCAAAGCCCAAGATATGTCCGGGGACGTCCTGTGAACTGGAATAGATTAAATGGGTGGGAGCGCTGAGACTTCGGGTTTGATATCCCAAAGCCCAAGATATGTCCGGGGACGTCCTGTGAACTGGAATAGATTAAATGGGTGGGTTAGTTTCGTTGTATATCTATGTTTTGTGGTCTTGGAGCTGTTCTTTAATGTTTTGGCCAGTTGCAAGACCATATGTTTGTTGCTGCGTGTAGTGTTGCAAAGTGCAGACTTCTGTTTGTGTATTGTTGCGTGTGTGTGGGCAGGGTTGGAGTACCCACACCCCAAGTGCTCTGAGCTAGCCGGCGCTGCCCACTCGCGGACACACGCAGTCCTATTTTGGGACGTAACAGCACAGAGTGAAAAGAAGACCCCAACCAGGATCAACAATTGAAAAGAAGACCCCATCAGGATCATCATACAAGAGGAAGAATTTAATAAGGACGATTCGTGAGCGATAATATTTTTTTATTATTTATATTTAAGAAAATTGAAAAAAAAGAAAAATAAAACAAAGTGGAAGAATTAATTTTAAAATTCGATAAAATCCTCAAAATGAATCCTCCTCAAGAGCAGGCTGGACCTAGTAATAAAAGACCACACATAGCGAATCCTCCTCAAGAAGTTACAAACAATCAGGCAGTAACAAACGCCACAATGTTAAATGTAGGAGAATTAATAAAACAGATTGTAAATTATGAATTGAATCCATTAAAAGACGAGATTGGAAATCTAAAACAGCAACTATCAAATAAAATAAAGAAGGTTGAAGATTATCAGATAGAAGTTATAGATCCAAATATTAAATGCGAAACATCATATGAGATCATCAAATCTGTAAGGGAATATAAAGGTGAGGAAGATAAGTATGTTAGCTGGAGAGAGTCAGCTGAAATAGCTATGGGACAATATGCCAAAGGGAGCGATAGGTTTTATTCTGCATTGTCAATCTTAAGGAATAAAATAACAGGAATGGCAAATGATGCCTTAACCCATAACGGTACAGTTTTAAATTTCGATGCCATAATGGCCAGGCTTGACTTTGTCTTTAGTGACAAACGTCCAATCCATATTATTGAACAAGAATTGAGTGTACTAAGCCAGGGTAAATTATCCATAATGGATTACTACGGAACTGTTAATAGAAAGTTAACTCTATTAATTAATAAAACTATTATGACTTACGGAAGAAATAAACCAATAACATTAGAAATGAACGAGAAACATAGAAAGACCGCCCTCAGAGTTTTTATAACCGGCCTTAACGGTCATATTTCTGACACAATATTTTCAATGAATCCTCAAGACTTACCAAATGCAATGGTTATAGTTCAGGAATTGGAAAGTAACAATATGAGGGCTCATTTTGCTAATACTTTCTCAACCACACAGAAAAAAAATAATGAACAAAATTCAAGTGGAAACGGGCAAATATATTTAAATAATAAGCCCAGACAGCAAAACAATAATTATAATAACCAAAGGAATAATAATAATAATTTAAGATTTAACCAAGAAAGTAATAACTACAATAATAACAATCAAAATAAAAATGGTTATAATAATTATAACCAGAACAGGAATAATAATTGGAATCAGGGCAGATATAACAACCAGCAAAATCAGTGGAACTCGAATAAACCACAACAAAATAAGCCAGAGCCAATGGATGTAGATGAGTCAATTCAGATTCAAAATAGGAACAATAACGGTTATAATCAAGGTTATAATAATTACCAAAATAATAATTATAATCAAAATAAATGGAACCAAAATAAAAAACCTGACACACAACAAGATCAGGTTCAAAATAAAAGAGTACCGACTGGAACTGTTAACCAGCCGGCTAACAAGACCATGAGACTTAAAAATATTGAGGAAGACCATTTTTTAGACCAAACCCAGGAGTAGGATTACCCTACTTAATTAGAAATGATAAAAAATTAAATAAAAAACTAAAAATATTAATAGACACTGGGGCAACCTCTTGTTATATTAAAACAGGAATTTATAAAAGTAAAAATGAGCTCCCAATATATAAAAGGGTATCCACAGTAAATGGATATTCAATAATAAAATATTATCATATGATAACTATATTTGATACGCGATATACATTTTACGAAATAGAAGGCTTAGATTCAGATTTGCTAGTAGGGTATAACTTATTAAAAAAAATTGGAGCTGTGATTGATACAGCTAAAGGAACGATAAAATATAATGGAAAGGAAGAAAAATTAAATTACGACAACGGAAATCTTATCTTAAAAAAATACTTTGATGAAAAGACTCGAGTCAGATCCGAATCTGAAATGGGAAATCAAAGCGAATTTAGTTTGGGAATTAAAAATCTGAACACGCCGTCGTTGAAGTATCCGACAATCAAAAAATTAACAATATGAAAATATCATCTGCAAATCAATTGAAAGATTTGGAGGATGAAATACTAAGCTTTATCAATAAAGAGCATTCGAAAATAAATATGCAAATTCCATTTAGGACAGATATTCGCGGTGAAATAAACACTGAAAACGAAAGACCCATATATAGCAAACAATATCCGTATGCTTTATCAGCTTCAGATTTTGTGAACTCGGAAATAGATCGAATGTTAAAAGAGGAAATTATAAGGCCGAGCAGGAGCCCTTATAATTCCCCAATACTAGTAGTACCAAAAAAGGGTTTCAACGAAGACGGAACTCCAAAACTCAGACTTGTAATAGATTATAAAAAACTAAATGATAATACAATTCCGGATAGATACCCAATGCAGGATCCTTCGGTAATTTTGTCAAATCTTGGGAAAGCTAAATACTTTTCCACAATCGATTTAGAATCTGGATTCCATCAGATTCTCATGAGTGAAACAGACGTAAAAAAAACATCGTTCTCAATAAACAATGGAAAATACGAATTCCTGAGAATGCCATTTGGGTTGACTAACGCTCCCAGAATTTTCCAAAGAGCAATGGATGATATATTAAGAGAAGAAGTCGGTAAAACATGCCATGTTTATATGGATGACATTATAATATTTTCAAAAACTATTGAACAACATTACAAAGATCTAATTGTCATAATTAAAATTTTACTGAACGCAAACATGAAAATTTCTATTGAAAAATCAAAGTTTTTTAAATTAGAAACCAATTTTTTAGGTTACGTTGTTTCCCATAATGTGATCAAAACCGATCCCGAGAAAATTTCTACAATCCTAAAATACCCAATTCCTAAAAATATCCGAGAGCTTAGAAGCTTCCTAGGTCTTACAGGATATTATAGAAAATTTGTCCAAAATTACGCAAAAATTGCAAAACCATTAACAAAATATTTAGAAGGTCAAAAAGTATCTAAAAAGCTTCACGAAGAGCTTCAATACAGTTGGACGATTCGGCTGTAAGAGCTTTTAACGAGCTCAAAGATAATTTAATCGCACAAATAGAACTGGTACAACCCGATTATAATAAAAAATGTACTTTAACCACTGATGCGTCTGATTTAGCTATTGGTGCCGTTCTTTCCCAAGAAGGAAAACCAATTACTTTCATTTCCAAAACCTTATCCAAAACAGAACAATTGTACGCAACAAATAAGAAAAAACTTTTAGCCATAGTTTGGGCATTTAAAAATTTAAGAAATTATTTATATGGAGTAAATAACATCGAGCTCTATACAGATCATCAACCCCTGTCCTTCTCCATTTCTCAGAAAAATCCGAATATTGAAATGAAGAGATGGTGTTCATTTATAGAAAGTTATTCACCCAAAATTATTTATAAGCCAGGAGCAACAAATGTAGTCGCGGATGCTTTATCAAGGATCCAAATAAATAACTTAACGGAAAGTATCGAATCGGTCTCAGATCAAAATACTCAGCATTCAGCTGAAAGTAGTTTTGAGAATGTCATACAAGAAACCCGAAAACCCTTAAACCAGTTTAAGCAACAATTGCTAATAGCAACGGGGAGGTATACAATACATGAGTCGATTACCGTTTTCGGAAATACTAGGCATATAATAGAGTATGATACTCCAGAAAATTTAATATCAATCTTAAGAGAATATATTCCACCTAATATAACCATAGGAGTTTATTGTAATTTAGAAGATGTTTATATAATCCAAAAACCACTTAAAGAAAATTTTATAAATAAATTTTTATATACAAAAATATTTGTCCAGGATGTAGAAAATGCGGAAGATAAATCTCTTATCATCACAGAAACGCATTGTAGGGCACATAGAGGGCTAGATGAGAATTATAAGCAAATATGCAGATTATATTACTGGCCTAATTTATACAAAACGCTTAAGGAATTTATAAAAAATTGCACCATTTGTAATAAAAACAAATATAATAGACACCCAGTGCAAATTCCGATCGGAGAGGCACCTATTCCTGAAAGAGAAGGTGAAAATTTGCATATCGATATCTATTATGCCCAAAATCTAATATTCATTACTTGCATAGATTCATATTCGAAATTCTTGGTAGTAAAAGAAATTCCAAATAAACTAAATATAGAAAATAAAGTTTCAAAAATTCTGCAACAATTTCCCTTGGCCAAAACCTTGATGATAGACAACGAACCAAGTTTTACTTCATCCCAATTTAAATCTTTTGCTCAAAGAAACGGGATTTCTTTATTCTTTGCGGATCCTCGACATAGTACGTCTAACGGTCAAATAGAAAGGGCACACTCAACGTTAACAGAAATTGCTCGCTGCATCAAAGAAGAGCTCAATTTAATTGATTATTCTGAAATTATCATTAGAGCGGCTCAAAAATATAATTTAACAATTCACTCAATAACTAACCAACGACCATATGATATATTATTTAATAAAATACAACATGAAACAAATCCCCTATTATTAAAACAAGCTCAGGAGAGAATGTTAGAATTTCACAATAAAGGTAGACAAGAAAAACATTATCACGTAGGTGAAGTAATTTACGAAAAGAAACACGGGGAAAGAAATAAGCTTAATTCAAGATACAAAAAACAAGTAGTTAAGGAAAATCTTCCAAATAAAGTTATAATAAACAGCAGAAATCGTACGATTCATAAAGATAATATTAAATCTTAAATAAAAATGTTTTATCTTAAATTCCAGATAATGATTTCATTAACGTACTTATTATTGATGGTAGCTACAACCAAATCCGAAATTATGGATTATACCAACCATGATTTCTTTCTTTACAAGGATACTAAAGATGTTCTTATTTATGAATCATACGCAGATTTATTTCATATTACTAATTTAAGTTTTTATAAAGAAATAATTAATCTTGAATCAGAATTTATAAATAATAACCCGAATTTACATTGGGAAATGTCCCACGAATTGAGAATTATCAAAATGCTTATCTCACAAATTATACCCAATAGATCAAAACGCGGTATTAATGAATTAGGTACTATTTGGAAATGGATAGCAGGAACACCAGATCATGATGATTTTATAACAGTGCAAAATAAGATAAATGATTTAATACAAAATAGTAATGATCAATTCGTCATTAATTCTAAAATATTTAAAGAAATAAAAACTCTATCTGAAGAATTTAAAAGAGCCTTTAAAAATCAAGAAATTCCACTAAGAAAATATCGTCTCCGCTTGGTTACGTACGATCTTATGAATTTAATGGATACAATTACACTTGCAAAAATTGATGTATTTAATACTAAAATTCTAAACAATGAGGACTTACAAGAAATTTATAAACATGAACAAAAGCCTGTAATTATAACTGACCTATTGGATATATCAGAATTTAAAATCGCATTACACCAGGATATTCTAATTATATACATAGAATACCCCATTATTATCGATCGTTGTGAAGTCTACAATTCAAGATCCATTTCACATAATGATGGAAAATTATTAATTGATAATCACGTCGCAAAATGCAGAAATAAGTACTATGTAATGTCTAACTTTAAGAAATAATTATTTAATAATTATTGCACAATAAACCCAGAAGGTTCTTGCTTTACCAAATTACTAAATGGAGAAAAAACATTATGTAAAAAAATCAGAGAAAAAAATAAAAATATAGATGTAATCCAAGAAGGAGCCATTTTTGTAAATGGACATAATATAATTAATGACACTTATTTAGATGGGTCATATTTAATAACTTTTAACAGCACTACTAAAATTAATAATGTATCTTTCAATAATGTAGATAATAAGATATTGGAATACATCACTGCTCGAAAATATACAGAATTTGTAGTATCCGAATTTATTATGTCAAATGATTCCGAACTCTCATTCGATAATATTAACATACTAAATCCTTTTATTCAAATTAAACAAACTCAAGTACCAATTTCGTTAATATTAATCGTATTAATATTTATATATTTAATTTTCATGCTTATAATCAAATACAGAAAGTTTTTAATATTCAAGCCACGGCAACCCAATATAGAAATAGTAGAAGAAAATAATATACCCGAAAATGAGAATACCCTAGAAGAAAATATCATTGTCGAATTGACTAATCAAATACATTCAATATACCCATCAGTTCCAATGAATCGGGACGATTCAATTTAGAATGGGGGGAGTTATGTGACACATTACTTAGGGGCACTTACCCAATTTATAAACAACTTTGAGTTCAGAACAAATTTCCAAATAATTCAGACTGACTCCGAGATAAACCCGTGGTCAGCTATTTCTTTTAACTACGCCTTCAAGTTATTCCCACCCAGATCAATTTCACACATCCCGCATCAAAGGGATTCTGTAAACACCCAAGCCGATATTGTAAACATCGGAGCCCCAAAGCGGTCCCCGAAGTCCGCTAACATAAACACCAATTTCCGGCAGAAATTCAGTTTCAAATTTAATTGCCAAATTTCATCATCCTATTTTTCCGACTCTCTTGAGTCATTCTCTTAATCAGTTTTTCTGAGATAAATCTCTTAAGCCGAGATTTCATTATTGATCATTGAACTTGAGTCCAGGCAGTCCGTTTTTGAGAATCGAATCGAGAAGTTTAATAAGTAATAATCAGTGAGCAGTGAATTAAGTTCGACCTATGAAACAATTGTAATAGTGAATAAGTGAAGTTAAAAAATAAAATAAATTTTTTTTAATCAACTCACTAAGGAGAAAGTTAATTTGCAAACATATCTGAAGAAGTAACGTATTTGATTGCTTACAGATCAAACTTCCGTAATTGTTCAGAAATTCGAATCTTAAGATTTGGCCTTTTCTTACAGAATTTGTAGTAAGTTTGTCTATTTTCTTCCATGGCCTAAATTAAATAGGGCTCTTACTTCTGCAACAAAATGAAATATACTTTTTGGAAAAAAAAACCTAAGCATTTGATCCACAGATCTGACTATTGATCGAAAATCGTATTAATCGGAGCGACAGTATAAGATTTTAAAATCCTAAACAAATTTAAACTAAAATTGCCCCTTTCCCCTCCCCTTTTCACACAGCACTTCCCCCTCCCCCTTAACAGTTTTCTTGGCTGTTGCTCTCTCGGCGGTCGCTCTCTTGGCATCCTCTCTGGGTTTCGCTCTCTCGGCAGGCTCCCGCAAAATGAGACGCAATAACTTAGAAAACCTAAATAAATTCTTTAAAAATACTAAAAAAAATTTTAAAATCTTGAAAAATTAAACTTAAGCATTTGGGCCATAGAATAACTAATGATCCAAAAATCATCTTGATCGGAGCAGCGGTTTGGATTTTTTAAATCGAAAAGTTATCTTTAAATGTAGCCCCCAAATTATGGGGGATATCGAAATTTCATTTCGAAATCTAAATTGGCCTTTTCAATACCTAAAATTCGGCAAATTCCATATTTCAAAATTCCAACCACTTTAGAAGTTAAGCAATCAAATAGACCAAATTTTGAGCTTCCAAATATTAATGTTGGAGCTGATTGGGGTCACTGGGAGGACATGTCGGATCTTAGTGGGCGTTTAGATCCCCAATGAAATACTGTGCAAAAATTTGGATGTTCTAGCTCTTACGGTTTGGGCTGTAGTCGTATCCTCTTAAAAATCGGTCTTTCATTTTATAATCTTTAGAGATGAATTTATGTTCACACATGAACACTGTTTATAATAAATCTAATACTTTACGAGTTCGATACATGTCAATATGTTAATTGATCTAGAGCCGTAAATAACGATCTGTAACTCAAACCCTACAAGGGAGCAATGCTAACACTTGTAATCTAAAGTACAGGCCACTTGAGTCTGAACCTAAATATAGTTCTAACACTGTACAAAGGTCGCCGTGCGGGAGGCCGTTGATAAGGCTCCCGCTCAGGCAAACAGATGCGGTCTCTGCGTAGACCATAGATAAGTATATCATAAGAATTTCATGTTAGTTTCCTAAGCGAAGACTTAGAAAAATAAAATCAGTTTTAATACAGAACTCAAACGTGAGGGTTATTTTCCTTATTAAAGGATTCCCTTTCATTTTGGTCCTTCGAGCTAAACTTTGTAGTCATCCCCCACCAGTGGTAAGAGGCTCATAGTTGTAGGTGGCACCTTAAAGTCTGATTTGTTGCGAGCGCACGATCAGCTACAGGCTGCAAAAATAAAATAAAATAAAAACTTGTGTCTTCCCCCACCAGTGGTAAGAGACCAAGTAAACAATAAATAACACAAGTTTTACTTGTTAAATAAAATAAGCCAAACGGGCAAGTTTTCTAAAAGCATTCTCGGGTTTTGTTGCGTGACGGTGGCGTTACCAAGGCCAAAAACATTGGTAAATCGTTTTTAAAATTAAAAAATAAAGAGAGAAAGTGTTCGGCGTGAAGAAAAGTGTTAAAAAACTAAAAACATAAATGCAGTGATACACAAAACCAATTCAACCCGAACTTTAAAATTCTTGTAAAATATAAAAACGAAAAACAAGGCCCACGAACAACACCGAAGCAGTAACAACAATCGTTTTTAAGAACAACAAACGACATCGAGGCGGCAACAAACAACAAACGACATCGAGGCAACTATCTACATCGGAGCAGTGATAAAAAGAAGAACTACGTCATCTACGACAACATCACAGCGGCATCAACATAAGCGAGCTCAACGGAGAACATCACCAACTGAAGCAGCAGATAAGATAGTTTTTAAATTTTTTTCACATTTAATATCAATTACATATACACTTTATTTATCCAATTCATATTCACATATATATATAAATATATATTATATACATATTTTTTGATATACATATTTTATACATAAAATTTTTAAATCATGTTGTCCGAAACAATTTTAAAATTCTTAGAGGCTCAGGCAAGCCTAACAAAAGAGGTTAGAGTGATTGAAGCTGGTCAATTAACCAGTGACGCAATCCTCAAGCTTGATAGCATAAAAGCAAAATTCACCGCAAACCACACAAATTTGTTAAAACTAGGAGTAGTCAATCATGATTACTTTAACGAAAAAATGTTCGATGAGATTTGTAAAGTAATTGAAACTCTTAAAAATAAATTTAGCAACATGAAAGCTATTTCTGGAACCCAAGCTAAAACTAAGAAAACTGAAACAGACTCAGTAAAATTGGCAGAGGTGTTCGATAAAAATGTCGAACAATTAAGGGATTATTTGAAGGAAACCCATCAGGAGCTCAATCAGGCTAGCAGGGAAATTTGCAGCCTTAGAGCTAAGAAAATAGAATTTTTATGGAGTAGAACTGATAATAAAATAAAGGAATTCTACAAACTTTATGAGAATAATTTATCTTTCGACGAAAGTGTCGAAGATTTAAAATTTGACGTCAAAAACATTTTGGACATCCTGCAAGAAAGGATGAATGCTTCCGAAGCAAAAACGGAAGGCAATAGTGGGGTTATGGTAAAGGATAGGGCTGATAACCTTCCTGTGTTACCAAAAATAAAAGTTCCCACCTTCTCCGGAGAAGGCAAAGAGTGGGACCTATTTTCGGAATTATTTAAAGAAATAATTTTCAATAGAGACGATCTGAGCACATCTCTAAAATTTAATTACTTGCAAACCGCTCTCAAAGGCAAAGCAAGGAGTATGGTCGCTCACTTGCTAATCGGTTCTGCCGAAAATTATAATGCCGCTTGGGAACTATTAACCAAGAGGTCTGAAAACAAGAGACAAATATTCTCTGATCAGCTGAATCGGTTAATCGATTTGCCCATGCTAGACAACGATTCAGCTAAACAAGTTAAACTGTTTATTGACTCAATAAATGAATCGATTCATTTAATGAAGTCAAAAGCAAGTTTAAATGAAGATGTTGATGTGATCTTCGCGCACATCATCATTCGAAAATTTAATAAAGAAGCGTTACAATTATATGAAACGCATATAAAGAAAACTAAGGAAATCCAATTACTAGACGACGTAATGGACTTCTTAGAACAACGTTATAGTTCTCTTGCCTCATCAAATGGTGAGGAAAAGAAGCCTTTTAAAAGAATGGTAAATACCTCTGTAAAAGAAGGCTGTCTACTCTGTAAAATGGTTGGCCACTTTGTGTCAAATTGCTATAAATTTAAGGGAATGAGTCCGGTGGAAAGAGGGGAATTTATAAAAAAACAGCGCTTGTGCAATAGGTGCTTTAAGCATTCTTCATTTAAAAAGTGTAATTCTGAATATTTATGTTCAGTTTGCAAAAAACCACATCATACAATGCTCCATGTCCCAACAGATAAAAGGAAGAAAGTAAACACTTGTGTCACAAAAGAACAAGCGTTTTTAGCCACAGCCCTAATTAAAGTCAAGTCAAAAAATGGTGGCTATGAAAGCCTTAGAGCATTAATTGATAGTGGGTCGCAGTGCACTATTATATCGGAAGAAGCTGCACAAATATTAAATTTAACCAGGAAAAAGAGCTTCACTGAGGTTAGTGGAGTCTCTGACACTTGTATCTCAAAGCATAAAGTAAATTTAAGTATAAAAATGCGCGACAATAAAAAAGATTCTCTTAGCATTGAAGCCATCATTCTTCCCAAGCTAATGAAGGCTTTGCCAAACCAAACATTAAATATTGATAAATCTAAGTGGACGAAATATACGTTGGCGGACCCTCACTTTAATAAACCAAGTAGGGTAGATCTTATTATAGGAGTGGATTTATATCCCCATATAGTTAAAAACGGAGTAGTTAAAATAGACGGACTACTAGGTCAAAATACGGAATTCGGGTGGATTGTATCCGGGTGCACCAAATCAAAAGGTGAAAAATTAATTGTGGCTACTACTGTGGAAGTGGAAAACTTAGACCGGTTTTGGGAAATGGAAAATGAAAATAATGATATTGAGGAAGATATTTGTGAAAAACATTTCTTAGAGACCACTAAAATAGATGAAAATGGGAGATATGTGGTCAAAATTCCATTTAAAAATGAAAAAGAATTAGGAGACTCCAAAGCGCAGGCCATAGCGCGATTTTATAATTTGGAAAGAAAATTAAATAAAAATATAAAACTTAAAGAAAATTATATTAAATTCATGCATGAATATATAGACTTGGGCCACATGATAGAGTCCAAGAAAGAAGGAAAATATTATTTACCCCATCAAGGTGTTGTAAGAGAATCAAGCCTTACAACAAAATTAAGGGTAGTTTTCGATGCCTCAGCGAAAACTACAAACAATAATAGTCTAAATGACATTATGTGGGTTGGACCAAGAGTCCAAAAAGATATATTTGATATCATTGTCAAATGGCGTAAATGGCCATTTGTAATATCGGCGGACATTGAGAAAATGTACCGGCAAATAAACATTGATGAAGAAGATCAACAATATTTGCACATTATTTGGAGAGATTCCCCAAATAAAAAATTAAAAGATTATAAATTAACAACCGTTACATACGGAACAGCATCAGCACCCTATTTAGCCACAAGAGTGCTTGCTGAAATTTCGAATAGATGCGAAAATCTATCGATTAAGGAAATAATCAGAAATGATTTTTATATGGAAGACCTAATGACAGGTGCTAATTCCATAAGAGAAGCCAAAGATCACGTTGAAGATATAACCTTTGAATTAGAAAAGGTGGGTCTCAACTTAAGAAAATGGATCTCGAATGTCCCAGAAATTGTGGAAGCTTTGGAAAGCAAAGAAGAAAATAAAATATTAGAGATTCGAGAAAATGAATCCATTAAAACTCTGGGGCTACAATGGGAGCCAATTAAAGATGAATTTAAATTTAATTTTAATTGTGAACACGGCGCTAATATTAATAAACGAATAGTTTTATCAACATTAGCAAAAATTTATGACCCCCTGGTTGTCTCCAGTAACCATAGTAGGAAAATTATTTATACAAAAGCTATGGTTGACAGAGCAAAAATGGGATCAGAACTTGTCAGACCCAGATGCCAACGAATGGAAAGCCTTTAAAGAGAACTTAACTTCTCTTGAAGGTATTAGAATCCCCAGGTGGGTTAAATCCCAGAAAGATATGCCAGTACAAATTCATGGATTCTCTGATGCGTCCGAAAAAGCGTACGCAGCCGTAGTATATGCCAAAGTGGGATCCTCCTCTATGATTATAGCTAGCAAGAGCAAGGTTAATCCGAAGAAAAATAGAAAAACCATCCCTAAATTAGAGCTATGTGCTGCACATCTTCTATCAAAACTAATAGATAGAGTTAGGACAGCAATTGGAGGGGAAGCAAAGGCATATGGATGGAGTGATTCAACGATCACACTAGCATGGATTAAAAATGGGAAGAATAAAGACAAATTTATTCGACGGCGAACTGACGAAATAAGAACATTTAAGAACATTGATTGGAGACACGTTAGATCAGAAGACAATCCAGCAGACGTAGCGTCCAGGGGAATAACACCAGAAAAATTGCTAGAATGTGCAATTTGGTGGAACGGACCTCAATGGTTGGCCAAATCAGAAAAATACTGGCCGAAAGAGGAACAAGTAGATGGTATAATTGTCAGTACCGCCTTAGCAGGGAAATCAAACCAGTTAATACTATCACTAACAGAAAGATACTCCTGTATGCAAAAATTAGAAAGAATTATTGCATATACCCTAAGATTTATTGAGGTAAAGTTAAAAAAGAAATCGTTTCAAACATATTTGACAGTGAATGAATTAAAATTGGCAAGAATTTTAATAATAAAACAGCAACAGGAAAGTCAATTTAGTTCAGAAATAAATTGCTTAAGGTACCAACAGGATATTGGAACTAAAAGCAAAATATTAGGATTAAATCCATTTTTAGATAAAGATGGATTATTAAGAGTTGGAGGTAGATTACAGAACTCCAGCGCAGAATTTTCGATAAAACATCCCTTAATTTTAGATAAGTGTCATTTAACCTTATTAATAATCAGAAATGCACATAGGGAAACATTGCACGGCGGAATTAACCTTATGCGAAATTATATTCAAAGAAAATTTTGGATATTCGGATTAAGGAACAGCCTGAAGCATTATCTAAAACAATGTGTTAAATGTGCAAGATACAGACAAATTATAGCTGAACAAATCATGGGAAATTTACCAAAGCATAGAGTTACTATGGCTCACCCGTTTCTAAATACTGGAGTGGACTATGCTGGCCCATATCATATAAGATGCTCAAAAAATCGAGGCCAGAAATCTTATAAGGGTTACATTGCTGTATTTGTATGTATGGCAACCAAGGCTATCCATTTAGAAGTTGTAAGTGATTTGACTTCAGATGCCTTTTTAGCTGCACTAAGGAGATTCTTTTCCAGAAGAGGAAAATGTGCTAAAATGTTTTCAGATAATGGGACAAATTTCGTGGGAGCCGCCAGAAAATTGGATGAAGATCTACAGAAGGCACTCAACGAAAATATTAAAATTATTCCAACATTAGAAAACGAACAAATTGAATGGCATTTTATTCCCCCGGCAGGACCTCACTTTGGAGGTATTTGGAAAGCTGGGGTGAAATCTGTTAAATACCACCTAAAAAGAATAATTGGGGATAATAATCTAACTTATGAAGAGATGGCAACTCTATTATGCCAAATTGAAGCGGTATTAAATTCAAGACCATTATATACAACTAATACTGACATTGACGATTGGGAAGTTTTGACACCAGGTCACTTCCTGATAGGAAGGCCCACATTAGGACCTATTGAGACCATTTCCGAGGAAAGAATTGGAAATTTAGATAAATGGAAATTAATTCAGAAAATGAAAAGAGAATTTTGGGTTAAATGGAAGAATGATTATTTAAACACTCTTCAACAAAGGAATAAATGGAAATTAGGAATGCCAAACATTAATAAAGAGAGAGAGCGAATCACCTATCTCGGTCAAGCAGACTAAGGGTAAGGGTACTCGCAGTAGCCCTAGAATCTATAAACTTGGATTAATGGCGATAATGTTAATGCTAATGTTATTTTGCCAGGTGTCTAATGCAAGTTCACCTACGCAAGGGAATCAATTTTAAAAGAATGGTAAATACCTCTGTAAAAGAAGGCTGTCTACTCTGTAAAATGGTTGGCCACTTTGTGTCAAATTGCTATAAATTTAAGGGAATGAGTCCGGTGGAAAGAGGGGAATTTATAAAAAAACAGCGCTTGTGCAATAGGTGCTTTAAGCATTCTTCATTTAAAAAGTGTAATTCTGAATATTTATGTTCAGTTTGCAAAAAACCACATCATACAATGCTCCATGTCCCTACAGATAAAAGGAAGAAAGTAAACACTTGTGTCACAAAAGAACAAGCGTTTTTAGCCACAGCCCTAATTAAAGTCAAGTCAAAAAATGGTGGCTATGAAAGCCTTAGAGCATTAATTGATAGTGGGTCGCAGTGCACTATTATATCGGAAGAAGCTGCACAAATATTAAATTTAACCAGGAAAAAGAGCTTCACTGAGGTTAGTGGAGTCTCTGACACTTGTATCTCAAAGCATAAAGTAAATTTAAGTATAAAAATGCGCGACAATAAAAAAGATTCTCTTAGCATTGAAGCCATCATTCTTCCCAAGCTAATGAAGGCTTTGCCAAACCAAACATTAAATATTGATAAATCTAAGTGGACGAAATATACGTTGGCGGACCCTCACTTTAATAAACCAAGTAGGGTAGATCTTATTATAGGAGTGGATTTATATCCCCATATAGTTAAAAACGGAGTAGTTAAAATAGACGGACTACTAGGTCAAAATACGGAATTCGGGTGGATTGTATCCGGGTGCACCAAATCAAAAGGTGAAAAATTAATTGTGGCTACTATTGTGGAAGTGGAAAACTTAGACCGGTTTTGGGAAATGGAAAATGAAAATAATGATATTGAGGAAGATATTTGTGAAAAACATTTCTTAGAGACCACTAAAATAGATGAAAATGGGAGATATGTGGTCAAAATTCCATTTAAAAATGAAAAAGAATTAGGAGACTCCAAAGCGCAGGCCATAGCGCGATTTTATAATTTGGAAAGAAAATTAAATAAAAATATAAAACTTAAAGAAAATTATATTAAATTCATGCATGAATATATAGACTTGGGCCACATGATAGAGTCCAAGAAAGAAGGAAAATATTATTTACCCCATCAAGGTGTTGTAAGAGAATCAAGCCTTACAACAAAATTAAGGGTAGTTTTCGATGCCTCAGCGAAAACTACAAACAATAATAGTGTTCAAACATGAACACGTTTTATAGATATACTTGTATTTGTGTAGACCGTATTTTACAATGAGGTCATAAACTGTAACCCAAACATGGGATATCCCAAGAAGGGTCGAATATCCTAGGCACATAAGCGATAACAGATGTGCACTATAAAAACCCAGAAATAAGCAGGTATGTCTGCGTGGGTCATTAGATAAGAGTAAAATAAGATTCTCATGTTAGCTACGTAAGAGTTGAATATTAATAAAGAAATCAGTTTGAAATAGTAACTCAACAAATGAAGACGTCCTTATTTCGGGTCGCTCTATTCATTTTGGTCCTTCGAGGAGCTCTAAAAGTCATCCCCCACCAGTGGTAAGAGACTAAAGAGTTATAAACCAGCACCTTAAAAAATCTAAGGTTGCGAAATAAAAACTCTTGTTACCCCCCACCCGTGGTAAGGAACAGAGAATAATAGATAATAAAAATAAAACATAAATATTCAGAAGAATTTTTATTGTTTTAATTTAAAAACACCTTTGTTAGGCTTAAAATATAGCCAAAGGTTGTTCTCAAAAATACCCCTTTAAAAAAAAAAGTGCGGTAAGGCGTGCTTGAGGCCTAAACATCAGCAATACGGTCATCGGTATATAGTACGGTAAACAAAGTGCTAATCGACAAAATCCGGTAGTATCGACGCAAAAATATAAAATTTTCGTGCGGTATATAAAAAATATAAAAATTTACGGCGCTACGTCAGCGTCTACAGTGGCAGCAGCATCTGCAGCAGTATCTACAGCTGCATCTACAGCAGCATCAAATTCAGTAGCAGAGACTACATCAGCGGCGACTACAGCAGCGGAGAATACTACAGCGGCAGCCACAACGGCAGCGTCAGCAACTACAACTACAGCATCGCCTATGAACAGCAGCAGCGACGGACAACAGATAAGATATTTAAGATAATTTTTTTCTATATGTAATATATTTTAAAAAAAATGGTGTCCGAGCAATATTGTAACGTGCTCAAAAGGCAGGCCGAGATAAATAAGAAATGCAAAGAAATAAGCGAGAATGGTGGACGAAATTTTACTGCCGATGAATTACAGTTTATAAACGAACTAGAGAGTGAATTTCGGTCCAACCATGCAGCTTTAATTAAGTCAGGCGCTATAGATCATGAGTATTTTACTAGAAAGAGGTATGACCAAGTTTTAGGGACAATCAGTCAACTAAAATTTGAATGCGAACAGTTAAAAATAAAACAATCTAGTGAGGAAAAAGAAGATAAAGAGGCTGAGTTAAAAAAAAGAATTAATGGACTTAAAACCTACTTGGATGACACCTATATAGAAATGCGGGACGGTAAGCGGAGTATGTTACATATAAGAAAGGACAAGTTACATTTTCTTTGGCAATCTATGCAATCGAACATAAAATTAGAAGCTGGTAGTTGTAGTTTTGACCTAAAGTTAACTCTTAGCGAATTAGAGTTTGACGTTCAGAGTATTTCTGCTGAAATAAATGAGCAGATAAAACAAGATTCTGTTAAAATGGAGGCTGTGAGTAAAATTGAGTACTTACCAAGTCTACCTAAAATTGAGGTACCCACATTTAGCGGAGATGCTAAAGACTGGGACCTTTTTCATGAATTGTATGTGGAATTGATACATACAAGGGAAGGTCTAAATAACTCCCTAAAATTCAATTATTTGAAGTCCGCCCTAAAAGGTGAAGCTCGAAAGGTTGTCGCTCATCTATTATTAGGTTCCGCGGATAATTATGATGCCGCTTGGGAGCTTCTGACCAAGCGGTACGAAAATCATAGAAAAATTTTCTCGGAGCAGTTTAATCGCTTGATGGACTTGACGATTTTAAATATCGATTCTGTCAAGCAGATTAAGCATTTTATTGATACCGCAAATGAAGCAATACACATCGTAAAGCTGAAGGCCAATCTGACCGACGAAGTTGATGTGTTATTTGCTCATATGGTGCTCAGGAAATTTAATACGCAGACTCTTCAATTATATGAAAGTCATGTTAAGAAAACCAAAGACATACAGAAACTATCTGATGTTATGGATTTTTTGGAGCAGCGATTATGTGCGACTTGCTCTTTTCAGGAAGAAAAACCTATTAAGAAAATGTCAAATGTGGCAAATAGTTTCAATTTTAAACAATTTAGTTATTCGAATTGGGGAGAAAAATGTCCGATCTGCAAAATGATGGGGCATTTCGCGACTCAATGCCACAGATTTAGAGGGATGAATCCCACAGAGCGAATGGAAATCGCTAAAAAAGTGCAATTATGCACAAGATGCCTAAAACATTCATCTAATCAAAAATGCTCAAGCGAATACTTATGTTCCTTGTGCAATAAATTGCATCATACGATGCTTCATATAAATATTCAAAAACGGGAAAAAGTCAACACTTGTGTGACTGCCACTCAGGCATTACTTGCAACAGCAAGAATTCAAGTGAAATCTGCCAACGGCAATTTTGAAAATTTAAGAGCTCTTATTGATAGTGGATCGCAAAGCACTATCATATCAGAGGAGGCAGCACAAATACTAAAACTGCCAAAAATTAAAACTAAGACGGAAATTAGTGGGATATCTTCTACGGATACTTGTGTATCCAAATATAAAGTTAAAATAACGATAAAACCTCCTAACTCGAAGAAGTCGTTAGTAACTGAGGCAATAATATTGCCCAAATTAATGAAAGCTTTACCGATTACAGAAGTTAATATAGATAAGACTAAATGGCAAAATTATTCATTAGCTGACCCGGACTTTAATAAGCCAGGCCGAATTGATGTAATCATTGGAGCCGATCTATATACACAAATTTTAAAGAAGGGTATAGCAAAAATAAATGGTCTGTTAGGCCAGAATACGAATTTCGGTTGGATCATTTCTGGATGCACTAAGTCAAAGGGTTCTCATTCGATAGTGGCGACTACTATCGAAGTGCAAGACCTAGAACGTTTTTGGGAACTAGAAAATGAAGACAAAAATGATGTAGAGACCGAAGTTTGTGAAAACAATTTTATGAAAACTACCTCTATTTCAAATGGTAGGTATATTGTTCGAATTCCATTTAAGGACGACACATCCTTAGGGGAATCAAAGCCGCAAGCAATGGCTCGATTAATAAACATGGAGAAGAAGTTTTCACGAAATGAAAAACTTCGAGATGCCTATAAATTGTTTATGAAAGAATATATTGATCTTGGGCATATGGTTGAGTCGAAGAAGGAAGGAAAATACTACTTACCCCATCAAGCCGTACTTAGAGATTCCAGTTTAACTACAAAGTTAAGAGTAGTGTTTGATGCCTCGGCAAAAACGACTAACAACAAAAGCTTAAATGATATCATGTGGGTTGGGCCTAGAGTTCAGAAAGAAATCTTTGATATAATGTTGAATTGGCGTAAATGGGAATACGTCATATCAGCGGACATAGAAAAAATGTACAGACAAATATTCATTGATGAAAAAGATCAAACATACCAATATATATTATGGAGAGACTCTCCTGAAGACAAAATAAAATCGTACAAATTGAAAACAGTAACCTATGGGACTGCCTCAGCTCCATATTTAGCTACTAGAGTTCTAGTAGATATAGCAGATAATTGTAAGAATGATGAAATTGGAAGAATAATTAGAAATGACTTCTACATGGATGATCTCATGACAGGAGCAAATTCAGTGGAAAGTGCCATAAACATTGTAGAGCAAGTTTCTAGCGAATTTAAAAAAGTTAATATGAATTTACGGAAGTGGATTTCGAATAATAAAGAAATAATAAAAGTAGTAGAAGATACTGGCGACAACAAGGTAATAAGTATCAAAGAAAATGAGTTCGTGAAAACATTGGGACTTCAATGGGAACCCCAAAAGGATGAGTTTAAGTTCAACGTTAATTTGGGAAATGCTAAAAAAGAAAATAAACGAACAGTACTTTCCACTTTATCGAAAATTTATGATCCGTTAGGATGGTTAGCTCCAGTTACCATCACAGGAAAGCTGTTTGTGCAGAAACTTTGGCTGGATGAAAATAGCTGGGATCAAGAGTTATCAAAAGACAATGCCCAGGAATGGGCGGGATATAAAGAAAAACTGTTACTGTTGGAAAAAATCAGAATACCTAGATGGATCCAAAGTAAATTAAATTCGATTGTTGAGCTGCATGGGTTTGCAGACGCGTCTGAAAAAGCATATGCGGCAGTAGTATATGCTAAAGTAGGAAGATTGGTTACAATAGTAGCTAGTAAAAGCAGGGTAAATCCAATCAAAAATAAGAAAACAATTCCGAAACTAGAACTATGCGCAGCTCATCTGTTGAGTAAACTAATACAAAAAATCAAAGAATCGATTGATAATGCAGCCAAGATATACGCGTGGAGTGATTCTACTATAACGTTAGCTTGGATTAAAAGTGGTCAAAGCAAAGTCAAATTTATTAAACATAGGACAGATTATATTCGTAGATATACAGAAGTAGAGTGGAATCACGTTAAATCAGAAGATAATCCAGCGGACGCAGCGTCAAGGGGAATTTCGTCAAGCGAACTAATAAATTTTGATCTTTGGTGGAATGGGCCAAATTGGTTAAAAGAATTAAAAGAGAATTGGCCGTCTCAGTCAAAAGCTGAGGAAGAAACCGGTGTCCATACCGTGCTGACAGCTAATAGGGATATTATTCATAATCTCTTAGAAAAATATTCCTGCATACACAAATTAAAAAGAGTTATTTGCTACATAGTTCGATTTATAAATATGAAAACAAAGAAAATATCTTATCCGGGCTATTTATCGGTTAAGGAAATTAGATATGCAGAACAAATAATTATAAAAAAGGAGCAGGCATATCAATTTGGTTCAGAGCTAAACAGTTTAAACAATAATAAAGAAGTCAAAATTTCTTCAAAAATTCTGAGTTTACATCCATTTATGGATCAGGATAAAATTATCAGAGTAGGCGGTAGATTACAAAATTACAATGCTAGATTCGAGATAAAACATCCAATTATTCTCGACAAAGGGCATATTTCTTCATTAATTATAGAGGATGCTCATAACCGAACCTTACATGGTGGAATAAATTTGATGAGAACATACATTCAAAGAAAATATTGGATATTTGGATTGAGAAATTCATTAAAGAAAAAATTAAATGAGTGTACGAAATGTGCAAGATATCGACAGGTCACGGCACAACAAGTAATGGGAAATCTACCTAAATATAGGGTAACAATGTCGTACCCATTTCTAAATACAGGTATTGATTACGCAGGACCCTATTATATAAGATGTTCTAAGAATAGAGGTCAGAAAACATACAAAGGGTATATAGCTGTCTTTGTGTGTATGGTAACAAAAGCAATACATTTAGAAGTAGTAAGCGATTTAACTTCTGACGCATTTCTAGCTGCGCTCAGAAGGTTTATCGCAAGAAGAGGGAAGTGTGCGGCTATTTATTCCGATAATGGAACAAATTTTGTAGGCGCAGCAAGAAAATTAGACGAAGAGTTGGCGAAAGCAATTAAAGAAAATTCAGCGGTAGCAAATCAACTCGGAAAAGAAGGGATTGAGTGGCATTTTATCCCTCCGGCAGGACCTCACTTCGGAGGTATCTGGGAGGCCGGCGTAAAATCAATGAAATATCACCTAAAACGGGTGATTGGTGACGGAAACTTGACATACGAAGAGATGTCAACACTTCTATGCCAAATAGAAGGAGTGTTGAATTCACGACCCCTATATTTATCAGATAATGATATAGAGGAAAATGAAGTACTTACACCTGGACACTTTTTAATAGGACGACCACCGTTGGATGTGATTGAGCCTATAAATGAAAATGAAAAAATAGGGAACTTGGATAGGTGGAAATTAATCCAAAAAATTAAAAAAGATTTTTGGATAAAATGGAAAGATGACTACTTGCATACCCTACAACAAAGGTATAAATGGAAAAGGAATAGCCCCAATATAGAAAAGGGACAGGTAGTTCTAATAAAGGATGAAAATTGTCATCCATCAAGATGGCCGTTAGGAAAAGTCCAAGAAGTGCATAAGGGTAAAGACGAGAAAGTTCGGGTAGTAAAAGTCAAGATGCAGGACGCATGCATTTCCCGACCGATTACCAAGGTTTGCCCTCTTGTAGGAATCAAGGCTGTCGAAGATAATGAAGAAGAATCTCAACCCAAAAGGATAACTAGGGGTGGATCTAGGATATCCAAGCTGGGAGTAATAATGAGTATGCTAATGTTAATGTTATTTTGTCAACTGTCAAATGCATCACTCACCGTTGAAAATACGCCTAAATATAAAATTGATAAAATAAATAAAACGTCAGCCATATATTTGGATCCAATGGGCGAAGTAGAAATTGTCTCGTCCTCTTGGAATTCGGTTGTTTTCTATAATATGGATGCTTATTTTGAAATGATAAGCAAAGGAAGCGTTCTAGTGAACAAGATGAGACGGGTGTGTGAAAAACTTCATAGTTTCGAAGATCAGTGTAACCTTGTTCTAGACAATACTTTAAAACAACTAACTGAACTAGAAGAAAATAATAAATTATTCATGGCGCATAGTAAGCAAAGAACAAAACGCGCTCCATTTGAGTTCTTGGGGTCCTTATATCACATACTGTTCGGAATTATGGACGAGGATGATAGGGTACAAATGGAGCAAAATATGAAAAACTTATTAGATAACCAACACAGTCTGAACGATCTAGGCAAAAAGCAATTGTCTATCGTGGATTCGACGGCTAATATCCTTAAAAAGACAAATGAGGAAGTTAATAACAACTTTAAATATATGAATGAGCGTATAGAGAATATGACGGCTGTACTACAAGAAAGTTATTACGTTTATAAGGAGTCTATAAATTTCTTTATGGTCACAAAGCAGTTGACTAGTTTAGTTGAAGATTGTGAAAAGACACAAGCAGGTATAATTAGTTTGTTAATTGATATAAATCATGGACGGCTGAACACGAATATTCTCAAGCCGAGCCAACTGAAAAGCGAGATATCAAAAATCAAGGAAAGTCTATCTGAGACACTAGTATTACCAGGTAAAAGAACTGGAACAGAGTTAAAAGAGGTATATACGCTTTTAACAGCTAGGGGCTTGTTTGTAGACAAAAAATTGATAATAAATGCTAAAATACCATTATTTAGCAGACACCCATCGAAATTATATAAAGTAATACCAGTGCCAGTTTGGTCAGAGGAGAGTTTGCTGATAGCCAACTTAAAATCAGAGTATTTGGTGTACAATTTTGAGGTTGATTCATACCATTTAATGACGGAAACCACTCTGAACAAGTGTCAAAAGTGGCAGGCTGAAAGAAGAGTTTGTGAAGGAAATTGGCCATGGAGTAATGCCAATGATTTGGCATGTGAATTGAGACCGCTAAAACCAGGCAGACCAGCTAATTGCGTATACAAGCGCATGTTAGATTCTAGTTCATATTGGGTTGAATTAGAGGCAAAAAGCACTTGGCTATTTAAAGTGCGCTTTAACGCCAAAGTAAGAATACAATGTCGAAATACAAAGATGGATCTAGTTAATTTGCCAGAAGAAGGAATTTTATCACTAAGGTCGGATTGCACAGCTCGCACTGACGATAAAATATTAGTAGCGCAATATAATATAAAGTCTGAGAGGCAAGAGACATTATCATCAGCTTATATAGGTGACATTACGGACGTTCCGAAAATCGTTTGGAGTTCATTTGAAAATCACACTAGAAACCATAGTGCCGAAATTGATAGACTGACAAAGGAATTAGCACATTTGAAAGGAATTCATATAGAACTAAAGGGGTTAAATGTACATCATATATCTGGTCATACCTCTTTGATTTTAAGTATCGTAATCATTATAATTATAATAATATTTGCCATACAAAAATGTAACTTAAGCAGGAAACTGCAAGCTATAACGTTTGGAGGCCGTTTGCAAGATGGTTAAAATATGAAACAATGTATTAACGTTGTAAAAAATATATAAAAAATGTTAGCATATTATCAAATTGTATAGATTATAAGTCAAATTTGAAAACGTCACACCGAATCTTGCTGGCCCTTGGCAGAATGTTCAAACATGAACACGTTTTATAGATATACTTGTATTTGTGTAGACCGTATTTTACAATGAGGTCATAAACTGTAACCCAAACATGGGATGTCCCAAGAAGGGTCGAATATCCTAGGCACATAAGCGATAACAGATGTGCACTATAAAAACCCAGAAATAAGCAGGTATGTCTGCGTGGGTCATTAGATAAGAGTAAAATAAGATTCTCATGTTAGCTACGTAAGAGTTGAATATTAATAAAGAAATCAGTTTGAAATAGTAACTCAACAAATGAAGACGTCCTTATTTCGGGTCGCTCTATTCAAATAGTCTAAATGACATTATGTGGGTTGGACCAAGAGTCCAAAAAGATATATTTGATATCATTGTCAAATGGCGTAAATGGCCATTTGTAATATCGGCGGACATTGAGAAAATGTACCGGCAAATAAACATTGATGAAGAAGATCAACAATATTTGCACATTATTTGGAGAGATTCCCCAAATAAAAAATTAAAAGATTATAAATTAACAACCGTTACATACGGAACAGCATCAGCACCCTATTTAGCCACAAGAGTGCTTGCTGAAATTTCGAATAGATGCGAAAATCTATCGATTAAGGAAATAATCAGAAATGATTTTTATATGGATGACCTAATGACAGGTGCTAATTCCATAAGAGAAGCCAAAGATCACGTTGAAGATATAACCTTTGAATTAGAAAAGGTGGGTCTCAACTTAAGAAAATGGATCTCGAATGTCCCAGAAATTGTGGAAGCTTTGGAAAGCAAAGAAGAAAATAAAATATTAGAGATTCGAGAAAATGAATCCATTAAAACTCTGGGGCTACAATGGGAGCCAATTAAAGATGAATTTAAATTTAATTTTAATTGTGAACACGGCGCTAATATTAATAAACGAATAGTTTTATCAACATTAGCAAAAATTGATGACCCCCTGGTTGTCTCCAGTAACCATAGTAGGAAAATTATTTATACAAAAGCTATGGTTGACAGAGCAAAAATGGGATCAGAACTTGTCAGACCCAGATGCCAACGAATGGAAAGCCTTTAAAGAGAACTTAACATCTCTTGAAGGTATTAGAATCCCCAGGTGGGTTAAATCCCAGAAAGATATGCCAGTACAAATTCATGGATTCTCTGATGCGTCCGAAAAAGCGTACGCAGCCGTAGTATATGCCAAAGTGGGATCCTCCTCTATGATTATAGCTAGCAAGAGCAAGGTTAATCCGAAGAAAAATAGAAAAACCATCCCTAAATTAGAGCTATGTGCTGCACATCTTCTATCAAAACTAATAGATAGAGTTAGGACAGCAATTGGAGGGGAAGCAAAGGCATATGGATGGAGTGATTCAACGATCACACTAGCATGGATTAAAAATGGGAAGAATAAAGACAAATTTATTCGACGGCGAACTGACGAAATAAGAACATTTAAGAACATTGATTGGAGACACGTTAGATCAGAAGACAATCCAGCAGACGTAGCGTCCAGGGGAATAACACCAGAAAAATTGCTAGAATGTGCAATTTGGTGGAACGGACCTCAATGGTTGGCCAAATCAGAAAAATACTGGCCGAAAGAGGAACAAGTAGATGGTATAATTGTCAGTACCGCCTTAGCAGGGAAATCAAACCAGTTAATACTATCACTAACAGAAAGATACTCCTGTATGCAAAAATTAGAAAGAATTATTGCATATACCCTAAGATTTATTGAGGTAAAGTTAAAAAAGAAATCGTTTCCCACATATTTGACAGTGAATGAATTAAAATTGGCAAGAATTTTAATAATAAAACAGCAACAGGAAAGTCAATTTAGTTCAGAAATAAATTGCTTAAGGTACCAACAGGATATTGGAACTAAAAGCAAAATATTAGGATTAAATCCATTTTTAGATAAAGATGGATTATTAAGAGTTGGAGGTGGATTACAGAACTCCAGCGCAGAATTTTCGATAAAACATCCCTTAATTTTAGATAAGTGTCATTTAACCTTATTAATAATTAGAAATGCACATAGGGAAACATTGCACGGCGGAATTAACCTTATGCGAAATTATATTCAAAGAAAATTTTGGATATTCGGATTAAGGAACAGCCTGAAGCATTATCTAAAACAATGTGTTAAATGTGCAAGATACAGACAAATTATAGCTGAACAAATCATGGGAAATTTACCAAAGCATAGAGTTACTATGGCTCACCCGTTTCTAAATACTGGAGTGGACTATGCTGGCCCATATCATATAAGATGCTCAAAAAATCGAGGCCAGAAATCTTATAAGGGTTACATTGCTGTATTTGTATGTATGGCAACCAAGGCTATCCATTTAGAAGTTGTAAGTGATTTGACTTCAGATGCCTTTTTAGCTGCACTAAGGAGATTCTTTTCCAGAAGAGGAAAATGTGCTAAAATGTTTTCAGATAATGGGACAAATTTCGTGGGAGCCGCCAGAAAATTGGATGAAGATCTACAGAAGGCACTCAACGAAAATATTAAAATTATTCCAACATTAGAAAACGAACAAATTGAATGGCATTTTATTCCCCCGGCAGGACCTCACTTTGGAGGTATTTGGGAAGCTGGGGTGAAATCTGTTAAATACCACCTAAAAAGAATAATTGGGGATAATAATCTAACTTATGAAGAGATGGCAACTCTATTATGCCAAATTGAAGCGGTATTAAATTCAAGACCATTATATACAACTAATACTGACATTGACGATTGGGAAGTTTTGACACCAGGTCACTTCCTGATAGGAAGGCCCACATTAGGACCTATTGAGACCATTTCCGAGGAAAGAATTGGAAATTTAGATAAATGGAAATTAATTCAGAAAATGAAAAGAGAATTTTGGGTTAAATGGAAGAATGATTATTTAAACACTCTTCAACAAAGGAATAAATGGAAATTAGGAATGCCAAACATTAATAAAGAGAGAGAGCGAATCACCTATCTCGGTCAAGCAGACTAAGGGTAAGGGTACTCGCAGTAGCCCTAGAATCCATAAACTTGGATTAATGGCGATAATGTTAATGCTAATGTTATTTTGCCAGGTGTCTAATGCAAGTTCACCTACGCAAGGGAATCAAAAATGGTCAATCAAGAAATTACACGAGAATAATTCCATTTACTTAGATCCAATGGGAGACGTCGAAGTCATAGCCTCATCTTGGGATCTAATTGTATATTATAACATGGATCCATATTTCGACATGATAAGAAAGGGAAAACTGTTGAATGGAAAAATGAGAGTGGTGTGAGACAAGCTTCATGGGTTTGAAGATCAATGTAATATTGTTCTTGATAATACTCAACGACAGATTACAGATTTAGAAGAGAACAATAAACTGTTTATGACTCAGGATAGGAAAAGATATAAGCGAGCTCCATTCGAGTTTATGGGCTCTCTCTATCACATACTTTTTGGTATAATGGACGCTGAAGATAGGGATAACTTAGAGGGTAATATGAAGAACCTCTTAGATAACCAGCAAAATACTGCAGAATTGGTTAAAAAGCAAACCTCTGTAGTAGAATCTACAATAAATATCCTGAAAAGAAGTACGGATGATATAAACTCAAGTTTTCGAAGTATGACTACGCGAATAGAAAACATAACAGAAGTTTTGAAAGAATGTTACTATGTCTATAAAGAGTCAATTAATTTCTTTATGGTAACAAAACAATTAACTTCTTTAATTGAAGAATGTGAAAAGATTCAAGCAGGTGTAATAAGCTTACTCATAGATATAAACCATGGTAGATTGAATCCAAATATTTTAAAGCCAATGCAATTAAAAAAGGAAATTTCCAGAATTAAGGATGCATTACTAGAAACCTTAGTACTACCAGGTAAAAGAACAGGAACTGAGTTAAAGGAAATTTACACATTATTAACAGCTAAAGGAATTTTTGTGGATAATAAGTTAATTCTGAATGTCAAAATTCCCTTATTTGGTAGACACCCTTCCCATCTTTTTAGAGTAATTCCTATGCCAGTCAAAATTAACAATGAGGTTATTATTGCAGAATTTAATTCGAAATATTCAGTTTACAATTTTGAAATAGACTCCTACCATCTAATGTCGGAAGCTACCTTAAGTAGGTGTCAAAAATGGAAAGCTAATAACGTAATATGTGAAGGTAATTGGCCTTGGAGTAGCGCTAATGACAATACTTGCGAAATAACTCCCTTTAAACCAAATAGTCCCTCTAATTGTATTTATAAAAAAATGACTCAGATCAATTCTTACTGGGTTGAGTTGCAAAAGAAAGGTAGTTGGTTATTTAAGGTTCCAGAAATAACTAAAGCTAGAATTCAATGTAATAATTTACCGCAAGAATTAATAGACCTGCCTGAGCAAGGAATTTTAACGATTGTGTCTGGTTGCACTATAAGAACAGACGACAAAATATTAATAGCTCATCATAGTATTCAGTCAGAAGCTTATGAGCCAATATCAGTTTCATATGTAAGTAATATAAGTAAGATTCCAAGTATTGTTTGGAATCCATTAACATTGCCGATTATTGACCACAATAAAGAGTTAGCTAAACTAAAGAATGAATTAAAAGAAATAAGAGAAAATCACTATGAATTGTAACGAACCGTTTTTAACTGTTTGATCGCTACGTAAACGCCGCGACTAGCTCAGAGATATTGTGTGTTCGTCCCACCAAATTTGTATTACGTGACTGCCCGTGACCCAAGAAAATGCAGTGATATCCGATTGGGACAAATCGGAAAACTTTATTAAGTTTTCTTTTCGCTGGAATTGTGTTCTACGTCAGCTGGCTGTTGCGGCTTGCCTGGTCGGCGACTTGCCTTCCTCGGCTTACGATTCTCCTCGTGCGTTTCACGGCGGCGCTCCTCGACGGCGTCGCTGCTCTCGTATCTCTTCGTGCTCTCCACCGGCGTCTCACCCGTTCCACCCGGCACGTAGGACTCAAAAGTCTGCACAACCTTCCTTTCGGGTCCGACCAAAATGATCCTGGGACCACCTGTTTCGTCGTGTTCCCTGAGGTCGGTCTGGCTCTAGCCTGAGAAGCAAATGTCCCGACAGGTCAAATCCGAGGATTCGGCCTTATCGTCAGTCCACTGTAACTCCGACGCCTGGCACACACTCTTGATCCGTGCTTACCCTGCCGGTAGCTCGTCCTTCTCTCGACTCTGCTCCTGTCCAGCACTCGTTTCCACTCCAATCTCTGCTTCCTGCAGATCTCACCGTTGCAGTCTCAGCCTTGGCCTAGCGTCTTGACTCTGGTATCTTGATCTGGGCGTTGAGCACTCGGTTACACGGTACTCTCACGGTCACGCACTCGATTGAATCCTCGCACTTGAATCTTGGTATCTGGTTTTCTTTTCTCACTTGTACTTTCGCTCGCGTATCTCGGTTGACTGTCTCGAGCTGCGCCTGCGCCCCCTTTTATAGGCTGCGGCGTGGTCCCGTTATTTCCCTTTTTGCACACGGCTCGCTAAGGTCCAATGTCCAAGGGTGTCCCGTTAGTTCCCTTTGCACACGGCACGCATCGGGTCCAAGGTCCAAGGGAGTCCCGTTAATTCACGGTGCCTCCTCTTTGCGCCGGTTCAAAGTCCACGGCTTTACCGTTCGACCTCATTGCCCTTTGGCGGCGTGGGTCCAAGGTCCAGCGCGGCACCGTTATTTCACGGTCTCTCCGCTTTGGCCGGGTCCAAGGTCCATCTGCTTCCTGCAGATCTCACCGTTGCAGTCTCAGCCTTGGCCTAGCGTCTTGACTCTGGTATCTTGATCTGGGCGTTGAGCACTCGGTTACACGGTACTCTCACGGTCACGCACTCGATTGAATCCTCGCACTTGAATCTTGGTATCTGGTTTTCTTTTCTCACTTGTACTTTCGCTCGCGTATCTCGGTTGACTGTCTCGAGCTGCGCCTGCGCCCCCTTTTATAGGCTGCGGCGTGGTCCCGTTATTTCCCTTTTTGCACACGGCTCGTTAAGGTCCAATGTCCAAGGGTGTCCCGTTAGTTCCCTTTGCACACGGCACGCATCGGGTCCAAGGTCCAAGGGAGTCCCGTTAATTCACGGTGCCTCCTCTTTGCGCCGGTTCAAAGTCCACGGCTTTACCGTTCGACCTCATTGCCCTTTGGCGGCGTGGGTCCAAGGTCCAGCGCGGCACCGTTATTTCACGGTCTCTCCGCTTTGGCCGGGTCCAAGGTCCAGTATTTACCGGTGGACCTGGATGCCCTTGGAGTCTGCCGCATTCTCGCTGCCTTTGCTGTTGCTAGGGGCTCTCCTGCCTCGAGATTTGTGGGGAGTTTTACGACTCCTCACAGAATTAAAAGGACTGAATTTTCATCACCTGTCAGGTCATGCGGCATTAATCGTAGGTTTAGTAATTATATTAATTTTAATTGTTTATATGATAAGACGAATAAATGTAGCAAGACGAATGCAGGCCATAATTCTTCCTGGCCCCTTGCAGAATGTTCACACATGAACACTGTTTATAATAAATCTAATACTTTACGAGTTCGATACATGTCAATATGTTAATTGATCTAGAGCCGTAAATAACGATCTGTAACTCAAACCCTACAAGGGAGCAATGCTAACACTTGTAATCTAAAGTACAGGCCACTTGAGTCTGAACCTAAATATAGTTCTAACACTGTACAAAGGTCGCCGTGCGGGAGGCCGTTGATAAGGCTCCCGCTCAGGCAAACAGATGCGGTCTCTGCGTAGACCATAGATATGTATATCATAAGAATTTCATGTTAGTTTCCTAAGCGAAGACTTAGAAAAATAAAATCAGTTTTAATACAGAACTCAAACGTGAAGGTTGTTTTCCTTATTAAAGGATTCCCTTTCAATTTAATCCAAGTAAAAGTCGTGAATTTGTATACTTTTTAACAGTGACAATGTTATTAATGCAATTTTAATTTGCGCACAAATATATCTGTTTGTAAATTGAATTTTTAAATGAAATAAAAACATTTGTTCACACACGCAAAGATTGGCATCCCATACAAAAGTAGCGAAGTAACTTAACTGGGAAAATACCCAGATTCCGCATATGATCGATAACTATTAGTTTGGAACTTTACAAATAACTTATAAAGATTTTGCATTGTCTGAAAGGAAGTTAATCATTTTATTTGTATTTAAGCACATCATATACTTTTAAATAGAAACACACACACACAATACAAAACAAAACATATCCAAATATACATACCTTCATACATATCTGAAGAAGTAACGTATTTGATTGCTTACAGTTCAAACTTCCGTACTTGGCAGAAATTCGAATCTTTAGATTTTGCCTTTGCTTACAGAATTTGTAGTAAGTTTGTCTATTTTCTTCCGTGGCGGAAATTAAATAGGGCTCTTACTTTTGCTACAAAATGAAAAATACTTTTTGAAAAATAAAACCTAAGTATTTGATCCACAGAACTGACTATTGATCGAAAATCATATTGATCGGAGCAGCAGCAACAAATTTTAAATTAAATTGCCCCTTTCCCCTCCCCTTTCCACATAGCACTTCCCCCTTCCACTCATCAGTTTACTTGGATGTTGCTCTCTCGGCCGTCGCTCTCTTGGCATCCGCTCTCTCGGCAGGCTCCCGCAAAATGCGACGCAATAACTTAGAAAATCTAAATAAATTCTTTAAAAATACTAAAAAAAATGTTAAAAACTTGAAAAATTAAACTTAAGCATTTGGGCCATAGAATAACTAATGATCCAAAAATCATCATAATCGGAGCAGCGGTTTGGATTTTTTAAATCGAAAAGTTAACTTTAAATGTAGCCCCCAAATTATGGGGGATATCGAAATTTCATTTAGAAATCTTAATAGGACTTTTCAATACCTAAAATTCGGCATATTCCAAATTTCAAAATTCCAACCACTTTAGAAGTTAAGCAATCAAATAGACCAAATTTAGAGCTTCGAAATATTAATTTTGGAGCTGATTGGGGCCACTGGGGGGACATGTCGGATCTTAGTGGGCGTTTAGAACCCCAATGGAATACTGTGCAAAAATTTGGCTGCTCTAGCTCTTACGGTTTGGGCTGTAGTCGTATCCCTTTAAAAATCGGTCTTTCATTTTATAATCTTTAGAGATAACGAGGACGTTAATCATTCTTAAGAGGGAGGAGACATATACACACACATACTTATACACATACTAATAATAGCAAAAAATCGGCAATATGGAGCTGCGGAAATCCAAAGCTTCAGATTAGCAGGAAAAAAAGCGGAAATTGCTTCGCTAGGGCCCATGTGAATGGTATAGCGTTCTATAGCTGTTATCTGCCGCCAAGCCATAGCCTTACCCAGGCAATATCTGTGCTCGAAGAGATTGCAGAAGATGCCCGGGAAAATCGCCCAGCCGTAATAGCCGGGGACTTTAACGCCTGGGCTACCGATTGGGGCTCTCCCCGAACAAATGCGAGGGGAAAGGCGCTACTTGAGAGCTTCGCCGCACTTGACCTAGTGCTGCTGAACTCTGGAACAAAACCGACTTTTCTTAGAGCCGGCACCAGTTCCATCATTGACCTCACATTCGTGAGCGCTGGATTGGCCTCGGGCTCCAGCTGGGAGGTTAGTGACACATACATGGGAAGTGACCATGCAGCAATAATCTGCACGATAAAGTCCAGAAATGGCCCACCACGGGTTCCTAAGACCGTGTCAGGGTACAAAATAGAAACGCTAGACGTGGAGATGGTACAGATGTTTTTCGAGGACCTCTCTACTAGCGGCTCAGCTGAAGAACGGGCAAACCACATCGCAGACTACACCAAGCTAGCCTGTGATGCATCTATGCAGAGAAAGGGAAAAAACCCATCAGGAAGAAGACCTGCATACTGGTGGAACCAATCCATTGCGGAAGCCAGGAAAGACTGCCACAGGGCAAGACGCGCATACCAACGCTCAAGAGGAAGGCCCGAATTTGAGTCACTTCAAATAGTTTTCAGGGAAAAAAGACGAGCCCTGGAAAAAACCATTAAAGAAAGCAAACGCAGGTGCTTTAATAATATAAGCGAAGAAATAGACTCCAACCCATGGGGCTTCGCATATAAACTCGTCACAAAACGGCTTCGGGTATTTAGTAGGCCATCGCCGACATGCCCAGTCGCCCTAAAAAGGATAGTGGAAACACTATTCCCAGAGCAAGAGAGTATGGCGCGAACCTCACAGATCGTGAACACTGCGAGCATAGAGCTCACAAGTGCCGAAGAAGTCCTCCGGGTTTTGAAGACAATACTGGACGACAAGGCACCGGGACCAGACGGCATCCCAAATAAAGTCCTTAAAATTGCCATAAAGGCAAACACAAAGGAGTACGTTGACATGTATAACGCATGCCTAGCAGAAGGTGTGTTCCCTAGTCGCTGGAAACAACAGCGGCTGGTACTCATACCAAAGGGGGACAAGCCGGCGGAGGAGCCTTCTTCATATAGGCCACTCTGCATGCTAGATACGGTGGGTAAAATTCTCGAACGAATAATCCACTCCCGGCTAGAAGGTGCCCTTGTCGAAACCAACGGCCTCTCAGAGATGCAGTATGGTTTTCGGAAGGGACTATCTACCATCGACGCCGTCGGTAAACTGTGTGAAATCGCAGATAAAGCGATCGAGTAATACCTAAAGTAATACCTAACGGCAGTACCGCCGGAGAAGCGGGGAGGGGGTGGAGTTTTTACTGGGTTAGAGTCCCAGACTTCGGCAAGCTGGCTCAGCTCCGAGTTGGCTTTCGATGCTTTTCACCACCACTAACAAAAAAAAAAAAAAAAAAAAAAAACACACACATACTTATACACAAATATACTCATACATTATTGCATAACTCACTGTTCCTTAATTTAAGCGCTAAAACCTAAAGCTAGTTAACTGTAAATATCATATGGTCATCCCTTTCTTTCATGCACTTTAACATAAGAGATCAATTGTACATATAGTTGTCTCGCTCACACGAATGAGCGAGCACAAGGGAGAGCGTGGTCTGAGGCATCATTCTGCGTTCTACCTTCGAATGAAGCGGTTGTGAAATAAAAGAAGAACTATTAATATACAAATTCGGAGTGCGTTTGACCTATTACAATATCAGAAGTGGTTCTTACTCACTATGCCTGACACAGACTTAAATCAGTTCACGGTCGTTCAACTTAAAACCTGGTTAAGTGCGCTCGGGCTACAAACCTCGGGCTCTAAAGCAGAACTAATGGCGCGTCTGCAGACCCTCTCAGCGGAGGCACGTGGTGACCCACCAATTAAAACAACAACTCGTCTAGAGCAGCCGCCAGAAACCGAGATGGACGGAGCCGCATCTTTGCCGCTGGAACAGCAATTGGAAAACGCAGGGGCTTTGATCGACTCTGATCCGATGACGTCACAACCAGTTAACGACATCCGCATGGAGCAGCTTTCGCCCGTGGACGTCGAAAGGGCCATGTTGCAGAAAATACGAGACGAAATCGAAGCAAATAAAGCCGTATTGCAACGCATTCAGTCGGAGATCAATGACGTCACCAGGAACAAAACCAATCTTGTCCAACAGTTATTCCATGACGTCATCGACAACAGCTTCGAAGAGTCCGGCAACCCTAACGATTGCGCTTACAGCACCACTGTTAACGTTAACAGCAACGAGGCTAACATCAACAGAGGTATCGAAATCGATAAATCCAGTACTGGAGAGGACATCGAAAACAGTGTTGGACAACGCCAAGTCTCAAACGTAAACAAACTGCTGGAATCTCCAACAACTTCGCTCGCACTGGCAAAAGAAGTCACAATGGATTACGATGGCAACTTGTGCGCCCGCAGCTGGGTAACACAACTGCAAAACATAGCGCAGGTGTACAAGTTGGACACCTTTGGTATACGAATGCTTCTTATTGCCAAACTCAAGGGAAAAGCCCAAATCTGGCTACACGCAAACGCCACCCGCATTTTGGAGCCAACCGATCGCCTTTGTGAACAACTGGTCTTAACCTTTGGAGCCAAAATGTCAAAAGGAGAGCTAAGGAACGCATTCCAGAGTCGTCAATGGCGTTCGGAAAAAACTACAGCCACCAAGGATTTCCGCTGCGTCAATTGCAACTCAAAGGGGCACTACGCCAAAGACTGCCGCAAACCGAAAAGGGAGCCCGGTTCCTGCTACGCATGTGGGAAATTCGGACATTTTGTGGGACAGTGTCCGGAGCGCAAGAGCGCCAATACAAATAATTATGTAAGATATATACAAATATTTTTTTACAACAGTTCTGAAACCCCATTAATTTCAGCATGCCTCATAGACACTGGTAGCCCTATATCATTCGCTAAAAGAAATATTATATCCTCTAAAATTAAAATCGAGAGCGTCTCTGAAAACTACTTTGGGCTGAACAAAAGCCAACTGAAAATTTATGGAAGAATTTTATGTTACATAATAAAAGAAAAATCAAAATGCTATTTCTACCTTTACATTGTTCCTGCCGAGTCTATGAGCCATGAGGTTGTTCTTGGGAGGAATTTTATGGATGCCTGCAAATTAGAATTAGATTTAAATGTTCTAAAAATGGTCACAATAGAGCCTGCGAATACTGAACATATTGTAAATGTGAATAATACCCCGAATCCTGATACGTGCAATTTAACACAAAAACTAAGTCTCAATCATGAACCGAAAAGTGCTATCAAAATTCCGAGAAATAATATTACAGTTAGCAAAACAGTTAGTCCTACAGTTAGAGAAACAGTTAGTCCTACATTTAGCACAATAGTTAGTCCTACAGTTAACACAACAGGTGGTAATACAGTTAGTGAAATAGTTAGCAAAACAGTTAGTCCTACAGTTAGAGAAACAGTTAGTCCTACATTTAGCACAATAGTTAGTCCTACAGTTAACAAAACAGTTGGTAATACAGTTATTCATACAGTTAGTGAAATAGTTAGCAAAACAGTTAGTCCTACAGTTACCACAACAGTTAGTCCAACTCTTAGTACAACAGTTAGTCCTAAAGTTAGCACAACAGTTAGTCCTACAGCTAGTGCAACAGTTAGTCCTTCAGTTAGTACAACAGCTAGTAAGTCAGTTAGTCCTTCAGTTAACCCAACAACTAGTAAAGCAGTTAGTCCCACAGTTAGTCGCACATTTAGTCAAACAGTTAGGGACACGGTTAGTGATACAGTTAAAACAGCCGTTAAAACAGTTACAGATACAGTGAGCCAAGTAGTTAGCGATACGGTTAGTAAGAAGGTTAGTTATAAAGATAGTGGAACAATCGGCAAGGTAGTTAGCAAGATAGTCAATAAAACAGGCAACTCTGTAATTAGTGAATCAATTGATCCAACGGTTTTCAACTTAGTTAGTAATAGCGCTGTAGCAAGCAATAAATGCGAAAATGATATGTCAACTGCAATTCGAGATATTTTGAACATAAACTATATGGATGACGAGAAAACAGATTACTTATGCGGTACAAATGATAATCAAGACTTAATACGACAGTTGAAAGAGATAATTGAAAACCATTACGTAAAAGTAGATAAACCGAAAGAACCGTTTATTAAAAGCGTGATAAAACTTATTTTAGAGAATTCGAAGCCCTTTAGCTGTGCCCCACGGCGACTCGCCTATGCTGAAAAAGAAAAATTGCAAAAATTATTGGACGACTATTTAGAAAACGGAATCATACAACCAAGCCAATCGGAATACGCTTCGCCTATAGTATTAGTAAAGAAAAAGACTGGAGACATACGACTGTGCATAGACTTTAGGAAGCTTAACAAGGTTTTAATTAAAGACAATTACCCAATACCCCTAATCGACGACCTATTAGACAAATTAGTAAATAAAAAAGTATTTTCTAAACTTGATTTAAAAAACGGTTATTTCCACGTTTTCGTTAACAAGGAATCAGTTAAGTACACTTCGTTTGTGACACCGTTAGGTCAATTTGAGTTTCTTAGAATGCCAATGGGTCTAAAAACTGCATCGGCAGTGTTTCAAAGGTTTATAAACAGAATTTTCGATGATCTTATTAGAAACAACCAAGTGGTCGTATACATGGACGACATAATGATAGCTAGCAAGGATATTGATGAACATTTCCAGATTTTAAAACAGGTATTTTTTAGACTAGCTAAAAATAAGTTAGAATTGCGAATGGATAAATGCGAGTTTCTCCAATCTAGTATTAAGTATTTGGGTTTTATTATAAACGGCGAAGGCATTAGAGCAGACGACAAGGGTATAGAGGCAATTCAAAATTTTCCGACCCCAGACAAAACGCAATCGGTTCAAAGTTTTCTTGGTCTATGTTCGTATTTCCGCAGATTCATTAAAGACTTTTCGACTTTAGCCAAACCTCTATATGATCTATTAAAAAAAGACGAGAAATTCCATTTTGGAGAAAAAGAAATGAGCTGTTTTGTAATGCTAAAACAAAAGTTAGTAGAAGCCCCAGTGTTAGCCATTTACAACTACAAAGGCGAAGTAGAACTACACTGCGACGCCAGCTCTCTCGGCTTTGGCGCCGTACTACTCCAAAAGAAAGAAGACGGTAAACTGCACCCAATTTTTTATTTTTCCAAACGCACAACTGTTGCCGAATCAAAATATCATAGCTTTGAGCTTGAGACAATGGCCATTATTCACGCATTGCGTAGATTCAGAATATATCTATTCGGTAGACATTTCAAGATTATTACTGATTGTAACTCTCTCACATTGACACTCAATAAGATCGAGCTCAACCCGCGTATAGCCAGGTGGGCATTAGAACTACAAAATTACGACTACGATTTAATACATAGGGAAGGAAACAAAATGCAACACGTAGACGCCCTTAGCAGGTGTACAAACATCTTAGTGGTGGAAACAAATTCGTTTGAAGACAATCTGATTATTTGCCAAGCCAAAGATCCAAAAATACAAGTGTTAAAAAATTAGTTAGAGGAAAATGAGCACAAATTATTTGAGATGAGAAACGGAATAATTTACAGGAAAAGCAACGATGGCAGGTTATTATTCTACGTACCTATAGATATGGAAGAGCATATTCTTTTTAAATACCACAATGAGATCGGTCACATAGGTAGAGACAAAATGTTAGACATAATTGGTAAAAGTTATTGGTTTCCAAATGCCAAAGACAAATGTTTAAACCATATTAATAACTGTCTAAAATGCGTAGCATTCTCCCCCAAGATAGGCAAAGAAGGATTTTTACATTCGATTCCGAAGGGCAGTAAACCCTTTGAACTTATCCACATTGATCATTACGGTCCAGTCGATTCAGGCAGGTCGAAGAAACACATATTTGTCGTCGTTGACGGTTTCACAAAGTTTGTAAGTTTATATACAACAAAGACAACGAATACCCGAGAAGTTATCTTAGCCTTAAAGGATTATTTTAGAGCATACAGCAAACCAAACGGCCAAGTCGAAAGAATAAACAGAAGTCTAGGACCAATGATAGCAAAACTGATAGAACCGGAAAAAGGTATATACTGGGACTTAGTAATAGATAAAGTAGAACATGTATTAAATAACACACAGCACCGCAGTATTAAACAGTGTCCAAGCAAAATGTTATTTGGTTTAGAACAGAGAGGAAAAATAGTAGACGAGTTAAAAGAGAAATTGGAAGAATTAAACAATGAACCAATAGACAGAGATTTGACAACCATTAGAAACGATGCTGAAATATGTCAAGAAAAAGCACAAGCAATACTGCAATACGATAAGACAGCTAGAAAACCCTCAGATTACAGAATAGGAGATTATGTAATGGTCAAGAATTTCGATAGCACGGCAGGAGTGTCTAGAAAGTTAATACCAAAGAACAAGGGACCCTATGTAATTTCAAAAGTATTAAAAAATGACAGATTTTTGTTAAGAGATGTTGAAGGATTCCAGGTTTCACGCAACCCTTACCAAGGTGTTTGGAGCATCAAAAACGTTAAGCGTTGGATAGGAAAAAGTCAAACATAATAACAGTTCGTATTCTCATAAGTAAAAAATAAACCTATTGTAAAATATATTTAAGTAGATATTTCTAATATTTCTTAAGTTTCTTAATTGTAACCTATTATATAAGCATAAAACTATTGTAAATTTCCACTGTGATCAGGAGATCATTCAGTCAGGATGGCCGAGTTGTGGTAGGACAACCACATATACACACACATATAGACATATACACACACATACTTATACACAAATATACTCATACATTATTGCATAACTCACTGTTCCTTAATTTAAGCGCTAAAACCTAAAGCTAGTTAACTGTAAATATCATATGGTCATCCCTTTCTTTCATGTACTTTAACATAAGAGATCAATTGTACATATAGTTGTCTCGCTCACACGAATGAGCGAGCACAAGGGAGAGCGTGGTCTGAGGCATCATTCTGCGTTCTACCTTTGAATGAAGCGGTTGTGAAATAAAAGAAGAACTATTAATATACAAATTCGGAGTGCGTTTGACCTATTACAATATCTAGATTATTATATATAAAACTTTGTACAGTGTAGTTTCTTTTTATCAGTTTCTCTCTCCGTTCTTTCGCTCGCTTATGCAGATAACGCTGTGGATCTTATCAGCAAGCTCAAGCTCCAGATAAGCCAGCGAATAAACGGTTATGTTACTACGAGGCGCCAGTCAATTAGGCCGTACCTCTTTATAAATTTAACTTTAAGCTTTAGTACTTAAGTCAACGTCAACGAGAGTAGATCCCACAATAAAACTCTGTCCAAACAAATTTAAAAGAAAACCATCAAACGAAATAAAATAAATGAAATATAAAATTAAATTAAATAAAATATCGAGTTAAAATAACTATATATAATTTGTAGAGCTCATCACTTTCCACAATATCAAAGCCCTCGAAACCACGAAGTCTTTTTCGATTATGCCGATCACCGTTATATTCGTAGACAAATTTGTGCAAAAGGTACACATTCTTAGGCCCGTTTTCTCGTCCGTACTTTAATTTGCCTGCCGGGACAATGGAGCGATAAATAAAAAATGGTTTACTCGTCCTCATGTTAGCACAAGTAGCGACAAATTTTGTCGGGGTACTTCATCCACCCTTTCAAATTTTTGCGAGTGGATTTGTGCGGACATTTGCAAGCGTTGCCAGACATTGGAGAGTTGACAATCTGGTTACACTCTTCATTCGAAAACAGCTGATTCAATTTACAGTTAAATATGAATCAAAATTGTTAAAATAAAAGTCATCCAATTAAATCTACAAATTAATTCCCGAATGATTTATCTTCAAACTCTGTGGGATATCGTCGAACTTTTCGAACTGCGAAGCTATCGCCGCAGATATCAAGGACAAAAAAATTACTTCAAATTATAAAAAATTTGTTAAAAGATTTCGCTTGTGTGAAAGCTCGGCGCTAATTGTTTTGCAAAAAGTTATTTTGCGGCTTAAATCTAAAGTAAGGAAAGTAATTCCATATAATCAAAAACCATTATTACAGAGAAACGACAATACAGCCATGCGTTAGGCTTCTAATAGCACTTAGATTCTATGCAAGCGTGGCCACAGCCAGTAGAGTTGTTAAGAAAGTTTCTTGTGCTATAGCGTTTTTATTCCCGCTTATTAAAGATCTTTAAGAAAATGATGTTGATTGTGAGGAGTGGAATAACTCCCCACAAATAGCAGCAGCAAGAATAACGGATGGCCGGCCGCTTACCAGTTACGCGGCGAGTTAGCGTAGTGGCGGCTCGTCGAGGAGAGTTTGGAGAAAAAGGATTGAAGAGAGAACTCTGATGAAGAGACGTTGGAGAGTGAGAAGTTTTAGAATGAGAGAGTGGAGAGTCTAACTACGGAGAGAGAGAACTCTGACAAAGAGAGTTTGGAGAGTTAGTACGGAGAGTGAGAGGGTGGAGAATTCGCTGGCAGAGCCAGAGTGCCGGATGCAAAAGGAAATAACGGAACTGCACCGGACTTTGGACTCTACCATAAACTTTGGACCAGGAGGGCAAGTGCCACAACTAAACAACGGAGCGGCACACATGCGTGGCACATGCACCAGGAGAATCAGCGGGACGGCAGCAACACATGGATCCCTGATCCATGAAGGACAACGAGCTCAAGCAGGAGCCAGGGACTTTGGACCTGGAGTGGAGAGATTCAGCGGGCAGAGCGCAAAGGGGGAATAACGGTTCCCGGAGGCCCTATATAAGGCCGCCGGGCGCTGGCATCTGGATCAGTCGATCACGAGGAGTCAATCCGTCAAGATCAGTCAAGATATCAAAGTGAACAAGTCAGTCAACCAGTGCCAAGTAATGTACAAGTAAAACGCAAGTCAAGTCGTCAGAAGCAGCGCCGTGGGAGCCTACAAGGAGCAAGATCGCTACGTCGTGACGTTCGGGATTGGATCATCAGGAATCTCCGAATTGAGACACAGGTAGCTGAGGTCCAGAGGGCATCACACGGCCTAGGCAAGGCGAACTGTTTATCCTCGCATTACGCCAGGCGTGTCTATCAGAGTTGAGCAGTGAAGTTCTGCGACAAGAGATCGTGAACTCGGGGCGAGAGCCGTCTAGACCCAGGGTGCCTTGTCTTAGACATTACTTTGGTGTGACCCGGCGGATCTTATCAGCAAGCTCAAGCTCCAGATAAGCCAGCGAATAAACGGTTATGTTACTACGAGGCGCCAGTCAATTAGGCCGTACCTCTTTATAAATTTAACTTTAAGCTTTAGTACTTAAGTCAACGTCAACGAGAGTAGATCCCACAATAAAACTCTGTCCAAACAAATTTAAAAGAAAACCATCAAACGAAATAAAATAAATGAAATATAAAATTAAATTAAATAAAATATCGAGTTAAAATAACTATATATAATTTGTAGAGCTCATCACTTTCCACAATATCAAAGCCCTCGAAACCACGAAGTCTTTTTCGATTATGCCGATCACCGTTATATTCGTAGACAAATTTGTGCAAAAGGTACACATTCTTAGGCCCGTTTTCTCGTCCGTACTTTAATTTGCCTGCCGGGACAATGGAGCGATAAATAAAAAATGGTTTACTCGTCCTCATGTTAGCACAAGTAGCGACAAATTTTGTCGGGGTACTTCATCCACCCTTTCAAATTTTTGCGAGTGGATTTGTGCGGACATTTGCAAGCGTTGCCAGACATTGGAGAGTTGACAATCTGGTTACACTCTTCATTCGAAAACAGCTGATTCAATTTACAGTTAAATATGAATCAAAATTGTTAAAATAAAAGTCATCCAATTAAATCTACAAATTAATTCCCGAATGATTTATCTTCAAACTCTGTGGGATATCGTCGAACTTTTCGAACTGCGAAGCTATCGCCGCAGATATCAAGGACAAAAAAATTACTTCAAATTATAAAAAATTTGTTAAAAGATTTCGCTTGTGTTAAAGCTCGGCGCTAATTGTTTTGCAAAAAGTTATTTTGCGGCTTAAATCTAAAGTAAGGAAAGTAATTCCATATAATCAAAAACCATTATTACAGAGAAACGACAATACAGCCATGCGTTAGGCTTCTAATAGCACTTAGATTCTATGCAAGCGTGGCCACAGCCAGTAGAGTTGTTAAGAAAGTTTCTTGTGCTATAGCGTTTTTATTCCCGCTTATTAAAGATCTTTAAGAAAATGATGTTGATTGTGAGGAGTGGAATAACTCCCCACAAATAGCAGCAGCAAGAATAACGGATGGCCGGCCGCTTACCAGTTACGCGGCGAGTTAGCGTAGTGGCGGCTCGTCGAGGAGAGTTTGGAGAAAAAGGATTGAAGAGAGAACTCTGATGAAGAGACGTTGGAGAGTGAGAAGTTTTAGAATGAGAGAGTGGAGAGTCTAACTACGGAGAGAGAGAACTCTGACAAAGAGAGTTTGGAGAGTTAGTACGGAGAGTGAGAGGGTGGAGAATTCGCTGGCAGAGCCAGAGTGCCGGATGCAAAAGGAAATAACGGAACTGCACCGGACTTTGGACTCTACCATAAACTTTGGACCAGGAGGGCAAGTGCCACAACTAAACAACGGAGCGGCACACATGCGTGGCACATGCACCAGGAGAATCAGCGGGACGGCAGCAACACATGGATCCCTGATCCATGAAGGACAACGAGCTCAAGCAGGAGCCAGGGACTTTGGACCTGGAGTGGAGAGATTCAGCGGGCAGAGCGCAAAGGGGGAATAACGGTTCCCGGAGGCCCTATATAAGGCCGCCGGGCGCTGGCATCTGGATCAGTCGATCACGAGGAGTCAATCCGTCAAGATCAGTCAAGATATCAAAGTGAACAAGTCAGTCAACCAGTGCCAAGTAATGTACAAGTAAAACGCAAGTCAAGTCGTCAGAAGCAGCGCCGTGGGAGCCTACAAGGAGCAAGATCGCTACGTCGTGACGTTCGGGATTGGATCATCAGGAATCTCCGAATTGAGACACAGGTAGCTGAGGTCCAGAGGGCATCACACGGCCTAGGCAAGGCGAACTGTTTATCCTCGCATTACGCCAGGCGTGTCTATCAGAGTTGAGCAGTGAAGTTCTGCGACAAGAGATCGTGAACTCGGGGCGAGAGCCGTCTAGACCCAGGGTGCCTTGTCTTAGACATTACTTTGGTGTGACCCGGCGTCAGCCCAGTCCGTCAAGTGGAAATCGAACAGGACCTGGCGCGACCAGCCAGAAGGGGCGAGCAGCAGGCCGGTTGTCATTTCAAGGCGTTGTCCTAGAGAGACCTAACGGTTTTACGAGCCCGGTACCGGCGCGTGTCCCAAACCCCGAGCAGCCACGCTACGTCCAATCTCACAACCAGCACAGCCAGGAGTAGAACACAGGACATCGTTAGCTACAACACCAGTCACGGTTAACGAGCAAGAGGGTGAGGCTAGGATGGAACATTCGTTTGCACCAGGCGTAAAAGCAAGGTGGAGCTCTAGGCAGATTCCAGGTGTTACTTAGACTGCCAGCGCAATCCGAGCAAGACCCTAGTGGTACCATCCGGGACAGGCGACGCAGCACCTGTTCACCCTAGTCTGAGAACGGTGAAGCTTCCCTAATCCCACACGTCTGATCTCATTGCGAGTCCGAGGCGCTACGTGTAGTCGTCGAGCCAACCCATCAGAGACGAGCATCGCCAAGCATCTACAAGGAGCTGTAGGGAGTTAATTTTAATTTATAATTTTATTTCAACGTTTAGGCGGTGCGCAATGGCCCTAAAGTTTCAGTAAAATAACTTGTACAAATCGTAATATATTTCTTCCTTCCATCCTTATCAAAATTTGTATTCCGTTCGAATAAAAAAGTCAAGTAGAAGTTTATTTCATGCCTATTAACAGTTAGACGTAGCCTAGCCTGTAGAGCTTCTGTCTCCGAACAAAAAGGACAGGGTTCGATCCCCGACCCACCATGTTTTTTATGTGTGACTCACACTAAAATAGAGATTACTCTACTCGTAGAGTAAAAGGGTATATTGTATTCGTGCAAAAGTATGTAACAGGGAGAAGGAAGCTTTTCCGACCCTATAAAGTATATATATTCTTGATCAGGATCACTAGCCGAGTCGAACTAGCCATGTCCGTCTGTCCGTCTGTCCGTCCGTATGAACGCTGAGATCTCGGAAACTATAAAAGCTAGAGGATTGGCATTTTGCATGCATATTCTTGGAGTTCCTACGCAGCGCAAGTTTATTTCAAAATGGCGCCACGCCCCCTCTAACGCCCTCAATCGCCCTACACCATTTTTTGAAAGGTGTCTGGCGCCTACACCATTAAAGATTTTGGAAAACTAAAAATGCAGTTTTATTGTGAATATCAATACCTATCGAAATGTAGAAGAAATTTTTCAAATCGGACCATTCGTTAAAAAGTTATGCCCGATCAAAGATTTTATATATCTATCTCCCTCGCACTCCCTTAGCTAAGTAACGGGTATCTGATAGTCGGGGCACCCGACTATAGCGTTCTCTCTTGTTTTAAGTTGTTTTAGTTAAGATTTAGATACTTTTTGAAACACTGTCAAATTATGAAAATCGCCGAAACTGGGGTTACGTAATATATGGACAGCCCCTAATGTTATGAAAATATTCTTAAACAGTTAGGAATTGATTTAAAGCTGTATAAACAACATTTTCAGCTGCTAAAGGAGGCTTAACCTGTTATAAAGCTCTCCTTTTTGCTGCAGTTATTAATTACTACATGAGAAAGATAAGCCAAAAGTGGAGTTTTGGAATCTTAAAAATCTTATAAAAAGAAGAGAGAACGCTATAGTCGGGTGCCCCGACTATCAGATACCCGTCACTCACCTAAAGGGAGTGCGAGGGAGATGGAGATATAAAACTTTGATCGGGCATAACTTTTTAACGAATGGTCGCCAGACACATTGTGGGCGTTTAAGGGGGCGTGGCACTCGGCTGAAATGACAGAAGACAGACAGACAGACAGACAGACAGACAGACAGACAGACAGACAGACAGACAGACAGACAGACAGACAGACAGACAGACAGACAGACAGACAGACAGACAGACAGACAGACAGACAGACAGACAGACAGACAGACAGACAGACAGACAGACAGACAGACAGACAGACAGACAGACAGACAGACAGACAGACAGACAGACAGACAGACAGACAGACAGACAGACAGACAGACAGACAGACAGACAGACAGACAGACAGACAGACAGACAGACAGACAGACAGACAGACAGACAGACAGACAGACAGACAGACAGACAGACAGACAGACAGACAGACAGACAGACAGACAGACAGACAGACAGACAGACAGACAGACAGACAGACAGACAGACAGACAGACAGACAGACAGACAGACAGACAGACAGACAGACAGACAGACAGACAGACAGACAGACAGACAGACAGACAGACAGACAGACAGACAGACAGACAGACAGACAGACAGACAGACAGACAGACAGACAGACAGACAGACAGACAGACAGACAGACAGACAGACAGACAGACAGACAGACAGACAGACAGACAGACAGACAGACAGACAGACAGACAGACAGACAGACAGACAGACAGACAGACAGACAGACAGACAGACAGACAGACAGACAGACAGACAGACAGACAGACAGACAGACAGACAGACAGACAGACAGACAGACAGACAGACAGACAGACAGACAGACAGACAGACAGACAGACAGACAGACAGACAGACAGACAGACAGACAGACAGACAGACAGACAGACAGACAGACAGACAGACAGACAGACAGACAGACAGACAGACAGACAGACAGACAGACAGACAGACAGACAGACAGACAGACAGACAGACAGACAGACAGACAGACAGACAGACAGACAGACAGACAGACAGACAGACAGACAGACAGACAGACAGACAGACAGACAGACAGACAGACAGACAGACAGACAGACAGACAGACAGACAGACAGACAGACAGACAGACAGACAGACAGACAGACAGACAGACAGACAGACAGACAGACAGACAGACAGACAGACAGACAGACAGACAGACAGACAGACAGACAGACAGACAGACAGACAGACAGACAGACAGACAGACAGACAGACAGACAGACAGACAGACCAATACCAAAGAACAAGGGACCCTATGTAATTTCAAAAGTATTAAAAAATGACAGATTTTTGTTAAGAGATGTTGAAGGATTCCAGGTTTCACGCAACCCTTACCAAGGTGTTTGGAGCATCAAAAACATTAAGCGTTGGATAGGAAAAAGTCAAACATAATAACAGTTCGTATTCTCATAAGTAAAAAATAAACCTATTGTAAAATATATTTAAGTAGATATTTCTAATATTTCTTAAGTTTCTTAATTGTAACCTATTATATAAGCATAAAACTATTGTAAATTTCCACTGTGATCAGGAGATCATTCAGTCAGGATGGCCGAGTTGTGGTAGGACAACCACATATACACACACATATAGACATATACACACACATACTTATACACAAATATACTCATACATTATTGCATAACTCACTGTTCCTTAATTTAAGCGCTAAAACCTAAAGCTAGTTAACTGTAAATATCATATGGTCATCCCTTTCTTTCATGTACTTTAACATAAGAGATCAATTGTACATATAGTTGTCTCGCTCACACGAATGAGCGAGCACAAGGGAGAGCGTGGTCTGAGGCATCATTCTGCGTTCTACCTTTGAATGAAGCGGTTGTGAAATAAAAGAAGAACTATTAATATACAAATTCGGAGTGCGTTTGACCTATTACAATATCTAGATTATTATATATAAAACTTTGTACAGTGTAGTTTCTTTTTATCAGTTTCTCTCTCCGTTCTTTCGCTCGCTTATGCAGATAACGCTGTGGATCTTATCAGCAAGCTCAAGCTCCAGATAAGCCAGCGAATAAACGGTTATGTTACTACGAGGCGCCAGTCAATTAGGCCGTACCTCTTTATAAATTTAACTTTAAGCTTTAGTACTTAAGTCAACGTCAACGAGAGTAGATCCCACAATAAAACTCTGTCCAAACAAATTTAAAAGAAAACCATCAAACGAAATAAAATAAATGAAATATAAAATTAAATTAAATAAAATATCGAGTTAAAATAACTATATATAATTTGTAGAGCTCATCACTTTCCACAATATCAAAGCCCTCGAAACCACGAAGTCTTTTTCGATTATGCCGATCACCGTTATATTCGTAGACAAATTTGTGCAAAAGGTACACATTCTTAGGCCCGTTTTCTCGTCCGTACTTTAATTTGCCTGCCGGGACAATGGAGCGATAAATAAAAAATGGTTTACTCGTCCTCATGTTAGCACAAGTAGCGACAAATTTTGTCGGGGTACTTCATCCACCCTTTCAAATTTTTGCGAGTGGATTTGTGCGGACATTTGCAAGCGTTGCCAGACATTGGAGAGTTGACAATCTGGTTACACTCTTCATTCGAAAACAGCTGATTCAATTTACAGTTAAATATGAATCAAAATTGTTAAAATAAAAGTCATCCAATTAAATCTACAAATTAATTCCCGAATGATTTATCTTCAAACTCTGTGGGATATCGTCGAACTTTTCGAACTGCGAAGCTATCGCCGCAGATATCAAGGACAAAAAAATTACTTCAAATTATAAAAAATTTGTTAAAAGATTTCGCTTGTGTGAAAGCTCGGCGCTAATTGTTTTGCAAAAAGTTATTTTGCGGCTTAAATCTAAAGTAAGGAAAGTAATTCCATATAATCAAAAACCATTATTACAGAGAAACGACAATACAGCCATGGGTTAGGCTTCTAATAGCACTTAGATTCTATGCAAGCGTGGCCACAGCCAGTAGAGTTGTTAAGAAAGTTTCTTGTGCTATAGCGTTTTTATTCCCGCTTATTAAAGATCTTTAAGAAAATGATGTTGATTGTGAGGAGTGGAATAACTCCCCACAAATAGCAGCAGCAAGAATAACGGATGGCCGGCCGCTTACCAGTTACGCGGCGAGTTAGCGTAGTGGCGGCTCGTCGAGGAGAGTTTGGAGAAAAAGGATTGAAGAGAGAACTCTGATGAAGAGACGTTGGAGAGTGAGAAGTTTTAGAATGAGAGAGTGGAGAGTCTAACTACGGAGAGAGAGAACTCTGACAAAGAGAGTTTGGAGAGTTAGTACAGAGAGTGAGAGGGTGGAGAATTCGCTGGCAGAGCCAGAGTGCCGGATGCAAAAGGAAATAACGGAACTGCACCGGACTTTGGACTCTACCATAAACTTTGGACCAGGAGGGCAAGTGCCACAACTAAACAACGGAGCGGCACACATGCGTGGCACATGCACCAGGAGAATCAGCGGGACGGCAGCAACACATGGATCCCTGATCCATGAAGGACAACGAGCTCAAGCAGGAGCCAGGGACTTTGGACCTGGAGTGGAGAGATTCAGCGGGCAGAGCGCAAAGGGGGAATAACGGTTCCCGGAGGCCCTATATAAGGCCGCCGGGCGCTGGCATCTGGATCAGTCGATCACGAGGAGTCAATCCGTCAAGATCAGTCAAGATATCAAAGTGAACAAGTCAGTCAACCAGTGCCAAGTAATGTACAAGTAAAACGCAAGTCAAGTCGTCAGAAGCAGCGCCGTGGGAGCCTACAAGGAGCAAGATCGCTACGTCGTGACGTTCGGGATTGGATCATCAGGAATCTCCGAATTGAGACACAGGTAGCTGAGGTCCAGAGGGCATCACACGGCCTAGGCAAGGCGAACTGTTTATCCTGGCATTACGCCAGGCGTGTCTATCAGAGTTGAGCAGTGAAGTTCTGCGACAAGAGATCGTGAACTCGGGGCGAGAGCCGTCTAGACCCAGGGTGCCTTGTCTTAGACATTACTTTGGTGTGACCCGGCGTCAGCCCAGTCCGTCAAGTGGAAATCGAACAGGACCTGGCGCGACCAGCCAGAAGGGGCGAGCAGCAGGCCGGTTGTCATTTCAAGGCGTTGTCCTAGAGAGACCTAACGGTTTTACGAGCCCGGGACCGGCGCGTGTCCCAAACCCCGAGCAGCCACGCTACGTCCAATCTCACAACCAGCACAGCCAGGAGTAGAACACAGGACATCGTTAGCTACAACACCAGTCACGGTTAACGAGCAAGAGGGTGAGGCTAGGATGGAACATTCGTTTGCACCAGGCGTAAAAGCAAGGTGGAGCTCTAGGCAGATTCCAGGTGTTACTTAGACTGCCAGCGCAATCCGAGCAAGACCCTAGTGGTACCATCCGGGACAGGCGACGCAGCACCTGTTCACCCTAGTCTGAGAACGGTGAAGCTTCCCTAATCCCACACGTCTGATCTCATTGCGAGTCCGAGGCGCTACGTGTAGTCGTCGAGCCAACCCATCAGAGACGAGCATCGCCAAGCATCTACAAGGAGCTGTAGGGAGTTAATTTTAATTTATAATTTTATTTCAACGTTTAGGCGGTGCGCAATGGCCCTAAAGTTTCAGTAAAATAACTTGTACAAATCGTAATATATTTCTTCCTTCCATCCTTATCAAAATTTTTATTCCGTTCGAATAAAAAAGTCAAGTAGAAGTTTATTTCATGCCTATTAACAGTTAGACGTAGCCTAGCCTGTAGAGCTTCTGTCTCCGAACAAAAAGGACAGGGTTCGATCCCCGACCCACCATGTTTTTTATGTGTGACTCACACTAAAATAGAGATTCTATATTATAATTTTGAAGATTAACTGTATCTTTTGCATTTGCCAATAAAAGTTATGGTAAAAGAAATGCTTACTATTCTTTATACCCGTTACTCGTAGGGTAAAAGGGTATATTGTATTCGTGCAAAAGTATGTAACAGGGAGAAGGAAGCTTTTCCGACCCTATAAAGTATATATATTCTTGATCAGGATCACTAGCCGAGTCGAACTAGCCATGTCCGTCTGTCCGTCTGTCCGTCCGTATGAACGCTGAGATCTCGGAAACTATAAAAGCTAGAGGATTGGCATTTTGCATGCATATTCTTGGAGTTCCTACGCAGCGCAAGTTTATTTCAAAATGGCGCCACGCCCCCTCTAACGCCCTCAATCGCCCTACACCATTTTTTGAAAGGTGTCTGGCGCCTTAAAGATTTTGGAAAACTAAAAATGCAGTTTTATTGTGAATATCAATACCTATCGAAATGTAGAAGAAATTTTTCAAATCGGACAACTTAAAACAAGAGAGAACGCTATAGTCGGGTGCCCCGACTATCAGATACCCGTCACTCACCTAAAGGGAGTGCGAGGGAGATGGAGATATAAAACTTTGATCGGGCATAACTTTTTAACGAATGGTCGCCAGACACATTGTGGGCGTTTAAGGGGGCGTGGCACTCGGCTGAAATAAACTTGCGTTGCGTATGAAGCTAAAGAATATGTGTGCTTAATCCCAACTTTCTAGCTTTTGTAGTTTCCGAGATCTCAGCGTTCATACGGACGGACGGACAGACAGACAGACAGTCTGGCTAGACATGGCTAGATCGACTCGGCTAGTGACCCTGATCAAGAATATATATACTTTAAAGGGTCGGAAACGCTTCCTTCTCCCTGTTACATACTTTGCACGAATACAATATACCCCTTTACTTTACGAGTAAATAAAAATATGTAATATGTAATATGTAATCAGAAACCATTGTTACGTCTGAAGCATTATTGATCAGGCCACACGCACGCATAAATTCACAAAAGACCGTTTTCCTAAGAGACCGAGCAATGTAGTCAGTAGATACCGAAACCGAAGGAAGTTTAAAAATTAGTGTTTCCTCTGAGCGTATTACCTGTCCCAGTTCACAAAGTGTTTGTAAATGACATATTTTTCTCGAACACTTTGAAAAGGCTGAGATCATGCTGGCCGTCAACTCAAGCATATCGGCATCAACTGGATACACCCCAGGATCAGGCTAGGTATTATAACCTAAGGAGGAGACAATGAACGCCAGCGGTGGGTGACGTAGTCTGGGCTAAAGAACATCACCTATCAAAAGCTGCAGAAGGGTTTGCCGCAAAATTGGCACCTAGGTACGACGGGCCCTACCAGGTCGTAGATTTCGTCTCGCCGGAACATTAATACAAAGAAAGAGCGGACCAATTATGTTAGCGAGCCTAAACAACAACAAACACAAGCGAGCAACCCGCGAACACCACGGAGGATTAACAAAAGCGGCAGACAGAGATAACGCCAGGCAACAAGAAAATCAAGGATATGCGAGGCTACGGGATTATGCGTCCGAAGGCCGAAGCGAGAATCAGCCAGGATAACGCCAGGCAACAAGAATATTCACAAGGATAAGGCAGAGGGACGACACCAAGGATATTGCGAGGCAACTGGAGCATGCGTCAGGCGTAAGCGAGAGTAATCCAGGTTAACGCCAGACAACAAGAACATCAAGGATATGCGAGGCAACTGGATTATGCGTCAGGCCGATGCGAGAATCATCCAGGATAACGCCAGGCAACAAGGATATTCCCAAGGATACGGCAGGGGAACAACATCAAGGATATGCGAGGCAACTGGACTATGCGTCAAGCCAAAGCGAGAGTCATCCAGGATAACGCCAGGCAACAAGAATATTCACAAAAGATACACAACAAGGATACAATTACAAGAATAACATACCACCAAGGATATACCTCATAAGATACACCAACAAGGACACAACGCAAGGATACACAGCTACACATCAAAAACCTGGAAGAGCCTAGAACCGTTGCGTCCGAGGTCGCGTTCCAATCTGACAACAAACCAAGTAGATTGCTTTGACGGAGAAAGAGGAAAGACGGCACAGCAAAGAGAGCTGTACCGTAAGAGCAATTGGGCGCCCAAAAGACATAACGGGAGCATGCAAAGCGGACGGTCAAAAACCCAGGTTTCGTTTGAGGGGGACCAGGCTATGGGCTGTCATTCGAAATCAAGACATCATGAGTTCCAGAGTTACTCGAGCTAAAGCGCGCAGGAGGCTAAATACCAAGGTGGCAGCCAAGGAGCCGGTACCCCGTATAGTGAGCCATGCCGGGGCCGTCCACCAGGCCACGGTGGCTCACCAGAAAAAGAGGAAGGCGGAGCAGGACGAGCAGCGGCAGCAGGAGGAGGAATCCCGACATCAAGTCCAGCAACAGGAGGCGAAAGCCTGACGTGAAGTCCAGCCGCAAGAAGCGGGAAAGGTGTACCTTCGGCAGCTGCAAAGGAATGCCGAAGTCGAGATGACTGATGCGAGATTTAAGAGCTCAAATAACTATTGCTGAGCTGGAAGGTCATTTCGTTGCAATCGGGTCCGGTGTGAGACCCTGGCTAGGCCCCTGGCGAGCTGGTTTGGATGATAAGTTAGCTGGATCTGGTAGGACGCTTTTTGTTTTGATATTTCGTCTTTTACGGGCAAAATGCCAAGATCTCTGTGGATGTTGTCGTTCCGAACATACCAAGGTGGCCCAGTGATAGTTCTCAGGATTTTTGCTGGATAATGTCGATGTTGATGCTACTCGAGTTTCCCCACAACTGGGAGCCGTAAGTCCAGACTGGTTTAAGCGTTGAATTGTAGAGCAGGACCTTGAAGTCTTGGATTTTAGTTTTAGATGAATTTTCTTAGCTTCGATATGTTTCCGCCATGTAAGTCTCCTGTCTAGGTGAACGCCAAGGTACGTTACATCGTCAGCTTGTGGAAGTGGCGTGTTATTCAGTGTTAGCGGTGTACACGTTTGTTTGTGTGTTTTTACACTTTTGCTCATTTATTTTTATACGCCAGTCTGAGAACCACCTCTCCACTACCACGAGATGATCAGCTAGTAGTGCTGTTGCCTGAATTGGGCATTTGGACCGACTTATGATCGTGGTATCGTCTGCGAATGTGGAAGTAGTTAGCCGGTCGTTCGTGGGAATATCTGCGGTGTAAAGGAGAAATAGAGTTGGACCAAGGGCGCTAGCTTTTGGAACTCCAGCCTCTATAGTGTAATCGTCGGATGTTGTAGTGTTGCATCTCACAGCGAATTCTCTGTTGTAAAGGTACGATTCAAGTATCCTGTGAGTGTTTTCCAGCGGGATAGTTCTGATTTTGTACATAAGGCCATTAAGCCAGACTCGATCGAAAGCCTGTGCAACGTCAAGGAATACCGCACTGCAGTATTCCCGATATTCGAATGCAGACCGTATTTCCGTTGTTAATCTGTTGTCTTGCTCTATTGTTCCATGGCTTTCTCGAAAGTCAAATTGATGTGCAGGAATAACGTTGTGCTCTTTCAGATATGGGATTATGAGCCTCAAAAGGCATTTTTCGAGCAGTTTTGACAGGCACGAGAGTAAACTTATCGGTCTGTATGAAGCTGGTATTGTGTGATCTTTTCCTGGCTTTGGGATCATTATGATTACCGATTTATTCCTTTTTTTTGGGAAGTAGCCAAGTTGTGTAATCCCGTTAAAGAGTTTACAAATGACCTCAACTGCACAGTTTGGGAGTTCAATTAGCATTTTGGGAGTTATTAGATCACCGGCTGGGGCCTTTTTTGGTTTAAATTTCTCGCTGATGACTTTTGCAACTTCGTTTGGTTGAATTGACGGCGACGGTAGTGCGAATGAATTTGTTGCAGGGTTTGGCTGAAAGACATTTCGAAGGTGTAAAGCAAATGTATAAGCTCTGCCTTTGTCGCTTCTGTCCCAGCTGCCAAAGAGTCTCTTAAGGGATTTTCTGTTTCGGCCGGCGCACAAGGGATGGGTGGGCCCTGCACAAGGGATGCTTGGTGCTAATGGGTGAAAGTTTCTCAATGTGCCTTATGGCCCTGGTAGGTCTGCGACCAGCTTCCTTAAGACTTTGTTTTGAGGATGGCGATCTGTTGGTTTGTCAATCACGCCTCAATCGTCTTTTCTCCAAAACAAGCTGTTTGATTTCAAGGTTAGTTTTGTGTTGGTGTGTGTGCCCCGGGCTTTGAAGAAGAGTTATTAGCACTGGTGAGTTGGTCGATGATAGATCCAAAAGCGATTTTGCAGATATTAGATTGCGAGAAATATTTTTTGTCACAGCAAAATCAATTAAATCAGGTAGTTTTCTAGGATCTGAAGGCCAGTATGTAGGGCTGCCTGGCGAAACGTAGTCCAGTTTGTTGCATGTTTTGATGAGTGCATTATATAGTTGCCTTCCTTTGGGGGTCACAGTCGGGATCCCCAGTGTGTGTGCTTGGCGTTGTAATCTCCTGCTGCTATGAATCGCTCTGCAAGTGAATTGTAGAAGTCCATGAATTGGTCTTCGGAGACTGTAAAACGGGGTGGGCAGTAAACAGCGCACTATGGTTTTTTCCTTTTTTTGGCATAAGCTCTAATTTTAAACTTATTGAATTGATATTTGGTTTGAATACAATTTTTAAGCTCCCAAGATGACCTACCAAATTTCAAATGATTTAAAGCAGTATTTCATATAGCTGCCATATAACCGATCTGGCCGATTTGCCCCAACTTTTTTGTTTATCAAGCTATTGTTTTGCAATTTGGTTTGTATACATTTTTTAAGCTCCCAAGATGAACTACTAAGTTTCATATAGCTGCCATATAACCGATCTGGCCAACATGCAAAAAAGCTCCTTTAAACATTTTTATTTCTTATTTTCTTTATATTTAATGAAAAAAAAACAAATAATATAAGATCACATTTTATCTCCATTATTAGTGCTTCATTCTGAAAGTAAAGATACATTTTACAAAATTTTAAATAAGTTTGGTTATTACAATACTTACAACTACTTACAATATAAGTTACTGAATTTTCTTATAGTTCAAAGTATTCATCTTCTGAAGCAATAACCTCAAGTCCGTCCAGTTCTTCAAAATCTTCGTCGGACGAATTCTGTGTGGAATCTGGATCATCATTTTTACATTGAATTTCCAAATGTGGAGCTTGTAGTAGAGATATAATTTCAGCTGGTATGGTTTTCTTTTTGATTGTATTTAGTCGATCTTTTAAATATGTACTGAACAGCAACGGATCAGAACTATCCACTAATCTATTGAAAACGTCTGTAATATTGTCTACTCGACTACATTTTCTAGCGTGGCCTCTTCTATCGCTCTTATAAAATTTATTTCGGGACTCTGATGCATGTTCCCCAAGGCATCCTACAGGAACTAAACAAGTGTCTATTATTTGGTAGCCATGTACTAAGACTTTGTGAACAGTGGGCGACATCGGATACCAAGGATATTTTTTCAGATATGCCACAAAAACTTTAGCACAGAAGTCTTTAAACTTTTCCGAGTTTATTTCGTACTCGCAGTTAATTGTTATTAGAATTTTATGAAAACTTTGTAAAATATCATAATCAAAACCAAGAATAGATGACAGTAAAGCTGCATTGGAAAATGCCCTTATTGCTGTGTTGCCGTCATTGGAGTTTCCACTCCCATTTGAAAGAGGCTTGTCCACATTTAGGCCCATTTCTTTCATAATTTTTAATTGTAAAAGTCTTTTTCGTTCTATTAGTTAAGGCTTATCGCTGTCCTTGACATGCCACTTCTTAAGCTCAATTCTATATGAGATTTTTAAAACAAACTCGAAAAAGCGGATCCAAGCATGTAAAGGACTGAATCCATATTGAAGAGCGTGTGCCTTAGCCATAAAATCCTTCGAGTTTATGTCTTTAATGTTTTGTCTTTCCTCCACAGATTGGGCAAGACTGACAAGAGTTGGTGCCTGTCAATATGTTCAAGACTTTACCATCTATTAGTGTCATGTGACCAATATACTCGACATATATTTTTTTCTTTGAATTTATACAAATATATTTGCATGTTGCGAATCTGGTTATCCAAATTGTCATTTTCTTTTAAAATAAGAGAGGTAGTTTCCTTAATAAATTCAATCTTCAATGGGCGGCAAAATCTAACAGATTGCGGAGTCGTATTGAGCCAAATAATTTGTTCATTTCGTTTGTCAATTTCAATTGTAGTAACAAACAGTGAACTGTCAACTGAAGGACTATTGTAATATGCATGTACCCACTGTACCAATACTAACATTGTGCAACAGTGTACTAAAATATATACAAAAGTCCCGGCCATCAAACTCAAGTGGCCAGCCGAAATATGATCATATCTCGTGGCAACTTTAGATCTCACATGGCGACCGTGACAAGTGCAGTGAACTGCAAATATAAAATACACTACTAATTTGACCTACCTGTGTGTCTCTTATTTTAACCATTTCAATACATTTAAAACTTCGACACAAAAACACAAAATGTGAGAAACTTAAAAACAATGAAGAAAACAAACGAAACAAACAAAAACAAACCAACAAAAATGAACATTTAAAACTTCTACACAAAAACACATAATGTGAGAAACTCAAGAACAATGAAGAAAACAAACGAAACTAACAAAAACAAACCAACAAAAATTAACATTTAAAACTTCTACACAAAGAACACATCAAATGAGAAGGAAACCATCGAAATAAAATAAAGTGTGGGAGGTATGGCAAAGCCTACTACACCTACGTGGGAAAAAGAAGACGCTGAACTACAATACGCTGCTCCTGTCGAGCAAAGGGACGCACCGAGCCTAAAAGAAGCTCAACGAAGTCCAACCGATGGACCACGCCCCCTCACAATAGCTGAGTACAGGTCACTGCAGCAGAAGAAAATCAAAACAAAGAAGAAGAGGAGCGGCAGGAGACACAATCTCTTGCGCCAACAGAGATTGGCTAAAGATCTAATAAAGACGGCAGCGACAACCCAAGAAGCAACACAACACGAAGAGCAACTAAGAAAAATCGAAGCCCAACTTCGCACTGGTGCGAAGTAACGTAACAAAGGCTGCATTAATTGCCAATGCTTAAGTTACCTTTAATTTAAAAACACTTCTAATCAAGCCGATGCGTGAAAACGCTGATTGAAAATTACTAACCTCTTTTAGGCTTTCTTACTAAAATCATATGGCAGATATTTTAATTATATAGAACGACACTTTGTAAATCTGCCATGTGAAAATTTAACACAAACAATTTTTTTCTTCACTTTTTCAAATTCCAACATATATTTTTTTTTAAAAAAAAAAATAATTTTTTTTTATGAATAATAGCATCAGTAAAGTATACAAAATTGAAAGTAATAATCAGCCATATATACTTGGCATAAAATATAGAACATTGGAAATTATTCACACGATGGGGATTGTAGACACGAAAGTATTTGACTCTACGGCGAACGTCGTCAACAAAGTAGAATCCGAAAAAGTTGATGTAGAAACCATAACAATACTTTTGATAATAATAGTAATTATAATGTCAGCAAGTGTTTTTCTCAAACTTTATAATTTACACAATAGGTGTTTAAAACAGAGATTCCAGAGTCAAGCAAATGACCTGGACAAAATATAAATAAAAACTTGCCTAGTTATAATTTCAATTATTATTGAAAGAATATAAAAAAAAAAACAAATTTGCTTTTTATATTTTTAATATTAAATAACCAATTTTAAATAAACAAAATAAAATGAATATAGTAGAGGCAGTAATTGAAACATACATGAGAGATCCTAATTTTAGTGAAAGAATAATAGCCCTGGTCTCAACGACCCCCAAAACCATCTATCAGTTAGAATACTTATATATGTCTACATACAATTTAGAGACCTCACCATTAATACATTGCTCCACTAAACAAAAAGCAATGATATTGAGCACCATCCCAGGTGTACATGTGAAAACAATTATAGAAGATAACGACCTATTAGGCAGAGCTCTAATTCCTGTAGTTTACAAAAACTAATTCATGTTTATAATATAATGGAATGGCATGAAATATATAAGGAATTAAATACATTTAAAACTGATTTTGACAAATCGTATAAATCGCTAACACAAAAGCGACCAATACAGAAAAATACAATAAGCAAGCATACAGAAATATTAGTAACCAGCTTTAACAAGGCGCGTATACTAATATATGAGCACAGAGATCGATTAGATAGAAATCATTGGTCTAAGGTATCAAGGTTTCTGACTAGACTACGACTGAATTTAATAACCATAAAGGAAAGGTACAATTTAAATATTGCAATACCAAATATCCTGAACACGCCCTTAACAGTAGAAACTGGAGAAGAATCAGACCCACCAGCAGTCGACTCAGTACAAGTAGAAGACTCTGACTCTGATAGCCCAGAAATAGAAGAAAAAGATTTAAATAATCTTACTATCCCAGCTGTACTCTTTCGACCTGAAATATCAGATCAGGAAACAGCAGATTCCGATAGCGAATTAGAACAAAAACCAACAATAATAATGGCAGACGAAACCGTTCCCCAACGGGCATACATCAAGGATATAGTAAACGATATACCTGAATTTAACGGACAAAAAATTCAACTTTACAGATTTATCACAGCCCTGAAATTGGTAAACCTAACAAAAGGTACATTTGAAGCGATAGCTGTTGAAGTAATAAAATCAAAACAAGAGAGAACGCTATAGTCGGGTGCCCCGACTATCAGATACCCGTTACTCAGCTAAGGGAGTGCGAGGGAGATAGATATATAAAATCTTTGATCGGGCATAACTTTTTAACGAATGGTCCGATTTGAAAAATTTCTTCTACATTTCGATAGGTATTGATAGTCACAATAAAACTGCATTTTTAGTTTTCCAAAATCTTTAATGGTGTAGGCGCCAGACACCTTTCAAAAAATGGTGTAGGGCGATTGAGGGCGTTAGAGGGGGCGTGGCGCCATTTTGAAATAAACTTGCGCTGCGTAGGAACTCCAAGAATATGCATGCAAAATGCCAATCCTCTAGCTTTTATAGTTTCCGAGATCTCAGCGTTCATACGGACGGACAGACGGACAGACGGACGGGCATTATAAAAAAATTGCAAGACACTATTATCGGCGAAACATCCGACCTAGTTAAGGCAAAAATGGCAAAAACTACTCAAAAGGGTAAAACGGCAGACAAATTTACAACTGAAATTGACAATTTACGAAAGCTACTCGAAGCATCGTATATTGACGAAGGACTACCAACCGAACATGCGGATAAATTTAGCACAAAGGAAGCTATAAACACAATGGTAAAAAATTGTGAGTAAAAACCATTCTCGAAGCAGGAAATTTTTCAACAATGAATGAAGCATATGGCAACTTCAGATCTCACACTATCGTGGATCTGGAAACTCTGTTTGTATAAACTCTGGCCGGACGAACCATCATATCCATAGCTAAAGAATAATTTGCAATGTACCACGTTAGAAAGTGTTTCTAAATTAGTTTACCCCGATGTAGCATCAGTATCCAAAGTAGAACCACATTCTTTGCATTTTCCAAAGCCAAGAATCAACCGAAATAATAATGATGAACCAGTTGATAAAGAGACGACAAGTGATTCGAGTGAATCTGAACATTCAGAATCGGAAAATTCCCTCATGAAGCTTATGAGTCAAAAAGATCTCAATGACTTGTGTCGAGATTTAAATTTGTCGAAAGAAAAGTCCGAAATTCTTGCTTCCCGATTAGAGGAACATGGTTTTTTGAAAGCGGAAACTCGAATTTCATTTTACAGAAATCGAGGCAAAATTTTTGAAAAATATTTTTCCAAAACAAAGGATTATTGTTTTTGCAATAACGTTTCAGAGTTATTTAAAGCACTAGGAGAACATCACAATCCTGCTGACTGGCGTTTATTTATTGACGGAAGCAAGTATAGCGTTAAAGCTGTTTTACTGCATAAGGGAAACGAAAAACCATCAATACCTATTGGTCATTCCACTAACGTCAAGGAAACATATGAGACCATGAAGCTGCTTCTGGAACTAATTGACTACAAATCCTACAGCATGATTGGCCAAATCGAAAGGATCATGTCATCGGCGAAGGTAATGTCCTTAAAGCAGCCCTTGTCCGTGCAGAGAACGTTATTCTTCCATCGCTGCACATAAAACTGGGTTTGATGAAAAATTTTGTAAAAGCAATAGCGAAAGATCCGCACAGCAAAGGTATGAAGTACCTTAGAACGAAATTTCCAAAGCTATCCACGGAAAAAGTCAAAGCCGGTATATTTGTTGGGCCGCAAATAAAAAAATTGTTCGCAGACGAACATTTTACAAATTCATTACGACCTGCAGAAAAATCGGCTTGGAACGCTTTTCAGAAAGTGGTTCACGGATTTTCGGGAAACGAAAGAAAAGATAACTTCAGTCATTTAATTAAGACCATGATGAAATCCTTTCACGCCATTGGTGAGTGGTATAAACATTTAAATAAAATTACAATCCTTTAAGTTAGTCATATGCCTTAACACAGGTTCGCGAATGTCTCTTAAAATGCACTTCCTTGACAGTCATTTGGATTTCTTTCCGTTGAACTTGGGGGCAGAAAGTGATGAACAAGGAGAACGGTTTCATCAGGATATGTCATCATTTCGACCCACCAAATTTTATTGCCAAGGTTTCTGGGATGAAGGAATGCTAGGCGACTATTGCTGGATGCAAGTGCGGGAAGTTTCTTTACATCATGATCGAAAAAGTTCAAATAATAAAGTCTTCTTCCGAGCTTAAATGTTGTGTGGAGTCTTAAAACTCCCCACAACTCTCGAGGCAGGAGAGCCCCTAGGGACAGCGAATGCAGCGAGAATGCGGAGAGCGACGACGCCGAGATGGAGCGCCGCCGCCGCAGTGATCTTGAGTCGAAGAAGGCGCAACGCCAACCAGGCCTGCCGCCACAGCCAGCTGACGAACGAACCAATTCCAGCGAAAGTGAAACTAAATAAAGTTTTCCGATTTGTCCCAATCGGATATCTTGCATTTCCTTGGGTAACGGGCAATTACGCAATAAAATTTGGTGGGTCGAACACACAACTTCTCTTCCCACCGGAAAAGTGAGAGTGTTAGAAATCCTGTTCCGCTTAGCAAGCACTGGTGTAGGAAAAATGCAAATTCCTTTGGAAAACCATCTACAAGCCTCACTCACCCCTCACTCTTTGTGTCACCCCGTGTATTTCGCAACCAGAGATTGAAAAAATGTGAGGCGTGTTGAGGAACTGTCCCTACCGCTTATATGGAGAAACCTCATGAAATTAACATATTTTAGACATGCATTTTCGAAAACCATATTTTCTTCAAAGAGGCTCCACAGATTTGGTTTTACGATTTTTGTTTAAGTACTTTAAATGTATTTGAAATATGTATAGGTATACTACTTAATGTACAATAAATACTCCTATTTTGTTCATATGTCAAAAAGCAAACTACCAAAAGCAGGCCACTTGCCTTTAAAAGCATTTTTTGGAAATGGGTTGTTTCACTAAAAAAGGCATATCTCCTAGAATTTGCACTCCATTTGCAAAAATATGGCCTTAACTTGTTAACAACAAAAGGGCCTTTAGATCTGAAAGCTCAATATAATTATTAAATTTTTATTTGTATTTTTTTTAATTAAATGAAAACTAGCTATAACAATAAAACGCCAGAAATGAAACTTTTTTTGAACTTTCACAGGTTGTACCTCCATTAATTGCGACCCGATCACAACGAGTAATAGCTTTTCGGAAAGGTGCATCTATTGCCTTTTAAATAGTGTAAGTTACAAGTTTATTGGTCTAATTGTTTTTGAGATCTGTTAGGTTTTATAAAAGAAGTGCCGAAAATCTGGATTTTTGCGAATATCTTCAGAACGGTTCTTTGGGAATTTTTTTTAATTTGTTCAGCGTGATCAGCAACTCAAAACTAATCAAAAAAAATTTGTCTCAATGTTTTTCTTTTTTTGCTGTAATCTAGTGTTATCTGATGCTATTTATTGTATTATTTTACAATAAGATTAGGAGAACGCAATTTTTCGACAGTTTTGCCGAGTTGCAATCCCCCTTCGTTAATGTTGAGTTGAGCAACTGCACTTCAAGTCAGCTGTTATTGGATGGTGGATGGTGGATGTGCTCTGTGGGAACACATTTGTCAAAAGTTCCAACCGTTTTACACGGATGGACTCTATTGGAAGAGGCTATTATAAGCACATATCGGAACTGCATTCTCTTGTTAACCGCCTAAGCTTCAAAATGAGTTCCAAAAAGTTATTGCGTGTGCGCGAGAAGAATATTAGGAAAAAGAGAAGAATATTAGGAAAAAGTTATATGGCTGCAGGTAAGTAATATAAAGTCCAATCTACATATATTTATTTTATATGCCTTAAACAAGGTGTCAAAATAATTGTGCTGTTAAGGGGGGAAATACATATAGAAAAAACAAAAATTAATTTGTTTTTTGTTATTTAAATTGGAAGAATGGTTCTTTAAGAATGTGTTATGAAAGTTTCACGAAGAATTTCGAACTATTTTGGAGCTTATACCATTGTTTGTAGGGAAAACAACGAATATGCCACCCTTGAATATTTATAATTAAAAACGCACGAATAGGTTCTATTAAATGTATATCATTTATTTGGAGCGGCAAACGGACTGTGGAAGCTTGGCTCCAAGCTCTTAATATACATACAGGCCTACAAAGTAGTCGCTGAATAGATAAGCGACAGCTTTAGTAGAATGAGAAAGACGGCGACAAAAGATAAGCAGAGAGAGCTGCAGGTGCCGTCGTACACCTATGCGCGCATGACTAGGCGCTGGCGCTCTGCTCCGAACAACCATGTTATATCGCCATCCGCAAATAATCGAATAATCGGGAAAACCAGGGATGTAAGGTAGGTTTCGGGTTCAGTGATGGGTAACGTCTAAATTGGAGTCGGTTAGGGGCGAATTCAAATTCAAACGGGACGAATGTCGGTCAAAGGGACATTGACCCAGAATGTAGGGAGAAGGAGCCCGTAATCGGCATGGGTCTGACGGAAGACAAATGACCGACACGAGATCAGTCCAGATTCAGTGTCGGCGGCGCGCAGTCGCACGGGTTATATATATAACACAAATCTCCTCAAGCAGTCGCGGTAATAGGGTGGCCAACAGTGCCAACAGTCGCGAATCCCCGATAACGAACGCATATAAGCATCCCGAATTTTCATGAGCTGAGGGTTACATAATCATCGGATCCCGTGCTGCCAGCTGCCCGCTACTTGCCAAGAAAAAAAGCCCGCGATCAGGGAACCAGCTTAACGGAGAAGGGTAATCCTGTCCGGGATTCGGGCGAGTACTCAAAGAAGAAAAAAAAAATATCACGTGATGAGTTACATCATCAGCCTGACCTGGAGGAGATCGGCGGCCTAGCGTAGCTTTATTCTTTTATACTTCTATGTTGTGTCGTCCATTAATTTAATAATTTATTTATTTATTTCATTGTTTATTTATTTATTGTAAATTTTGGGAGGGAGTTTTGTATTATCCTAAGGAAAGATTATCGCGTAGTTGTCACACCATATTTATATATATTTATTTTATTATTTGTTTATTTATTTATTCAAATTAACGTATTTACTAGCGTATGTGAATAATTCACCGCGAGTTTTATATAATTTATATCTGTATTATAAATCAAGTGGGACCCTTCTGGGCTAGTTTTGGGTTTTTAATTACCCAGTTTACTGAACAAAAACAAAAGAAAACCCACTCACAACCGCAGTGTACTGCGGAAACCCTGTCAGTCCCACGGGGAAGCCCATCCAGTGTTCGCCTCGTGTAGGTTGCTGGTAAATCAGGTCTGGAATCCAGAAAAGCAGACGTCCACTTAATTATAAGAATCCCGGTGTGGGACTATTGCATCCGGCGGACGGTGGTTAATGGGTTCCCTCAAGGGAAGCTGAAGCCAATCATGTAAAAATAGTTAAGTGAATAAATTGTCTTAACATGACTATGGAGTAATCTATCTTTTAGGGTGGAGGAGACATGTAGGCTGTTCTGAGCTAGCCGGCGCTGCCCACTCGCGGACACACGTAGTCCTATTTTGGGACGTAACACTAATGGCGCCCAATTTTTCAAAAATAAATGGCAACACATTAGGTTCCAACAGAAATTTCTCCTTTTCCATGGTTCTTTCAAGGTTCTCGTCTGACCGGTAGGCGAACAGCAGAAAGATCTGTGGAAAGAAGAGAAATAAACATTATTTTACTTACCTGGATTCTTACTCGACGACATCAGCAAGTCCAAGCAGACTGGAAGATTTGCGATCGAGGCAGAGGAGCAGCAGTATGGAAGACGTAAAAGTAGATCTTTTTTCTTCATGCGGTCGCCAACACAACCGAAATCTGGAGTCCAGAGTTTCTTAAGAACTAGGAGCTTTGAAGTTTCCGGATGATTCCTCGCTGACCTCGACTGTCAAATTGCGGTTGAGATGCACCGAGAAGTCAAAGGGAGGATGGCGGATGAAGAAAAGTAGATTTTTGATAATTAAAATGACACCCTTGACTCCCAAACTTTGAATGAGTCGAAGTTGGTAAGAGTCGACATTGTTTTAAATTATACGAAGCAAAAAATGTTTGTTATCTTGTTTCGCTGTCCCGGACAATTAATCAGAAAAATAGCGCCGCGGATAAGTTCACCATGCAGGATAGGATAGTTTATTGTAGTTCTTTCCCCTTCTAATTCCTGAATTCAAAAAAAAACAAAAAAATTCAAAATTATTAATTTTGAAAAAACATGGAAGATGGTAGGAACCTTACGACCCCTGTAGGGAAAACAGGATCATTCACTTGCCCTCCACTACAACAAATGCCGTATCACGCTGTAAATCGGGTGGGAAACCCTAAAAGATTGGAGCTTGACGACAATTCCACTCCAATACCGACCTTTTCGAACATCCAGCTAGACCCGATCCAAGAACAGCCTCGAGGGAACAGACAACCAGGTCCATGGTAGCGATGTGATGAACTTTATGATAGATTCCCAGAACCAGTTTCGGGTTGAAATGCAAAGGTTTATCAGCGACAAGATAGATAAGAATATAAAAGAAGGTTTTGCCGAGTTGTTAAGGCAGGTCGAAAGGAAGACATCTCTATCGGGGGGGTCCGAAGCATTGACTCGAGCTCAGGGACTCCCTTGGAGGTCGTTAACCTGGGCCACATCCTACATTGCAATACCGATTCAGGAATGACCCCGAAGTAAATCCTGGTCTTACTAGGCAACACCAGCAAATCGGTCCGTCAAACTACCAGCCGAATCTAAAACAGCAAAGGTTGAATTTCCGATCGGGGTCCTATTCCAGTGGGAGCAATCAACCCAGAGACACGGAAGGCCGTAAACAGGCTGTTCGGCGGAATCCTGAGGGCTACGGGTATTTTCAACGAGGACACTTTGTTCCAGTACATAAATGGGGCATAAAGTTCTCCGGCAACTCTGATGGGATGAGCTGAGAAGAATTTATATTCCGAGTCGAGCACTTAAGGCAGCATTAATGGACTCCTTGGCCGGATCTTATCCGTAACTTTCACCGCCTGGTGGTCGACGGGGCGGCGGAATGATATTGGTTGCTATACCGCGGACAGCCATCGAGCGGAGGTATAGCGACACTAGATGCGACTATGAGAGGATCCAGGACCTGAGCGAGCGGAGACAAGTGCCAGGAGAGTCTCTGGATTCGTTGCGGTGCGGTTACCCATTACGGAAGATTGGATGATCAAGACCGTGAAGCGTAATCTGTGCGAGCCATTGAAGCAGAACGTGTTCCCGATCCGTGCATATACCTTGGAGCACCTCAAAGACGAATGTCAAGACGCTGAGAGAGCTTTCACTGAGGAAGTGGGACGCGCCAGACAGACACCACGAGCGGTAACCCCCAGACGACAGGAATTTCGAGGACAAAGGGTAGACAAAGTCCAGTACGCCAGTATCCCAGACCAGAATTTCCAGTCAGTAGTCGAAGATGAAAGCGAGGTGGGACTAGTCGATGCCATCCAATCGGTCAGCCAACGAAAAGGCGTAGTATGTTGGAACTGCAAACAAGCTGGGCACGAATACAAGCAATGTGAAGTACCGCAAAAGTCATATTTCTGTTTTAAATGTGGGCGAGCCGACACGTTGACGCCGAAATGCCCAAATTGTAACCCGGGAAACTCGAAGGGGATCGTGATGAACCCAGTGGAGTTGCGTTCCGGACGGGAGTCGTTCGGCGTTACTCCAATGACCCAGAGCCGTGGAATGGCGAGGCAGACTGGCTATACCACTGGAGGAGAGATGGCGGAGATACAAGGAGGCCCGAGAGCGTATTTTTAAGGACCACCAACTGGAGGGAATGACAGCGGCAACCAGACGGATTCACAAGACTAGGCAGCGCTTCAAGAAAAGGAAAATGGAAAGGCAGGAGGTCCAGCGAACGATATCGCAAATAGAATCCCTTAATAATATCAACGACGATCCGAGGCCTTACGCGACAGTAACTATAGCAGACCAGGAGATCCTAGGACTGCTGGATTCCAGAGCTTCCATTAGCGTGTTAGGTACCGGCTACCAGGAGTTAGTGGATCGACTCGGATTAGATTGGTTGCCATACAGAGGAAACGTGAAGACAGCGAACGGCGAGGATCAAAGGATAGGCAGGGTCATCGTTCCAGTGGGTTTCCGGGGACGAGAGGCAAATGTGTGTTTGTACCTATGTCCTGAGTTGGAGCAACAACTGTATTTGGGGGTCGACTTTTGGAAGGAGTTTGATATTGCTCCAGAACTATTTGGAAGTGGCGTCGACGAGTTGGTAGAGACGCAACCAACGGAATCTACAACTGTCGAACCTGAGCGGCATCAGCTTACAGGGTCCCTGGAATCCCGACTAGCAAAAGTCCGAGAGACTTTTCTGTCTTACGAAAAGGTTGGATTAGGACGAACCAAACTTCTAAAGCACAGGATAGAACTAGAGGAAGGAGCGGTACCGGTGAAATCAAGGCACTACCCGATGTCTCCGGCGAAACAGGCGGCTGTCTATGCTGAAGTGGACGAGATGTTGCGGCTGGGCGTAATCGAGGAAAGTGAGAGTGCCTGGAACAATCCTGTGACGTTGGTCATGAAGCCAGGGAAAAATAAGCTGAGCTTGGATGCGCGCAGGGTGAACAAGGTGACAAAGAAGGACGCGTACCCGCTTCAAAACATAGATGGAATCCTAAGCAGAATTGCCTCAACCATATTTATCAGCAGCGTCGATCTGAAACATGCGTACTGGCAAATCGAGCTAGAGAAAGAAAGTCGACCGATCACTGAATTTACTGTCCCTGGAAGGCGCTTATATCAGTTCGTCGTAATGCCCTTTGGGCTCTGTAACGAGGGTCAAAGTCTGTGTCGTTTGATGGAAAAAGTCATCCCATCCAAACTACAGGAGAAAGTCTTCGTTTATCTTGACGATTTACTGATAGTAACCCCAGACTTTGAGTCACATCTGTCCATTTTAAGCGAAGTAGGAGAGTGTTTGAGAGCAGCAGGACTCACAATCGGGCTGCAAAAGTCACATTTCTGCTTCAAAGAATTGCGCTATCTGGGTTTCGTGATTGGTGGAGGGGAATTAAGAACAGATTCCAAGAAGGTAGAAGCTATTCGGAAACTAATCAATCCCCGTAACCCGCGCAAGGTCCGAAGTTTATTGGGTACAGCGAGATGGTACCGCAGGTTCCCTTACAGACACTTTGAAGGAGAATGGGAAATTCCAACTAACCCCCGCGGCTCAGCAAGCCATAGAAATCTTAAAAACCGCACTCATGACGGCACCCGTGTTGAACCACCCGGATTTCTCACGCCGCTTTTACGTACAGTGCGATGCTTCCGACACGGGGGTTGCGGCAGTTTAATTCCAGCTGGATGTTTGGGGAAACGAAGGACCTATTGAATATTTCTCACAGAAGCTGAACAAATGCCAAAAGAATTACAGCGTTACAGAAAAGGAATGTCTGGCAGCTATCCTCGGAGTGAAACGATTTAGACCGTATGTCGAAATGATGCCCTTAACGATCATAACAGATCACGCCAGCCTGAAGTGGTTGATGTCACTAAAGAACCTAGATGGGCGGCTTGCTTGTTGGTCATTGAAGCTGCAGAATTATGATTTCGCTATAGAACACAGGAAGGGCTCAGAGAATGTAGTGGCTGACACTATGTCCAGGATGATAGAGTCAATTGACTTGGAACCCTTGCTGGAGTTCGAAACGACAGAATTCGAGTCTTCAGAGTATGCGGAGCTGAGAAAGGAGGTAGTATCTCACTGGGAACGTTTCCCAGATCTCGTCGTGGATGGAGAGTACGTGTTTCTGCGGTCCGAACGAGAGGATGACAAAGCCGAAATGGGGGAATACTCCTGGAAACTGTGGATACCGGCTAGCCTCACAAACACTCTGATAGAGCAGGCGCATAACCCGAAAAATAGAGCTCATGGTGGAATGGCGAAAACTTTGAGTTGGCTGCGTCAGAGACTTCACTGGCCTGGGATGGTAAGCCAAGACCGAGCTTACGTTAGGGACTGTACGGTGTGCTAAGAAACCAACCAAACCAACGAATTGCGGCCCGAAACCCGAGATTGGTGCAGAAACAGTAACAGTCAGGCCATTCCAGAAAATTTATATTGATTTTCTGGGAAAGTATCCAAGGTCCCGAGGAGGGAATTCTTATGTGTTCATAGTTCTCGATCATTTCTCAAAGTTCACATTCCTAAAGGGCATGCGGGAAGCAACCTCTGCAGGAGTAGTCCGTTTTTTAAGGCAGGAGGTGTTCAATAAGTTTGGGGTTCCGGAAATGTTACATTCCGACAACGGGAAACCATTTGTCTCCAAACAATTTACGGAATTCCTAAAGGAATATGAAGGTTAGCACATCAGGACCGCTATTTATTCGCCGCAATCAAACGCGGCCGAGAGAGTTAACCAGTCAGTAAATGCAATTCGAGCCTATTTAGAGCATGATCACAGTGACTGGGATCTGTATTTATCGGAGATTGAGTGTGCACTCAGAGGAGCGGTTTATCAGGCTACTGGAGTATCTCCATATTTCGCTCTGTTTGGACAGAATATGTTCACCAACGGGGCAGATTACCAACTGGCGAGACGTCTGAAGGCGTTAGAAGACAACGAGCTGTATGTCCTGCCACGAGAATCAAGGATCGCCCTGATCCGCGAAGAAATCCGGAGAAATTCCCACAAGGCATATGAAAAAAGTGCAGCGGTATATAATCGGAGGTCAAGAAATGTACAATTTGCAGTCGGACAGGAGGTATACAGAAAGATTTTAACCTTAAGTAATTTCGGTCAGAACTACAATGCCAAGTTCGCCAGGAAATTCTTTAAGTGTCGAATTAAGGCAAAGATAGGGAACAACATGTACGAGACCGAGACATTGCAAGGGAAACCTAGTGGAATCTATCACGCGAAGGATTTGAAGCAGTAAAACGGATCTACAAGCGACCCACGACAAGCCCTGGAAGAGAAGGTGTCGGTGAGAAGGGTTTGCTGCGATTATGTACTCACCTGGCTACCGCGACGAGATCCCAAGTCCATTAGTGTCCATTCATCCGAAACCAAAACAAACACAATCCGATGTTCAGCTGGAGAAGAAGAAGACATCTCAACAAGCTGATCGGTAGCGTATTTGGGTGTGATCCCTCGTTGGACCTTGTCCTGATGTCCCAAAATGATCCTCTGTGTTCTCACGGTAGTCCAAGATGTCCAGATGTTTGGTAAAGGTCCATGGAAGGGATGTCGCCTATATTTTACTAGCTTTTAGGAAAAGAAACATCCAAAAAGCTATTTTGGTTGTTATGTCGCCATTCGCAAATAATCGAATAATCGGGAAAACCAGGGATGTAAGGTTGGTTTCGGGTTCAGTGATGGGTAACGTCAAAATTGGAGTCGGTTAGGGGCGAATTCAAATTCAAACGGGACGAATGTCGGTCAAAGGGACATTGACCCAGAATGTAGGGAGAAGGAGCCCGTAATCGGCATGGGTCTGACGGAAGACAAATGACCCACACGAGATCAGTCCAGATTCAGTGTCGGCGGCGCGCAGTCGCACGGGTTATATATATAACAAAAATCTCCTCAAGCAGTCGCGGTAATAGGGTGGCCATCAGTGCCAACAGTCGCGAATCCCAGATAACGAACGCGGTGAAAATTAAAAAAGGAGTGATCCCCGAGGCTAAATGTTTTTTCGACGGTCGCCGACGCGCAAAAGGATGGTCTCCGAAGTCAGGCTGGCCTGACCCTGCGGTGAGTCCGTTCAAGAGTAGTGGGGGAGAAAGATAGGCAATAAGGAATCCCGTTTCGGGCCAGCAAGAATTTTCATGAGCTGAGGGTTACATAATCATCGGATCCCGTGCTGCCAGCTGCCCGCTACTTGCCAAGGAAAAAAGCCCGCGATCAGGGAACCAGCTTAACGGAGAGGGGTAATCCTGTCCGGGATTCGGGCGAGTACTCAAAGAAGAAAAAAAAAATATCACGTGGCGAGTTACATCATCAGCCCGAGCTGGGGGAGATCGGCGGCCTAGCGTTGCTTTATTCTTTTATACTTCTATGTTGTGTCGTCCATTAATTTAATAATTTATTTATTTATTTCATTGTTTATTTATTTATTGTAAATTTTGGGAGGGAGTTTTGTATTATCCTAAGGAAAGATTACACACATATCGCGTAGTTGTCACACCATATTCATATATATTTATTTTATTATTTGTTTATTTATTTATTCAAATTAACGTATTTACTAGCGAATGTGAATAATTCACCGCGAGTTTTATATAATTTATATCTGTATTATAAATCAAGTGGGACCCTTCTGGGCTATTTTTGGGTTTTTAATTATCCAGTTTACTGAACAAAAACAAAAGAAACCCCACTCACAACCGCAGTGTACTGCGGAATCCCTGTCAGTCCCACGGGGAAGCCCATCCAGTGTTCGCCTCGTGTAGGTTGCTGGCTCTTTTAGGTAGGGATCGAAAGAAAAGCAGACGTCCACTTAATTATAAGAATACCGGTGTGGGACTATTGCGTGGGACTCCTACGTATCCTGTGGTGGCTAGTCCAAGGGGCAGTCGGAGACACCTACGACTGCTACGGTTGGGTGGGAGCGCTAAGGCTTTGGGTTTACCATCCAAAAGCCCAAGATTTGTCCGATGGCGTCCGGGGATCTGTAAGAGAACAAGATGGTGGATTAGTTTCGTGGTAAATGTATGTTTTTGTGATCTTGTAGCTGTTCCTCAATGTTTTGGCCAGTTGCAAGACCATATGTTGTATGTTGTTTGTAATGAAATTGCACACTGTCTGAACCTCATTAATGTAGAAATATTCTATGTAAGTTAGGTTCAGACAGTTTCTACATTATTTCTTAACAAAATAAACTTGGTTTCATAAAAATCGGATCTACACAGCGACCTGTGGACGATCCTTAGCTGGCCTACTTTTTTTTTAATATATCCTAAAAAAAATTATCATTGCCGCCATATTGAACGATATTAAAAAAAAATAAAAATTGGTTAAAAAAATAAAAATTGGTTAAAATTATATAAGAACAATGTAATCAACATGCCGTTCTATATGTATCTCCCCCCTTAAATGGAATGAAGTGATCGGAGTTAAGGCAGTATTTAAAGAGCATGTCTAAAAAATAACCTATTTGCGAAAATTTTAAAATGTTCAAGAAAAGGATATTTAATCGAAGGGCTAAATAGAAACAAAGTTATGCACATATAAAATTTTCCTGGAACTGTGACTTTTTTTATCCAATCATTTTAATATAGTACAATTATAATCAATACAACATTACCAGGAGAAGATAAATTACAACAAACAAACTTTTAAAAACACAGGGCGGCAACACTATTATGTTTTTTGACTGTTTTCAAAAATTGGTTTCTCCCTCCTAAAAAATCGTAAAATTATTCTGAGTACGGGGTTTGAAAGATAAAGAGTGTCGCTATTAAAAAAAGTTAGCATCAAAACAAACCATGAGTCCGATTGCCGGTAATACCTCGGGAAAGTTGGCCAATTTCAGCATTTTTCGAACTTTAAGGTTCTTTTGCTAAGAATCCTTGCGTCGCACAGTGGCGCCTTGGCCCAAAAAACGTGCAATAAATCAAAATCTCGATTTTTAATTGATCCCTCTTTTCAAATATGTATCACCCATCATATCAGACATTTTGTGTTTAAGATATGCCTCTTCAAAGCTGACCAATTTTTCACTTTTAAAAAACAACGCTTTTTTTAGCCAATTTAGGCCACTTCTAGGTGGAATATCTTAAAAATTAAGTATCGAACGGTCTTGATGTTTGGTTTCCCTGATTGGTGTGTTCATTAGGTACAAATTACGTACAAACAAATAACAGTTCGATATCCGGATCTCATATTTATTCGATATTTGCAAAAGGTAAATTTTTTCACTGTTTTTCAACTTTGGATGGAGATGAAAAAAATATATCATAATATATTTTTTATACTTCCCTAAAACGTTTTTTTAGGAAATTACTGTGTTCTTATTTTTTAAGAAATATAAGTGTTATTTTATTTACTTAAATGTTTGAAATGAAAATTAGTTTGATTTTAACAACTTAGTTTTAACAAATTAGTTTGATTTTAACAAAAAAAAAAACAATTTAAAAAAAAAAAAAAAATTTTTTACAACCTTTTTTTTTGAATATTAATTTTTAAAAATTAAAGCCTTAAAAAAAACAAAATAAAACAAGAAAAATTTTTTTTTAATTTTTTTTGTTGGAAAAAAATGGGTTTGTTTTTAAATTGTTATACCCTTGCAGAGGGTATTATAATTTCAGTCAGAAGTATGTAACGCAGTGAAGGAGGCGTTTCCGACCACATGAAGTATATATATTCTTGATCAGCACCAATAGCCGAGTCCATCTAGCCATGTCCGTGTGTCCGTTTCTATGCGAACTAGTCTCTCAGTTTTAAAGCTATCGCGATGAAACTTTCCCAAAAGTCTTCTTTCTATTGCAGGTAGTACATATGTTGGAGCGAGCCGGATCGGACCACTATATCTTAAGGCTGCCATAGGAATAATCAAACAAATATAATAAAATTCATTGTAACTTTGTAGGAAGTAGGCGTTTTGATTTTTGACAACTTTAAAACAAAATTGTAAATAGTCACGCAGAATCTGCAACCCCTGGAACTGCACCGATAGAGTAGCATTAAAATATATGTATTTACTTTATCTGCAAGGGTATTTAAGCTTCGGCTGCCCGAAGCTAGCTTCTTTCTTGTTTTTGTTTTTTTCGGCAGTTTTTTGAAAAACGCAGTTTAACTTGGAAAATCGAAACAAATTCAACAATATAGCATCCGTCGAGGTAAATTTAAAAAGCATTAATTTTGTTGCACAGTTTAATCTATGTAAAAATTAATTTATTGAAATAAGAATTATTTTGTTTTATGTTTTTTCTAATCACTATAATATAGCTGTAAATATTTTGTAGATGATTTCGAAGATTTCGGGTCAAACTATTCGGACAGCAAATCTGAAAGTGAATCCGATGATGAGTTTCTTCAAAGTTTTAAAAACAACGAAAAAAAAGTGTATTTATTGCAATGTTATTAATATTTGAAATAAAACTTCCTAGGATCACAATCGCTTAAATTATTAAATAATATTTTTAGCTTTTGAATAAAATTAATACAATTTTTTAATAAACCCTTTTTTAGGATCTTCTTTTGGAAAAATTCAACGAAAACGCTGGACTGCTGAAGAAATTAACACCTTGACCATCGAGTTTGGCGAACCAGCTCAAATTTAAAGAAATGCATCGAGGCAATCAACAGGAATCCCCATCTTAGGGATAGAACACCCCAGCAAGTCAAGTCTTGGAAAAGAAAAGAAACGCTGAAGGGCGCAAGACGGGATCTTCTCTTAATAAGAAAAAATATAAAATAGAAACATTAAGTTACATTATAAAGAATGTTATTCATGAATTTTATTTTTATTTTTATGATTTAAAAACTTATAAATGAAGTGTATTTTTTCACTTTCGCTCAAAAACAAAAAGTTAAAAAAATTGCAAAGATTACACGGCGTTACATGTTTAAATCAGCGGTCGGCAGCGTCCTATTAGGTGCCCTGCAGTTCCATTCATCACCTTTTTAGCAGTGATTCACTGCCAAAAATTGAGCACTAAGCCCTCAATCACTAGTGATTTTGTACGAAAAATAGCGATGATTTTAATATGGGCATGTCCTAGGGGCTCATCACTGCCAGAAACTGGCGCTGATTTAGCACCTGTTCAACACCATTTTTCATCGCCTAATTCATCACCTTATATGCGCTTTTTTAGCGCCTAATGATCACCCAAATTCATCACCTGTTCATCGCCCATTTTCATTGAAAATATGTTGAATTTCATTTTTTATCAATAGGTTTATTATTACATTAAATTAATGGATTTTTACAAACTACGGTTACTTGTAGAGGTCTTCGGCAGGTTCTCAGCTTCCGGAGTCTTGGTGAGCTGCCTTTTCGTGCATGGAGATTATTCACGCATTTCCGCATTCTTTTCGGATGCTCTGTAGGCTCCACCTGATCAATGATATCTGGATTTGGAAAATATTTGTTTTTATAATATTATATAACAAGACAAGAATGATAAAAACTTACTTAGTAGTGCAAGAATATCATCCTTCTGGGCTGTAGGACAAAATGATCTCATCTGACCATTTAATTTTACGACCGTTCCTATGGCAGCTATATGATATAGACATCCGATTTTTCAAAAATTTTATTCGAAATTAAGAATGTAATATTTCAAAAAACACCAAAGCTAGATTTTTTTTACGTTTTTTTTTCGATCCTCCCTATGGGAGCTATAAGATATAGTTGGCCGATCCGGTCGGTTTCGACATATATACTACCTGCAATAGAAAGAAGACTTTTGGGAAAGTTTGAGCCCGATAGCTTTAAAACTGAAAGACTAGTTTACGTAGAAACGGAAAGACGGACATGGTTAAATCGACTCGTCTAGTCATGGTGATCAAGAATATATATACTTTATGGGGTCGGAAACGTCTCCATCACTGCGTTGCAAACTTCTGACTGAAATCATTATACCCTCTGCAAGGGTTTAAAAAGTTCATTTGATTTATATAACGTAAGGTCTATATGAATATAATTTTTGGGACTCGATGGAGTGTCCTTATAGTGTACGTTGAGATAAGCTACCAGAGATATGTTCAACCAGGTGGCCACCTTGTACTCTTGTCCCCGAAATAAGCATTTTATACCTATATAAAAAGTCCCCCTTTTATATATTTAATAAAAAGTTTATTTTGAAGACAAAGTCCCCAAAATGCAATTTATATTTCGTGTTCCTGAAATAGACGCTACATACACAAATGTGAATAAATAACGTGGAAAAGCTTGAAGAGCTGCAAAATTTATTGTGGATCCTTTTTAGGTCCTCTTTTATTCAGTTTTATAACGGAAACCCCAAAATTTTTGTGTCTCCAAAGTGGTCGCTGAACATACATACATATATATATATATTAGGGTGAGTCGATTTGGAGGTCATCAAATCGTAGGGGGGGAACGTATTCTATAGACAATTCTAAGCAACATTGCAAAAGAAACTATGCCTTAAAAATCACGTTTGACCCTCCGCATTTGCAAGAGAAAAATACTGGTTTTTTGATGAAAAATATCTGAGTAGCCTTGAATTTGAAACATTTGTATAGACGCGAAAAAATTTACAAATCGTTTGGGAGGAATACAATCTTTGGGTCATTCTAAGCCATATTGTCTAAGCAACTATATGCCTAAAACCACGTTTAACCCTCCGCATTTACAAAAGAAAAATACTGGTATTTCATTTTATTTTTAAAACAATTAACATAGTAGCCTTTACTGATATTCCAAGTAACAGTATAGAAAAATGATTTAAAGAGAAGAAAACATTTTTAACAAAGGGGAGAATTTAAAATTGATAATTCTTTAACGGCTACTATGATATTTTTCTCAAAAGTAAAAGAAAATACCAGTATTTTTCTCTTGCAAATGCGGAGGGTCAAACGTGGTTTTAGGCATATAGTTTCTTTGACAATATGGATAAAAAATGCCCAGAGATTGTTTTCAGGCCAAACGATTTAGAACCTTTTTCGCGTGCATTTCAGTGTATAAAATGTAGGGCTACTGTGATATTTTTCATCAAATACTGGGTTTTTTTTTTTTGCAAATGCGGAGGGTCAAACGTGGTTTTCAAGGCATAGTTTCTTTGGCAATGTTGGTTAGAATTGTCCATAGAATACGTTCCCCCCCTACGATTTATCACTTTTTTTTGGCCCATACAAATCGACCCAGTCTAATATATATATATATTATTATTATAGTAATTAGAAAAAAACAAAATAATTGATGTTAGTAATTAATTAAGTAAGTGAGAAAAATTGTTTCAATATTTTAAAAATAATAATAAGTTAAATATATAAACTCAATGTGACTAGCGCGATAATTATAAGTGTGCACTTGTAGCGCTGGGATATTAAATAAATAAATTAAATTAAATTAAATAAATTAATAAACAAAGTTAACAGCAAAGGGCCCAATTGACTACCGTGGGGCACTCCAGATGTCACGTGGATCATTTTAGAAACAGCGTTCTTAAATATAACCCTATGAGTCCTCCTCCCATTCAATTAACTTGAAATCCAAGTTAAAAGATTATATGGAAACCCAAGCAAATCTTATTTGAATAAAAGAAGAGAATGGTTAACAGAGTCAAAGGCTTTAGTAAAATCTGTAAATATAACGTAAGTCTGCATTTTATTATTAAATCCATTTATTACAAAGGATGACAATTCAAGTAGGTTGGTGGTAGTCGATCTTCGCTTAACAAAACCATGCTGACATGGGGATATTAGCAAGGAACATAAATGTTGCAAATGAGAATTGAGAATACGTCCAAATGCCTTTGAAATTGCCGACATTTAGACGATTTAGAAATACCTCTATAATTCTGGGCATCCTTTTGTGAAGTGGAATAATAAAAGAATCCTTCCAGATAGTTGAAAAAACTGATAAAGTAACAATGTAATGTAATAACAAATGAAGAAGTTTTAGAATCGGTTTAGAAATGGTTGATGCACAAAACTTAAGCACACACCCAGGAAGTCCATCAGGACCGGGAGAATAAGTTGGCGTTGTTGTTTTTAAATCTTTTAAAAGAGAACATTCGGTTATTACAGGGGAATAAATACAATTTGCCCTATTTAAGGGATTGGGGTAGTTAGAATTTCACCAAGAAGACGAGCTATAAGTAGTTTGGAAAAAGTCTGCAAATAAATCAGCAATTTCAGAATCATATAAAACTGCTTCGGATCATTTGAAAATTCCTACATAGAATAACAATGACTGTTAAGAACCTTAATATCAAATCCAAAACAAGAGAGAACGCTATAGTCGGGTGCCCCGACTATCAGATACTCGTTACTCAGCCAAAGTGAGTGCGAGGGAGATGGAGATAGAAAATGTTTTATCTGGCATAACTTTTTAACGAATGGTCCGATTTGAAAAATTTCTTCTACATTTCGATAGGTATTGATAAATGCAATAAAACTGCATTTTTACTTTTCCAAAATCTTTAAAGGTGTGGGCCCCAGACACTTTTTAAACTCGTTTATTGCTGGCGTTAGGCGATTGTGGGCGTTAGAGGGGGCGTGGCCCCCGGCTGAAACAAACTTGCGCTGCGTAGGAAGCCAAAGAATATGTGTTGGTAATCCCAATTCTCTAGCTTTTGTAGTTTCTGAGATCTCAGCGTTCATCCGGACGGACAGACGGACAGACGGACAGACGGACAGACGGACAGACGGACAGACGGTCAGACGGTCAGACGGTCAGACGGACAGACGGACATGGCTATATCGACTCGGCTTGTGATCCTGATCAAGAATATATATACTTTATAGGGTCGGAAACGCTTCCTTCTCCCTGTTACATACTTTTGCACGAATACAATATACCCTTTTACTCTACGAGTAACGGGTATAAAAATCTGGCAAAGGGGGACCAACGGGGGACTCGTCCCCTGCCGTAACTGTGTGCACCGATGGTAGTGCGACTATACTCCCCCCGTGAGGGCGGCTGGAAGCAGGTCCATAGTCTAGCTATGACTATGGATGCTGACGAATCGTAGTTGGGCGGACCTGGGTAGGTCTTTAAAGTCAAGTCAGGCTTGTCGAGCGACCCGTGCCCACTGACTTTCAGGTTTGCAGCTGAGGGGTAAATCCAGCTGTGTTTTAACGGAGCCTTCCCAGGGCCGGGCAACCCTTTGTCGGAAGTGGCCTTGCCGTGGCTTTGGGGCGGAGTCACGGTCGACTTTTTCATAGAGCCCCAACAACCCTCAGGCCCGCCGCGCTTGCCTGGTCGAGCATCGCGGGCGATTATGTATTCAAAATGAAACCTAACACCGTAGCTTCAGACCTCACGGGGGAGGTTAAACCCCAAACCGATTCCGCTACCATCGAGGAAGGGCCGCGAACAGCCAGCCATGGTGCTCCGGCTCCGATGGAAACGGAAGGGGCTGCTGTCGCTGCTGAGGGCTCAGAACCCAGAAGTGGCGATACTTAAAGTAGAGAAGGAGATGAAGACGAGCCAGCCGTTCCTCTTCATCATCAACCAGCGCTGCCTGCCGCAGCTTGAGAAGGCCGACTACACCATCCGGTACGGCCTACGGAAGGCCAAGATCAAGGTCTTCCTGGCAGAGCCGGATGATGTTCTAGAGAAGGTCGATGTCACCAACAATCTGTTGGATGACCTGGTCATCGACGACAAGACCCCAGACGTAACACCCAACACCGATGCCTAAAGTCGTGCAGATTAACCTGAAGCACAGCACGCATGCTTCAGCCAATCTTGCAGTTCTTCTCAGGAGAGGAACATTGACATAGGCATCGTTCAAGAACCATGGATTCGAGACGGACAAATCTCGGGTCTAACACAACAAGGATATACACTTTTATACTAACTCGACAGGTAGGCCGAGAGTAGGTATTATTATAAAGAATACCTATAACGCACTTCTATGCCCCAATCTTAGTAGGTTTCATACTCAAAAAACAACACCCTTTATGGTGGACCAAAGAGCTTTTTACTCTGAGAAAGAGGGCAAGAAAAGCCTATAACTCCAGCTATGCTACCAAGGAATGGGAGCCATACAAAGAAGCACCAAAAGCAGACAAAAAAGCGATATACGCAGCCAAGAAAGACTCTTGGAGGACTTACTGCGAATCGCTCGAAGGTATAAAAGGCAAGCCTAGACTAAGCAAGGGTATAACAGCCCAACTCTATTACACAAACAAGACGGATCAGCGACTACAACAGTGAAAGAATCCATAGAGACACTAGTGGATACACACTTTCCAGGCAACCTTCGAGAAAAGCCAGCACCTACTGAAGGTCAGAGGGATATCATAACCATTAAAAGAATCGAATGGGCGATAAACTCTTTAGATAAATACAAAAGTCCGGGGCCAGACAATGCTTCAAGCAACACAGGTAAGCTTCAGTAGGTGTCTGCAATCCATTTACATGGCTTGAATCAGATTAACACACTTACCGCTTCTATGGAAGGAAGCCAAAGTTGTATTTATACCAAAACCAGGATGAAGAGGTCAAATCATAGCAAAGATTTCAGGCCGTTTCAGCCTTACCTCCTTCCTAATGAAAATGCTGGAACGAATGATCGAAATTCATATCCGGGAAAACACCGAGAAGCAGCATCTTTCGGACGCTCAGCATGCGTACCGAATGGGCAGATCGACAGAAACGGCACTACACGAAGTAGTCTGCCACATAGAAAAATCGCTACATTTTAACCAATATACGATGGCCACCTTCTTAGATATAGAATACAATTCAATACAATATAGATACACCCTAAGATAATATTATGGCTTTACACAGCAGTGGTAAGGCCAATTCTCACATACGGGGCACTACTCTGGTGGCCAGCCCTGACAAGAGCATACAATATTACCAAGGAGGAGTAAAAGTAGTAGCATACGCAGACGACGTAGTGTTGCTAGTATCAGGACCATTCCCAGATGTCATTAGTAATATAATGACGGGGGCCCTTACCCTTACACATCACGGAACGAGTAAGAAAGGCCAGCATAGCATTCTACTCGTGCAGGAAAGACTTGTGTTTTATTAAATGTATTTTGAAGTACAATAAACGTCTTCTCAACACTCTTTTTTAGGGTCATAAAATGATTTCAATTGTTTTAAGGAGTTCCAATAGGAAACTTTTGTTTTACGACTTTTGGAAAAACCCGCTGCTTTAGCGGGAAAAAAGCTAAAAATGGCAACATTTTGTTAGTTTGTAAGTTCTACACTACTAAAGCTACATCCATGTGCTATACCTCGTTTAAAAGTTATTTTGAAATACTTGAACGCCTTTTTAAGTTAATTCGTTTAAATACAATAGTTTACAAATTATGAATTTAAATGTATATATAAGCTCCTATGAGAGCAAATGTAAACAAAAAAACTTCTGATATTAAATAAAACAAGAGAGAACGCTATAGTCGGGTGCCCCGACTATCAGATACCCGTTACTCAGCTAAGGGAGTGCGAGGGAGATAGATATATAAAATCTTTGATCGGGCATAACTTTTTAACGAATGGTCCGATTTGAAAAATTTCTTCTACATTTCGATAGGTATTGATAGTCACAATAAAACGGACAGACGGCCATGGCTAGTTCGACTCTGCAACTGATCCTAATCAAGAATAAGAGGTATAAACACCTCTTAACGAGGTAAAAAACTAGTGACGATCGCACCTTCAACATACAAAAGTTCTGATATCAACATTTGTGACGAAAAATTATTACACTCATCATTAAATACACTTTCTAATATTTTCTCATTCGGCACTTAGTAGAATCAGGGCACTCATCACAGGCCATTGGGCCATTGGCACCCAAGCCAAGATGGGGCTTCCGTACAATGCTAATTGCAGAAGCTGCAAAGAAACAGATTCACAGGAGACACCTGAGCACATGATGTGTCATTGCCCAGCACTAAACCTTATCAGGGCGAGATACTTCGGGGCGTATCAGCTGGAATCATTGGGAGAAATAGGAAAGCAGAGGATAACTGCAATCCTAGGTTTTCTTAATGACGCAGGCTGGTACTGAAGAGAAAGCGGACACAACAATTTACAAGGGTATGGATCAAAACGGAGCTCAGCTCTATTTGGAGGTCCTCAGAGAGGACCTCGCCACTTCTACCTACCTACCATATTGAGAAATCTTTAAGTTAAGCTTATTATAGCAACATTTACGAAAGAATCTCATTTTAGTTGGAGAAACTAAAGGAGAGAGGGTATCGAGGTAAGGGAAGCAAATTGTCAATTCCATTGTTGGATGGTATCGGTCTTCTGGTACCATAAGAGCGTCAACTCTAGATACCGTGACTTCAGACGGCTCTAAAAAAAACACAAGATCTAATTGTCTATTTAATGAATTTCGAATAAAGCTAACTTGCTGTAACGATAATTTCAAAAAGCCATCCACAAAGTCATGGGCGGATAAAGGTAAAGCGACAAGTGAGTCAGTAGGAGGGGACCAAGAAATATCCGGGAGATTAAAGTCACTCAAAGCAATCAAAAGGTCCCTATTGGAAAGAAAGGATAGAATAGATTTAATAGCAGATAGATGTTGCTCATAAATTATTAGGTCAGAGCCAGGTCATGTATTAAAAATAGACAAGGATTGCAGGGAAACTTTCACACAAACAAATTCAACGTCATTAGGGACACGAGTGATTTCTCTGAGAACTTATGGTGGACGTAACGACGAAAGGCGATCGGTTCTGTAGGTATTAAAGTTGTTTGATAAGATATCGTCCGTAATGGCCGAGGAGTCAACATAAAGCTTGGGTAGCTTCATGATAAGTCCCCTAACATTTTGGTAAGCAAAAAATAAAATTTGCAGTTTTTTGGCGCCGTGGAAGGCCTGTTATTTGTTCTCGGTTTATTATTCTTCCAAATCATCATTAAGCCAAAAGCTTTAAAAGGCAGTACATTAAACACATCAAGCGGAGCCAAAATTTTGAACGACGATATCCTACGGCCGTGTGAAAAACGAAATTGTTTAACCGCAATATCCTGGGATGGGAATTTTTCTCGAATAAATTCCAAAACATCCTCAGATGTGGTATCAGGCGTAAATCTTAAAACAAACAACTGCTTTCTTTGTTTATTTACAATATCGCAAGTCGGTAACAACAGTGCAAGACTAAATATAAGGTGTGATGACGGAGATTATCGTTTATATATGACCAGTGGATCCGGACCTCTGCTGCAGTAAGACCTGCATTGGTTGACGAAAGCGTACAGACTGAATAGTAGAGGGAAGTGTAAATGGGGAATAGCTGCCCACTTACGCATACACAACACCCCTTAACACCCAGATGCGTCGTAATATTGTGAGGGTTGTCGATGACGCCTGGATCTTCGCGGTGTCACTTCCGCTTGGATCGGCTCCAAGACTGACGCCAGTCGCACTGGCGAGTTATCTGTGTTTACGGCGTGACCCATCGACGGTGATAATGGTTGTGGAACGGGGAAAGAGTCGCCAGTAGACGTGGACGGGGTAGTAGGTTCGCGAGCTCGAAGCTGGTCTAGATGACGTCGAACCACACGGCTATCATCGAGGTCCACTGTGTAAGATATAGGTCCAGTTTGCTCCGATACGCGACCTTCAATCCATTTCCGGCCGCTTGAATAATTTCTGACCCAGACTGGGCTACCTGTAACAAAAGTCTTCTTATAGACTGGTTCAGAGTCCTTACCCAATATGATTTCGCTTGGCTGAATCTTATTAAGAAACGATTTGAGTTCCCGCTTGAGGAGCAACTCTGCTGGCGAATGTCCCGATGTCGAATGCGGTGTGCAGTGTTGACTGAACAGATATCGGGCCAGGGCTAAATTAATGTCAGTATCTCGTTCCATTTTCTTTAAGAATCCTTTTGTGCTTTGGACCATTCGCTCAGCTTGTCCATTTGTCGCCGGGTGAAAAGGTGCCGATCGGATGTGGCGAATAATGTGGTTGCTCATAAATTTTCTAAATTCGTCAGATGTAAAAGCAGTTCCGTTATCCGAAACCAGCTCGTCCGGAATTCCATGAGTAGCAAAAAGCTGGCGAAGGAACGCGATGGCGCAGGCTGCTGATGTAGACTTGACAACGCTAACCTCGAGCCACTTTGAGAAAGAATCAACGACCAAAAAGAACACCTTGCCTTGAAACGGTCCTGCAAAGTCAGCATGAAGACGAGACCAAGGTTTCTTAGTGGATTCCCAAAAGTGTACTTCCGATTTGTGCGGCTCATTTCGAGTGTCAGCGTAGCTCCTCGCCAATGCTTTCATTTTCACGATTCCAGGATGATGCGCGTGAAGAGCGGCTAGGATCTCTTTCCGATCAGCCGTGGGAATTAAAGCGCGATGTCCCTTAGCTGATAACTCGTCCCGCCGTATAAAGTATGGGTACAGATCGTTGGCTCGATTAATTTTGGTACTGGGCCACCCCCTTAGCACCCAGCTAAGTACTTTTCTAAGGACTGTGCGCTGACAATAGGTTGGGCTGCCCATTCGATCATTAAAACGTCCTCCTTGGTAGATGTTTGCGGTTTGGTCAACATCGGGGAACGGCTCAAAAGATCGGCATTACTTATTTTCGCTCCAGGACGATGGATGATGGTGAAATCGTATGCACTCAAGAAAATTGCTCGTCTCAGCATTTGGTTAGAAATGATGTTTGGCACTGCCCTTGATGCGGTAAATATGCCTAGAAGCGGGCGATGGTCTGTAATCAAGGTGTAGGAAGAATTTTTATCTAGAAGGCGATGCAATGGCTCTGCAATTGTAGCTTTGTTAGGAAGAAATGAATGTTAAAAATTAGTAAGGCCTAGAAAGGCTTGAAGTTGTTTCTTATCTGCTGGCGCCGGCGCGGAGTGGATGGCCCTGACCTTGTCCACCGAGGGTCGTATGCCTAGGGCGTCGATTTTGAACCCCAAAAACTCGATGGTAGGCACTTCGAACTGGCATTTGTCCCTGCGCAGGCGAAGACCGGTCCTATCGAACGAGAAAGGACCTCTCGTTAAGTCTGACTGATAACTCAGACTTTCCCATGACCACAATATCGTCGAAATACGGCAATACTCCCGGTATATTCTGAAGGATATTCTCTATGCAGCTCTGAAAAATTCCGGGGGCTAATGATATCCCGAATTGCAGCCTGGTGACCTTGAATGCGCCCTTGTGTGTGGAGATAGTCTGCATCATTGCTGAACGGTTATCAACTGACAGCTGCTGATAGGCTTGCCCTAGATCAATTTTTGCGAATACTGACCCACCTTCGATTGATGCAAGAAGTGTGTTTATGGCCGGTCGATTTGTAGTCTCCACAAATGCGAATGGATCCGTCTTTTTTAATGACAGGAACCGTAGGTGTGGCCCATTCTGAATACTCTACCGGTTCTAAAATTCTTTGTGCGCGAGGAGTTCCTCCTCGAGTTCCTCCTCATAAGGCCTTTTAAGGGCAAAAGGTATGCGACGTGGAGGCAACCTAATCGGAGGAACTTCTGGATTGACGTGGAGTACCACTGGTGGCCCGGTGTATCGTCCTAGCTCCGTGGAAAACAGATGCTCGAATTTCGTTAGTACCGATGATATGCTGCTACCGCAGGTGACACCGTGAATTCCTTCGATACGGATCCCCAAAGGCTCGAACCAGTTACAGCCTAATAGGTTGACTCCGACTCCAGAGACTACGATCAGAGGCAAATTTTCGATCTGACGCCGATTATAGTATACGGTTGTATCAGTTATCCCCTTGACCGGGATCGGGTTCTGCTGGTAATCATTAAGTTCTAAATGACACCTTGTTAGATCTGGCTTTTCGTTTGGCCAGATGTACCTGAACGTAGATTCCTTCATAATGGTCACCGGTGATCCAGAGTCTACTTCAAAAACGCAAGTACGGCCGTTGCGATTGAGACTGATTTCTTTTGGCTGACCAGCGGCAATATCTGGTTTACTCGAGATGTCCTATTTTGGTTTGATCGGGAACTTGGCGTTGGAGACCCGTAACTCGAAGACCGTATTTGAGGAGCGCTGCGACACACTTTCTGTATATGGCCGGTGCGACCGCAGCCGTGGCAGGTGGCGTTGCGGAAAGGGCATTTCTTGCGAATGTGTTTGCCTCCGCAGCCCGCGCAAGGCCCTTCGGTTACGACTGATGTACGTGGCCTTATGTTCGAATGCCATGAATGGACTCAGCGCTTGGAAGATCTGAGTGGGAATCACTTGGTTTCCGCATAGATAAGGCACTGATGGCTGCTGCTTCACTCGTTACAGCTCGCTCCAAAACCCGCTGTACAGTAAGTCCAGTTTCTGCGAGTAAACTTCTTTGCAGTCCTTCATCGCGCATTCCGCAAACAAAACGATCACGAAGCATTCGATCTAGGGCGCTTCCGAAATTGCAGTCCACAGCCAAACTCCGCAAGGCCGCCACTGATTCGTCCGAATGCTGGACCCGATTATGGAAATGATAGAACGCAGCAATTTCGGATGGGCGAGGGGACAACTTAACGGTTAAGACTTGGTATATTTCTGACAATGTCAACTCGCCGACCTGCCTGGGAGATGCCAGTGACGCAAGTAGTTCGTACAAGGGGGCTCCAGCCAGTGGGAGGAACGCCGCTTTCTTCCCCGATTCGTCTCCGATATCGTTGGCCAGTAAATAAAGTTCGAAACGCTCCTTGTAAGCAACCCATTTTGAGGGAATAGCTAAATCAAACGGTTCCAGACTCCCAACAGAAGCCATAACAATGCTTGGAACACGCTTGTCCGTTTCTGATTGAATGGAGCTTCCAAAAGCTTCCAGTCTATCGTCCGATTCTTCTTTCAACTTATCGGCGTTTTCCTTTTCCGATTGTTTAACAGTTATCTTCTTGTCCATCTGCACAAGTACAGAACAACAAAAACTCTGGCCGCTTAGCTGAAATATCGGCGGAATTTATTCTGTTCGATACCGTTCTTTGGCCATCTTTTGACCATCTCTTCGTTCTTGCTGTTGTAATCTGACTTGGACTCAGACTTGCACAGTTATTCCACGCTTAGTGAAATCCCATCCTCGTCGCCAATTTTATGTATGCGCAAGCTTATATACGAGGGCTGTCTGATAAATAACCGACCTAGCCATGATGCACGCGACTTTTTCAAAAAAAATTTTTTTATTTTTCTACATAGTCTCCTTGTAACTGAACACACTTCTCCCAGCGATGCTCCCATCTCTGCAACCCTTCCAAATAGTACTTGACGTCTTTGTCTGCAAAATACGAGTTCACGAAAGAGATTGCCTCCTCATTTGACGAAAATCTCTGGCCGCCGAGCGCAGATTTATGTTGAGGAAACAAAAAAAAGTCGCTTAGTGCTAGATCCGGGCAATAAGGTGGATGGCAAAGCAGTTCGAACCGCAATTCGTGGATTTTCGCCATGGCGACTGTTGAGGTGTGAGATGGTGCGTTGTCTTGGTGGAACAAGACTTTTTTTTTTTGCAAATGTGGCCGATTTTTCGAAATTTCTTCCTTTAGCTTGTCCAATAATGATGCGTAGTATGCTCCTGTTATAGTTTTTCCTTTTTCAAGATAGTCGATAAAAATAATTCCATGGCTGTCCCAAAAAACACTCGCCATCACTTTCCCAGCCGAATACACAGCTTTGGGTTTTTTTGGGGCCGGTTCCCCCTTTTCAATCCACTGTTTAGATTGGATTTTTGTTTCGGGCGTATAATGATGAATCCAAGTTTCGTCTACAGTTATCAATCGGCGCCAAAACTCGGTCTTATTGCCTCTAAACTGAGCCAACAGAGCGCTGGAAATGTTCATGCGCGCACGTTTGTGGTCTAACGTAAGCAAACGCGGCACCCAACGCGCGGACAGCTTTCTCATGCCCAAATCTTGGTTTAATATGTGACAAACACGTTCTTTTGACATCTTCATAATCTCAGCTATTTCCCTAACTTTAATCCGGCGGTCGTCTAGTACCAATTGATGAACTTTAGTGATGTTATCGTTAGTGGTTACAGTTTTTGGACGCCCAGGACGTTCATCATCTTCCAAGCTCCTGCGACCACGTTTAAATTCAGCTGCCCAAAATTTTACGGTGGTAAACGATGGTGCAGAGTCACCATACACAGAGTCCAACTCATCTTTGATTTGTGACGGCGTATTGCCTTTCAAAAATAAAAATTTAATTACAGCTCGATATTCAATTTTTTCCATTTTGGGGAAATCACCGAAATAGACTCACAAAAACGACTGTCAACAGATAATTGCGCAAGATAAATTTCTGAAATTTTGGCGAGTAGCTATTATAATATGCACAATTTGAAGTAGACACTTTTTTTTCAGATGTGCCGCTATCTTGACTTTGAGGTCGGTTATTTATCGGACAGCCCTCGTATTAAATTGTTTATTTACAATATCGCAAGTCGATAACAACAGTGCAAGACTAAATAAAAGGTGTGATGACGGAGATTATCGTTTATATATGACCAGTGGATGGCCGGATTGCTGCTGCAGTAAGACCTGCATTGGTTGACGAAAGCGTACAGACTGAATAGTAGAGGGAAGTGTAAATGGGGAATAGCTGCCCACTTACGCATAGACAACAGTATCTTACGCCCCCCAGCAGCGGTCTGAACCTCACTCAGCTGAGAGCCAGAAACGGCACCTACTGTTTCTATGAGCAACTTAACGCACGAACAGTTACAATGTAAATCAAGCGAGAGAGACTATGAGTAGCACCCAAAAGTCTAAAAGAAATTTGACAGGTTCAGAGGGAGTGAAATAACAGTTATAATAGAGCAGAAGAGAGGTAGAGAGAGAGAATACAAGAGCAGATTTAGAGAGTGCAAATTACACTAACAAAGCCAAGGTATTAAACAAATCAAATGGAAATGTTAAAATAACTATAACCACGTACCCATTAACAGGGAGATCTATTTAAAAACACTAACACGATTGTTAGGCTAAACTTTGTTAACAAACAAACACAAAAGTCCTTCGAATAAATCACAAAATTTAAAAAAAACTCAGAGCACAATGGTATACACAACCGTTCACAAGCGACGCTAAATCGATTATAGTTCACCCGCTTTGCATGAGCATGGTTTTATTGTAAATCAGCTGGGTTAACAAACAGCAAACAAATCAACTGGAGCCAATTTTAAAATATTACAAAATGTTGATCCGACCTGGGTCGCAAGCTTTAAATTTTCTGTTAACCTGGCGATATGTACTGCCGCACCTCCCACAGGCAGTTTTCAATTGGTTTTTGGGGTTTTCCTTCCATCTATAATTTGTTATTGGCACACCGCTTCTGCACAAACACAGCCGATGATCAAATTTTCGATTCTTTGGGCCGCGGCTAAAGGCGTTCATCGGAATTAATCCCCTAAGTATGGAATTTTTTTCGCATTTCCTTACCATTTCCTTAGCTCATCTGAGTACCGCAGTTAAAAAATTCCCCGGCTAACAGCTGTAGCTACCTATTTGCCTCTTGTTTACTCTTATGCTTAGTTTGAAGTTTTCGCCGTACTGAGTACTAGGCTTTAAGGGCGTTTGTGGGCGTGGCAAACTTTTATTAAGCCAATCGATAGGTAGTTTCTAGGTCTTCTAGTTTCTGAGTTCTCAGCGTTCACACGAACAGACAGACGGACGGACATGGCTAAATCGACTCGGCTAGTGGTCCTGATCAAGAATATACACACAAAAAAAATTGATTGGTAAAATTGACCTATACGGATAGTTACGTAACTGTAAAAAATTGTTACGTGTATTTTGTTTTTGCTTTGGATGTGTCTTTGCTAATTGTGTGTATTTGTTGTTGTGGAAGTAACTATTTAATTGGTAGAATTGACAATTTTTGTGGTTGGGGACCTTTTTGACAATTATATTGGCTAATTTTACCAGGTTTTTTTTTTGTGTGTATATACTTTATGGGGTCGGAAACGCTTCCTTCTACCTGTTACAAACTTTTCCCCGAATATGAGTAAGAGGTATACAAATTGTGCCATTGATCACTAACAGAAATTTGTATCAATGGCTTGGGAGCGTTTCATGGTTTTTATTTGTAAGCTAGTGTTACTCCCCAGTCGGACCTTTACACAACAAAAATGTATATAGGAAATTACTATGTTAAATGTAAGATAAGCCTCTAATGAATGCTCTAATGAATAAGCCGAACAATGTCGTGGAATAAACGCATAATGAGAAGAGTATGAATTAGAAACTAGAATTGAGTAATTGATAAATATAAATTAAAAGAATCTTTTCAGTTTACTTACAACTTGCCGGCCCCGTGAATTGCCGCCGTCCAAAATATACAATTGTAATGATTCTACTGCCAAAATACAGTTCGTATTAGAGTATGCCAAAATCTAGTGGCTCCAGCTTAAGTGATGCATTGCATACTTTAAATTATGACAAAATCGGTGGATTTAAAAGGATTATTTTTATAATCCTGGCATCAAAGCATTTTTGCATCATACACAATGCATTCTTTTCAAAATTTAACGATTTGGAATGCCTAGTGCAGGGGTGCTCAAAACTGCCTTATGGCAGTGCATTTACAAACACAAACACTTTACAAGTAAAGACTCAGACACAGTCATGAAAAAGACAACAATTTGCATTATGAGTTGAGACGAAAAAAAAGTTCAATGGAATTGTTGTTGGCTTGGCTCGTTACGGACAGCGGCACAAAGAGGAACCGGCATGTGCCCTAGGAGAGCATGGCCAGTGCAGCTCCGTATGCTAAGTGCCAAAACAAAAACAAATGTGCCCGCGTGCCATAGGACTGAGCACCCCTGGCCTAGTGTATCATAGTTTATGCAGTTCGTCAATGATGCGACCATAGTATGGGCTATTTCAATAAAAATATATCCCTAATATATCCTTATCACTTAATTTTTTAAGATCGCATCGAATATGCTGTGATTTGAAAAGCTGTATTTCTTGTTTTTAAAATATAAGTGATAAGTAAATCTTATTCTGGACAATTTTATCTTTCATTTCATGCCTTGATTAGTCAAATATTCTTACTTTACCCAACGGTATCTATCGTATACCGCATAGTAGCACAACCGTGGCTTAAATTAAGATTCTAGCTAAATAATGTCCAAAACAAATTGTGACACCGACAATTTCATATATGTGCTCAGCAAACAGTATTTATATGTATTGTTTTTGGATTACAATAGTTTATGCAACATTTCAGTTGAAATTAATATTAAGCATAAACTTCACGCTGAGTTTTTTCCCAAGCGGCCATCGGGCCATGTTCGGGACGGTATTTAACATTGCAGCCATCCTGCTCAAGGCGATTGTCATCGCGGAGTTCCTCATAGCGTTCACGTTCGTATTTGGTGAAACCCCACTTTTTGGAAACATAGATCTATAAAGATAATAAAAATAACATTAAATCATTAATATATATATATGTAAACTCAAAACTTTTCCACTAACAAAATTATTTTATTTTTATTTTTGTCTTTTTTTGTAACAAAACTTTTGGGTAAAACATTAAAAGCCAGGCTCAAGCCAGATTTAAGCTGTGGCACTCGTGTACCATTTTTCACCAAAAAAGTTTATATTCCCTTTTTTTAAAATTCCTTAAGAAATTAATAACGTGCTCAAATTAAATTGGTATAAGGTTTAAAACATAAGTAATTAAACTGTTAACGAATTAAAAAAAGAATCAGATTAATTTGACAGTCAGAAAAAAAATTTATTAATTTCTTATCGAAATTACCCATTTGGTGTATGTTGGGATACTTTAAGCGTGTAAGTTGAGACACCCGTTTAGCATACAAAATGTGATCATTCAAAGAGCCTTTTCGTTTTAATTCTTATTTGGTCCAAGATCTTGAAAATGGACGCGAAATAAGTTAAAACAAACTAAAATTGTTTAAAATAACTTAAATAAATATATTTTTTTTACTTCGGTTTGAGTTTTATTCACTCTTAAAAGTGTCCCAACTTACAGACCACTATTTGATGTCGTTTTTTAACACTTTTAAAAACAATTGTTTTAGTTTTACCTAAGTAAACAAAATATTTTCTTTGGTTTATTTTGAAGTCAAAAGAGTAACCTTTCAAATGGTACCTAATGCGTTAAGTTTCATAAGCGAATTTCGAAATGGCAGATGAAAAACAAAAGGTGTACCAATATACAATACATATATATGTATACAATAACCCAATATTAATGCAATTATTGCACCAGTAACAGCAAAGCCAAAATTTCAATACCCTTGCAGATTTCACGAATGAACGAGGTCAAATACTAACTACGAAGTATTAATACCCTTGCAGATTTCACGTATTAAAATTTGACTAGAATACCAATATAAATTAATAAACTACAAAATATTTTTTTTTAATTGAAAAGAATACAATTTTCTAATTTTTCACCCAATTGTTCCTATGGGAGCTATAGGATATAGAGGTCCGATCAAAACGCGCGTTTACCCTGATCAAGGTATGCACAATAAAATAAGATTTGAAAAGATTTATGTCAATAGCTTTTACACTGCTCGAAATATTCGGAAAAACATAAAATTGTAAACGATTTCACCCTATTATTCCTATGGGAGCTATAGGATATAGACGTCCGATCGGCACGCGCTTTTACCCTGATAAAGGTATGCACAAAAAATACGATTTGAAAAGATTTATGTCAATAGCTTTTACCCTGCGCGAAATATCTTTATTTATTGAAAGCTATATCCGGTTGTTCCTATGGGAGCTATAGGATATAGACGTCCGATCGGGGCCGTTTTCATACTTGATCTGCGTACACATGTTTTAGGACGACTGTGAAAGTTTCAAATCGCTAGCTTTTAATCTGAGCTCGCAAACGGGATTGAAACAGACGGACATGGCTATATCGACTCCCCTATTAATCCTGATCAAGAATATATATACTTTATGGGGTCGGAAACGTCTCCTTCACTGCGTTACAAACTTCTGACCAAAATTATAATAACCTCTGCAAGGGAATATAAAAAAAAAAAAATGTTTAACTTGAAAGAATAAACTGTAATACTCTAGACTGACCCCTGAAATTCGCGCAAAAATTGTCCTTAATGGAATTTCTGAAAAATGTACATGCGAAAAGAACGTTTTCTTGTAATTGAATTTTAAAGTTGAATGTTTTGCTATAAAAACCAGTATGCTTTTCTATCTTTTGTGTTTTTCTGCTATACAGTGAAAAAGTGGTAACATTGAAATATTCTTGATCAGCACCATTAGACGAGTCGATCTAGCCATGGCCGCTTGTCCGTCGGTCCGTCCGTCTGTCTGTCTGTTTCTACGCAAACTAGTCTCTCAGTTGTAAAGCTATATGGCTCAAACTTTCCCAAAAGTCTTCTTTCCATTGCAGGTAGTATATAAGTCAGAACCGGCCGGATCGGACAACTATATTTTATAGCTCCCATAGGAAGGATCGAAAAAAAAAACTTAAAAAAATTCAAGTTAAAAGGTTGATCTGCAACGGTATGTAAGCTTCGGCTGGCCGAAGCTAGCTTTCTTTCTTGTTATACCCGTTACTCGTAGAGTAAAAGGGTATATTGTATTCGTGCAAAAGTATGTAACAGGGAGAAGGAAGCGTTTCCGACCCTATAAAGTATATATATTCTTGATCAGGATCACAAGCCAAGTCGATATAGCCATGTCCGTCTGTCCGTCCGTATGAACGCTGAGATCTCGGAAACTATAAAAGCTAGAAATTTGGGATTAACAACACAAATTCTTGGCTTCCTACGCAGCGCAAGTTTATTTCAGACGAGCGCCACGCCCCCTCTGATGCCCACAATCGCCTTAAACGATTTTATGTGTGTGTGTGTCTGTGTCTGGCGCGCACACCTTTAAAGATTTTGGAAAATTAAGTAAGCAGTTTTATTGTGTTTATCAATACCTATCGAAATGTAGAAGAAATTTTTCAAATCGGACCAATCGTTAAAAAGTTATGCCCGATCCAAGTTTTATATATCCATCTCCATCGCACTTCCTTTAGCTGAGTAACGGGTATCTGATAGTCGGGGCACCCGACTATAGCATTCCCTCTTGTTTTTTATTATTTCATGCAATTCTAGTCAAAATTTTATTTGTGAAAAATGCAAGGGTATTAAAACTTCGACGTGCCGAAGTTAGCTTTCGTCCTTGTTTTCTGATAATTTTTATCTTTAGTCTCCGTCAGTGGCGGATCTAGGATTTTGTTGTGGGGGGTGATATTAAAACAAATTTTTTGTTGCATGCTTTTTGAATACCAATTTCCTTTCAATTTTCACCCGAGTGGGGGGGATATATCACCCGTATCACCCCCCGTGGATCCGCGCATGGTCTCCGTGTATTTAATTCCGGCACCAACTCTGACAATTTGTTTTTATACCCTTGCAGAGGGTATAACGATTTCAGTCAGAAGTTTGCAACGCATTGAAGGAGACGTTTCCGACCCCATAAAGTATATATGTTCTTGATCAGCATCATTAGACGAGTCGATCTAGCCATGTCCGTCTGTCCGTCGGTCCGTCTGTCTGTCTGTTTCTACGCAAACTAGTCTCTCAGTTTTAAAGCTATCGGGCTCAAACTTTCCCAAAAGTCTTCTTTCTATTGCAGGTAGTATATATGTCGGTACCGGCCGGATCGAACAACTATATCATATAACTCCCATAGGAAAAAACGGAAAAAAAATCGACAAAAAAAATTCTAGCTTCGGTGTTTTTTGAAATATTACCTTCTACTTTTGCGAATATTTTTTAAATATTTCTGAATTTCGAATAAAATTTTTAAAAAATCGGATGACTATATCATATAGTTTCCATAGGAACGGTCGGAAAATTATATGGAAATTAATAGGAAAAAATTATATCTTTGTTGATATGTTGTTGTCTTCTCCTCTGGGATATGGCTTTTCTTTAACATTTCAAAATTTCGAATAAAATTTAACAAAATTCGGACGGCTATATTATATAGCTGCCATAGGAAGGTTCAAAAAATTAATGCCAAAGTAATACGAAATCAGCTAAAATTTTGATTATTGTAACATATAAGTAAGTTAATTTAAATTAATGTTTTTGTAAATGAATAGGAATGACCTGCAAGGGTATATAAGCTTCGGCTGGCCGAAGCTAGCTTCCTTTCTTGTTTCTTGTATTGTCTCTTCTAAATAAGATGAATTTTATATTGAAATTATCCAGTGGGCGGAAATCTTGCTTTAATTTTGGCTTGAATTATAAGAAAGTGTATTTATTTAGACAAATGTTAAAACATTGTTATCTTTTTATGAATTTGAAAAACATAACTTAAAAGTAATGTAATTTTCATTTTGGTTATTTTTTTTACTAAAATAATGTTAAGGACGCAGATAAACTAAATTTAAAGTAAATTTATAACACGAGCCTGTTATTTAAAACGAATATATAAGTAAATTTAAAAAATAAAATCCAATCGGGTAGTAACTATCCGCAACATGATGATTATTGATTGATATACATAGATCATTATTCATTTCAGTTTGTTTAAAAATAATAAATATTTACTAACCTTCTGACGTCCAGGGAACTTAAACTTCGCACGACGCAAAGCTTCAATAACTTGAGCCTTGTAACGATCGCTTGAGCGGACAGACATAATGGGCTGACCAATACGAACTCGAGCAACCGTACCCTGCGGCTTTCCAAACGCACCTCTCATTCCAGTCTGAAGCCTAAAAATACAAAATTTACAACATTTTTTTAATCCTATAAAGTTCTAAAACCTACAACAATATTAATAATTTAGTAACTAGGTCATGTGCTATGACTGGTCATTAGAGCAAAATCAAGTTATAAGTTATTACAAAATAACGATTTTGATATTAATGTTGACTTTTACTTACCTATCAGCTCCAGCGCACGACAACATTTTGTTGATACGAATGACATGGAAAGGGTGCAGGCGCATTCTTATATGGAACTGGTCCTTTCCGCAGTACTTCACCAAATACTTGTTACAACAAATGCGGCCTGCTTCTAAAGCTTCACTACTTAGCTGTTCATATTCATCAGAAACCAAATGAACGCACAGGGGGAAGTCTTCAACGGTAGCCTTTTTTCTTCCCAAATCAAAAATACGAATTTTGGGGTCGGGTACACCCCGACAAAATCGAGATTTAGGATAGGGCTTATTTTTACAATAGCGGTAGCTGGAATGGTAAATAATTAATGAATATGTATTTTATATGAATAAATGTATGGTCTTACCATCTTGCTGGTCGGCGACCCATTTTCACTCCTTGAAAAGAAAAAAAAAACAGAAAAATAAACTAACGTTCAACAACATATGCTCAAAATTTGCAACATAATACACGATTATATATGTTCAAGACAATATAACTATAAGATTACACAAGTTCACTCAAAGAGCACATACCTCTTCCAACGAAGCGAAAGAAAAAAGAAGGAGATATTCAACGGAAGCAGAGAAGATGTCGTCGTAAGTCTTACAAATCCATCACGTTGATTATTTAGCGTAAACATAGAAACTATGGAATATATCAAACTAATCGTTATTAGCTAATACAATGCTCACACTAGAAACTTTATTGCGGAACAAATGGAATATTGCTTAACTCCACTGAGAACATCTCGCAAGCAAAACTATTTACAACTTTAACAATAGCATCCACATGTTTATTTCATAGCTATTATCAAATTGGTAAAGGATGAGAATCCATGGTGACGCCACAAGAGTTTCGACATAATATACCCAAAGGGAATCCCTTATCGACAAGTACAGAAATCATCTTGACTCGAGCAGAACACTGACTTAAAGTACTGGTATACTTGGATATGTCAACCAAGCCTATAAGATTGAAACTTGAATAAAACATATTTTTTTATAATTATACACTGATATTTAATTATAATTATAGCCTCTTCCCATAGAGTCCATCCGTGTGAAACGGTTGGGATTTTTGACAAATGTGATACTCGTGTTCCCACACAGCTCCATCCACATCCACATCCAATAACAGCTTTACTTCTAATGTCTAATTAAATTTACTTATGTCTACACAAATGTGGAGTTTTCCTCACATACATTAACTAATTAATAAAAAGGAGTAAATAGCTACTGTGGCCATCGACTCGGCAATTTACCTATACAAAATTAAGTCGACCTCTTCCTCATCGAAGACAACCTTAATTTTCCGGTAAACTTTTCCTTTTTTGTATGGTGCCAAGATATTTAAAGTGGAAAAAATGTTTTTTATTTATTATCTCGAGTTATATCAACCCGATTTTGGTCATTATACCCTTGCAAGGGTATTATAATTTCAGTCTCTCAGTTTTAAAGATATCGCGATGAAATTTTCCCAAAAGTCTTCTTTCTAATGCAGATAGTACATATGTTGGAGCGAGCCGGATCGGACCACTATATCGTAAGGCTCCCATATGAATAATCAAACCAATATAAGAAAATTCATTGTAACTTTGTAGGAAGTAGGCGTATTGATTTTTGACATCTTAAAAACAACATTTTAAATAGTCACGCAGAATCTGGAACCCCTGGAACTGCACCGATAGAGTAAGCATTGAAATATAGATATTTACTTGTTTTGCAAGGGTATATAAGCTTCGGCTGCCCGAAGCTAGCTTCCTTTCTTGTTTAATAGCCTCTTCCCATAGAGTCCATCTGTGTGAAACGGTTGGGTTTTTTGACAAATGTGAAACTCGTGTTACCACAGAGCACATCCACCATCCACCTACGGTGACTACAAGTCACCGTAGTTTGTAAAAATCTATTAATTTAATGTAATAATAAACCCATTGATAAAAGTAATGAAATTCAACATATTTTCAATAAAAATGGGAGATGAATTTAAGTGATAATTAGGCGCTGAAAAAGGTGATGAATTTGGTGATGAATTAGGCGATGAAAAATGGTGATGGACAGGTGCTAAATCAGCGCCAGTTTCTGGCAGTGATGAGCCCCTAGGACATGCCCATGTTAAAATCATCCCTATTTTTCATACAAATTTACTAGTGTTTGAGCGCTTAGTGCTCAATTTTTGGCAGGTGATGAATGGAACTGCAGGGCAGCAAAATGGTTGCACTAGTGTGTATACGTGCAAGTTTGATTGCAGCAATCAACTTGTTGCAAATTGTTTGCATCGTGTGTAGATAGCTTTAGGAGTTGTGTACCTCTGGGATTCACTATTTTTCGAATAAGAAATTGTTAAATAGCGAAAAATCGAGATGAGGATTAGATAAACGCATGCCAAAATTTTAAACTTATTAAGATAACCCCGTTATGTAAATTTGGTAGCTTAGACTTATGGATATATATGGAAAATACTTTTATTTTATGTGTTGAAAATTCAAAGTTTTTCAAAGATTTTAATTTTATTGAATCGGAAAAAAAAGTTTATGGACTTTTATTTGAAAAATCGTAAATAATTGTTATTCCAGACTCATAAAAATTAAAATAAATGTTATTTTTGAGCGATCTTATACAAAATGATATTAATAATTATTTTAAAACTTTTATAATAAAAATTTATATATACCCGTAAAAAATTATTTTTACTAATAAAACATAACTGTTACGGTCTCTAATTTTGGATTATTCCTATGGCTAGATGGACTCGGCTGTCGGTGCTGATCAAGAATATATAGGCTTTACTGTGGTTTGAAACGTCTCCTTCACTGCCTTGCAACTTGCAAGCATCTGACTGAAATTATAATACCCCTGCAAGGGTGTAAAAAATTGTTTTTTGTATGTCCATTGTAAGTGAAATTTGATTTTAATTTCAACTATTATGACTTTTCCAAAATAGGAATAGGATAGGATATTGTGAGATACAGGTCGGAAAACTTTGAAAATTACAATTGACGATCAGAAATAGTTACAAAATATTAATAACATTATAGTTGTACTTTAAAACAAATATCACATAAATTGGTTAAATGCAACTCGAGATAATATGATGGACGTTGATGCACTACGAGCAGTACAAACAAGTGGCCCAACGATACCAAGCACGTGCTTGTTACGCGCGGGACCCTTTATCAATTAGGGCAAAAATGCGAGTTCGCGAGTAAAATATATGAAACAAATACTACAAATACTACAACTAAGATTGAAGCAAATGAGATAAAATTTTAGTTTTTAATACGGGGATAGATGTTGAAGTGCAAATTAAATGATAAAGATTTTTATAATTTTTACATAGAACACGAAAGGGCTCATGCTGAGTAAAATTTGATGTACATCGAGGCAAATTAAGAGGGTAATAATTTCGTGTTAGTCTAACGGGAACATTAAAAGTTAAACGGTTTACCAGTTCTACGGAGTCAATATCACCTTTTATAAGATTTTGCATAAAAATAGTACCAAGCATTATTCTACGGTTTTCAAGTGTAGGTAAATTAAGCAATATTAATCTACTCTGGTAGGAAGGTAGCCTTACGTTTTGATCCCAGTTCAAACTACGAAGGGCAAAAAGAAGAAATTTTTTTTGCACCGACTCAATACGGTCGATGTGCACTTGATATTGTGGACTCCAAACTGAAGAACAATATTCCAAAATAGGACGGACAAGGGAGGTATATAATAATCTGGTTGTATAAGGGTCATCAAATTCCTTTGACCAACGCTTTATAAACCCAAAAACACTCATAGCTTTATTGACAGTGGCCATTATGTGGCAATCAAATTTAAGTTTTGGGTCGAGAAGAACACCTAATTCGTTAATTGAATATATACGGTATACAACAACAATTTTTCCTTAAAAAATCTTTTTAAAAAATGTATCCTTATAAACATGTTTTACCATCATCCTCCTTTTAAAGGAGTTTTAAGGAGTAAAGGAGTCCTTTACGGTGTAAACTAGATTTGTTAATATAAGGTTTTGCTGTTCCGAAATTTTCCCATTTAGTCCGCCATCCAAATTTCACGGACTTTTACCCTCTTCCCATAGAGTCCATCCGTTTGAAACGGTTGGGATTTTTGACGAATGTGAAATTCGTGTTCCCATAGAGCTTCCATCCACATCCTCAACCAATAACAGCTGACTTGAAGAGCAGTTACTCAACTCAACATTGACGAAGGAGGATTGCAGCTCGGCAAAACTGTCGTAAAATTGCGTTCTCCTAATCTTATTGTAAAATAAAACAATAAATAGCATAAGATAACAGTAAAAATTTAAATCTGAACTTTTAAGACATTGGCCGTCAGCCGTCGGGTACGCAGGGGGATCAACGGGGGACTCGTCCCCTGCCGTAACTGTGTGCACCGATGGTAGTGCGACTATACTCTCCCCGTGAGGGCGGCTGGAAGCAGGTCCATAGTCTAGCTATGACTATGGATGCTGACGAATCGTAGTCGGGCGGACCTGGGCAGGTCTTTAAAGTGCCTCCCCTCAAGTCAGGCGTGTCAAGCGACCCGTGCCCGCTGACTTTCAGGTTCGCAGCTGAGGGGTTAATCCAGCTGTGTTTTAACGGAGCCTTCCCAGGGCCGGGCAACCCTGGGTCGGAAGTGGCCTTGCCGTGGCTTTGGGGCGGAGTCACGGTCGACTTTTTCATAGAGCCCCAACAACCCTCAGGCCCGCCGCGCTTGCCTGGTCGAGCAACGCGGGCGATCATGTACTGACAATGAAACCCAACACCGTAGCTTCGGACCTCACGGGGGAGGTTAAACCCCAAACCGATTCCGCTACCGTCGAGGTAGGGCCGCGAACACCCAGTCAGGGTGCTCCGGCTCCGATGGGAACGGAAGGGGCTGCTAAGACCAGCACCCCACTAGACAACAAGAACAACAACCCACACAGCAGCGGAACCCAGCCGGGTACCAGCAAGGCAGCCACCGTTACGCATCAGCAGCGTAAGGCCAAGGTCAGTCGGGCCCGTTTTATTCTCGGCAAGATAGCCAAGAATGAGGCAGAGGGCAAGACTGACCAGCGCGATGCGGAGGACAAGACTCGACGCCTTGCGGAGATCGCAGAATTCGAAGAATACATGAGGACGCGCCCGGAGGCCACTGTAACAAACACAAAAAGGGACCGCTCGCATGAGGCAAGCGTGAGCGCACCGAAACGGGCGAAGGACGCACAGGGGAGGCCAAGACCGACCTCCTTTGTGAAGAAGGCCAAGAAATTCAGCGACGTAGCCAGAGACAGCCTCGCGATGGCACTGGTGGACGACCTGCACGACGACGGACGCCTGCTGTCGGAGAAGTGGGAGGAGATCGAGATCAAGGTGGCCGACATGGTAGCTGAAAGGCTATCAGCCGTGCCAGACGGTCCAATCCCCTCCTTCGACTCGTCGGACATGGTCAGAGGGCACCGGGTGATCAAGTGCGATGACTCGTTCTCGAGGACCTTCCTGGCGGAATGCATATCCAAGATTGGAAATGCATGGGACGGCCTTAGCATTAGGCTCGTCCACGCCAGGGAGATTCCAAGGAGGCCGCGGGCTCGCATTTGGTTGCCAAAGGGGCAGACTGACCAAGGAAAGGTGCTGTCGCTGCTGAGGGCTCAGAACCCAGAAGTGCATACTGAGGACTGGGCAATACTCAAAGTAGAGAAGGAGATGAAGACGAGCCAGCCGTTCCTCTTCCTCATCAACCAGCGCTGCCTGCCGCAGCTTGAGAAGGCCGACTACACCATCCGGTACGGTCTACGGAAGGCCAAGATCAAGGTCTTCCTGGCAGAGCCGGATGATGTTCTAGAGAAGGTCGATGTCACCAACAAGCTGTTGGATGACCTGGTCATCGACGACAAGACCCCAGACATAACACCCAACACCGATGCCTAAAGTCGTGCAGATTAACCTGAAGCGCAGCATGCATGCTTCAGCCAATCTTGCAGTTCTTCTCAGTGAGAGGAACATTGACATAGGCATCGTTCAAGAACCATGGACGCGAGACAGACAAATCTCGGGTCTAACACAACAAGGATATAAACTCTTTTATACTAACTCGACAGGTAGGCCGAGAGCAGGTATTATTATAAAGAATAACTATAACGCACTTCTATGCCCCAATCTTAGCACACCGGATCTAGCAGTTGCCAGATTCGTGGCGGCGGATGGGACATCGATGGTGATAGCCTCATCCTACATGGCCCATGATGAACCGGCTCCACCTGAGCCAGTCATCAAGCTGCTGCAATGGGCGGAAGATACTAAGACGACCCTGGTGCTCGGATGCGACGCTAACGCGAGGCACGCACTATGGGGAAGCTCGGAAACCAACGAAAGGGGTGAGTCTCTTTTTGATAATATTATCTGCCGCAACATCACCATATGTAACAGAGGTAACACACCCACCTTTATATTCCCAAGCACAAGGGAATTTCAGGGATGGGAAGAGGTGTTAGACCTCACTTTACAGACAGAATTTAGTAGATATAAGGTTGAAAAGTGGATAGTGTCGAAACAAAATTCCTTTTCAGATCACAGGTACATTTTCTTCGAAATTTCGATTCCGATTAGCAAACCGGAACCGAAACGTAACCCCCGTAGAACAAACTGGGACAAATTCGGTAAGATTGTCTACTCGAAAGTTAGCAACAGAAGAATACGGGTACAAACCTCTACGACGACCCTGGACAAGGAAGTAGAGGACCTAACAAACATTCTAAACAATGCATATAAGGAAACATGCAAGGTTTCATACTCTAAGAAACAACACCCTTTATGGTGGACCAAAGAGCTAGGCACTCTAAGAAAGAGGGCAAGAAAAGCCTATAACTCCAGCTATGCTACCAAGGAATGGGAGCCATACAAAGAAGCAAAAAAAGCATACAAAAAAGCGATATACGCAGCCAAGAAAGACTCTTGGAGGACTTACTGCGAATCGCTAGAAGGTATAAAAGACTCGGCTAGACTTAGCAAGGTCCTTGCTAAAGGGTATAACAGCCCAACTCTACTACACAAACAAGACGGATCAGCGACTACAACGGTGGAAGAATCCCTAGAGACACTAGTGGATACACACTTTCCAGGCAACCTTCGAGAAAAGCCAGCACCTACTGAAGGTCAGAGGGCTCATCAACCAACACACACAAGGGATATCATAACCATTGAAAGAATCAACTGGGCGATAAACTCCTTCGACAAATATAAGAGTCCGGGGCCAGACGGCATTTTCCCGGCAATGCTTCAAGCAACACAGGTCAGCATCAGTAGGTGGCTGCAAGCCATTTACACGGCTTGCATCAGACTAACACACATACCGCTTCTATGGAAGGAAGCCAAAGTTGTATTTATACCAAAACCAGGAAGAAGAGGACATATCCTAGCAAAGGATTACAGGCCGATCAGCCTTACCTCATTCCTAATGAAAACGCTGGAACGAATGATCGATATTCATATCCGGGAAAACACCGAGAAGCAGCATCTATCGGACGCTCAGCATGCGTACCGAAAGGGCAGATCGACAGAAACGGCACTACACGAAGTAGTTTGCCACATAGAAAAATCGCTACATTTTAACCAATATACAATGGCCACCTTCTTAGATATAGAAGGTGCGTTCAATAATGTGAACGCCGAATCCATACTGAGCTCCCTCAACTCGATCGGCGTTGAAGGAGACATCAGAGCTTGGATCGGAGTTATGCTCACGAGCAGGACGATAACAGCCGAACTGAGTGGCACTTACCTCACACGCTTTGTGAAGAGAGGCACACCTCAGGGCGGGGTTCTATCGCCACTGCTCTGGCTCATCAACATGAACGACATATTGAGAGAACTCAATAGCGGAGGAGTAAAAGTAGTAGCCTACGCAGACGACGTAGTGTTGCTAGTATCAGGACCATTCCCAGATGTCATTAGTAATATAATGACGGGGGCCCTTAACCGACTAAATGAATGGGCAAAAACCTGCGGACTAGGTATAAACCCGAGTAAAACCGAACTGATGCTCTTCACGCGAAGAACAAAGATCCCAACATACAGCAAACCAAAAATAGATGGAATCGAACTCGAGCTATCGGATAAGGCTAAGTATCTAGGAGTGATACTAGACCCGAAGCTCTCGTGGAAACTGAACATCACGGAACGAGTAAGAAAGGCCAGCATAGCATTCTACTCGTGCAGGAAAATGTTTGGCAAAAACTGGGGTATACACCCTAAGATAATATTATGGCTTTATACAGCAGTGGTAAGGCCAATTCTCACATACGGGGCACTAGTCTGGTGGCCAGCCCTGACAAGAGCATACAATATTGCCAAGCTGACAAGAATACAAAGATCAGCTTGCGCAGGAGCTACAGGGGCATTAAGATCATGCCCGGCTGCCGCGTTGAACACTATTCTGGATATAATGCCGATAGAACTTTTCATAAAGGATACGGCAGCGCAGAGTGCGGCCAGACTGAAGGCAAGTAATTGCTGGAAAGGCTACCACACAGGGCACTGCCGTATCTTAGAGGACAACAACTATCTGGCAAAGAACAAGACGGATTATATGACAGCGGAGATAAGATTTGGAAACGGATTTACGACTACCTTTCCAACGAGGGAAGACTGGGAGAATGACAGAGTAACCGGACAAGATGAGGTATCACTCTACACTGACGGCTCCAAGATGGACTGTGGTGTAGGGGCTGGAATTTTCGCTGAAAGCTGGGGGATAGAATCGAAATTCCACCTCCCAGAATCAGCGACAGTTTTTCAGGCTGAGGTACTCGCTATTTTGGAAGCAGCCAAGCTTTCGATTCAGCAATGCCTCAGGAATACCAAGGTACGGATATACTCGGATAGCCAAGCGGCTATCAAATCTCTCGCAGCAGCAAGAACCAACTCGACACTAGTAGCCGATTGCAAGTCGGCTCTCAACATACTAGCAACAAACAACCATGTACAGATAACATGGGTGCCAGGGCACAATGATATACCAGGAAACGAAAAGGCGGATGAACTTGCACGAAAGGGGTCGGCAGACGACTCCTATACAACTAGTCTACCTGAATCCCTTAATACAGTCCAAGCAAGGATTCACGAACACTACAAAACACTAGCTAGTAAAAGTTGGTCAGAAAAGCAGGGTCTCAGGAGATCAAAGCTCTGCTGGCCAACCATCAATAGCAAGAGAACTCGAGAACTAATATCCAAAAGCAAAAGGGATATTAGAAGGATCACGGCACTCATCACAGGCCATTGGGCCATTGGCACGCAAGCCATGAAGATGGGGCTTCCGTACAATGCTAATTGCAGGAGCTGCAAAGAAACAGACACACAGGAGACACCTGAGCACATGATGTGTCATTGCCCAGCACTAAACCATATCAGGGCGAGATACTTCGGGGCGTATCAGCTGGAATCATTGGGAGAAATAGGAAAGCAGAGGATAACTGCAATCCTAGGTTTTCTAAATGATGCAGGCTGGTACTGAAGAGAACGCGGAGACAACAATTTACGAGGGTGTGGATCAAAACGGAGCTCAGCTCTACTTGGAGGCTCTCAGAGAGGACCTCACCACTTCTACCTACCTACCTTTAAGACATAGCCTATAACGAGTATGGGGGCCTTACTAGGCCTCTGTCTAGTAGGGTTGTTAAAAAATCGATAGTGAACCCTATCGATGTTTATGGATACGATGGTGGTCACTATCGATAGTATCGGAAATTAAAGAAAATAAAAAACATATTACAAAAATTAAGGAAAATAATGAAAAAAAATAATAGAAAATGTATGCTTGTACCATAAAAAGAATAGGGAAAACAACGACCTTAATTTTACTGCGATTGAAGTGAAACAAAATTAAACAATGGAAATAATGTCGTGTTCTAAAATAAACACCTTAAAATAATTTTTTTTTTTAAATATACCAAAAATTACATGAGAAATGGAATTATTTTTCTGAGCGATAGTATCGATTGTGGGCCCAAACTATCGATGTTTCCTAAATTTGCAAACCATCGATAGTATTGATAGTGCTATCGATTTTTTACCAACCCTACTGTCTAGCCAATATTAATATGTCAAATTTGTAAACAAACCCAAAATGGTGCTGCTTTGGTAATTTATTGGAACTTTATAGGACAACATAGTACACTTTTAATTAATATTAGGTATTATTTACGAAGTGCTGAACATATTCTGAGACTTCGCTGCAAACATTGATGTTTTTGTTCACAGAACAGCTTACATTTTGCCCCACACACAGCAACCAGTTGGCAAATGCCTTTCCGCTCATAGCAAACTACAAATAATTCAACGATAGCCAAAAAACAATGAGCCATCGATTTGATTTGTTCTCGTAGTCAACGTTCCATTTTTCACAGTCAATAATAAGAATTCAGAGTTGCACCGAAAAAACATCGCCTAACTATCGCATAAAAGAGCCCGTCAAAATCCGTCAAAATTGGTTGGCGGACTAACTGGGATATTCTCGGAACGGCAAAACCTTACGGACCATCCGTTCAACGGATGGTGGATGGAGCTCTGTGGGAAGACCCTATTATTCTTTAACAGGATTAGAAGAACGAAAGTTCGAACTGGGTATTCCCTAAACTGTTGAATTGCTGAATTGTTGAAAATTCAACAGAAAATTTCAGCAATTAAGGGAACGACCCCAAATGGTTCTGGTTGAATTTTCAATCAGCTGTTATTTGTTGAAAAGTTGGAAGTTTTGCCGAGTTGAAATCCCCCTATGTTTATGTTGAGATGAGCAACTGCTCTTCAAGTCAGCTGTTATTGGATGTGGATGGAGGTCTGTGGGAACACGAGTATCACATATGTAAAAAATCCCAACAGTTTCACACGGATGGACTCCATGGGAAGAGGCTATAGGTTTCACTTTTTAGAGGTCACCCGCAATGCAAATTGATCTTATTGTAAGTCAGCCGACAGCTGAGAACCCAGTTCGCAAGCTTTAAATTTCGTGTCCACGAAAATGAGCATCCCTGGTTAGTACTGCTGAAAAGTACTACAAATTCGAACTCACAGTCCTGTAACGCGGCAATATTATGAGGAAGTGTGGTTCAGGCAGCTGTTATCGAATGGTAAATTTTTCTCTGTTGCATTCCGAGTTACACATGTGCATAATGCCAATTGTTTCCAACGGTTGGTCTCTGTGGGAACACGGAATAGTGTAATCCAGCTAAGATATGGTTTCATGTTCTCTGTCAGAACAGGCTATAATCAATATTTAGTAGAGCTGCGGTCACATGTAACTATAAACAAACATTCAAGCACATGTATGCTTGAAGATAACTTTAATATTGCCCAAAACTTTCTTGGAGTAAGTCATTATTATTAGTTATACACATATATACATAATAAAAACCAATATTGTACTATTTTATAATATTTTAATATTTTTACAGAAGCTAATAACATGGAGCGACTTGTAACATCAGCCCTTAAAAAACGTAAAAGTCGTGCTCTTGGATTCCGTCTTCTTATATGTTATCTAAAGCAAAAACACATTATATTAGAAGAAAATGTACATATCTGGATGTCAATATTAGTTCAATCATGTAATTTATCTGAGCTACGTTTATATGGTGATCTGATTTTTTCATCGATGGGTAAGTTCACTTCATTTAGTTGGTTTTCGTTTATGACAACAAATTTTTACACAAAGGACAAAGGCAGTACTATTTTTGTCAATGCGTGTTAACAGACCACTTACAAAAATACTGATACAGCATACATACAGTGCCTCTATCGTCTAATCGGACAGTCACTTGCAAAAGATAAAAGTTTTATATCTATTGCTTTTTTTGCTGTTATTTATTGTGTACTGTAACACCATGCTGAACCAAAAAAAAAATCAAAATTATCGATAGGATGTCAACATTTTGTATACCCTTGCAGAGGGTGTTATACTTTTGGGCAGAAGTTTGTAAAGATTCCGACCCCATAAAGTATATATGTATCTATATTCTTGATCAGGATCAATAGGGGAGTCGATATAGCCAAGTCCGTCTGTCCGTCTCTCTATCTGTCTGTATTTTCAATAACGTTTGCGAACTCAGTTTAAAAGCTAGCGATCTGAAACTTTCACAGTTGACCTAAAACAAGTGTACATTAGGGTGGCCTTTTTTAAGGCCAACGTTTAGGCGGTGCGCAATGTTTCTATAAAATAACTTGTACGAATCGTAATATAATTCTTCCTTCCTTAACTTGTCAACTTTTTTATTCCGTTCGAGTAAAAGAGTCAAGTAGAAGTTTACTTCAAGCCTATTAACAGTTGGATGTAGCCTAGCCTGTAAAGCTTCTGTCTCCGAACAAAACGGACCGAGTTCGATCCCCGACCCACTATGTTTTTTTTTTGTGTGATTCGCACTAAAATAGAGATTCTTTATTATAATTTTAAAGATTAACTGCAACTTTTGCGTTCGCCGATAAAAGTTATGGTAAAAAAAATGCTGACTATTATTTTTAAGTTGTTTAAGTTAAGTCTCCCAGGGACTTGAATTTTATCAACGACTTATGTATCTCGGGAAAGCGATTAAGATACTTTTTGAAACACTGTCAAAGTTAAAATCAAGTTTACGGCATCTAGATGAATCTGAAATATGCGTAATAAACTTTAAAGCAGTAGCGCACCGCCTGAAACTAATTATTTTTTACTTCTTCTTTCTTTTATTGATTAAGGATACAAAAAGGTAATTTATAAGAGGGTGAGTGTATGACCTTAGAAATTTCATACAAAATAAGTCCACCCTAGTGTACATGTGCCACGATCAAACGTCTATATCCTATAGCTCCCATAGGAACAATCGGATATAGCTTTAAATTAATTAAATTAACGAAGATATTTCGCGCAGTGTAAAAGCTATGGACATGAATCTTTCCAAATCTTATTATTTTATGAATAAAATAGCAATACTCGAAGCGACGTTGTCCGCTACTATTAGCAAAGCATTTATTGCTGATTTTTTCATATTTCGAAATTCTAATTAATATTCGCCTAACCTTAGCTGAATAGTAAACCCTCTTAATCGAACTTAACCCCGCATTAACCTCACCTTATCCCCATTTATTGGCTAGCTAAGCGAATGCAGAGAAAAATTCTTGCGATTTTTTTTACCGTAAATTTTGATTTTTTGAGCAGATCTAACCCCCAAAAAAATAACACACAAATAAGTAAGTGTCTCAATGCTAGCTGGGGATCAACAGCCCCCCCCCCCCCCCCCCCTCAACCCCCGCAATCTTACAAAAACAATTATATAAAATCAACCGTGGGTCACAAAAAAAAAACCTTACTGATTGTATGGCATAGCTCCACACTTTAAACCAAAAACGGATCCGATCGCACAGTCGGTGCGGAAAAATTAATTAAGGGCCCCAACCGGAAGTCGGAAGAGAATGCTATAGTCGGGTGCCCCGATTATCAGATACCCGTTACTCAGCTAAAGGGGGTGCGAGGGAGATGAAGATATAAAACTTTGATCGCGCATAACTATTTAACGAATGGTCCGATTTGAAAAATTTCTTTTACATTTCGATAGAAATTGACAAAAACAATAAAACTGCATTTTTCCTTTTCATAAAATTTTAAAGGTGTGGGCGTCAGACATTTTTTAAAATCGTTTAAGGCGATTGTGGGAGTTAGAGGGGGCGTGGCCCTTGTCTAAAATAAAATTGCGCTGCGTAGGAAGCCCAAGAATATGTGTGGGTAATCCCAACTTTCTAGCTTTTGTAGTTTCCGAGATCTCAGCGTTTATACAGACTGACAGACGGACGGACGGACATGGCTAGATCGACTCGGCTAGTGATCGTGATCAAGAATACATATACTTTATAGGGTCGGAAAAACTTCCATCTACCTTTTACATACTTTTTTTGTGTTTAGCTAATAGATATACCAATCGAAATGTAAAAGAAATTTTTCAAATCGGAGCATTCGTTCAAAAGTTATGCCCGATCAAAGTTGTATATCTCCATCTCCCTCGCACTCCCTTTAGCTAAGTAACGGGTATCTGATAGTCAGGGCAGCCGACTATAGCGTTCTCTCTTGTTTTTGCTTAGAGCTGATAGTGAATACCTGCGCATGGCTGATTGATATATTAATATATGAACACGTTTAAAATTTTATTTTACAGCACTTCTAATAGACAGAATCCAGAGCGACGGAAGTTTATCAAAAGCATTTTTGTCAACGTATTTATTTAAAGTTCTTGATTGTTTATTTTTAAACCAAATATATGAAAATGAACGTCAAACACTTGCTGCTTTACACACAATCAAGCGTTGTCTAAAATATTACCCAAAAGGAATAAAGTCCAAAAAATCATCGATTGAAAAGTTATTAATATCTTTAATAGACAACCGTAATGTTCATGTTATTCATCAAACTGGTGAATGTTGGCTTTTGTTACAAAATATACAGGGTAATTGCAGCAATGAAAACGTTTATAATAAAGCAATATGGAGAGATTTCCAGTTATTATTACTTAATGATCTTCAACAACTCCTTAACAATAAATTGATTAATTCTGAAGAAAATATTGAAAGCCCTTATGAACCGCAGAGATTTGGTTTATTTCCTTTTGAAGTAAAAGATCCGTTTGAAATGGTATCACAAGCTTTTCGACGGATTTTTAATCTTATTGAATATTTAAAAATTACATTAAGGTGAGGAAATATTTTTTTAGGCCGTTTTAAAAAACCTGCAGCGGCTACATCGAAGTCTCTGAAAATGTGAACAAAACGTTTCCATTTCACTCATTAAGTTTCAAGCTGCACGAAATATAAAAAAAATTATATATTTCGTTGAGCCAAGCTTGTTGCTTATTACAGTATTATTCTGCTTGCAAACGCAAATGAAAGAGCATAAAAAACACTAGGAAACACAATTGAGAGAGTTTTTAGAAATGCAGTCTGTGTAGCCGGTGTACTATTTTATAAAGGCCTTTCTGTTCTGTCAGTAAAACATAACTATTTTTAGGGAACAATTTTTATTTAAAAAGTACATTTGTACACATCAAATCTTGGGTATAATACACAATGGACTTCAAGTAAGTGCACAGCAAGGAAATAACTTACGAATTGATCATGCTTATTTTGTGACCTTCTTACCGGAAATGCACATAAAATTATTGGAACTTTTGGAAATTCTCATTGAAATGTAAGTAATTCTTCCTAAGATGTTAATAATAAAACTAAAAATTAATGATTAATTAATTAATTTATATTTTGGTTATGTTTTCTTGATTATATCTTGATTATAATGTTACTATGAGACGAGTGGGAGAAGATAAAAAAAAATAAATTATATATACCAACCTTTAATTATAAAATATATAAAAAAGTAAGAATAGCTCAATTTTACGTTAATTTTTTTTGTGATCACTATTTTTTTTACTTTTTTGAAATTTTTAAAGGTGTTGGCTCCAGACACCTTTAAAAATAGTTTAAGACGATTGTGGGCGTTAGAGGGCCCTCGGCTGAAACAAACTTGCGTAGGAAGCTTAAGAATATGTGTGGTTAAACCCAACTTTTTAGCTTTTGTAGTTTCCGAGATCTCTGCGTTTATCCAGACGGACATGGCTAGATCGACTCGGCTACCTAATTAGCTTTACGAGGAACGAGATGATTTTGGGGATGTTGGTGTTAGTAGGGTTAGCAATGATGTGAATAGGGTTTTCGGAGTTAAAGGTATCTCTTCTGTGTTGGGATAATGAGGGATAGCTGATAATTATGTGATATAGGTCTATTGTCGAGTTGTTGCAGAACGGGCATGAATTTGAAAGGGAAATATTAATGTAGTGAGCATTTGTGAGCTTGGTGTGTCCTAACCTGACTCGATTTATAAGTATTTGAGTTTTTCTAGTTTGGTTTCGGGATTTGTTACAGATGGTTTTGGGGGAAGATTGAAGTATTTGTTGTAGGAAGTGAGAGATGTTGTTGGAGTTGTTGTTTGGGGTGTAGATGAGCGAAAATTTTTGAGCCTTTTCATGCCCAATGTGACTGGGGATCCAAATTTGTTTTATTTTTGGGAAGATGTTTGTGACAAGGATTCTTATGGTTGAGGGATAATAGGAGTGGTTGTTGGAGATAATGATGGTCTTTAGGGCAGAGAGAGAATCAGAGCAGATATCATGTTTGTCTGGGTAATCAGTGCAATTTTACGGCTTCGTGGATGGCTATAAGTTCACTATAGAGAACATATGAACAGTGGGGGAGGAGTCCTGCTTTAATAGGTTAGGTTTCTTTGGTAAAGCTGTAACTTATTATACCGTTGGCCATAGAGCCGTCGGTGTAGAACAAATTGTGAAAGGGGATGGTGTTTTTCAAGGATTCGAAAAGTTTTTTTTATAGACTAAGGGAGGTGTGTTTTTTTATTATAGTTGGATAGTGTTGTGTTGGTGGCTTTATTTATAATTTCCATCTCATACTTTTTGTTACGGTAGTTATACCCGTTACTCGGAGAGTAAAAGGGTATATTGTATTCGTGCAAAAGTATGTAACAGGGAGAAGGATGCTTTTCCGACCCTATAAAGTATATATATTCTTGATCAGGACCACTAGCCGAGTCGATATAGCCATGTCCGTCTGTCTGTCCGTCCGTATGAACGCTGAGATCTCGGAAACTATAAAAGCTAGAGGATTGGCATTTTGCATGCATATTCTTAGAGTTCCCACGCAGCGCAAGTTTATTTCAAAAGGGTGCCACGCCCCCTCTAACCGACCCCTCGTTTTTTGAAAGGTGGCTGGCGCCCACACCTTTAAAGATTTTGGAAATGTAAAAATGCAGTTTGTAGAAAGTTTGAAAGAAATGTAGAAAAAATTTTTAAATCGGACCATTCGTTAAAAAGTTATGACCGATCAAAGTTTTAATATATTCATCTCCCTCGCACTCCCTTAGCTGAGTAACGGGTATGTGATAGTCGGGGCACCCGACTATAGCGTTCTCTCTTGTTTTTAATTGGTTTAAAGGGAAGGTGGAGTTCCTTACAAATGTTAATTATTCGGCGTATTGTGATCGGGTATTTAAATTTATTTTTTGAGGTTTTAGTCAGGGTGTTAAGGGGAGAGTCAAATGAGTGTATGAGTTTTTTTTTGATATTTTGCCTGTTAGGAGATTTATACGGTGGTTCAATGAGCCTATATTGGCTTCTATAGCAGATTGGTGTAGTCCTGATGGCTCCTAGTGCTGATCTGATTGCGGCATGTAGTGTTGTTTTTAATCTACTTATAAGGTGGTTGGGGCAGGCAGTAGTCAAGTTTGGAGATGAGGAGGATCTTTTAATAATTTGGATACGGGAGGATATGTAAGTGTTGTATTTGGGACTGGAAAGGTGTTTGATAATGTTAAAGGGCTTGCTGAGTGTAATTATACCCGTTACTCGTAGAGTAAAAGGGTATATTGTATTGGTGCAAAAGTATGTAACAGGTAGAAGGAAGCGTTTCCGACCCTACAAAGTATATATATTCTTGATCAGGGTCACTAGCCGAGTCGATCTAGCCATGTCCGTCTGTCCGTCTGTTCGTCCGGATGAACGCTAAGATCTCAGAAACTACAAAAGCTAGAGAATTGGGATTACCCACACATATTCTTTGGCTTCCTACGCAGCGCAAGTTTGTTTCAGCCGGGGGCCACGCCCCCTCTAACGCCCACAATCGCCTAACGCCCACAATAAACGAGTTTAAAAAGTGTCTGGCGACCACATCTTTGGACAAGTAAAAATGCAAAAATGCAAAAATATCGAAATGTAGAAGAAATTTTTCAAATCGGACTATTCGTTAAAAAGTTATGCCAGATTAAAAATAAAAAACGGGCGATTATTTTTGTTAGGGAATTGTAAGAGATTAGAGCCGTTGCTAAGAGAAAAAAAACTGTTGGACAAATTTCGACCGTTTTTGACTATAATTTTTCTGCTTGTCATGAAATTGACTACGTATTTGATGATTCGGGGGACTAGCTGCCATTCTTGGATTTTTAGATGATAGTGTGGATCCCTGTTTTGTCGAACGCCTTGGAAAAGTCCAGAGAAACAATCGATAGGTGGCAATTTATATATATGTTAAATGTATATATAGCAGACTGCCTAGAACTGATTTACCCCTTTTAAATCCAAACTGGTTGTCGTGAATGAGTTTGTTAGTGGTAACAAACCATTACAACCTTTTGGCAATAATTTTTTTTAAGACTTTGGCAATACATGGTCTGAATGATTTTGCTTCGATTTGAGTTTTTTGTGGTTTGAGGATGGGAAGGATGTGTCCGACTTTGTAGGCTTTAGGAATGTGGGAGTCTAGAATATTGTTAAAGTGATTAAGAATTTTCATTTTAAAGGAGGGAGGAGCGTTTTGGATCATGGTATAGGATATGCGGTCCATGCTAGCTGTGTTCTAAATGTGCTTCTTTTGACCATAGGTCCCCGAAGGTGTTGGCTATTTCAGAAGGACATGTAGTTTGGGTTAGGTAGAAGGAAGCGTTTTTGCCCCTATAATCGCCTTAGTGGACTTTAACATTTGGAAAAAGTATATCAAAAAAGTATATAAATGCCATTTTGTTGTGTTTAAAAACAAGTTAAAAGTTAAACATATTACATTTTGCACTTTTATCAGCACCAATAGCCGAGTCCATCTAGCCATGTCCGTCTGTCCGTCCGACCGCCTGTCCGTCTGTCAGTTTTAAAGCTATCGCGATGAAACTTTCCTAATAGTCTTCTTTCTATTGCAGGTAGTACATATGTCGGAGCGAGCCGAATCGGACCACTATATCTTAAGGCTCCCATAGGAATAAGTAAACAAATATATGAAAATACATAGTAACTTTGTAGGAAGTAGGCGTTTTGATTTTTGACAACTTAAAAACAACATTTTAAATGCGACCGATCGAGTGAGCATTAAACTATAGGTATCTGCAAGGGTATATAAGGCTGGACGAAACTAGCTTTCTTTCTTGTTTTTGTTGTATTTGTAACCAAACCGTAATCGTAATCACTGGGGTACACCTTGGAATGCTCTGATCGAAAACATCTTATCACCCTACTAATAATAGATGAAAACAAGAAAGGGTAATAGTCTAGAAGAGGGGCCTGTGCCATAAAAATCGCGAACAAATTACCCTCGATGGGCCGCGTTTTCTTAAGAATTTACGTGAGGAATATCTTGCAATTGCATTTTAAAGTTGCGTGTTTTGAAATAAAAACCAATGAGAATGCTATAGTCGGATCCCCGACTATCAGATACCCGTTACTCAGCTTAAGGGAGTGCGAGGGAGATTGAGATATAAAACTTTGATCGGGCATAAGTTTTAAACGAATGGTCCGATTTAAAAAATGTCTTCTACATTTCGATAGGTATAACTAAACACAACAAAATTGCATTTATGCTTTTCCGAAATCTTTAAAATATGGGCCCCAGACACATTTTAAAATCGTTTGTGGGCATTTATGGGCGATTGTGGGCGTTAGAGGGGGCGTGGGTAGAGGGTATGTGTGGGTAATCCCAACTTTCTAGCTTTTGTAGTTTCTGAGATACAGACAGATAGACGGACAGACAGACATAGCAATATCGACTCGGCTAGTGACCCTGATCAAGAATATATATACTTTATAGGGTAACGCTTCCTTCTCCCTGTTACATACTTTTGCACGAATACAATATACCCTTTTTCTCTACGAGTAACGGGTATAAAAAGTAGCATTTTCTAGGATTCTAAGATTTTAATACCCTTGCAGAGGGTATTTTGATTTCAGTCAGAAGCTTGCAACGCAGTGAAGGAGACGTTTCCGACCCCATAAAGTATATATATTCTTTATCAGCATGACAAGACGAGTCGATCTAGCCATGTCCGTCTATCTGTCTGTTTCTACACAAACTAGTCACTCAGTTTTAAAGCTATCGGGCTCTAACTTTCCCAAAAGTCTTCTTCCTATTGCAGGTAGTAAATATGTCGGAACCGACCGGATCGGACAACTATATTTTATAGTTCCCATAGAAAGGGTCGAAAAAAAAACGTAAAAAAATTCTAGCCTTGAAGTTTGTTGAAATATTACCTTCTACTTTTGGGAATACTATTTTTTAAATATTTCGGAATTTCGAATGCAATTTTTAAAAAATCGGATGACTATATCATTAGCTGCCATTGGAAAGGTAGGAAAATTAAATGGATATTAATAGAAAAAAAATTATATCTTTGTTGACTTTTATTACATTCTCTTCTCCTCTGGGATATGGCTTTTCTTTAACATTTAAAAATTTCGTATTAAATTTATAAAAAATTCGGACGGCTTTATATATAGCTACCATGGGAAGGATCAAAAAATTAATGCCAAAGTATTACGAAAGCAGCTAAAATTTGGATTGTTGTAACATATACGCAAAATAATTTAAATTTAATGTTTTTGTAAGTGAATAGGAATTATCTGCAAGGGTATATAAGCTTCGGCTGGCCGAAGCTAGATTCCTTTTTTGTTTTTCTATAAAAAAACATCTGGGCTTTTCGTTAAATGTCAAATTAAAGAGCATTCGAAAAAATTTGAAAAAAATGTGTAATTTTTTTATAGCAGGTCAGACCCTATAACCGCGAATGAAATATCCTTACAAAGTCCTAGAAAAGGTAATACTATACATTAGCGGGCTCACCCCCGAAATTCGCGAAAAAATTATCCTCAATGGACCGCGATTTCTTAAGAATTTACGTGCAAAAAGAACTTGGCGGTCGGCCATGGTTCTCTTGTAATTGAATTTCAAAGTTCCTGGGTTTGCTATAGAAAACAAGGGTTCTTTTCTCATACTTGCTATAAAAATCGAGTTGTCTTTCAAGTTTCCCTAATATTCAAATTTTTATCAAAAATTTTTGTTTATTGATTCATATTGTTCAACATGACGTGCCAGTCTTGCTCTGTAACGTTTGGAGAGTTTCTCGGTATGGATGAGAAAGCTAATTTCCGCTTTTTACAAGACCACGGATTAGTTTTGGACAAGCGCGACTGTCCAACCTGCCTTAGCCCATGCAAATTTTCAATGAACACTTTTCCGCACCACCATTGAGGTAAAGTTCCAGGCGCGTTTTTTTATAGTGGTGTCCCCGTTAGGCCTAGTCCACGCTTCAGATCCGAATATAACAAAGAGTCTCCTAATTAACAGCTGAGTTGTTATCGAAGGTGTCCTAAAAATATATATGCGAAATTTTATGATGTATGTTAAATTTGAAATTAAAACATCGTGTAAGTACAAATTAAAAAAAAAATGGAACGAGTCACAAGTAAAATTTGGCATGAAATTAAAAAAAATCGCGGCGACTTATTGTACATGTCAGATTAAAATACATGTATTTTTCTCGTGTCTTTTATTTTGAATAGAATACTTCACATTTCATTTCACACATGTATAATACACAAGGAATAGTATACTGTGCGTATCAATCACTTTTAAGTATTATACATTTGTATAGTAGGTAAGGTTAGGTTAGGACGGCTGCCAGACTACAGCCTGGCACACTTAGACCTCTGTGGGTCCATTGTGGTACCCGAACCCTGCTCTCAATGCTAGCATGTGGAATGTTTTCAGCGGCAAATGATTTGTTTGTTGTTATTAGCAAAATTTGAAGAATGAGAATGCTATAGTCGAGTACTTTGACTATTAGATACCCGTTACTCAGATAAAGGGAGTGGGAGAGAGAAAGGAATATTTGCACGCGTCAAAGTGGTTGTTTCATTTTTTGCTCATAGTTTTTAATGGATTGTCCGATTTTAAAAATTTCGATAGTTATTAATAAACACAACGAAATGGCACTTACGCTTTTACAAAATCTGTAAAGGTTTCGGCGCTAGGCTTTTTTAAAAGTCCTTTAAGGCGATTGTTAGCGTTGAGGGGCGTGGCGCTCGGCTGAAAAAAACTTGCTCTGCGTAGGAGGCAAAATAATTTGTGTGGTTTATCCCAAATTTCTAGCTTTTGTAGTTTCCGAGATCTCAGCGTTCATACAGACAGACGGACATGGCTAGTTCGACTCGGTAGTGATCCTGATCAAGAATATAAATACTTTATAGGGTTGGAAACGTTTCCTTCAACCTGTTACATACTTTTGCACGAATGCAATATACCTTTTTACTCTACGAGTAACGGGTATAAAAAGTAGGGATGTCGAAAATATACCAAAATATCGATATATCGATGATATATTGTTTAAAAATATTATACCATTTTTTTTTTTTTTTGGCTGAAATATCGATATATTTGTAAATGATATTTTGGACCTTCCTAATCTTTGAAGACTTAGCCTTAGTGTTCCTTATTACTCCTGAAAGATCAGTTGCATATAAAAGATTGCCCTCTGCCATAAAATGCTTTGTTTACGATGCCCGCAGTTGTATGACGGACCAGCATATGTATAACCGAGAGAGTATTTTTAAAGTCTTTAAGTAAAGATTTCTTTTCCTAGCATTTCATATCATTTTACTTGTAATTAACAAAAGCTCGCAAGTAACTGTTGACCGGTTCCAAATAACTGTTTTTCTCTCAGACTTCGAGCAAAGACTCAGAGAGAAACCGATTGAGTTGTTTGTACAGAAATTTTGCTCGCACTGAGCCGAAGAGCAGTTTTTTCGGCTTTCTTTTGATCGGTTCTTTGGCGCATGTTTGTGTGCATAGTTCAACTATACAAGGTAGTCCCGTCGGTAGTAGACCGCTAACGACACTGATAATACGTGCGAGTAAAAGGGAGATATCGCCCAAGCACGTTAACAAACTAAAGCCGAACAACTAGGCAGCCGACGGGACCACCCCGTATAGTTCTTTTAGGAAAAAGAACGTTTGCGATGACTTTTTTCAGTCAATCGGTCTCCCTGTGCGAGCGACACTCGTATCTCTCATTGAACAATGTTCGGTAACAGACATCGCACGAACAGCTCAACGTAAAGAGCTCAACAGGAAACAAAGAAACTAAGTCTGCTGCGCAGAAAGAGAACGAAGGGGTCAAAAAACGGTCAACAGTTATTTGCATGCTTTGGTAATTATCATAATACTTTAAAAATGGTGATGTGTCCGAAAATTTAAAAAATATATATATATTTGTTGCAATAATTATGAATCTGACCAGGAAAATTCGTAATTATTGCATCAAAATATATAAAGAACCTAAAGCTTTCATATCTGGTATCTTAAAGCAAAAAGAATATAAACACTAAGGGCCGTTTTCTTAATTTTTTTTCTTAATTTAAAGGAAGGTTTAAACTCAAATTTCCCATACAATTTCAATGTTTTATCCTTACTTTAAATAAAACAAAAACACCTCTTAACGAGGTAAATGGTCGTGACGATCGCACCATCAACATACAAAAGTTTTGTGACGAAAAATGCTTTGTCATTCGACTAAGTAAATATACTTTATAAAATATTCTCATTCGGTCCGCTTCAGTAAAATATTTAAACATTTTGCCTTTAAAAGCATATTCTATTGCATCGTGCTGTATAAGAATATTTTATAAAGTATATTTATTTAGTCGATCGTCACGACCCTTTACCTCGATAAGAGGTGTTTTTGTTTTATATCAGAAGTTTTTTTTTTTTTGAACATCAATATCTTTTGCTATAATACTTATATCCGATTTAGCGTCGCTTGTGAACGGTTGTGTTTACCTGTGCTCTGAGTTTTTGATTTATTTTTGTGATTTTTTCGCAAGTGTTTTGTGTTTAGCTTACTAACAAAGTTTGCCTAACAATCGCATTAGTGTTTTAAATAGATCTCCCTGTTTAACGGGTATGTGGTTTTAGTTATTTTAACAATTTCCATTAGATTTGTTTAATATCTTGGCTTTGTTGGTGTTATTTTGCACTCTCTAAATTTGCTCTTGTATTCTCTCTTTCTCTCCCTCTCTTTTCCGCTCTATTATAACTGTAATTTCGCTCTCTCGAAACCTGCCAAATTTCTTGTAGACTCTTGGGTGCTTTTCTCATAGTCTCTCTCTCTCTCGCTTTACATTGTAACTGTTCGTTCGTTTAGTTGTTGGTGCCCCACAAGCCACGCTCAGTCGATTGAACATTTTTTCTCTCGCGCTCTCTTGCTCTCGACTTAATTCGCGATCTCGCGCTCTTATACTTTCGTGTTTTGTGTTTTTTTTCGCGGTTTTGGCATTTGATCCCAGTGCCAAATTTACTCGAGGTATATTTTCCAAATTTTATTTTCTATTTCTTTAAATAACCTTTTTTACCTATAAAATGGCCCTTATCTGTACAAAGAAAAGTTGTTCTCTTCCGACGTCAACCAAAGATTCTTTTGTTATCTGTTGGCTCTGCGATTCGGTCATGCACGTCAAATGTGCAGGATTTACTGGCAGAGTTAAAGACTTCATTGAAATGCGTACCGGTCTCATGTGGGCATGTGAGTCCTGCAAGGAAATGACAGTCGAAATGAGCAGCTTTATGAGGCAGACTCGAGACGGACTATTGAACCTTTCTCGAGTTTTTAAACAGCTCAATGATGGGTTCAACTCAGTTTGTGACCAATTTAATAATAAGAAATTATTATTAACCGAGTCGCCTAAACGCAAAAAAGCCAGCTCAGGGGCGGTTAATAAGACCGTGAAAGAAAACAAAACATTGAACTCGGTAGCTGCAGCAGTTCCGGTCGACACAGGGGTAAGCGAGCCACCTGTGCCTATGGTAACAGCCAGTTCCGGAGGTGACTCTGTTTCTGGATGCCAACCTGAGTCACAGAAGTCGGTGCTGACTGTAGATACAGTAGGAACCGCTTCTGGGTCCCAGCCGAGTGAGGTTCAGACTGCTGCTGGGGGGCGTAAGAAACTTTCAGTTGTTCCACATAGGAAGCAATTGTTTGTTTCTAGATTTACCCCGGATACCAAATCTGAGGATGTTATGGAATTCATACGTGAAAAATTCCCATCCGAGGACATTGAAGTTGAACAATTTCGATTTTCGTACGCCCGTAGGATATCTTCTTTTAAAATATTTGCTCCGCCTGATGTGTTTAATGTACTACTTTCTGAAAGCTTTTGGCTTAATGATGATTTGGTAATAAAAGAATTTGTTCCCAATAAACAGAGAACAAATAACAGGCCTCCCACTGTGCCTAATAATCGGCTTTCCACTGTGCCTAATAATAGGTCTTCCGCTGTGCCAAAAAACTAACAGGTTTATTTTTGGCTTATCAAAATGTTAGAGGACTAAATATGAAGCTACCAAAGCTTTATGCTGACTCCTCTGCATTTACTGAAGATATTTTGGCTTTTACGGAAACTTGGCTAAAACCAGAGATATCTGACTCTGAAGTTTTGTCAATGAACTTTAACTCCTACAGGACCGATCGCTTCCCGCGTAGGGGGGGTGGTGTACTGATTGCCGTTACCTCTAGTTTAACATCGGAGAGACTTAACATTCATATCCCTAACGATATTGAATTTGTTAGTGTCAAAGTTTCCATTCAATCCTTATCTATTTTTGTAACCTGCTCTTATATTCCTCCTGGCTCTGATTTAATAATTTATGAGCACCATCTGTCTGCTATAAAATCTGTTCTATCCTTTCTTTCCAACAGAGACCTTTTGATTGTTTTGGGTGACTTTAATCTCCCTAATATCTCTTGGTCTCTTCCCACTGACTCACTTGTCGCTACTCCTTTATCCGCCCATGATTTTGTGGATGGCCTTTTAGAATTATCGTTACAGCAAGTAAGCTTTATACGAAATTCATTAAATAGACAATTAGATCTAGTATTTGTTTTAGATCCGCATGAAGTCACTGTAGCTAGAATTGACGCACTTGTTGTACCTGAAGACTTATATCATCCAACTTTGGAATTGACAATTGGCATCCCCTGTACTGATACCCTTTCTCCTTTAGTTCCTCAAACTAAAAGGAGATGCTTTCGTAAATGTGACTATAATAAACTAAACTACATGATTTCGCAATATAATTGGACTGATTTGTACAATTGCATGGATATTGACAGTGCAATTGAACTTTTCTATAGCGTTTTAAACACTTTTTTTGACGAATGCGTTCCTGACAGTCTTCCTCCGAAGCTAAACAGGCCTCCTTGGTTTAACAATGCGCTTCAAAAACTTAAAAATCTTAAATCCAACACTTATAAAAAGTATAAAAAAAACGGGTAAGCCATCTGATTTTGCGAAATTTGTTGTGGCTAGTTCAGATTTTAATGTTCTCAACAGTCATTGCTATTCCATGTATTTAAATCGATGTAAATTCGAGTTTTCAAATGATCCAAAGCAGTTTTATAACTTCGTTAATGCCAAGCGTAAGTCTTCGGCATTGCCTTCATCGGTACGTTTAAACTCAAAAGAGGCATCGTCGGATTCTGAAATTGCGGATTTATTTGCCGAGTTTTTCCAAACAACTTATAGTTCGGCTGCTTGCTCAAACCCTATCTACCCTAACCCCTTAAATAGGGCTAATTGTATTTTTACCCCTGTAATTACCGAAAGTTCTCTTTTAAAGGATTTAGCAACAACAACGCCAACGTATTCTCCCGGTCCTGATGGACTCCCTGGGAGTGTGCTTAAGTTTTGTGCTTCAACCATTTGTAAACCGATTCTTAAACTTTTTCATTTGTCTATTTCATCATCAGTTTTTCCAACTATCTGGAAGGACTCTTTCATTATTCCACTCCACAAAAAGGGTGCGAAGGCGGATGCCCAGAACTATAGAGGCATTTCTAAATTGTCGGCAATTCCTAAAGCATTTGAATGTATTATTACTTCTCATTTGCAGCATTTATGTTCCTCGCTAATATCACCGTGTCAGCATGGTTTTGTTAAGCGAAGATCGACCACCACCAACCTTCTTGAACTGTCATCTATTGTAATAAATGGATATAAGAATAACATGCAGACTGACGTTATATATACAGATTTTAGTAAGGCCTTTGACTCTGTTAACCACTCTCTCCTTTTATTCAAATTAGATCAGCTTGGGTTTCCATGTAATCTATTAACTTGGATTTCAAGTTACTTGAATGGTAGGACTCAGAGGGTTATATTTAAGAGCGCTGTTTCTAAAATGATCAACGTGACATCTGGAGTTCCTCAAGGTAGTCATTTAGGCCCTTTGCTGTTTACTTTGTTTATTAACGATCTTCCCTCTATTGTAGCTCATTCTCGTGTACTAATGTACGCTGACGATGTTAAGCTTTGTTTATCATATAAAGATGTAGGGTCCGGTTTCAACTTACAGTCAGATATTGATTGTTTTCAGGGATGGTGTGAGTACAATCTTTTAAATCTGAACTGCCTTAAATGCAACGTTATGACTTTTTATAGGGGTACTCCTACGTTTGTTAGTTATTCTCTTCAAAATACACCACTCGACCGTATATATTCAATTAACGATTTAGGTGTTCTTCTCGACCCAAAACTTAAATTTGATTGCCACATAATGGCCACTGTCAATAAAGCTATGAGTGTTTTTGGGTTTATAAAGCGTTGGTCAAAGGAATTTGATGACCCTTATACAACCAGATTATTATATACCTCCCTTGTCCGTCCTATTTTGGAATATTGTTCTTCAGTTTGGAGTCCACAATATCAAGTGCACATCGACCGTATTGAGTCGGTGCAAAAAAAATTTCTCCTTTTTGCCCTTCGTAGTTTGAACTGGGATCAAAACGTAAGGCTACCTTCCTACCAGAGTAGATTACTATTGCTTAATTTACCTACACTTGAAAACCGTAGAATAATGCTTGGTACTATTTTTATGCAAAATCTTATAAAAGGTGATATTGACTCCGTAGAACTGGTAAACCGTTTTAACTTTTAAACTTTTAATGTTCCCGTTAGACTAACACGAAATTATTACCCTCTTAATTTGCCTCGATGTACATCAAATTTTACTCTGCATGAGCCCTTTCGTGTTCTATGTAAAAATTATAACAATCTTTATCATTTAATTTGCACTTCAACATCTATCCCCGTATTAAAAACTAATTTTTGCCCTAATTGATAAAGGGTCCCGCGCGTAACAAGCACGTGCTTGGTATCGTTGGGCCACTTGTTTGTACTGCTCGTAGTGCATCAACGTCCATCATATATATCATATATATGATGTATTCTGATAGAATTTAGATCAAAATATTTCCATTGGAAAGGCCAAGAGCATTTGATTTCCGTACCCCGTACTTAATTATATACTTTGTATGGGAATTATTTACGCAGATCTCCGAAATTCGACCAACCATTTTCTTTTAGTTTACCGACCTTTAATAATATATTGTTAGTTGATGTCAAACTTGTATGCTTTTCTTATACCTTAAAAATATCTAATAAGAATTTGTTGTCAACTAGTTGGTTTTTGGGCATTCTAATAAGCATGAAGTGTTCCTATACTAAACTGAAACGGGTTGCACTTTTCATCGCTCAATTACATCCAAACGCGCATTTTTATAACAAAAAGTGTTATATATGAAAAGTTTAGGAATCTTAAGAGCTTCATAGTTTTAAATTTAAAATGAAATTGAGAAAATAGCCATAAATCTTGATTTTGGAATAACTTTTGAACGGAGCATCGGATATATCAAATGACCCCTCATAAGAATATAAGTCTGCTAATAAACAGGTTAATTTATCGCCACCGGCCCCAACAGCTCAAAAATTCGAAATGTTAACTTTTTTACTTTCTCCGCTCTCTCACCCAACCAATTGATTTTTTTTTAAGTCTTGGTATGCAATCTTGTTAGTTTTTGCGATACCTTTCGATTGGTGTATCACTCATTATGATCGGACCATCTCGGCAGATTTTCAATTCTGCGGCTATATAATAGTAGTCGGCTTCGCACACTCTCACTACGTGTACTGCCGTCCACAGTGATTTATCAAACGGACGAGAAAACGGCCCTAAGAGGTGTAACGACCATACAACTGAATGTACGGCAAAATTTTCGGTATGGAATCCATACTATGGATTTAGAAAGTGGATTTACAATCTTCCTAGTGTGCGTTGTCCGTGCTAGATTCTTTGATTGTGTTAGTGTATAGTTTCGTTTGCTCTGCTGTGAAATAGGCTCAATGTCGCATCTGACTGACGCTTCGTAACAAGGCCATGTGGGCTAGGGGTGTAGTCGCTCAACCACGGATCTTGACGGACTGAGTTCAACTCCGACTAAATCCGACTAAGAATTTACATGAAGAAATATAGGCGCGGACTGCCATGGTTCTCTTGTAATCGAATTTCAAAGTTACGTATTTTGCTATACAAATAAAGTAGCCTTTTCTATTCTAGGGTATATTGTTTTCGTGCAAAAGTATGTAACAGGGAGAAGGAAGCATTTCCGACCCTATAAAGTATATATATTCTTAAGGGGTTATATACCTTTTTGAGCGAAAAAATTTAGGGAACTTTGGATTTTTTTTCAGGTGTGTAGCAATTATTTTATGAAACTGAACTTATTATTTATTGATAGTACATGTTTTTATCGAAACAACAAGCGTTTGATCTTGAACTCGGCACAATCATTACGAATAATTTAAAAAAAAAATGAAGAAGATCGATCAATAGTTCTTGTGCAATCGTGGTCACCGCAAGCCGCTATAAAAAAAAGGGTTCCGAGAGAATTGCCATAACTTTGTAAATTATTCATATATTTTCAAGATTAAACGCTTGTTGTTTCGATAAAAACATGTACTATCAATAAATAATAACTTCAGTTTCATAAAATAATTGCTACACACCTGAAAAAAAATCCAAAGTTCCCTCAATTTTTTTCGCTCAAAAAGGTATATAACCCCTTAATCAGGATCACAAGCCGAGCCGATATAGCCATGTCCGTCTGTCTGTTCGTCCGTATGAACGCTGAGATCTTGAAAACTACAAAAGCTAGAAAGTTGGGATTACCCACACATATTCTTGGGTTTCCTACGCAGCGCAAGCTTATTTCAGCCGAGCGCCACGCCCCCTCTAACGCCCAAAATCGCCCACAGACATTTTTAAAGACTTCGGATAAGTTTAAATGCAATTTTGTTGCGTTTATTTATACCTATTTCAAATGGGACGATTTGTTAAAAAGTTATGCCCGATCAAAGTTTTATATCTCCATCTCCCTCGCACCCCCCTAGCTGAGTAACGGGTATATGATAGTCGGGGCACCCGACTATAGCGTTCTCCCTTGTTCGTTTTGCATTGGGATATATTTTTATAAGTATTCTTCTGTTTGTTTATTTAAAGATGTTATACACACCTCAGAATGGACTTTCGGATTGTTTTAAATATTTTAGTGGATGCTCTTGAAAGGACAAAATTAATGCCACCAGCAGAAAACCGAAATCAAGTTATGTAAGTATTTATCAGTCCATGAATTCTTTTTAAGCAATTTTGTGAAATTATCAAAGACCATTTAAATAAAATGTGTAAACGAATTTTTAGATTTGAAACATTTGAAAATTCGACTTTACTCTTAAGGGCTGGTATTTAACCTAAGAAAAAGTCATTCAAAACAAAAAACTTCATATCAAATATAATTTCTTGACGTTTTTTTCATATAAAGTTCTTTGTTTTGAACGACTTTTTGATAGGTAAATACCAGCCCTAACGGTATAAATAGATTTGTATAGTTTTAAATGCTAATTTTCGACTAATTTTAATAGCCGACACTAACGGCTAATACATCGGTGGCAAAGCGATTTCTGGAACACTATTAAAAAATGATCGGGTTTTCATTCTGCTTTTACATTTCGCTTAATAATTAAAAAAATGATTTCAGTCAGAGGATTGCAACGCAGTGAAGGAGACCCCATAAAGTATATATATTCTTGATCACCATCACTAGACGAGTCAATCTAACCATATTTGTCAGTCTGTCTGTCTGTCTGTCTGTCCGTATGAACGCTGAGATCTCGGAAACTATAAAAGCTAGAAGATTGGCATTTTGCATGCAGATTCTTGGAGTTCCTACGCAACATTGGTAAATGTTTGTTTCAGCCGAGAGCCACGCCCCCTCTAACGCCCACAATCGTTGAGTAACGGGTATCTGATAGTCGGGGCACCCGACTATAGCGTTCTCTCTTGTTTTGTTTGTCCAGTAAGTGTCTGTATTTATGATTTATGGCCCGCTATTCTTGTTTTTAATTTAGCCTTCGTGGTTCCAATATATATTTTATTGCACGTTTGTAAGCCGTCACCAGCACACGGAATTTTATAAATAATATTGTGTTTGTCCATTATTTCAATTTTACTTTTCATATTACTATATAGTGAGGCCATTGCTTTTATAGGTTTAAAAGGGTATTGAATTTTGTCACGGTCGTAAATGTTTAATATGGCAAGGCGTTCGGAGAATTTAGGAATATATATAGCGGTGCTTGAGCTTGTTTATTATATTTTGATGTAGTTGCCATGGCGGTTTTGTTTTGTATAGTTTTGTTGGTTTAAAGGGTATGTTAAGTTGTAGACAGTTTTCTATGGATCGATCTAGTGTTGAGGTCCCTTTTTTTCTTCAGGTTGTTGGTTTGATAAGTTTGTGTATTGGTGTGTCTTTGGAGCGCATAAGGTTTTTGAAAAGTTTGGTTGTGAGATGATCTCGCCGTTGCTCGATGGTTGGGATGTTAGATTCGTAAAGTATATTGTATGTTGGTGTTGTGCGAAACGTACCTAGGACTGTTCTAAGAGCTGCGTTTAGTGTGGTTTTTAATTTGTTTAGTGTATTTTTTGGGGCGTATCCATATGTGTGAAGTGCATAGTCAATTTTAGATATAAGTATGGCTTTTGTGATGTTTAGTAGAGTGTTTGTGTTGCAATTAAACTTGGGGCTGGCTAAGCATTTTATGATGTTAAGTTTGTTAGAGAGTGATGGTATGAGAGTGTCAATATGTGAGTTCCAGTTGTATTTCTTATTTCCGAGTATTTTGAGTGATTCCACGTTTTTTATGTTTGAATTCTGTGTTGTGATTATGCAGTTGCATCTGTGTTTTCTACATATGTGTAGATGTTCGCATTTTGTTTGTGATAGGGATGCGCCTGAGTAGCTTCCCCAGTCTTCTATTTTCCTAAAGATGTGGTTTAGGTTGATGGTGATGTTTTTCTTGTTTTTTAGATTTACCAGCAAAAGGAAATCGTCTGCATATGCACTAAATTTTATCTGTTTATATCTTGTCAGGATGTTGGCTAGTTTATTGAAGGCTATTAGGAAGAGTACAACTGATATAGGGGATCATTGTGGGATTCCGTTTTCTAGAGGGTGTATGTTTGAGTTGTGTGTCCCTATTCTGACTGTTATCTTTCTGTTCTTAGTGAAGTTTATAATATAATTTATAATTTTGTGGCCACATTTCCATTTAATTAATTGGTCAATTATTGAATATGTACCCACTCGATCGAAAGCTCTTGCAAAGTCAAGAGAGATGAGTGAGGTATGTTTCCTGGTATTGAGTGACTTCGTTATCCGAAGTCGATTTACCTTTTTTGAAACCGAATTGATGTGGGTGTAGAAGTAATAGTTGTATTTTGTCCATCGTTTTACTCAGGCAGCAGTTAAGTGAGATGGGTCGGTATGATGAGATGTCAGTTTTATCCTTTTGAGGTTTTAGAATTGGTATGATCAGGCTGGTTTTGTATGATTGAGGTATATAGTGGTTGAAGATGTGATTGAAGTGAGAAAGTATTATATTTTTTATTGAACTGTTTTTTATCATGGGGTATGAGATTCTATTGATTCCTGGTGTTGAGCCTTTAAGTGATTGGAGAGAGTTCTATTTTGGTTATGGGCTTGTCGATTTCTATAGCAGATGTGGATGGAATGTGATTGAGGGTTATTGTGTTGTATTTATGGGAGGTGAATTCCTGGCTGAATGATGATGCGCAAGAAGATTGGCGATTTGGTTTGGGTCGTTGGTAGTTACATTGTTGTTGGTTGTTATGCAGTGTATTTGTTTTGCTGGGTTAAGTTTTTGATCCACCAAGGAACTGTGCGTGAGTGTCGGTGTGGTAGTGTTTGTGGTATCGTATGGTGTGCGCTTTTAATGATTATTTTGTTTGTTAATGCTGTTTCTTTGTTTATGTTGGTTGAAGGAGGGTATAGGTTATTGTTGTTATGTGTGTGGGTTGTAAAGTTATCCCAAATTGCTTCGTTTAATTTAAAAATTTGTGTCTTTTTGTTGATGATTGTGTCGGTTGGAAAAAGGGTGATGATGATTGGGAAGTGGTCGCTTCCGCCAAGGTCATCTGTCAGATTCCAGGTTGTGAGTGGTGTGAGTGATGGAGAACAAAAGCTGAGGTCAATGTGAGTAAAGGTGTTGTGTGTAGTAAAGTGTGTTGGTGATTTATCATTTAGTAGTGTAAGTTGTGACTGTTCAATGAATTTGGCTATTGTTTTTCCTCTTGAATTCGAGTGTGCAGATCCCCAGTTTTGGTGCCAGCTGTTGAAATCTCCTGTTATTATAACATTTTCGTTGTTAAAGTTAATTATGTTGCTCAGGTTATTGCGTGAAAAGGATTTGTTAGGTGAAATATAAATGGAGTATACTTTAAAGTTTTCTTTTGATTTTATCTCTGCTGCTATTGCTTCTACATCTTCATTGATATTACTTTGAGTGTGTTGGATTGATTTGTGGATTAGCAGGGCTACTCCTCCAAATCTGTTAGATGCAATGTTTGTTAGTATATTGTAGTTTACTGGTGTTGGTAGGCTGTGAAGTTGTTGTATGTATGTTTCTTGGAGTGAAATAATATGTGGAGAGTGTGTCTTGATGAGTATTAGTAGTTGGTTGTAGTTGTTCGAGTAGCCTTTAATATTCCATTGTAATATTTTTAAGGACATAGTTTAGGGCAGTTTTTGTGTTTGTTTTAAAACGTTCGTACTGGAGAGGTTTTTTCTTTGCTCTTTTGCTTTGAGGTTTTTAGATAGGGTGGATTTTTCTTTGGTTTGGCTTCTGAGAACGCGGTCATTTGTTGATGTCGAGGGTCTTTCAGAGTCGTCATTGGTAATTAAGCGCATTTCTTCGTCGAATATTTCGTAGGCGGCGGGTGTTCGTGCTATCACCTCTTTGAGGAACTCGTGTAAGTTGGTTGTTTTCTTATGGATTTCATATGTGTTATGTATTTGTTTTTCAATTGCTGAGGTGGGGTTTACTGTTGGTGATGGATTTTGAAGGGTTTGGGAGTATGACGTTTCTTGGATAGAACTATGACGGGTGAAGTATATGGAACGGGCAGTTATGTGGTCAACTTTTTCGGTGATTCTGATGGCTATAAGTTCCTGTTCTTTGAGAAAGATTGAGCATTTTCTGTCCCTAGATGAGTGGTTTCCCTTGCAATTAATGCATTTAGGTTGTTGCCTACAATCGTTGTTGTGGGTGGTCTCAGAGCAGTTTTTGCATGTAGGGTTGTCTTGCTTGCAGCCAACTTGGGGGTGGTTGAAGCGAAGGCATTTTTTGCATTGCATAGGAAGTGGTATGTATGGGCGTGTGAATACTATTTCATATCCGATAAACACTTTTTCAGGGAGATTGGTAGAATCAAATGTTAGCGTTATAAGTCCTGTTGGAACTCGATTTTGATCGAGTAGTTTGGTCCATTTGTACACCTCAGAAAATTTTTGGGACTTCAGTTCGGCTAGAATTTCTTCTTCTGTGATATTGCTAAGCAAATTACAATAAATAACTCCTTTGGTCTGGTTAAGGTTCTTGTGTTCGTATGCTTCTACGTCTACTACACCAAGTTTTCTAATTTTTAGTAGTTTTTCGGCTTGTTGTATGTTTTTTGTTTGAATTAGAATTGTACCTGCTCTTGTAATTTTACATTTTTTCACTTCACCTCCGCAGATGTAGTCAATGGATTTTTTTAGAATAAATGGGTTTGTATTTTCCAGGGAAGTATTGTCTTTACTTTTTATAACAATGAATTTGTGTTCAGTTATTAAGTTTTTAGAAAAAAGTCTGTTTTGTGGGGCGAACCCCCTGCTCGTGGTTGTTGTGATCACGTTACTGTTTGTTGTTGTATTTTTTGTAATTTTTTTGGGAGTCTCTTTTGTTTTTTTGTTTGTTTTTGCAAAATTTTGCTGATAAGCACTGGTTGTTGGTGATTTAGATCGCCGTAGCTGCACGTCTTTACTCAATTAGGTCTGGAGTGAAATTGTGTTACGATATTAATTGTGGTGTTTCTATTCAATGACCCAAAAAATAAAACAACAATATACATGCAAACAAATAAAATAGTTTTGCTACGATATTTATTGACACGTTACTATTAATTTGCCAAATGAATAAAACAACAAAATACATAACAATTTCGTAAATAGGTTTTCTACTATTTTAATTGTTAAATACTATTCAATGACCCAAAAAATAAAACAACAAAATACATTGAAAATTCAGAAAATAGTAGACAATTATTTTTGTATGTTGATTTTACATAGTTTTTTTTGTGTGTACTATTTTTACCGCAGCTGTATGATATGGCTATGTTTTCTTTCATTTACTTCTCCCTCCAACAAACTGAGTACTCTCCGACGAAAAGGTGTCAAAATAAGAGCTCGTAAAATACGGTCAACCGAATTTTTCTAATCGGGCTGCTCAGTTAAAAGACCCCAAAATTGAGAATATCTAGCTCAGGGTCTGAGCAACAACCCTTTTTTCGTTTCGTTTGTGCTCTCGGTCTCGTGTTTTTGGTTAACCGGAACACTCGGGTCGGTCCCCAACTGACCGCTCGATACGAACAAAATCGTTCGGCGCTTATACATATATTGACTGTCAGTAGGTGAGCAAAACAAGAAAAGGGTTCCTACTAAAGGTATTTATTTTTGTTGCTGGGTTTGCTTGTTGTTGTCTCAGATATTTTGTGACAGGAGAAGCATTTGAGAGAGAGCGAAAGCGGAAGAGAGAGAGAACAAAAATTATAGGGAAAATAAAAGAGAATTATATAGAGGCCAAGAAAACTTTATATTAAAATATTTTAAAATGTAGATACATTTTTATATAATGAAATAACCCAATTATTATTATTATTTATTCATGTTTATTTATTTAAAATTAAAAATTAAGCATTGAAATTGTTGAAGATATTATGTCTTTTGTTGAGGATTAAATTAAGAGTTGAAAATGACCTCTCCACTGATATTTGTTATGCAAGTCAGACTAGCACCACTTTCGCAACTTCCTTCAAATAAGGTGACTTAAATGTTAGGCAGAAAAATTAATTTTGTTGGTCATTAATGGTAGGCGACCATGAAACAAAGTACAATTTTCAATTTCCATGTATAGGTTTGACCATCCAGAATGGTGAAGAAAAGAGATGACCCCTGAGAATTATTAAGGCTGCTCGGTGGAGAATGAACATCCCAATTTTTATTCAGCTATACGAGAGCAACATAGCAAGCTGTGTAAACATTTTTACCGAGCTATTCGAGAAGCACACATACATGCTCAAAAGACCTTTTGCCGAGTATTTTCGACGAAAAGGGTCTACGTATGCCTTTCTCAGTGAAGGGGCTCGTTCAAAGCGTTTTTCGATTGTCCAAGACTAGCGGTAGAACGTTTGAATGGTAGTCGAACCTGTATACGATCCTTGTTATTGACATTTTTTACAAAATGCTCTTCTCACAGGGATTCTTCTGCAGTTAATGAGGGTGGAGAATCTCTATATTCTTCGATTTTCCAAAATCGTTGTACCAAGTTTTCGAGGGAAGGCTGGTCTTGAACCAAACTGCATTGGTAATTGTGAACCTCCTCAGCGCAGCTGGAATTGCCACCAATGATCCAGCTGAATTCCGTATTGATCAAGCTGGGCATGCGATACCCAATTGAGCACTTGCCGACTCTGATAGCATTAAAGAAGCCTTCGGTATTAATGAGAATGTCGATCTTTTTCGGCTCATGAAAATGAGGATCAGCAAGAACAACTCCTTTGGGAAGTTACCATTGAGAAATTCTTGAGAGTGAGTAGTACAAATTGTGTTTATCACCGCAAAGTTTGACGACCATTCGAAACTAGATATGGGTGATTTAATCGTAGCGATAACATTGAAATGAATCTGCCGGCTCATGTCTGCAACCCCGCTAACGGCCTGTGCTACGTGAGATCTAACTAATTGCAGGCGTTTCAGTTGTTAAATTCCCTTCGGAACAGGAATTCAACAAGGCGCGAACTGTATGATAGTCGCCGCATTTGCTTTTGATAAACACAATCGCGGTTGGTAATATGCCTCTTTTTGCAGCACGACTCAACCTAATTCGTGACGGCTCTGGCTCTTTTCCTGATTCTGCATAAGGGCTTAGATCTGTGGTTGAATTTTGACAGTCACTAGTCGATACCATGGCCCGTTGAGGCTGACTAAAGTTATGCAGAAGCGAATGATGTGTTCCATGACAAATCTTGCACCTCGATTTTGATTGCAAATTCTTTATTGAATGACTTCTTCGTAAGCAGTTGTAGCATAATATATTAGTCTTGGCGAATTCCCGTCTTTGATATAAGCTCAGCGAAGAAAATGATTGACAATTGGAAATAAAATGAGCGGATGAATCGCAAAAGGTGCAAGTAGCTTGAGAGGTTACAAATCTTTTTAATGGTAAAGCTGCCTTTGATTTTTGTTTTGAGAACTTGGTAGTATTGTCCGTTCGGGAATTTCTCTAACGACTTTCTAAAAATTGACAGCGAAGAGTTAAAGTTTTGCAGCAACTACCCCATTCTGGTAATTTATCGAACGTTTGCCTCTCGTCATAACTCAATCTTGAGTATGGATCAATTTCGCGTCGTTAACATCGGCATCAGGCATCTTGATGTAGCAGCAGTTAACCAACAGATTAGAATTATAACCACAATAAGAATGAACCAATATTTTAAATATTTCTCAGAGCAAATTTTGTTTTGACGGATGATTTACGTTTTGGATACAGTAGCTACACACAAAAACAATTGCCGCGGTAATTTTCTAGCGGGCTCTTGGCTACTAAATGGCAATGCAAGTTAAATGGTAGAGAAACTGCGAGGGGTATGAAATTGTAACCTTTGGACTTCTCTTTGTATGCGCACAGCTATTTGTGCCTCGATGCATATGCAAGAAATGTGCGAATATAATTATACCCGTTACTCGTAGAGTAAAAGGGTATATTGTATTCGTGCAAAAGTATGTAAAAGCTAGAAGGAAGCATTTCCAACCCCATAAGGTATATATATTCTTGATCAAGATCACTAGCCGAGTCGATCTAGCCATGTCCGTCTGTCTGCCTGTCTGTCTGTCCATCTGTATGAACGCTGTGATCTCGGAAACTGCAAAAGCTAGAAAGTTGGGATTACCCACACATATTCTTGGGCTTCCTACGCAGCGCAAGTTTGTTTCAGCTAAGGGCCACACTGTCTCTAACGCCCACAATCGCCTTAAACGATTTTCTGGCGCCCACACTTTTAAAGTTTTTGGAAAATAAAAAATGCAGTTTTATTGTGTTTATCATTACCTATCGAAATGTAGAAGAAATTTTTCAAATCGGACCGTTCGTTAAAAAGTAATTTGCGAGCACCTTTGAACGAAGGGGCGTGTTGAAAGTTGAAGTCCAGTATCGATGGTATTGGCAAAGAAGATATTAAATGTTCTGCTCCACGTTCTGCAGCAACAATTCTTAAAAATCCTGAGAACGAATATATAACGTCGAAGAAAATTTTGTAATTTTACTGTAACTTAGCTTGGACACGGTCCTGTCACGGTCGCCAATCTCAAGAGACAATTCCCAAGAATTGTTTGTGACAGTTATAGCCCGCAATTACAAAGACGAGACGGTTATTATATATTAGGTTGTATATTTTCGTTGATTCCTCGTTGCGTACACATTATCGACTGCCCTCGCGTTTCAATTTCGCGACGTAAGCTAAAACGAAGATCGCCTCTCGCATAGCCGATTGCCTGCTGCGTATTAGAATTTAACATAGTATAAGGGAAAACTAACCTGTCGATTCTCTTCTCAATACTCTTCTCCTCAAACACACTCCCCCCCTTTGAAAGGATGGACTTTTAATTTCAACGGGAAGTTTTGCTATTTTATGGATTGGCCTGCGGAATGCGCTCGTACTGGCTTTTAGGTCTAAGACTCGAACTCTTCCATCCTGCCCAGGAATGACTGCTGTTACTCGAGCAAGGCTCCATTGACTCGGCGGCGAATTGTCTTCGTGAATCAGCACTTATTGCCCGACTTGAATGTTGGTTTGGGGGGTGTCCCATTTTGCCCGTAATTGAAGAGTATGCAAGTAATCGTGCTTCCAAAGTCTCCAAAACTGCTGTTTCAGAAAATTGACCCGCTGCCACCGTACCAGATAATGTACATTGTCTTGCACATTGATTAAGTAATCATTGTATATGAATTTTTGTATTTAAAGAAGTAATTCAAAAATTTATTTTCCTCCAATTAAATCTACAAACTTGGATAGTGAAGCAGGAAAAATTTTTTTTCGTGTGGCTGGGCGGCGAAAAGGATAATGTTTAGTGGTTCAACCACACGAAGGATGACAGACGGACAGACGAACATGGCTAGATCGACTCGGCTAGTGATCCTGACCAAGAATTTAAATACTTTATAGCAGAGCTCGTAAAATACGGTCAACCGAATTTTTCTAATCTGGCTGCTCAATTGGAAGACCCCAAAATTGAGAATATCTAGCTCAGGGTCTGAGCAACAACCCTTTTTTCGTTTCGTTTGTGCTCTCGGTCTCGGGTTTTTGGTTAACCGGAACACTCGGGTCGGTCCCCAACTGACCGCTCGATACGAACAAAATCGTTCGGCGCTCATATATTGACAGTCAGTAGGTGAGCAAAACAACAAAAGGTTTCCTGCAAAAGGTCCTTATTTTTAATGCTGGGTTTGCTTGTTGTTGCCTCAGATATTTTTTGACAGGAGAAACTTTTGAGAGAGAGAGAGAACAAAAATTACAGGGAAAATAAAAGAGAAATATATAGAGGCCAAAAAAACTTTATATTCAAATATTTTAAAATGTAGATACATTTTTATATAATGAAGTAACCCAATTATAATTATTATTTATTCATGTTTATTTATTTAAAATTAAATTACATTACATTGAAATTGTTGAAGATATTATGTCTTTTGTTGAGGATTAAATTAAGAGTTGAAAATGACCTCTCCACTGATATTTGTTATGCAAGTCAGACTAGCACCACTTTCGCAACTTCCTTCAAATAAGGTGACTTAAATTTTAGCCAGAAAAATTAATTTTGTTGGTCATTAATGGTAGGCGACCATGAAACAAAGTACAATTTTCAATTTCCGTTTTTAGGTTTGACCATCCAGAATGGTGAAAAAAAGAGATGACCCCTGAGAATCATTAAGGCTGCTCGGTGGAGAAAGAGCATCAATTTTTATTCAGCTATACGAGAGCAACAAAGCAAGCTGTGTACAAATTTTTACCGAGCTATACGAGAAGCACACATACATGCTCAAAAGACCTTTTGCCGAGTATTTTCGACGAAAAGGGTCTCGGGTGAACACAGACCCGATCTAGCAAAGCAAATCGCTCATCGGTTGAGCAGGGAGCAACCCAGGGGCAAACGAAATTTTGGGGTCTCTCAAAAATGACACGCAGCTTAGTTGTGAGGCTCTGCGGCTTTATAACACAGTGATGTGGAATATAAAAATGTGGCATGCTTCTCTCTACGTTCCCAATAGGCGACATGTGTCCTTGGGAAATATACTCGTTCATAAATTCTACGTATGCCTTTCTCAGTGAAGGGGCTCGTTCAAAGCGTTTTTCGACTGTCCAAGACTAGCGGTAGAACGTTTGAATGGCAGTCGCACCTGTATACGACCCTTGTTATTGACATTTTTTACAAAATGCTCTTCTCACAGGGATTCTTCTGCAGTTAATGAGGGTGGAGAAACTCTATATTCTTCGATTTTCCAAAATCGTTGTACCAAGTTTTCGAGGGAAGGCTGGTCTTGAACCAAACAGCATTGGTAATTGGGAACCTCCTCAGCGCAGCTGGAATTGCCACCAATGATCCAGCTGAATTCCGTATTGATCAAGCCGGGCATGCGATACCCAATTAAGCACTTGCCGACTCTGATAGCATTAAAGAAGCCTTCGGTATTAATGAGAATGTCGATCTTTTTCGGCTCATGAAAATGAGGATCAGCAAGAACTACTCCTTTGGGAAGTTACCATTGAGAAATGTCTATGAATTTTGAGAGTGAGTAGTACAAATTGTGTTTATCACCGCAAAGTTTGACGACCATTCGAAACTAGATATGGGTGATTTAATCGTAGCGATAACATTGAAATGAATCTGCCGGCTCATGTCTGCAACCCCGCTAACGGCCTGTGCTACGTGAGGCGTTTTGCACTTTTTTCAGTTATTAAATTCCCTTCGGAACAGGAATCCAACAAGGCGCGAACTGTATGATAGTCGCCGTATTTGCTTTTGATAAACACAATCGCGGTTGGTAATATATATATATGGACGTTGATGCACTACGAGCAGTACAATCAAGTGGCCTAACGACACCAAGCACGTGCTTGTTACGCGCGGGGCCCTTTTATCAATTTGGGCAAGAATGCGAGTTCGCGAGGAAGAATACATAACACAAAAAAAAACGGGACACATAATGAAAATAAAGAAGCAATTAGGAGTGAAGCAAATGAGTTAAAATATTAGTTTTTAATACCGGGATAGAAGTTGAAATGCAAATTAAATGATAAAGGTTGTTATAATTATTACATAGAGCGCGAAAGGGCTCGTGCAGACTAAAATTTGATGTACATCGAGGCAAATTAAGAGGATAATAATTACGTGTTAGTCTAACGGGAATATTAAAATTTAGGCGGCTTACAAGTTCTACAGAGTCAATATCACCTCTTAAAAGATTGTGCATAAAAATAGTACCAAGCATTTTTCTACGATTTGCAAGTGTCGGTAAATTAAGCAATAATAATCTACTCTGGTAGGAAGGTAGCCTTACGTTTTGATCCCAGTTCAAACTACGAAGGGCAAAAAGAAGAAATTGTTTTTGTACCGACTCTATACGGTCAATGTGCACTTGGTATTGTGGGCTCCAAACCGAAGAACAATATTCCAATATAGGGCGGACAAGGGAGGTAAATAATAATTTGGTTATATAAGGGTCGTCAAATTCCATTGACCAACGCTTTATAAACCCAAGAACACTCATAGCTTTGTTGACAGTCAACATTATGTGGCAGCCAAATTTAAGCTTCGGGTCCAGAAGAACGCCTAAATCATTTACTGAATATATACGGTCAAGTGGCAAGTTCTGAAGCAAATAACTTATAAACGTAGGAGTACCCCTATGGAAGGACATTACGTTACATTTCAGGCAGTTCAAATTTAAGAGGTTATACTCACACCATACTTGAAAATTATCAATGTCTGATTGTAAGCGGAACCCAGACTCTATATTGTTGTATGTCAAACAAAGCTTAACATCATCAGCATACATTAGTACACGAGAATTTGTTATGATAGAGGGAAGATCGTTAATAAACAAAGTAAACAGCAAAGGGCATAAATGACTACCCTGGGGCACTCCAGATGTCACGTGGATCAATTTAGAAGCAGCGTTCTTAAATATAACCCTCTGAGTCATCCCATTCAAATAACTTGAAATCCATGCTGAAAGATTACATGGAAACCCAAGCCAGTCTAGTTTGAATAAAATAAGAGCGTGGTTAACAGAGTCAAAGGCTTTACTAAAATCTGTATATATAACGTCGGTCTGCATTTTATTGTTAAATCCATTTATTACAAAAGATGACAATTTAAGTATTTTGGTGGTAGTCGATCTTCGCTTAACGAAACCATGCTGACACGGTGATATTAGCGAGGAACATAAATGTTGCAAATGAGAAGTGATAATACGTTCAAAAGCTTTTGGAATTGCCGACCATTTAGAAATACCTCTATAATTCTGGGCATCCGCCTTCGCACCCTTTTTGTGAAGTGGAATAATAAAAGAGTCCTTCCAGATAGTTGGAAAAACTGATGATGAAATAGACAAATGAAAAAGTTTAAGAATAGGTTTGCAAATGGTTTGTGCACAAAACTTAAGCACACATCCAGGAAGTCCATCAGGACCGGGAGAATAAGTAGGAGTTGTTGTTGTTAAATCTCTTAAGAAAGAACTTTCGGTAATTATAGGGGAAAAGATACAATTTGCCCTATTTAAGGGATTAGGGTAGATTGATTTTGACCATGAAGAGGAGCTGTAAGTGGTTTGGAAAAAGTCGGCAAATAAATCAGCAATTTCAGAATCAGTCGATGCCTCCATTGAGTTAAAACGAACCGATGAAGGCAAAGCCGAAGACTTACGTTTAACGTTAACAAAGTTATAAAACTGTTTCGGATCATTTGAAAATTCAAATTTACAACGATTTAAATCTGTTAAGAATATTAAGATCAGATCGAGCCACCACATATTTCGAAAAAACGGAAGGCTTACTCGATTTTTTATATTTTTTATAAGTGTTTGTTTTAAGATTTTTATGTCTTTGAAGCGCATTTGTAAACCAGGGGGGCCTGTTCGGCCTTGGAGGAAGCCTATCAGGAACGCATTCATTAAAAAAAGTGTTTAGAACGCTATAGAAAAGTTCGGTGGCATTTTCGATGTCCATACAGTTATAAAGATCTGTCCAATTATATTGCGAAATCATTAAGTTTAGTTTATTATAGTCACATTTACGAAAGCATCTCATTTTAGTTGGAGAAACTAAAGGAGAGAGGGTATCAAGGTAAGGGAGGCAAATTGTCAATTCCATTGTTGGATGGTATCGGTCTTCTGGTACCACAAGAGCGTCAATTCTAGATACCGTGACTTCAGACGGCTCTGAAACAAACACAAGATCTAACTGTCTATTTAATGAATTTCGTATAAAGCTAACTTGCTGTAACGATAATTCAGAAAGGCCATCGACAAAAACATGGGCGGATAAGGGAATAGCGACAAGTGAGTCAGTAGAAGGGGACTAAGAAATATCAGGGAGATTAAAGTCACCCAAAACAATTAAAAGGTCTCTGTTGGAAAGAGAGGATAGAATAGATTTAATAGCAGATAGATGTTGCTCATAAACTATTAAGTCAGAGCCAGGAGGAATATAAGAACATGTAACAAAAATAGAGAAGGATTCCAGGGAAACTTTTACACTAACAAATTCTATGTCATTGGGGACATGAGAGTGAATTTTCTCCGAATTTAGGGTAGAGGTAACGGCGATCAGAACACCCCCTCCCCTACGGGAAAGGCGATCGGTTATATAGGTATTAAAGCTGTTTGACAAAACTTCAGAGTCGGTTATCTCTGGTTTCTGCCAAGTTTCTGTAAATGCCAGGATATCGTCCGTAAATGCCGAGGAGTCAGCATAAAGCTTGGATAGCTTCATGTTAAGTCCTCTAACATTTTGGTATGCCAAAAATAAACTTTTCATTTTTTTTGGCACCATGGGAGTCCTGTTATTTGTTCTCGGTATATTTGGAACAAATTCTTTTATAACCAACTCATCATTAAGCCAAAAGCTTTCAGAAAGGAGTTCTTTAAACACATCAGGCGGAGCAAATATTTTAAAAGATGATATCCTACGAGCGTAAGAAAAACGAAATTGTTCAACAGCAATGTCCTCGGATGGGAATTTTTCACAAATAAATTCCAAAACATCCTCGGATGTTGTATCTGGGGTAAATCTAGATACGAATAGTTGCTTTCTCTGTGGAACAACCGACAGTCTCTTTCGACACCTCTGAACCTCGCTCGTCTGGGACCCAGAAGCGGTTCCTACTGTATCGATAGGTACAGTCAGCACCGAATTCTGTGCCTCAGGTTGGCTTCCAGAAACAGGGTCACCTCCGGAACTGGCTGTTTCCATAGGCACAGTTGGCTCGGTTACCCCTGTGCTGACAGGAACTGCTGCAGCTACCGTGTGCAGTATTTTGTTCTGCTTCACGGTCTTATTAACTGCCCCTGAGCTGGCTTTCTTGCGTTTAGGCGACTCGGTTAATAATAATTTCTTATTATTAAATTGTTCACAAACAGAATTGAACCCGTCATTGAGCTGTTTAAAAACTCGTGAAAGGTTCAATAGACCGTCTCGAGTCTGCCTCATAAAGCTGCTCATCTCGACTGTCATATCCTTGCAGGACTCACATGCCCACATGAGACCGGTATGCATTTCAATGAAGTCTTTAACTCTGCCAGTAAATCCTGCACATTTGACGTGCATGACCGATTCGCAGATCCAGCAGATAATAAAAGAATCTTTAGTTGACATCGGAAGAGAACAACTTTTCTTGGTACAGATAAGAGCCATTATAAAGGAATAAAAAGGTTATTCAAAGAAATAGGAATAAAATGTTGAAAAAATACCTCTAGTAAATTTGGCACTGGGATCAAATTCCAAAACCGCAAAGACACAAAACAACGGAAAGTATAAGAGCGCGAGATCGCGAATTAATTATATGCAAGAGAGCGCGAGAGAAAAATCTTCTATCGACTGAGCGTGGCTTGTGGGGCACCAACAACAATACGCACGAACAGTTACAAATGTAAAGCAAGCAAGAAAGAGAGAAATTAGAAGTACAGCAAGCTCTCATAGACTGAGAGCGGGAGAGTGGGAAAGAGATTACAAGAGTTTTAGCAAGTTCAGAGCGTGAAATTTACACTAACAAAGACAAGCGATTAAACAAATCCAATAGAAATGTTAAAATAACTATAACCATGTACCCTTTTGTTGGGAGATTTATTTAAAAACACTAACACAGTTGTTAGGCTAAGCTTTGTTTATAAACAAACGCAAGACACTCGCAAAAAAAACACTGAAAAACACAAAAAACTTAGAGCACAAAGGTAAACACAACCGTTCACAAGCGACGCTAAATCGGTAATCGGTAATATGCCTCTTTTTGCAGCACGACTCAACATAATTCGTGACGGCTCTGGCTCTTCTCATAATTCTGCATTAGGGCTTAGATCTGTGGTTGAATTTTGACAGTCACTAGTCGATCCCATGGCCCGTTGAGGCTGACTAAAGTTATGCAGAAACGAATGATGTGTTCCATGACAAATCTTGCACCTCGATTTTGATTGAAAATTAGCATAATATATTAGCATAATATATTAGTCTTGGCGAGTTCCCGTCTTTGATCTAAGCTCAGCGAAGAAAATGATTGACAATTGGAAATAAAATGAGCGAATAAATCGCAAAAGGTGCAAGTAGCTTGAGAGGTTACAAATCTTTTTAATGGTAAAGCTGCCTTTGATTTGTGTTTTGAGAACTTCGTAGTATTGTCCGTTCGGGAATTTCTCTAACGACTTTCTAAAAATTGACAGCGAAGAGTTAAAGTTTTGCAGCAACTACCCCATTCTGGTAATTTATCGAACGTTTGCCTCTCGTCATAACTGAATCTTGAGTCTGGATCAATTTCGCGTCGTTAACATCGGCATCAGGCATCTTGATGTAGCAGCAGTTAACCAACAGATTAGAATTATAACCACAATAAGAATGAACCAATATTTTAAATAATTCTCAGAGCAAATTTTGTTTTGACGGCTGATTTACGTTTTGGATACAGTAGCTACACACAAAAACAATTGCTAAGAAAATACGAAAATTAAAAAGAAAGGTAACCAGCTAAAAGAATGGTTTAATCCTGCAAGTGCTGTCAGAATTGACAGTTGAAAACCAAAAGCAAATTTTGGTCACATATTGCAATCAATACTACAATTATGTATAGTTTCCTCATTCACTATTGCAAAAACCTTAAAACACTAAATCTGTGTCTCGTTCAGAACAGTGTTTTGTTTCATAATTTTCGATTAAACATATTTGAAAAGAGTGAAATCTTTTCATATATTTTTAAAACCCCACAATACGCGAATCGTTACTCGTAGAGTAAAAGGGTATATTGTATTCGTGCAAAAGTATGTAACAGGGAGAAGGAAGCTTTTCCGACCCTATAAAGTATATATATTCTTGATCAGGATCCCTAGCCGAGTCGAACTAGCCATGTCCGTCTGTCCGTCTGTCCGTCCGTATGATCGCTGAGATCTCGGAAACTATAAAAGCTAGAGGATTGGCATTTTGCATGCATATTCCTACACAGCGCAAGTTTATTTCAAAATGGTGCCACGCCCCCTCTAACGCCCTCAATCGCCCTAAATCGTTTTTTGAAAGGTGTCTGGCGCCCACACCATTAAAGATTTTGGTAAAGTAATGATGCAGTTTTATTGTGATTATCAATACCTATAGAAATGTAGAAGACATTTTTCAAATCGGACCATTCGTTAAAAAGTTATGTCCGATCAAAGATTTTATATATCTATCTCCCTCGCACTCCCTTAGCTGAGTAACGGGTATCTGATAGTCGGGGCACCCGACTATAGCGATCTCTCTTTTTTTTATAAAACCTGAAAAAAATTCTCATGACCGCTATTTTAACCGATATTAAAAAAAATAACAAGAGAGATTGCTATAGTCGGGTGCCCCGACTATCAGATACCCGTTACTCAGCTAAAGGGAGTGCGAGGGAGATGGATATATAAAACTTGGATCGGGCATAACTTTTTAACGAATGGTCCGATTTGAAAAATTTCTTTTACATTTCGATAGGTATAGGTTTTTCCAGACACAGACACACACACATAAAATCTTTTAAGGCGATTGTGGGCGTTAGAAAGGGCGTGGCGCTCGTCTGAAATAAACTTGCGCTGCGTAGGAAGCCCAAAAATTTGTGTTGTTAATCGCAAATTTCTAGCTTTTGTACTTTCCGAGATCTCAGCGTTCATCCAGACAGACAGACAGACGGACAGACGGACAGACGGACAGACGGACAGACGGACAGACGGACGGACGGACGGACAGGGCTAGATCGACTCGGCTAGTGATCCTGGTTACTCTACGAGTAACGGGTATAAAAATTGCTTAAAATTATATAAGAACATAAACATATTTGAAAAGAGTGAAATCTTTTCATATATTTTTAAAACCACACCATACGCGAATCCCCTCCAGTAGATCCACTTATTGTGTGCCGGTAATAAAAATAATATATTTGTTGATCCTACTCATTAAGAAATAGAAACAAGCAGCAGTTCAGTAAAAATGTAACTTATTTAAGGTATTCAATTGCGTTGCAAAAGTGTACAATTTTTAAGTTTGACAGACAAAATTGTGAACGACCTTTTTTTTTTAAATCGTTGCAAGGTATTGACGTACAAGAAAAGGTTACCTTAATTTTTTTTGTATTGCTTGATGAATTTTGAGGAAAAAGAAATGCTAGGGAGGCTTTGCCTAAAATAAAATTGACATATGTACATAAAATTATCCCCCCTTTTACTTTATATGAGAAGTCCGCGACTTCTTGACGTTAAATGACTGAGGACGGACATTACTGGTATTATTGTCATTATTATTAGGTTTCACCAAAAATTTGGTTAAGCCGCGAGTTCTTCAGCTGATCGGTTGACCAATTTCTTGGTCAAGACTGTCATTTCCTTACTGACTTATCTAAGCCCTCAATTAAATATCAAAAAAACCAAAAATAAAACGCGAATTCTTTGGCATATAGAAGCTATATCTGCATCGTTTAACAATACCATTTATTTAAGTAGGCCACAAAATTTATACGCGAATTCTTAAGCGTCAATCGGATTTTAGGTTATCATCACCATAGACTCAAACCCGACTGTTTAGTATTTTTGTAGTATTTAATACCTCTATTTTAAATCATTGTTTCTACACAAGTACAACAGATTTGTATTCATAGGCTGGGGTGTTATAGGCCACTTTTTAAACGTTTGCAACGCAGTTAAATACACTAATTGTTTTCCTGACCCATTGTTTTATGATATAGTGGCCCGATTGTAGCTGTTTATGTATAGTAGTTCCCTGGAACCTATAGAAAGACTCTTACCATATAAGGCATAAAAACATATACGACATATTTTGCATATTCTCGACATATTTTGCATATTATCGACATATTGACATCGAATAAAAATTTTATATAGTGCCTAAATCCAAAATTTGGCGGTGTTTGGATCATAAATGCAGAAAAACATAATCCTATGTCTAATTCTTAATATTACGAAAAAAAACAGAATGTTGCTGAGATATACAGTATGTGTTGCTCGTGTTTCAAAGCTGCATATCTTCGTGTAAAGAAGCATGTGCAAACCGCAGTTTTACAGTATAGGTGAGGGCAGAGGGTGAGCAGAACAATTCCCTATGCTCAATTAATAGGACGCTACCGACCGCTTTCCTAAATGTTATTTCTTTTATTATTAATTATATACGTTACGTGGTCGGAAACTGCGTTGCAAACTTCTGAGTGAAATTTTAAGAACCTTTGCAAGGGTATACAAATGCACTATCTGCGTGTACAAATAAAGACTCCAATTTAGAAAATAGGTACGCAAAGAAAAATATATAAAGTTTTTTTTTAAAGCTTCATACAAAGTTGGTTTTATATATACTTAAAAAAATTTTGTTTAACGTTTTTTTTTTTTTTAGCATCTGAAGCATTGCATTTCCCTGTATAGTATTCGCTTAGCAACGCTGATAACACTAGTTTACCGTAAAATTTATTTTATTTTTTCATTCACTTTTTTAAAGATATTTTTTAAAAATTTGGTTTTGGTATGTCCGTGCTTTTATGTATATCTCGAGTTGCGCTAAATCAATTTGTATCATATTTGTTTTAAATTAAAGCTATAATGTCACAGTTTAACTTTACAGAAGGAACTAATAGGTTAGGTTAACCCGGACGGCACTCACGGACAGAACCACGCATAGGCTTTTTGGTCGCGTGTCCGACTGTTTCTCTAGGGCGCTTTGTAGCGTTCGGAGGAAAATGGGCTCGTTCTCCGTTTTGTCTCCTTGATGGCCTGGTTGCTGGGAACACAATAGATCCGCACTCACTTTGTCCTGCTAGGGCTATCTTGTGCCTCCCTGCTCTCCATTACATTTTTGGACCTGACCGTTGACGCCTGCATGGATCTTATCGCCGCTTGTCTGCACACGAACAGGTTGACCACATCGTGTGGTCGGTTTATACTTTAAGCCACTTCTGCCGATTTTCTTATGGCGAAGATCTCTGCCTGGAATATGCTGCAGTCGCTGGGTAGCTTGTAGGACAGCCTTATTTCAGGGTCCGTACAGTATAGGCCCGCTCCTACTTCTCCTTCCATCTTGGGGCCGTTTTCCAGTATTCTGGGCCCATGAACGAGGTTGTTCTAACCTCCGGGGGTCATGTAGTCCGTTTTGTTGATCATGCTTCGGCCGATTAGACTGAGCCCGAAGCTTTGCGTCATCATGTTACCTGATGTATATATTCTTGGTTACCAAGTATATTCTTGGATGCATACTACTGTGGGCAAAAAGCAAGGTGAGTTTGCTTATAAAATAAATTAGCTTCTTTATTCTCCCAAATCAATTTCTTCCCCTTCACAGTAATCCCCTCCCTATAAAATACACTTATGCCAAACATGCGAAACATGCCAAATAGTCCCTTTCCGGTATAGCCATGAGCGTCCTCTTCGACTTAGCTTTCACTCCTCAATCGACTGGAAACGCGTTCCTCGGAGTGGTTTCTTGAGATTTGGGAATAGCCAGAAGTAACACGGAGAGAAATCAGGAGAATACGGTGGCTGCGGAACGATATGATAATGATCACGAAGAAATTGAGCGTTTTCGGTACTAAACGAGATTTGACTTTTCGTAGGCCCAAATTGTCTGTTAAAATGATTTTCACAGATCCTTCTGATAATGCGATCATATCAGTAAAGTCTCTAACAGTCAACCGACGATTTTTGAGCACTAATTCCATCAATTCATCGACGTGTTGGTCATCTGTTGACGTCGATGGTCGTCCTGAGCGCTCCAAGTCATCAACACGTTCCCGACCCTCTTTGAAGTCTTTGTACCTCTTATAAACATTTTTCTGGGACTTGGTAGAATTACCAAAGACCTTCTACAACATTCTCAGCAGCCGAAATTTTATTCTTCAAATAAAATTTGATGACACTTCTCTGCTCAATTAAATCAGACATTGTAAAAATCGAAAAATGCAGTCTTGCTCGTTTGGTAAACACACGCGTAAATATAGTAGTGATAATGACATTGACATGAAATTACCCCCAGATGTAATCACAGTCCTAACAACTCAAGAAAAAATAACTAGTCCGCAATGTTAAACCCGCGAATTTTACAAACAAATTCACCTTTCTTTTTGCCCACAGTAGTATAGCGCTACCGTGGACTTTTTCACCCTTTCCACTACATTGCCAGCTTGCAGTCCAGTACTGTGCCGGGCACTTGACCTGTGTTTTCGGGGTTTAGCCTGGTTTCGCCAATTTTAGGGGGGGGGGGGGGGGGGGTGTCCATTTCGGTACCTTGTATCTCTTAGTAAAAAGAATGAGGTCCGTCTTGTCCGCATTGATACTGAGCCCCACCTTTTTCGCCCACTCACATATCTCTCCGAATGTTTATTTCGTTATGGAGCTAAGGGTCGATGGACAAACTCCCGTAATAAATATGCATATGTCGTCCGCATAGGCTGTTATTTTTGGGGCTCTCCTCTAGAATCTCTTAATTAGATCGTCGACCACCAAATTCGAGGACAGGACCCCACCTCGTAATGTGCCTCTGTGTACCCCCTTTACCAAGGAAGCAGTGCCCGACTCTGAATGTACCCGCCTGCAGCTATATCTACTAATTTTCCAAGCGCTTATTCCTTAATGTATAGGGCTCTCTCAACAGTTCCCACTAGCGAGTGTAGTCCCGTTTCCACAGATTTCCCCTTGGTGTAGGCGTGTTAGTTGGATGACATGAGTTTCCCTACATCATTCCTGATGTGCAGATCTAACAGCTTTTCCAGTGCTTGAGTATGAACAAGAGAGAACGCTTTAGTCGGGTGCCTCGACAATCAGATACCCGTTACAGCCCGTGCTTATACATGCCGAATATATTTTATATAGCCATGGGGTAATTCTTTCATTGGTCACTAGGAATACTAAGCTGGGAATATTCCATCTAGTCCTGGTGCCTTATAGCCCGAAAAGAAGTCTATGGCCCAGCTAATTTTTCTAGGTGTTATTAGATCGATTGGGGGCGGTCTTCCGCTGTTGCTAGGCGTCTAGGATTTCTGTGCATCATGGGAAATAACTGAATGCCTCAGTCGTCGTGTTTTGGTGGACTATGTATGGTGGGTTGCTTCGAAAGCAACTTCCGGAGTCTAGCTGTTTCGGAAAATTATCCATGCTGGAGCAGAAGTTTCTCCACTAGCTTCTTTGTGCCCGGCGTGATTCCTTTTTGTGTTCCCTAAGTAGAATTTTGTATTCCTGGTGGCTTCTTCTTCCTTGTTCTTAATGTCGGGCATGATACGCATCCAGTAATTCCTTTGACAGGGGTCTTTAGGGACGTTTCTATGTCTTTCACGGATTTTACTGCTCCCGGGCTAGCCGCGAGTTTCGAGGTCACTGTCCTTGTAAACATTTTCCAGTTCGTGTTCCGGGTGTTTCTAGTGACAGTTACCTTTGGAATACTTTTAAAATCATATCCGAGTCGAATATACCTATGGTCTGAGATAAATTGCGTTTTTAGGACCCTCCATTCGGATACCAAAGTAGTCTGTCCCTTTACAAGTGTTATAAGAGGAAGGTCCTGGGCGGCATCTACAATGGCTTCCAGACCTAGGTCCTTCTCCACTTCGCCTGCCTGCAGGATATGTGCGCCTTTGTCGTCGGGTCGTCGCTTTTTGAGACGCCATAAGATCTTCCCGAATCTTGGGTACAGCAGATCCTCCGCCTGTGCTGGCCATGTGCAGAATCCTCCAATTCGTCGTTGGGACGTCTGGATTCTGCCGTTGAAGCAGCTTTTCGCCCGATCCCCTTGGATTGCGATGGGGAAGAGCACTTTTGCCTTCGGTATGGATGGGAATATTTCCCACCTCTAGGTTGGCGCCCTCTCTGTATCTGTATTCGTCCTATTCTGTTTTTATAAGTGGTAGTAAAGGGATTCCAGATAATAGCTGCAAATGCAAAATAAAACGCAAGTCTGGTGTAGGGATCAGTGAATAGTGATGCGTTCCGTTTTACAAATCAAAACATGGCAGTGTGCTGAGAACTTAAATTTCAAGTCAAACATGACACCTAGATCCAAGGATTCCTGCCTTAGCTGTAAGGGTTGACCATTAATATTACAGGATGTGACGAAATTATATACAAATTTACTGTAAGTAACATAGAAGCACTTGTTTATGTTAAGAGGAAGCGCATTTCGGTTACACCAAGAGCTCAACGAATCTAAGTCCTGTTAACCGATTGTGAGTCTGCCGCTATTTTAATGGACTTCAAAATTTTTAGATCATCTGCATATGGGCACTTCCAAAAAAAAGTCCACCAAGCCAAAAACCTTGAAACTTGAATAAAACATATTTCCACATGATTTTACCCCGATATTAGTTTTTAATTAGTTGGATACTGAGCTTAACTACAAATTTGGAGTATAGTTTGATTATTTTTATGACAAACTCCACCAATATACGCAAAAATAAGTTTTTGGCTATTTTTTTTGTTATTTTTTGGACCTGTCTTCTGTTGTTAATTTATCCTATAGGAATGCTAATATGTGACCTTTTTCTGTACTGAATGCTTCATTTACATGTTCAACTATTAAGTTAAAATCAAAACAGCCAGCAATTGAGGGATACAGGTAAAGAAATCCACTTTACAAAACAGTCGGAAAAAATGTCCCGAGCGACATGTCCCGAGCGAATGTGTTTAAAACTGCATAAAAAAAAAACGGCAAAGAATTTTTGAGTAAAACCAAAAGCATTTCACAGCGACATGTTTGAACAACATTCTAAAAAAATCGCATTAAAATATTCCATCAGAATTCGCTAATTTCTGGTGTTGTATGAACTTCCCCGATATCTTAAAAACTAAAAGTGGTACAAAATCAAGATTTTTACCAAAAATAGAGCTTGGGAAGAGTGAAAAGAAAAGCCCATAATTAAAATTAAAATCCATTGTTTTACAATTTTTTTTCAACTTTAAAGGTGTGCAAATGTCCCGAGCGACATTTTGGAAGTGCCCATATAGTAGACACTCTGAAGATAGACAGAACTTCACATCGTTAATGAAAATTAAACTATAGCACTCCCCTGAGGAAGGCCAGAGGTCGCCAAATTGGAATCAGAGAAATTAACCATGCTGAGAAGTGATTATATATGCTTTAGCAAGAAATGATAATTTATGGGCAACAATGCGCTCGAAGAGTTTAGCGATATTACTGATCTTTGCTATAGGCTTGTAACTGGCAATGTTATTTCTCGGCCCTGATGGATTGGAGTCACGGATGCGACCTTCCATCATTCCGCAAAGTGACCACTAGAAAGTGATTTATCAAAGATAATTTTTAGCATAGCGCCTCTATACAATGTTTCAGAAAGTAAGCCGGAATCCCATCACAGTACAGAGTATAAGAATCATCAACGTCTTTAACAGCCTTCTGAATATTCTCTTCTAGCACGGTTATACTACCTAAATTCAATAGAGGAGTGATCGCATTTAAGGTTTGAGAATCATGCCCGGCTGCTGTTGGCTGAAAATTAACTTTAAAATAAGAGGCAAAAAGATTGGCAGTTTCAATATTTGAATACCAAGATAAATTCCCAAGGAACAACGCAGATGAACCTGAAGAAGAGCTTTTCTTAGAATTAATAAATCGCCAAAAAGAGTTGATTACTTTTTAGCCCGATCTCAACATCCACTGTATACTGATTGGAAAGAAATTTATTTAAATTCAAATTCTCGTTTGTGCTGCAAGTGTCTATTCCAATCACAAGGATCTTATGTAATCAAAAACCTTTTATAGAACTTATTTCTATGATTTTTAAGCGTTTTCAAACCTTTTGTATACCAAGGCAACTTGAATGAACTTTGGACCTTTTCTCGAGCATTATTCTTAATAATGTTTAAAATAACCACTAAACAAGAGAGAACGCTATAGTCGGATGCCCCGACTATCAGATACCCGTTACTCAGCTAGAGGGAGTGCGAGGGAGATGGAGATATAAAACTTTTATCAGGTATAACTTTATAACGAATGGTCCGATTTGAAAAATTTCTACCTTTCGATAGGTATAAATAAACGCAACAAAATTGCATTTATACTTCTCCGAAATCTTTAAAAATTTGGGCCCTAGACACACTTTTAAATCGTTTGTGGGCGATTGTGGGGGCGTGGCGCTTGGCCGAAATAAACTTGCGCTGCGTAGGAAGCCGAAGAATATGTGTGGGTAATTCTAACTTTCTATCTTTTGTAGTTTCCGAGATCTCAGCGTTCATACGGACGGACAGACAGACGGGCATGGCTAGATCGACTCAGCTAGTGATCCTGATCAAGAATATATATACTTTATAGGGTCGGAAATGCTTCCTTCTAGCTGTTACATACTTTTGCTCGAATACGAGTAACGGGTATAAAAACTGTCGTAACACGACTCCAAACTGACATGCGATAAAACTGATTCCCAGTTAATGGCAGATATCTTATTTCTGATGGAACATAGGCTGGTTACAGTAAAAACAAGAGATAATGCTATAGTCGGGTGCCCCGACTATCAGATACTTGTTACTCAAAGGAGTGCGAGGGAGATGGATATATATAAACTTTGATCGCGCATAACTTTTTAACGAATGGTCCGATTTGAAAAATTTCTTCTACATTTCGATACGTATTGATAAACACGATAAAACTTTTCCGAAATGTTTAAAGGTGTGGGCGCCTTTTAACATCGTTTAATTGTGGGGTGTAGACGATTGTGGGCGTTAGAGGGGGCGTAGCTAAAATAAACTTGCGCTGCGTAGGTAGCCCAAGAACATGTGTGGGTAATCCCAACTCTCTAGCTTTTGTAGTTTCCGAGATATCAGCGTTCATACAGACGGACAGACAGACGGACAGACAGACGGACAGACAGACGGACAGACAGACGGACAGACAGACGGACAGACAGACGGACATGGCTAGATCGACTCGGCTAGTGACCCTAATCAAGAATATTTATATATTACACAGGTACACAGCCAAAAATTTCCATGGACCATATCAACTTTTCCATGATATTTGGTTGCTGCTAAGTAAAGGTCCCATACAAAATTATTTTCCATCACCTACAGGTTCCGCGGTATAGCTAAGAATACAAAAAACCGATGTTTGCCGACATTTTGAATTACGTGGCCCATTCATATAATTAGACTTACCTTTATTTTTTCCGGTAGGACCTACTCTTAATACATCACGGCACTACAAAAAAATAGTCCCCATCGTGAACCATTTCCCATGTCTTTGGAGTTCGACGCCAAAGTTGAAACTCCCAAATTTTTCACAATTTCTGTGATGAAAAAAGAATTCTGAGAATTAAATCTTAAATGGAACTAATTTTAATTATTCATTGAATCTCTTGTTCATTGTATGCTTTAATTTCGGTTTAAAGCGTTTTCATGAGGATATTTTATTGGATTTATTATACCAATAAAACCGCTGTTTGGATTATATTATCTACTCCTAAATGCAGTCAAATTTGAAAAAAGTCAAGGCATCCTATATAATGCGAGTAAACATGTATATTTCTCTATGTATGTTCGGTGAACGTCCCTGCAGTTCCATTCATCACCTTTTGAGCAGTGAATCACTGCCAAAAACTGAGCACTAAGCGCTCAATCACTAGTGAATTTGTATGAAAAATAGCGATGATTTTAACATGGGCATGTCCTAGGGGCTCATCACTGCCAGAAACTGGCGCTGATTTAGCACCTGTTCATCACCATTTTTCATCGCCTAATTCATCACCTTATAGGCGCTTTTTCAGCGCCTAATTATCACCCAAATTCATCGCCCATTTTCATTGAAAATATGTTAAATTTCAATGGGTTTATTAATACATTAAATTAATAGATTTTTACAAACTACGGTGACTTGTAGCGGTCTTCGGCAGGTTCTCAGCTTCCAGAGTCTTGGTGAGCTGCCTTTTCGCGCATGGAGATTATTCACGCATTTCCGCATTCTCTACAGAGGCTCTGTAGGCTTCACCTGACCAATGCACAGTGGTCGGGCTTGTATGGAGCCTCGGCCATAAATACTTCTAGATGTGCTATTGCTATGAAACTTTTACCAAAAATCTAAAAAAATTGTATAAATATATGTTACAAAAATTGGCCAGATCGTACCACTATATCCTATAGCTTCCATAGGAACGAATTTCTCAGTGGTTGAATTCACATGAGAGAGCAGTCATAAATTAATTTCTTGTAATCATAATAGGCTGAACTTTTTAATGTAAGTTATTTACAAGCTTAGAACTGTAATATAAAAGTGTGGGAGTGATTACTCACTCCCACCTCCCACGCCCACCTGCCCAAAAAAGTTATAACAAGCAAAACAAACAATAATAAAAAATGATATAATATTTAAATGGTTTCATCAAATAGCATATCCTGAGTTTTTAAGATCATTAATTAAAGCAATCAGCACACTTTTAATTCTTTGGGGTTTATTGCTGCATTTATTCTCCCAAATGCTAAAAAATGCTTTTGAGAATACTGGTAGTTGGTATTGATTCCTAATAAAATAATACATTAATAAAACGACAAAATAATCTAAAAACATAAAACAAAAAACACACAGCAAAAATAAGCAAGCAAAACAGCAAAAACAAACTACAACTAAGCACACACAGACACAGAACAAAAAAGTGCTTCCTCCTAGATAGACCTGCTAAAATAAATGAGGTTAGGTTGCAAGTTTCGGCAGCTGAACAAAACATTTTTATAATCTTGAAATATTAATAAATAACAGGATATAAACATCATTGGGGGGTAACCGGGGGAAAGCACTTAAAACTCTACCTATAACATTGTAATGCACACCATTTACGAACTAAATAGGTCGCACTTTTTACCACTTATTTACACAAAACACAGGACAAGTTTTTAATATATGTATCTGTATAAACAAAGTATATACCGTTATGAACAATATCCATTATAAACGAATGGGATTAAACCGTGCTATATAATTTATTAGAATTTTTTTAATTCACTGCGTTTTGCACTGCACTGTTGACAAATTGCAAGTAAGTAAGCAAAAAGTCCCGTTAGAAATTCCAAAAAAAAACTATTGTGTCGTAAAACTTAGACAATTAGCTGATCATAGAACCGGGTTTCGGTAGAATATCTCAAAATCAATTTTTTTATTTTTGGCCTATGTGCAATGGGATCTGAATTTGGAAAATATTTGTTTTTATAATATTATATAACGAGGCAAGAATGATAAAAACTTACTTAGCAGTGGAAGAATAACATCCTTTTGGGCTGTAGGACAAAATGATTTCATCTGAAAAGATATTTTATAAGCACTTGGTACCATCAACTTGACCTAAAAATATTAAAAGTAAAGATTATATAAAAATTAAAAGCTACTGTAATTAAGATAAGACAATACACTTGAGAATTACTTACCTAAAAATGTATTCTTAATTAAAGCACTTTTGTTTAAACTCGAAAATATCTAGTCACAGCAATGCTACTCCTTTAAAAGTTAAAACGCAGTTGAAAACCGCGGAAAAACGGCGCCTGCCTTCGAAAAATAGAAAAAAAAAACAACATCAATCGCAATCTCTCTTGTTGTTGTCTTCCCTTTGCCACGATCGCGCTTGCCCAGCTTGCAGAGCGAGACAGGCGAGGTTCGACATTTTGTCTCGTTTTTCTATGATTTTAAGAGAGAAAAATTTGGGAGAGCGTGATTGAGAGAGAGGGGGTTGGTGAGAGAGTCGATTCTGCAGACGCTCTGCCGGCGTCGCAGTCGACTCAGTGCTATTTTAGCGCTCGGGCTGAATTCGGGAACTGCAGGAGAGTTTAATTTAATTCTCAGAATTCTTTTTTCATCACAGAAATTGTGAAAAATTTGGGAGTTTCAACTTTGCCGTCGAATTCCAAAGACATGGGAAATGGTTCACGATGGGGACTATTTTTTTTGTAGTGCCGTGATGTATTAAGAGTAGGTCCTACCGGAAAAAATAAAGGTAAGTCTAATTATATGTATGGGCCACGTAATTCAAAATGTCGGCAAACATCGGTTTTTTGTATTCTTAGCTATACCGCGGAACCTGTAGGTGGTGGAAAATAATTTTGTATGGGACTTTTACTCAGGAGCACCCAAATATCATGGAAAAGTTAAAATGGTTTGTGGAAATTTCACAAAGTTTAATTTTGTGTTCCTGTGTTATAGGGTCGGAAACACCTCCTTCTACCTGTTACATACTTTTGCACGAATACAATATACCCTTTTACTCTACGAGTAACGGGTATAACTATAACATCAAACACGCATTGGGATGTGGCAAGGTATACTTGCTCCGCCTTTGTCCGCATTCCAGAGCTATTTTGAAAATAAACTTTAAGCGGGGCTGTACTGACGATAGCATGATCAGTTCTTGAGATCGATGGTAATGGCGCTGTTAAGGGAGCACATCTATCCAAGTTGAGAAGAGAAGGGCAATGTCGTTGTTGATGCTGCCATCGAAAAAAATCACACAAAGCATTCGATAAGAACTCCAGCTGACGTTGTTGTTGATTTGATTGTGAAGAGCACACAACTCCGAAGAGCGCGCTTAGAGCGGGAATATTGATGAAATGCGATGAGAGCGCCTCACTGGGGAGTGATTGATAAACGTCGCGCAAAACAGACAACAACAACTACAGCTGACTCTGTTGATTGTTTGACATTGATGAGCGCACAACTCCGGAGAGCGCGCTTAGAGCGAGAAGCGTGATGATAAATGATGAGAGCTCCTCTCCATAGAGCGTTTGACGAATGTCGCCCAAAGCAGAGAAGGACAACTCCAACTGATGTTGTTGTTGCTTAGTCGTTTTTTTTTTTTTTTCTATTTTTCCTATGGGAGCTATATGATATAGTTGTCCGATCCGGCCGGTTCCGACATATATACTACCTGCAATAAAAAGAAGACTTTTGGGAAAGTTTGAGCCCGATTGCTTTAAAACTAGTTTAAGACTAGTTTGCGTAGAAACGGACAGACGGACGGACAGACTGACAGACGGACATGGTTAAATCGACTCGTCTAGTGATGCTGATCCAGAATATATATAATTTATGGGGTCGGAAACGTCGCCTTCACTGCGTTGCAAAGTTCTGACTGAAATCAGTATACCCTCTGCAAGGGCATTAAAATGATGAGAGCTCCTCTCCATAGAGCGTTTGTCGAATGTCGCGCAAAACAGAGAACGAAAACTCCAGCTGATGTTGTTGTTGCTTTGACGGTGATTAACGCAGAACTCCAAAGAGCACGCTTAGAGCGGGAATCTTGATAGAATCTGATAAAAACACAAGAAACACTACTATTTTTCGAGATCTCAAAATTAATCCTGTTTGTAAATCTATCACCAATTCTGCCATTCGCTACAGATCAAGACTCATCCCCTACACAAACAGACTTGCCCTCACACTTTCCAGACCTATGAACAGAAGAAGACTAAAAAGATTGCACCCATCAGACAATTGGATACTTGGACGGCACGCTAGTGGGAAACTGATTCCAGACTTAGACTCATAGACTGCCACACTGCTCAATTTTTGTAATTAGTCTTTTTTTAATCACTACGTCTTGTTAATTTTTTACCATGGGTGAAAGTGAATTAAGTTTCACATAACACTCTCCAATAAACATATTGTTATGCATATCGAAAAAAAAAAGATAAAAACGTCTCTCCAGAGAGCTTTTATTGAACATCAGAGAAAACAGAAAACGAAGAATCCAGCTGATAATTATTTTGATTTGGCCATGCACTCCCAAAGAGTGCACTGGGGGCAGCGTATGAGGGAGCAATGCTAGCAGCTAGCGATACCAAAACCAGCGGGCATTGACATTGCAAATAAGCAGCATGAAGATGAGGAAGAGGATCATGAAAATTTGCCGTAGTAAAGTCGTAGCAACATCTACACCATTTTTGACTAAAGGCTTGCAGATTATGGTAGCGGGATCCACGCCTAGCTTATTTGCAAAATATTCACTCACAGATTCAGATTTTACGTGCGCTCTGAATGTACTAATATGAAGGAATTTATTACTCGGCACAACATCGAGTTGTTCACAACTAGGAGCCTCTTATTCCTGTGATTCTTTGCATGATTCCTGGCGGCAGTTGAAACTGGTGCGGGGGGAACCAGGTATTCATGGTTGGCTAAGCAACTACTTGAAGAAGCTGGAGCCAATGGTTTAACAAAATTTGTACGCTATTGTCAGTGTCAGAAATGGGAAAAGCCTTCAGAAACATTGAACTTAAGTCCATGTAAAGACTTTTCAAGTCATGAAGTTCTTTCATAACTTTATCGATTTTGGAGTATGAATCATGCCAGAGTAGATTCGGCATATTTGTTAATAATCTAATAGCATCCTCAGGGAGATCAACACAAGCAGTGTGAAAAGTACGGCGACAAAGCGATGAGCAACGGACCGCCTCAAAACCGCGAAGCTGCGCTGCTGTAACTTCAGCATTGCACTCGGAGCACGAATAAGAACACACAGCGAAAAGAAAACACGTCTAACTACAGCGAATATTAATCAGAGACTGATGTATTACTGCCCAATTTTAGATTTATTTTTTAAATTGTCAAAAATCAAAATGCCTTGGTCGGGTTATAGTAAGGAAACATTTATTTCAGGTGAGACTAGAGTGGTGTTAGCTAAGAAGAGGAAAAACTGTTGTTAAGGTCGAGAAAGGTGGTTAAAATGATGTTAGTTCGCTGTAAAGGCTTAGCATGTATGGGTTACACTGGGGTTAAGGCGAGGAAATAGAAATAGCGTAATGTGCAAAGGTAAGGTAATGGGAATATGGATAGAATATTAGTGCGTTCGAGGTGGGTTTAAAGTGGGGCTTAGCTAAGGACGCGGGGGTTGTACCTTTTTTAAGTCTTAAAAGTCTTGAAAAGTCTGATCCTTCCGTTTCACTCCATATATCTTTTATTTGTTTCATATGTTGACGCAGGTTTTAACTAGGGTAGAAATTAGTTAATTTACCTAGAAACTATAACAAAAGCCAGACTAAAAAACTTGTACGGTTAACTTGCAGCTTTCACGTGCTTTTCTTGCGTAACCGTTCGCCCGCGACGGCCAGCCATCAGCTGTTTGTACGTCGCGTTGCCAACTGGTGTGTGCTGCCAAATAGGTTCATGCCTTAACATTCCCCCGCTCGCAAACAATCCTCGCCGATTTGCATCAGCTTCTGGAGTCTCCAGCGGCACGTACGCCGGGAATTTCTATCCTGGCTAGAGCTGCTCTAAGCTTCTCTTTTAGTATTTCGGATAGAATAGATTTTACAGATCTTGCCAACTGCTTCCATGCGCTACCCATGTGGGGCGCTCCTGGCGGTACAAAAGACCACTCGATCTCTGGGTTCTTATTTTCCAGCTCCTTCGATGAGATCCTCTCGATTTCTTCTTGTAATAGTCTGCTCGCTCCTCGAAAATTAGTTCCGTTGTACGATCCGATTCTTTTGGGCACTCCTCTTCGTGCCACAAACATTTCAAAGATCAGCATAAATCTATCCGAGTTAGTTAGTTCGAAGTGTACCGCTCTTACAGTGAGGCACGTGAACAGTACGCCTCACCGTTTCTCTCGTCGTCTTCCAACGTTCACCTCGAATGGGCCGAAATATCCGATACCAGTGTTCGTGAAAGGGAGCTCATTAATGGCAAGTCTTTCTGGCGGAATATCTCCCATCTCCAGTTGCTCCGAAGCCCCTTTGTAATTGCGACACCTCTGACAAGCTCGACAAGTACTCGAACTTTGGCTCTTAGTCCCGGGATGTGATATAATTGGCGAAGTGGAACTTACGGTGAAAATAATTGACCAAATATCCACTCCGCTCAATCGATCGATCCGGCCGCGTATTCTTAGCACGCCTGCTTCGTCCAAGTAAGACGAAATTTTATATATTGGACTCTTCCTTCCTAATACGGTTTCTCGGCGTAGAATAATTATTTCTTCCGCGTACGCTTCCTCTTGAACCATCCTGTAAATCAAGTTGTTTACATTATCCAGGTTGCGAATACGTGTGCCAATCTTTGCCTCCTCCGACGCTAATTCTTTCTTGCTTATTTTGCTTAAAAAATGCATAACACATTTAGGGCTCCTCTTAGCTACTCCCAGCCTTGATTATGACGTCTTCTTTAGTTAATGGACATTTATCCTCTCCAGAGTGTGTGGGCTTAGCTCTGTAACTGGCCAGTGGTCTTCTGATTCTAATAAAAATGTTGGACCTGTAAGCCATCTTGAGTCTGCATGAAACTCGATTCCTTCGTACATTTTGTCCCGTCATCAGCCACGTACAGCGTGTTCAGTGCACTGCTCAAAGTTCACAATAAACATTGGCCATTCCTCTGGATTCCCAGAAAAGCAGGACAAGTCCTTGTCCTTACTAATACTTCTGACACTGCCGGCGCGACTGTCTGTGTATTCATGTGCATAATTCGCATAATTCGGTATATTTATACCCGTTACTCGTAGAGTAAAAGGGTATATTGTATTCGTGCAAAAGTATGTAACAGGGAGAAGGAAGCTTTTCCTACCCCATAAAGTATATATATTCTTGATCAGGATCACTAGCCGAGTCGAACTAGCCATGTCCGTCTGTCCGTCTGTCTTTCCGTCTGTATGAACGCTGAGATCTCGGAAACTATAAAAGCTAGAGGATTGGCATTTTGCATGCAGATTCTTGGAGTTCCTACGCAGCGCAAGTTTGTTTTAAAAAGGTGCCACGCCCCCTCTAACGCCCACAAACGCCCTACACCATTTATTGAAAGGCGTCTGGCGCCCACAACTTTAAAGATTTCGGAAAAGTCTGTTTTATTCTGTTTATCAATACCTATGGAAATGTGGAAGAAATTTTTCAAATCGGACCATTCGTTAAAAAGTTATGCCCGATCAAAGTTTTTATCTCCATCTCCTTCGCACTCCCTCTAGCTGAGTAACGGGTATTTGATAGTCTGGGCACCCGACTATAGCGTTCTCTCTTGTTTAAGGATTAATTCCATATGCGCTTGTACTCCCAGTTCGGCAGTGTTCCTGCATAAATATGGTTGCGATTTGCCTCTAATTGCCCGGGATGATAACTTGCGGTCTGAAAGGCTAATCGCTCCATTCCTCCTTTATATAACGTAGAATTCAACCTGGTTCCTCCGAAAGCTGCTACGGGATGCGTTACGCTACGATGCACGATTGTGGGCGTTCAGGGGGGCGTGTTAGTGCCAAATTTTCTAGCTTTTGACGGATAGAGGGACTTGGCTAGATCGACTCGGCTAGTGACCCTGATCAAGAATATATATACTTTATAGGGTCGGAAACGCTTCCTTTAACCTGTTACATACTTTTGCACGAATACAATATATCCCTTTACTCCACAAGTAACGGGTATAACTATTATAATATACCAAGCAATTATAATGAATATATTACAATACAATGCATAACATTAACATTCAAAATACGTGATAAATAAAAAGAATATTGCTTGGTATTCTTTCTCAAATCTGGACGATTATTGCATACAATTACAAGAGAACCATGGCTGACCACCAAGTTTTTTCTTTCTTTTTTATTTTTAGCAATATACGCCTAATTGTGTATAGAGTAATAGCGTTATGGTGCTCTACCCTACAAGAAGGAAGCCACTGCGAAATTATTTCGGAGCCTCTTATTAAGGAAATATTGGATGACTTAGTTCCGCGAAAGAAAACTCCATTAATATGTGTAAGTATATTTTTTAGAACATTACATATTACTTTTATTAACTGTTAAATCCATTCAAGCGAGGGGAATCAAATTTAAAAACCAAATGTTCAGCTAAAAGTATAGTTTCGATGTTTGAGATGTCATTTGGTAATGAAGATAATAACATGTTACGGTATCAAGCTCATTTTTGCCTGCAACAATTGTTATCATCGTCTGGTCATTTGCTAAATAAGCAACTTTTAAAGGAAAGTATTATTCACATATAAAAAATTCAACTGTAATATATTTTAATTTTTACAGGACGTTCATAACACCTTATTGGGAATTTGTATTTTAGTACATTCAGAACCGACCAAAATACCATATTTGCGAAACTTCTGGAATTGTCGCTTGGAAGTTTACAAATCATTCGCAGTTTTGTTGAAATCGCGATACTATGGATGCCCTGCGCCTTCGGAAATAATTATGACTCTTTTAAAAGAATCACAATTATTTGAAAACAGCATTGAACTACGGAAAAGTGGGACAATTAAAGCTTTAGAACTTATGCTGCATCCTCACAAGATGGGTATTCAATTTAAACAGGGTGATGAAAATTTAAAGTTCATACCGTTCTGCCATTCAAACAAATCCAATTTAATAAGTTCTAACCATTTAGCACTTATTGACATCGCCCACGATAGAAACAAAACAGTTAATCAAAACATATATGAAAAAGCTATTTTACAAACTAGTAACGATGCTGGTAACCCACCATATAGTAAGAATGATAATTCTAATGAAATGTCCTATAACATAAATAATAACAACGTTTATAACAAAAATATCATTGGGTTTATTGATAAATCATTAAATAGGGCGAAGTATTTTAAAGAAAAAAATAAAAATCCCTTAAAGGAAATAACTGCAGAGTTCTCAGTACAAAACTTAAAAGAAGAGTGCTTTCACTCTGTAAGGACCGATTACCCAGAAAGTTTCGATAAAGGGACTGACTTAGAACTATCCAATTGCAATGTTAAAAAAAGTGAACATCTTTTGCCTATGGATTCAGGGAAATTAGACGATGCTCAGATGGTAGCAGACTTAGAAGCAATATTTGTTGGTGAACTTAAATAAAATTCATTAATTGATATATTAAAAAAAACTTTTGTATTGCATTATGGTTTTGTATAATTAAAATAAATATATTGATATTGAATTTGTAAAAACATAATTGGAACCTCTTTTTAATGTGCTGTTATTAACCTAGGTAATGTACAATATATTTGTCAAAATCAAGAACATAGGTAAGGTAATAAATACATCACATTCCCAGTATCCAGGTAAAGGTTATTTATAGTTTCAATGCAGTTCCCGATTTTAGCCCGAGCGCTAAAATAGCACTGAGTCGACTGCGGCACCGGCAGAGCGTCTGCAGAATCGACTCTCTCACCAACCCCCTCTCTCTCAATCACGCTCTCCCAAATTTCTCTCCCTTATAATCATAGAAAAGAGACAAAATGTCGAACTTCGCCTGTCTCGCTCTGCAAGCTGGGCAAGCGCGATCGTGGCAAAGGGAAGACAACAACAAGAGAGATTGCGATTGATGTTGTTTTTTTTTTCTATTTCTCAAAGGCAGGCGCCGTTTTTCCGCGGTTTTTAACTGCGTTTTAACTTTTAAAGGAGTAGCATTTCTGTGATTATTTATTTTCAAGTTTAAACAAAAGTGATTTAATTAAGAATATATTTTTAGGTAAGTAATTCTCAAGTGTATTGTCTAATCTTATTACAGTTTTTTTATATTTTCCTTTATTTTTAATATTTATAAATAATAATATTATAAAAGTGCTACAAAAAAATTAAGAACACCAATGAGTTTCAAATTGGTCAAGCTATGCAAATCTGCAATGATTTTTATTTTGTGAGTTTTATTTTTAAAAATCAATGGTAAAAATTATTTTTTGTGTTTTATTATAAAACTCAGGCAGTAATCGTTATCGATGAGTAAAAAAAAATAAAAATCAATAATAACTATTATGTATGAGTTTTATTTCCTAAAACTCAAAATAAAACTCAATTCGCGTCTGCGGCCATTGTATTCGAAAAAATAAAAAAAAACAAATATCTTTTCAAATGAAATCATTTTGTCCTACAGGCCAGAAGAATCTTATTCTTGTACTGCTAAGTAAGTTTTTATCATTCTTGCCCTGTTATATAATATAAAAACAAATATTTTCGAAATTCAGATCTCATTGGTCAGGGTGAACCTACAGAGCCTCCGGAGAGAGTGCGGATATGCTTGTTAAATCTGCATGCGCGAAAAGGCAGCTCACCAAGACTCTGGAAGCTGAGAACCTGCCGAAGACCTCTACAAGTAACCGTAGTTTGTAAAAATCTATTCATTTAATGTAATAATAAACCTATTGATAAAAGCAATGAAATTCAACATATTTTCAATAAAAGTGGGCGATGAACAGGTGATAATTGGGCGCCAAAAAGGTGATGAATTTGGTGATAAACTAGGCGATGAAAAATGGTGATGAGCAGGTGCCAAATCAGCGCCAGTTTCTGGCAGTCATGAGCCCCAAGGACATGCCCATGTTAAAATCATCGCTATTTTTCATACAAAGTCACTAGTGATTGACCGCTTAGTTCTCAATTTTTGGCAGTGATTTACTGCTACAAAGGTGATGAATTGAACTGCAGGGTTGGAAGAAAATCTCAACTTTAAAAAGTTTTCAATTTAAAACTGTCAGGCAATTTAAATAAATAAATTATACGAAAATATTCCACTTGCAGATGTAATGGATTTAGCTTTATTTCTTTATTACATTAAAGTTAGAAAATATCTGACAACATAAACATAGTACCCCACTCACATCAAGTGGAGGGGGGCATGGACAGGTAAGTTAGGATGTTTGTTACAATTAAATTAACAGAGCATTCCGAAAATATAAAAAAATACAGTTGCGAACATAAAACGCGAAATGGATCAAGTAACTGAAAGTTTGTTTTACAAATATTGAGGGCAATAGGTCAAAAGTGCCGCGAAGCCCTTACAGGGATGGAGAACCAAGTTTGACCAAGTAGATAGCTTGAATTTACTAGTCCAGTGATTAATTTGTGAAGGTACATAACACCATGGCAGGTCCTACGATCTTTGAGGGAGGGCAGGTTAAGTAGTCGCTGTCTATCCACGTACGATGGCAGTTGACTATGTGTTTCCCAGTTTAAACCACGTAGAGCAAACAAAAGGAACTGCTTCTGTACCGATTCGATAAGGTCCTGATAATTGGTATGGGGTGACCAAACACACGAGCAGTATTCAAGAATTGGACGAACCAAGGAAATGTATACGTGTTTTGTGATGTAGGGGTCCTCAAATACCTTCGACATACGTTTAACAAAGGCAAAAACCCCTTTTGCTTAACCAACTATAATGCCATAATAACACTCCAAGGCCTGTTACGGAATTTATGCGACCCAATAGAATATGTAGTGAAGAGAAGCTTCTTCCGATAAAAGGACATAAAGTTACATTTAGAGTTGTTCAATAACAGCAAATTCTGGATTCACCAAGAATGCAGATTGTTCAGATCAGCTTGCAAAAGTGCGTGGGAATCGGGATTCGATAACGGTAAACAGAGTTTTACGTCGTACATCATAACATGAGCAAAGAGAACTACTTGAGGCAAGTCATTCATGAAAATTCCAAACAGTAGGGGTCCAAGGTGGCTCCCTTGCGGAATACGTGAACAAGGTTCGAGACTGGGCTTTTAAAATCAACTCTTTGAGTCCGGTTCGTCAGGTATGTTGAGATCCACTTAGTCAACGTGACCGGGAATCCTAATAGTATTAGTTTTTTTTTTTAATAATAACTGATTGTTCACGGAAACGAGAGCTTTACTGAAGTCCGTAAAAAAACATCGGTTTGATTATTAATTTTAAAAGCGCTTCTAATGACTGAAGTAAATTCAAGAAGATTTGTAGTCGTTGATCTTCGTTTCATAAAACCATGCTGAGATGGGGACATTACTAAAAGACATCTTGATTGTTTGCAAATTTTTCTAAAACTTGTAAATTTTGTAAAACTTGCAAACAATCAAGATGTCCTTCCCTTCAGGCCCTGATCTTGTACCGAGCTGTATCATAAAAAAATGTGCCGATGCTTTGTGCAAACCGTTATCTAAACTTTTTCATATATCTCTTCTTTATTCATATTTCCCTGAAGTTTGGAAGGAATCTTTTATCATTCCAATTCATAAAAAAAGAAGCAAATCGGACAATAAAAACTACTGGCGTATTGTTTAGTTTTTTGAAGCGTTGGTTGAAAGATCTGAGGCCCGTGGACCCGAGGATTGAGCTTGTTTACATATTCGTGAACAATAACATCATCAGGCCAAAAAGAAACATCGAGAGCCTTATCAAGATGTTCCTCAGGAAGTCCAATTTTAAACTAAGATTTTTCACGTCTCTGCTTAAACAGTTTGTTGCTCAGGTAGTTTTTGACGTCATCTTCAGAAACACCAGGATTAAACCGGGAGACAAAAATTAGCTTTTTTGTGTAACACCCGATAATGGCATCGGTTTTCTTTGAACGACTCCCACATAAGGTTGACTGTGATGGTCTCGTGTTCGAATAAGCGGGCGCCAAAATTATGCCAGAGCCAACTGCCGCGCAGCCGTCAGCAACAACAGTAGAGACATTACTGGTAGCCAAGCGGTAGGATCCCAGTGTTGGGTCATAACCGAAGCTGACAGCATGCGCAGCGGATTGCAGACAAGAAGATGCGTCGGTGTCAACCAGTCCGGAATTGGCAGCAACGGGTACGGGTTCCGAGGTAGCGTCAGCATTGTGGCAATCAGCTGCTAGGATTTGGCCTTTAAAGTTTCAGCCTTTTCAAACCGAAAATAAGTCTGTCGGAGAGGAAGTACTGTAGCATATCGATAGGCACGAGACTTTAAGGTATGACCATGGGTGGTTGGGTGGTGTTGGTAAATACTAGTCCTGGCAGAATGGAGACTCAGTTTTGCGAACTGGGGCTGTGTGTGGCTTCGTATGCGTTGCTAGATCTGGTCTCTTGCCTTCTTTTTCTGGTTTCCGGCTTGAAAGGGTCACGCGTAAGTCTAAGAGTTCCGAGCTGTAAGATCTGAAAGACAACGATGAGCAACAAAGGCAACGAAGACTCGCTGCATCCGCCAGGACCGAGTATGGAAAATAAGAAATCGTATGATAACGCGACCAACAACGACGACTTGCACGGGGATGACTTCAATTCCCCGACATCAGAAGTGGGATTCGGCCCTAACCAAACTTCTTCAAGGGATGTCTTCGCGTTGTTAGAGCAACAAAACCGGAATTTTCTGGAACTGGTTAAGAAGCTACAGACGCCAGTGAACGAGTTACAACAGACTAGCGAGATTTGCTTGCCGAAATACAATCCGGACATTGCTGGGGTGGATGCCACGCAGTGGTGCGCTACGGTCGACATTAAGTAGACCATTAAGTGACAGCGCTCTTATATTGGCGTTGAGTAAAGCTTTGGAAGGCGCAGCGGCCCAGTGGTTATCACAAATATGCTACCCAGGAATAAATTGGCAACAGTTCCGGCAATTGTTTGAGCAGCGATACGAAACATCAGAAACGCCAGCCGCCGTCATTTTGAATCTTCTTAATAGTCGTCCAAGCAACGGTGAAAGTTTGCCTGTTTTTGCGAGTCGCATCGTGACGTCATTGTGCACAAAATTGCGTAATTTGAATTCTGAACAAATTTGCATAGCGATTGTTCTTGGGCACATGGCTAATTTCGACCGGCGTTTGCAACGAATGATACACACAACGCCTGTAAACAATCGACGTGAACTGCAAGCGGAGCTGCAAGTATTCTCAGTGCTGAAGGAGCGCCCTGTTACATCAAACTGGGAACCGGACACCAAGCGTGCTAGAACTGTGGAACTCAAATGTTATCAGTGTGGAAAACTAGGACATAAAAAGCAAGACTGTAGATCCGGAATGGGATCCCAGGTTTCGGCAACTGGAAAGGAGTGGCGTTCAGGACAACCTCGTCATGGAAGGGCAAATGTAACTTGCTACATATGTCAGGAGCCGGGACACATCGCCCCTAATTGTCCAAAAAAGTGCAGAGTACCGGAGTGGGAGTAAGATCTGAAAAAAGAGTGGAGCTGTGCGCTATAGTGGAACCCCAATCGAGTATGCTGGTCAATGGTGAGAGATTCCCAATTACATTTGATTCGGGGGCTGAGTGCTCATTAATTAAGGAAAGCGTTTCTTGGAAAGCGTTAGTTGGTAAGAGGATTCATAGCGTTATCTCTTTAAAGGGAATAGGTAATGCCAGTACTTACAGTACCGAACAAGTTGAATCAAACATCATGATTGATGGAAATTCGTTGGTTATTTTGTTCCATATAGTACCAGACGAATGTATGAAAAATAATATTGTAATTGGAAGGGAAATATTGGCTCAAGGGTTTTTAGTGGAAGTTTCCTACGATAATTTTGAGATTGTTCAAACTAAAGCTGTGAACGTTTGTGAAACCGTCAAAAATACTGATTTTGATAGCATTAAAACTGAAATGGAAGGAAATGAAAAAGAAATTTTAATATCATTATTAAAGCAACACTCAGAATCTTTTATCGAAGGCACTCCGCAAACGCGTGTGAGTACTGGGGAAATGCTTATTCGTTTGTAATCGTTTATATGGAAGATATATTAATTGTTTCAAAGACAAAGGAAGAAGCGTTTGAGCGGTTGCAACTTGTATTAGACTTTCTAGTAAAGGCTGGACTCACATTTAAAATTTCAAAGTGCTTTTTCTTGAGGTCTACAGTTCGCTACCTTGGCTATGAGATAAAAGCAGGGGAGATACGTCCAAATTTAAACAAAATAGAATCGCTAGTGCCGTTGCCTCAACTAAGTTTTCTAAGTCAGTTGCTACTCTAAGACAGTTCATTGGGTTAGCTTTATATTTTCGTCAATTCATTCCGGGGTTTTCACAATTGATGAATCCTTTATATTTTCTCACATGTGAAAAGAATAGTTTTGTTTGGCAAATACAGCATGAAGAAGTTTGCAGTAAAGTCATCAGTGTACTAAAAAACAAGCCTGTTTTGATTATTTTTGATCTCAGTTTTCGATAGAACTGCATACCGATGCCAGCTCTATCGGGTATGGTGCTATCCTTTTGCACCGCATAAACTCTAAGCCTCATGTGGCTAAATACTTTAGTAGAGCAACTAGCTCCTAAGAGTCTAGGAACACATCTTTTGAATTGGAAACGTTGGCTGTCGTGAATGCTGTAAAACATTTTCATCACTATCTACATGGGAGAAAATTCGTAATTTTTACTGACTGTAATTCAATTAAATCTTCTCGAAACAAAGTCGAATTATCACCTAGGGTTTATCGTTGGTGGGAGTTTCTACAAGCGTTTGAATTCGAAATTGAACACAGAGAAGGTAAACGCATGGCACACGTAGACTTTCTTTCTAGGAATCCGGTGTATCAAAAGAGTAAGTCAGTACCAAGTAAAACAGAAGAGAAACGAATTGACTTAACAGAAATATCGAAAACTGGATTTTGGTGGAACAACAAAAGGATTCAGAAATATCAGACATTGTAACTAAGTTGAAGAATGATGATTTACCATTGGCATTGGTTGCCACTTACGAAATTAGATCAAATGTTTTGTATAGAAAGATTCAGAGGAATTCAAGAACTCTTTGTTTACCTGTAGTCCCTCGTACGTTCCGCTGGTCAGTTATAAATCAGGTACATGAGTCTATTATGCATGTTGGTTGGGAGAAAACGCTAGACAAGGTGTACGATCATAACTGGTTTTCTGGTATGGCAAAATATGTTCAAAGATTTGTGGAGAACTGCATTACATGTAGAGTTTCTAAGGGGACGTCAGAAAAACCTCAAATTGAAGTACATCCAATTCCAAAAATTAGCATTCCTTGGCATACCGTTCACATAGATATATCGGGAAAATTGAGCGGAAAAAGTGATCGTAAAGAATATATCATTGTACAAATTGACGCTTTTACTAAATTCGTTTATCTTTTTCACACCTTTTTTTTGGACGCTAATACTTGTATAAGCGCATTGAAATCTTCTATTGTTATTTTTGGCGTACCAACACGTTTAATTGCCGATCAGAGACGCAGCTTCACGGGCACAAAGTTTGCTCAATTTTGTTCTAACCAAACGATACAATTACATCTAATCGGAACAGGTGCAAGTCGAGCCAACGGTCAAGTTGAAAGGGTTATGAGTACACTAAAGAATTTGTTGACGGCTGTTGAGACTAGTTCTAGATCATGGCAAGATGCATTTGGGGATGTACAGTTAGCCCTTAATTGTACAGTTAATCGTAGCACTTAGTGTAGTCCTTTAGAGCTTTTGATTGGTAAAGTTGGACGACCACTGGGGTTGATTCCTATTAGCGATACTGATACTGAAATTGACAAGATTAAATTAAGGGAGTTGGCAGCTAAGAACATGGAAGAGGTTGCTAGATATGAGAAGACAAAATTTGATAAAAATATGGCTAAAGTTATTCGGTTCTGTGTGGGTGACTTTGTGTTGCTTAAAAACAGTGAGAGACAGCAAACGAAATTAGACCCAAAGTTCAGAGGACCTTTTTTGGTGGTCGAGGTATTGGATGGAGACCGATACGTTTTAAAGTCTACACAGAACAATAGACGTTATAAGTACCCACACGAAAGTTTGCGAAAGTTACCGGATGTGCAAATTCCTGAAGAGCTCGATGCAAATTATGAATAACAAAAGTTTGTTGAAACAGAAGAGTATTCGTGAAGCCATGTGTTGGGCGATGGACGAGCAATGTTGTTGATGAATTCGTGAAGCCATGTGTTGGGTGATGGACGAGCAATGTTGTTGATGAATTCGTGAAGCCATGTGTTGGGCGACGGACGAACGAAATGCGCACAGTCAATGTGTTTGACGGTGGTTTTAAAAGATAGCTAATAAAAGTCTGGTTATGTATTTTGAATTACGAAGTTATGATTTTTTTTTTTTTTTTTTTTTTTTTTCGCGCGGAGTCCCACGGCCACACCTCCCGCCCAACCGACCGAGGGGCGCTGCCGTGTATCGTACGGCACGATTCGCGAGATGATAGACGCGATGTAGAAAATAAAAATATAGTTCGAGGAAAAAAAGTAGGATCTAATTCTGTGCTAGGAAATTTAATATTAATCGTTTTAGGAGAGGCAGAGAGTCAGAATTTGATATAATAGGATAAAGTCTATTATAGTCAGAACATAGTACTCTGAAAGGTTCATGCATGTCATAGTTAGATCTACAGTGGTTTAAAATTAAGGGAATGTAATTTCTAGTTAATCTACTTGGTACAAAAAAGTTAAGTCGTCCAACCAAGTCGGGGCTATCAATTTCACCTCGAATAAGGTTAGAAATGAAGACAGTTCCAAGCATCGTTCTACGGTTGGTTAGGGAGGGTAAGTTAATTAGGAGTAATCTACTAGAATAAGAAGGTAAAATGCGGCTTGCATCCCAGTTTAGGCGCCTTAAGGCAAAAAGTAAAAAGTTCTTTTGTACGGATTCGATACGGTCAATATGAATTCCGTATTGGGGACTCCAGACGGGTGATCCATACTCAAGTATCGGCCGGACGAGCGAGATGAATAAGGTCTTAGTAATATAAGGATCATCAAATTCCTTAGACCACCTTTTAATAAAGCCAAGCGCACCCCTAGCTTTATTTACCATGGATGAAATGTGATCAGTGAACTTTAGTCTTGGGTCCAAAAGAACACCAAGATCATTGACTAGGTCTAATCTGTCCAGAGTGCTCTCACTCAGCGTGTAAATCGCATATTGAGGAGTAACACGACAAAAAGTCATCACCTTACACTTAGAGCCATTTAAATTCAGCGAATTGTCGGAGCACCATGTTTGGAAACTATTTAAATCGGATTGTAAATCAGACTGGCAAAAAGTATCCTTGTACTGCAGGCATAATTTCACATCATCAGCGTACATAAGTACACGAGAGTGACTTATAACTGATGGAAGCTCTGATTAATTGATGGCAATTATTAATACAGCAGACAAAAGTATCCATATTTGTAAATATTTTGCCCACTGTACCAAACAGAAATGTAGGGACCGAAATTTGCGAACGAGCAGTTAAAAGTACCGCAAGAGCACGCTTTAAATTTGGAAAGAGGGAAAATTAGAGAGAGAATGCGAGAGTGCGGGAGAGCGGGAGCGTAATGCAGTTAATGCGAGTGCAGTTAATGCGAATGCACAAAACAACAACACAAACACTGTAGCTTTAACGGACACCGCACAAAGGAAAGGCAAAAGAAATCACAAAAACAAAAAACACAGAACACAATATTAAAATTGGAAATTGTTTTAATGAGATTGTGCACAGAATAGAGTAAATTCACTCGCGAAATATAAGAAGTAATATGATAAATCAAATTAGGGACCGAATATTTAAGTTTTAATTAAAACCGTCTAAAGGTAAACACGAAAACAAATAAAAATTCGGAGCGCGAAAAAAACATTAAGGTGTGTTTTTGTTTTATATCAGAAGTTTTTTAAACTATATAATGTATAACTTGAAAATGTTTGAATGATATTTTGTTTGGAAAAAAGAAATGAAAGAAATGGTTTATAAGAGAATGTCACACGAGATATGTTTATATAACCTAAGACATGTTAAATATAGAAGTAAAGTTAGGTTGTGGAATAATATATGAACTTGAGACTATGTGGCTAAGTTTTCAATAAAATTATAAAGTTGGAATGAAACTGAGATGTTTACTGTAGACACGAGGACGTGTATATGTCAGAATGGCCGTGTCGGAGAGGAAGTACTGTAGCATATCGATAGGCACGAGACTTTAAGGTATGACCATGGGGTGGTTGGGTGGTGTTGGTAAATACTAGTCCTGGCAGAATAGAGACTCAGTTTTGCGAACTGGGGCTGTGTGTGGCTTCGTATGCGTTGCTAGATCTGGTCTCTTCCCTTCTTTTTCTGGTTTCCGGCGTGAAAGGGTCACGCGTAAGTCTAAGAGTTCCGAGCTGTAAGATCTGAAAGACAACGATGAGCAACAAAGGCAACGAAGACTCGCTGCATCCGCCAGGACCGAGTATGGAAAATAAGAAATCGGATGATAACGCGACCAGCAACGACGACTTGCGCGGGGATGACTTCAATTCCCCGACAAGTCCATAGATTAGTCCTTGCAGCAGGCAGACATAGTAAATTATTGAGTTATTGTCTGATATACATATACGTGTAGAAAAACAACGTAGATGTAGGTAGCGCAGCTTGCAGTTTGGTCGAAGATAAGCTTTTCACGCGTGTGATGTTCGCGACGAAACGATAAGAGAGCCAATGCACTAACAACAACATAAGTGTATAAGAATAGAGTAGAGCCACAAAGCAAACACACAAAACGTTTTCAGATTATATTGTAATTATGCAAATTACGTATAAAGTCACTGTCTTTTTGCGATCAAAACTTTTCGATGTGATAATGATCACCGAAAAATGGACAAGATGTCCAAAATCGGCTTTAATCGGTGTAGTTTACACGGGTAAAATTCGATTAGACGGAGGAGCGATAGACGACGAATTAATGAGTAGATAATATGTGTTGAGAGATTATTGAATTGTTACTTGAAGTTTGAAGTTTAGTGTAAGTTAGTTTAGGACGAAGGCGGGTGCTCAACAGAGTTCTCTCTCGCTCTCTGCGAATTCGCTCCGTCTTCGTCAATTGTCGTTAAGCTAGGCTCTAAGTACTTTGTAAAAATATAGTCGGACAATCGTTGAAATTGAGTTATATCGACCACACGTATTATTTTTTATTATCGTGCCGATCGCGAAATACCCTGTTGATCCGACGAAGTACTGCCAAGGGATGCCCTGTGATGGCTCAATGTGCAAAAGGAAAGTGGCAGCTGGACTAAAAGACCCCAAAGCAGAACCCGAGGTATTTGTGGAAAAAATTGAAAGCTAGAGTTTGTTAGCAAAACAATTTATTTGTTTCTTGTCTTGTGCTGAAAAATTGCACCTCGCTTTCAATTCTTGGCACAGACGTATCAATATAGTAGAGCTAGTTGTGCATGCATTAATTATAATTAAATAAAAAATGGCAAACTTATACACACATACATACACATTACATAATCCATTTGAACCGCCCTTGGATGCAACATTTAATTTGTGTTTTCTTACGAACATTATTGCAATCACTGTCGCCCCCCCACTACATTATGTTAAAACTTGAAAAATTAATAGTTGGGAAAATTCATCCCAGCCGCTGTACATAACCAATACATACCTTGATACCCTCTCTCCTTTAGTTTATCCAACTAAAATGAGATGCTTTCGTAAATGTGACTATAATAAACTAAACTTAATGATTTCGCAATATAATTGGACAGATCTTTATAACTGTATGGACATCGAAAATGCCACCGAACTTTTCTATAGCGTTCTAAACACTTTTTTTAATGAATGCGTTCCTGATAGGCTTCCTCCAAGGCCGAACAGGCCCCCCTGGTTTACAAATGCGCTTCAAAGACTTAAAAATCTTAAAACAAACACTTAAAAATAGGATAAAAAATCGGGTAAGCCATCCGATTTTTCGAAATATGTGGTAGCTCGATCTGATTTTAATGTTCTTAACAGTCATTGCTATTCTATGTATTTAAATCGTTGTAAATTTGAATTTTCAAATGATCCGAAGCAGTTTTATGACTTTGTTAACGCTAAACGTAAGTCATCGGCTTTGCCTTCATCGGTTCGTTTTAACTCAATGGAGGCATCGACAGATTCTGAAATTGGTGATTTATTTGCCGACTTTTTCCAAACCACTTACAGCTCCTCTTCATGGTCAAAATCAATCTACCCTAATCCCTTAAATAGGGCAAATTGTATTTTTTCCCCTATAATTACCGAAAGTTCTCTCTTAAGAGATTTAACAACAACAACGCCTTCATATTTTCCCGGTCCTGATGGACTTCCTGGGTGTGTGCTTAAGTTTTGTGCACAAACCATTTGCAAACCTATTCTTAAACTTTTTCATTTGTCTATTTCATCATCAGTTTTTCCAACTATCTAGAAGGACTCTTTTATTATTCCACTTCACAAAAAGGGTGCGAAGGCGGATGCCCAGAATTATAGAGGTATTTCTAAATTGTCGGCAATTCCAAAAGCCTTTGAACGTATTATCACTTCTCATTTGCAACATTTATGTTCCTCGCTAATATCACCGTGTCAGCATGGTTTTGTTAAGCGAAGATCAACTACCACCAACCTACTTGAATTGTCATCTATTGTAATAAACGGATTTAACAATAAAATGCAGACCGACGTTATATATACAGATTTTAGTAAAGCCTTTGACTCTGTTAACCACGCTCTTCTTTTATTCAAACTAGACTGGCTTGGGTTTCCATGTAATCTTTCAGCATGGATTTCAAGTTATTTGAATGGGATGACTCAAAGGGTTATATTTAAGAACGCTGCTTCTAAAATGATCCACGTGACATCTGGAGTGCCCCAGGGTAGTCATTTGGGCCCTTTGCTGTTTACTTTGTTTATTAACGATCTTCCCTCTATCATAACAAATTCTCGTGTACTAATGTATGCTGATGATGTTAAGCTTTGTTTGACATACAACAATATAGAGTCTGGGTTCCGCTTACAATCAGACATTGATAATTTTCAAGTATGGTGTGAGTATAACCTCTTAAATTTGAACTGCCTGAAATGTAACGTAATGTCCTTCCATAGGGGTACTCCTACGTTTATAAGTTATTTGCTTCAGAACTTGCCACTTGACCGTATATATTCAGTAAATGATTTAGGCGTTCTTCTGGACCCGAAGCTTAAATTTGGCTGCCACATAATGTTGACTGTCAACAAAGCTATGAGTGTTCTTGGGTTTATAAAGCGTTGGTCAATGGAATTTGACGACCCTTATATAACCAAATTATTATTTACCTATATATTGGAATATTGTTCGTCGGTTTGGAGCCCACAATACCAAGTGCACATTGACCGTATAGAGTCGGTACAAAAACAATTTCTTCTTTTTGCCCTTCGTAGTTTGAACTGGGATCAAAACGTAAGGCTACCTTCCTACCAGAGTAGATTATTATTGCTTAATTTACCGACACTTGCAAATCGTAGAAAAATGCTTGGTACTATTTTTATGCACAATTTTATAAGAGGTGATATTGACTCTGTAGAACTTGTAAGCCGCCTAAATTTTAATATTCCCGTTAGACTAAAACGTAATTATTATCCTCTTAATTTGCCTCGATGTACATCAAATTTTAGTCTGCACGAGCCCTTTCGCGCTCTATGTAATAATTATAACAACCTTTTGTAGTAGGCTGAGTATATGGTCACCTTACGACCGATAAACTACTGTTAAGTTAACATTAAGAATAACATACTCGGTAAACGGGCTAATGTTAATCATTCTTGGTACAAAAGCAGAATAAAGCGGACGTGCTTACAGTGAAAGTGTAATTGTATTTAATATAAAACCGCCTCTCACAAATTCAGAAGTGGGATAAGATCTACGCAATGGACGACATAAACTTTAACGAGTACTCGGTGGTTCAATTAAAAAGATGGCTTTTCGCGTTGGGAATGCCGACTCAAGGCCTTAAGGCCGAATTGATGGCTCGCCTTGCGCGTGTCCCTCTTGAAGAGCGCGGCCAAGCACCACGTGAGGACGCCAACCAAACCTTGGAGAGGATCAACCCGGTAACGAGAATTCTGGAGACGATCAAGACGACTCCTCCGCCCAAGAACTTCAGGGCGCCGAGGGCAACGAACCTGACAACGCACCAGCGGCTGCACAGATGGCGATTTCCCGAGATGCTCTCGATCAACATGAGCTTTTTGCTATCATCAGGCAGCTGCAGGCAGAAGTTGGTGCGCATCGCAATTTATTACGGCAGGCGCAGACACGTGGCGCCGCACAACAGCAACAACAACAAGCAGTTGGCGTCAGTGGCAACTCCGGAGTCTCGAACATTCTGCCGCAGTCGCATGTCCACGCTGCGATTGGCAACCCTGCCAGTCTGATCGTGCCACCGACTTCAAACGACAACGCATCTGGTGGCAGCACTGCAAGCTTGAACGTTTCGCCAGCCCTGCTAGGCATCGCATCGGGTGGCAACATCAACAGTATGGCAGTATTCGAATCAGCAGACAACAACAACGCAGTTTTCAACGCCGACAGAGCCACCAACCGGGCTGCATCAGCGGAATCATTGTCTTTCGCCAAAGAAGCAGCAATAGATTTTAACGAAAACATGTGTGCTCGCAACTGGGTGGATCACCTTAAGAATATCGGACAGATATATGTGTTGGCCGACGATTGCCTAAGGATGCTGTTTATTACCAAGCTTAAGGGAAAGGCACAGCGCTGGTTGCATGCCAACCCTACTAGGATGCTGGATCCTTTCGAGAGGTTATGCGAGCAGCTAATTATGGCCTTCGGGCAAGTGTCTTCTAAGTCCGAGCAGCGTCGCAAATTCGAGCAACGCAAATGGCAGCAAACTGAGCGTTTTGCCATGTACTTTGAGGAGAAGATGATGCTGGCCCAACCCATCAACCTGGACACAGATGAGCTGTTAGAGCAAATCATCGAAGGAGTGCTCAAAATATAAGACCATGGATAGGGAAAAGGAAATCATTGTAAGACATAAAATTAAATGATTCAACGTTGTAACAAGATAATAAGTAATGTAATTAGCTTTAACTTTCGCTTTAAGAATCTCAGGATCAGGGGATCCAAGTCGCAGGATGGCCGAATTGTAGTACGCTGAGTATATGGTCACTTTACGACCGATAAACTACTGTTAAGTTAACATTAAGAATAACATACTCGGTAATCGGGCTTATGTTAATCATTCTTGGTACAAAAGCAGAATAAAGCGGACGTGCTTACAGTGAAAGTGTAATTGTATTTAATATAAAACCGCCCCTCACACTTTATCATTTAATTTGCAATTCAACTTCTATCCCGGTATTAAAAACTAATATTTTAACTCATTTGCTTCACTCCTAATTGCTTCTTTATTTTCATTATGTGTCCCGTTTTTCTTTGTTTTATGTATTCTCCCTCGCGAACTCGCATTCTTGCCCAAATTGATAAAAGGGCCCCGCGCGTAATAAGCACGTTCTTGGTGTCGTTGGGCCACTTGTTTGTACTGCTCGTAGTGCAGCAACGTCCATATATATATAATAAGCCTTCATATACAAGCAGCAGCAGCGGTGAATTTTTTCGTTTTCGCTTGTCCGCCGCTAGCAACGTTGTTATTGTTGTTGGATTTTGGTTTGACGGGCTGACGATTAGCTGACCGTTAAGTGACGCGCTACCCTGCATTAGGTCGGGTATACTGATTTTCCGTCATTTGCAACCACTATTAATTTGATACTACGTGGCTAGATATTAAATTAAATATTTTTGTCGCTTTCGTTGTGAATAATTACTGAGAACATTTTTCGAACAAATTTAATAATTATAGACAAAATTATTATTAACTTTCGTTTTTTTGTTTCGAAATTTATTTATTTCATCACCGTTCTAATTGTAACATATATATTTTTTTTATTTAAATTTTTTAAATTTAGTTAAAATTGTGGCTGGATATATAAATTATTCTATATATAATTATTTACATATATTTTTTCGTGGCCTATATATATAAATTAATTTAAAAATGACTCCAGATAAGCCAAAAATTATTCTTGCTGACCTTAAAAACAAGCTTAATAAACCAGTTTGTAGCATCCGCCGATTAAATACTCGGCTAGATGCCGGCCAGATTCCGATTCTGGAAGAAGAATTAAATTGTAGGCTAGTAAATTTAAATGATGCAATTAACAAGGCAAATCTATTACAAGAACAGATAGAAGATTTAGATGATGGCGATGCAAGAATAGGCAAAAATATTGTCGCTTATCTCGGCCTTGAATGCAGCTAGCGAAACCAAAATACTTGGGTTAGCTTCTGTAGCCCCAATGTGAGCTCGACTTCCGAATCTGGCATTGCCGAAATTCAGCGGCAAATACTCGGAGTTTAAACATTTTATTAGCCTTTTCGAAACTGTCGTTCATCAAGACGATAACATTCCCGTTATTGAAAAATTCAATCACTTAATCTCTTGTCTTTCTGGTGAAGCTTTGGGGACTATTAAGGCCTACCAAGTCACAGAGAGCAATTATGGGAAAGCTATGGTCAGCTTGAAAAAAGTGTATGATAACGAATGTTTAATTTTCATGAATAATATTTAAACATTGTTTAGTCTTCCGAAAATATCGCAACAGTCAGTGTCGTCTCTAAGAAATCTTATCGATACCGTGTCATCGATATACGGTTCTTTGTTATCGATAAGATTTCAAATGCAATATTGATCTATCTTGTCTTAAACAGAGTCGACCCAGTGACCAAACAAAAATGGGAAGAAAAGTTAGATTATGAAAGATTACCTCTTTGGTCCGATTTTGAAAAAATGTTAAATCGCCGATATCAGCATTTATCTGCTGAAGAATCGACGAAACAAAAGCAAGACAAAGTCCCGTTGAGCAAGACACATAATCGTAGCTCATTTACTTGTTCTTCGTCCAACAGTAAATCCCAGCAAGGTTGTAGTTATTGCAATGCGGACGACCATATCCTAGCGAACTGTGGTCCGTTTGGTCGTCTTTCCGTTATGCAAAGTTTTGACTTTGTAAAATCTGCTTCATTATGTATCAATTGTATGCGAAAGGGTCACATTGTCTCGAAATGCAAATTTAATAAAGGTCGAGTTTGTGGACGCTCGCATCACGTTTTACTGCATAGATATACAGTTTCCGAGAACAGTTTAGCGTTGCCACCACCCCAAGAAATTCTTACTCCCTTGCCAAATCCAGATCAGCCTTCCACGTCACATTTTATGCATGCGACATCATCGGACAGGGTGATTTTGGCCACGTCGATCGTAAGTGTACGAACCAAAAACGGTGAGTATATTTTGGCCCGAGCACTTCTTGACTCTGGGTCCCAAACTAACTTCATAACAGAGGACCTTGCTCACCGCTTACAGATCCGTAAAGAGGAGTCGTGTATCAACTTACTTGGTATTGGCGAGTCCAATTCTCAAGTTAAGAAAAAGGTACACACAGTGGTGAAGTCGCGTATAAATGGTAGTGAGTTCTCATTCGATTTTTAGATTTTAAAATGAATATCAGGATACCATCCTGACCAGTCCGTTAATATCAATGACTGGAAAATTCCAAAGAACCTACCTTTAGCGGACCCATATTTCTACAAGCCACAAAGAATAGATTTGTTATTAGGAGCAGAATCATTTTTCGAATTATTAGCTGTTGGACAAATTAGACAAGGTCCTGACTTTCCAACTTTGCAAAAAACCCTCCTAGGATGGGTTGTATCAGGAAGATATAAGGCATCTTCCCCTACAGAAGTTGTGAAAAGTTTTAGTTTTAGTGAAGAGCTGTTAGTATCTATTGACAGCACACTACAGAAGTTTTGGTCACTGGAAGAAATGCCACCCCTAAAGAAAATTCTGTCACCTGAGCAAAAGTTATGTGAAGAACACTACCGGAAGACTACTCAGGTTTTGCCATCAGGTCGGTTTGAAGTAAGGCTACCGTTTAAATCTGATCCAAATGGGTAAGGCAACTCCTTTGAAGTTGCAAAACGGCGGTTTTTGTAGCTTGAAAGAAGGTTGTCTCGAGACCCTGACATGAAGAAAATGTATTTAGAATTTATGGAAGAGTACCTTTCCTTATGGCATATGTCTCCTACAGATAATATTCCTTCTGCTCCACATTCCCAGTGGACCAAGTGTTCGTTAGCGATATCGCAAACGATAGTTACTCGAAACTTAAACGGAAATCGGCTATCGCTTCGAATCCAAAAACGATGAAAAAACGAATCACTGGTCGCTCAGTTTGTGGCAGTTTCAACTTATAGTGTGGAGAAGAGACCCCTCTTAGCCCTTGAGATTATATAAGCTCAACACCGTAACATATGGGACTGAACCAGCCCCATTTCTGGCGATTCGGTGTTTAAAAAGGTTAAGCGAGTCTGCCAAACGTTCTTTTCCTAGAGCTGCTGAAGTTATTGGATTCGACTTTTATGTCGATGACATGTTGACTGGTGCTGCATGCGTAAAGGAGTTAAAGACTATTAAGTCTGAAGTGTCTCAGGTTCTTCAAACTGCAGGTTTTGAATTGACAAAGTAGTTTTCAAACTCACCTGACGTCACCGCATCTGAGAGCACAGCTAAATCCATACCCATCTCGGACTCAGAGTCTACTAAGGCGTTAGGAATATCGTGGTCGCCCAACGAAGATGCCTTTAAGTTCCAAATTGACAATGCTGTCATGGGTCTCCGAGCGAAAAAACGGAACATACTATCGGTGACATCGAAGCTGTTTGACCCCCTCGGCTTATTAAGTCCAATTGTAACTAGAGGAAAGATCCTGTTGCTGGAACTTTGGCTCTATAAGTTTGATTGGGATGAGTCGATTCCGATGCAACAGAATGGAATATGATAAAGATGACACTGTCTAATTTAGAAGAAATATCAATTCCTCGGTTTGTGCATACCGATCCAATGTAACCGGTCCAATTACATGCCTTTGCCGACGCATCCTTAAGAGCTTATGGAGCTTGCGTCTACATTCGTAGCAAAACTGCAGAAGGTTATAAAGCATCATTGTTGACGTCAAATTCCAAAGTAGTGCCGCTCAAGACTAAGACGCTTCCAAGACTTGAGTTATGTGCCGCTCACCTTCTCGCAGATCTTTGTCACAGAATCAAGCCCCTATTAAAGGTACCTATCGAACGAATTGTTTATTGGTCGGATTCTGAAGTTACGCTTAATTGGATCCGGTCTCATCCATCTTCGTTGTCCACATTTGTATTGAATAGAGTTGCGGAGATTCAAGAGTGGTCACGTGAAGCTACATGGCGGCATGTCCCAACGAAACAGAACCCAGCAGATATTGTATCAAGAGGTTGTGACGTCGACGAAATCATACAGTCGATATGGTTTACTGGACCAGCGTATCTAAAGGAAGGAGAAGAAAACTGGCCCCAAAATGCACACTTTGACCTAGATGAACAAGTCCTACTACAAGAATCGAGGAAGACTGCGGTCGGGCTGACCGCTGCTGTACAAAATTCGGACTTGGTAGATGTCATCGAGGGCTTTTCGTCACACCTTAAACTGCTTAGGGTATTCGTTTATATGTTCCGCTTCATTAGAAAATGCAAAGACAAAAGTAAAGTATTTGAAAAAACTTTGTCACCTACTGAACATAATGAAGGCTTTTTAAAAATTGTCGAAGTATTACAAAAACACGAGTATCACGAAGAAAGGGAAAAAGTCCTTAAAGGCTCCAGAGTTGGCCCAAGTCTTCAGCGATTGAATCCATTTATTCATGAAGACAAGGGGACTTGGTGTCACTTTTCGTTGTTGCGAGTTGGGGGGCGACTAGCTAACGCTCCTATATCATACGATGCCAAGTTTCCATTGTTGTTGACGAAACGCTCCCAATTTGTGCAGAGCTATGTCCGGCATCTGCACCATTCAAATTTTCATGTTGGTCCACAAGCACTTGTGAGTCTCCTTCGACAGCGAATTTGGATCGTAAACGCTCAGGAGGTCTGCAGTCAAACAGTTCGATCATGTATTCGCTGCTTCATCCGTGCTCTCCGCCCATTTGCTATATGTGGCGTTGATTTTTGTGGCTCTGTCTATACAACACTGAAAATTCGTGGTAGGCCTCCGTATAAGTCCTACATTGCGCTCTTTGTTTGTTTCGCGTCCAAGGCGGTTCATCTAGAAGTTGTTTCAGAGTTAACCACAGATTCTTTTTTATTGGCTTTTCAAAGGTTCGTTGGGCGCCGAGGATGTCCCCAAGTCGTCCGGGCGGTGGGCAGCGCGCTCCTAAGCGCAGAAGAGCTGGCGACAGTGCTCGTCGGCATCGAGGCGGTGATGAACTCCCGCCCGCTCGGAGCGATCAGCCACGACCCAAGCGACGGAGAGGCGCTGACTCCCGGGCACCTGCTGACAGGCGGGCCGCTGCTCGCCACACCAGCACTCCGGACCCCGCACCAGAAGGGTCTCAGCTGCTTACGGCGATGGCGGCTTGACTCGTCAGTTAGGCAAATGTTCTGGCGGCGATGGTCCCGGGAATATGTCCTGGGCCAAATACACCAGCAGCAGCCGAACATCAGCGAGGGAGATCTCGTCGTCGTGGCTGAGGACAACCTTCCGCCCCAACAATGGCTCCTGGGGAGAATCGTCGCCAGGCACGCAGGGGGGGACGGCATGGTCAGGGTCGTCGACGTTAGGACGAGCGGAGGAGGAGTTTTTCGGCGGGCCATCCATAAATTGGCGCCGCGAATTCGCCCCGTCTTCGTCAACTGTCGTTAAGCTAGGCTCTAAGTACTTTGTAAAAATATAGTCGTTTAATCGTTGAAATTGAGTTATATCGACCACACGTATTATTTTTTCGTTTTCGCCTTGCAAAATTAAAGTTTATTGTGCCCACAAGTTTTCGGTTTTGTTTTTTAGAAAAACTATTCTAAATTTTCAATATGGGTGTATAAAAATATGTACATACTTAAGGTAAAAGGTAGTCAGTTATTTGTATACCTAGGTAAGGAAAAGGGTACTCAAGTAAAAGTAATAGGTATGTCCCAACACTGCATATTTATACCCGCCACACCCTTCTAACGCCCGCAAACGACCTTAACGATAAAACCAATCTAGCACCTATATTAGAACATGGTCAGCGGTTTCCATGCCTTCCGCTAGATGACTGGTAGTACCACTGACTCCCGCTAGGCAGCAATACCGTGTTAATTACAGTTTTAATGTTGTTCAGCTGAATAAGATGTATCTATTAGTCAAGGCACTCGACTATAGCGTTCTCTCTTGTTTTATACTTTTTAACCATCGAGAAAAATGGGTATTTTGTATTCGGTCAACAGTATATAGACAAGTCGATCACTCTTTATTGTTCCGTTTCTTCCTAAGCAAGGTGAAGAAGATAAATTATACGTTTTCACCAAATAAGAAAATTTCGAATCGCCAATTTCGGCAATTTTCTAAGGGATGTTCTCTTTTTGTGTGAACTAAAACTGCAGAGGCATTTTCTTGGAAAAAGCTTATAAGGTTATATACCCTTGTACCACGAATTACAGCTAGATTTCTGGGAAATTGTTTTTGTATATGAAGCAGGAACCGAAAAAAACAGTTCCTTTTTAGTCTTTCTAAATTAGTTATGAATACATTTACCGTATAGAATATTTATAAAAACGCACTCTTTTTATTCATGCAAACAACTTTTATCTTGGCACTTTTATATATCTCCCAACAAATAACAGCTATTCAAAGACACTTATATATCTCACACAGAATAATAGTTGTCGAAAGTCTCTTTTAAAAAAAAAATTAATAATAAAAGTTCTGAAAGTTTATAATATAAGTCAGTGGAGTAATTATACCCGTTACTCGTAGAGTAAAAGGAAGCGTTTCCGACCCTATAAAGTATTGTGGCAGCCCTGATACTTATAGATACTTATACACATTATATATATACCGATAGTAGCCCTAAGCATAATTGTAAATATATATACCGATAGTAGCCCTAAGCATAATTGTAAATATATATACCGATAGTAGCCCTAAATATATATACCGATAGTAGCCCTAAGCATCCCTGTAAATACACACACATATACACACGGCCTGTTATATACATGTACACACTCTGTTAAAGTTCCTAGCTGTTAAGAGAATGTGAGCGAACGAGAGAATAAAGGAGAGAGAGTCAGTCTTGAGAGTGATCCCGACCTGTACTGTTTGACTGCTACAATATCAGAAGTGGGCGCAAACCCTCATGCCATAAAAAACATTCACATCTCGACTAAAAGTGAAACAAAATTAAAATGGATCTAATCAACGCCAATGAATATACGTGTAACCAACTACGCGAGTGGTGTAGGGTTTTAAACCTTGTTACTCATGGAAATAAAAACACATTAGCTGCACGGCTGAACGAAGTTCCCTTTCGTGAAAGATGCCCTGCCGTACAGCAACAACAACGGCAAAACGAAGCGGACAATGCGCAGAATGTTCTGGAAGCGGTTGATGAAGCAAACGAGGAAGCGGACGACGAAGCGAACGACGAACAAGAAGGAGAATCGAACGATGAGCAAGAAGCTGCAGAATCAAACGAAGAGGCGGATGGCGAACGAGAAGAAGAAGAATCAAATGAAGCGGCGAACGGCGAGCAAAAGAAAGGAAAATCGAACGAGAAGACAAACAGCGTGCAACATAACGGAGAATCAAACGAGAAGATAAACGACGAGCAAGAGAATGAAAAAGCAAATGAGAAGATAAACGACGAGGCGGAAAAAGAAAAGGCAGATATCGACAAGGAACTTAAAATTTTAAGTGACCAGAAGATAATTTTGCAAAATGAAAACGATTTTCAACGAGCAAGAATGCAATTGATGGCCAGAGAGTTGGAGTTAATGAAGTTTGAAAAAGAGTTACTGCAGAGAGAGAACGATTTGTTGAGAGGTGCTGGTGGAGCGAGTTTACAAAAAATTTCAAATGACGATGAAATTTCGTTCCAAACCATAAAAGAAATGCTGCCGGATTTTGATGGACAAACGAGTGTTAGTGTGTGGCATGCACATGTAAACGTACTAAAAACTACATATGCATTGACTGAGAATAAACTTCGATCCCTTATATTCAGTAAACTTAAAGGTGATGCACAAGCTTGGGTGTACTCAAAACCAGAGTTCGCAAACGTGGAGATTGATACCCTTTTGCTGTCGATGGAGAAGGCGTTTCTTCCGAAGGAGAGTCCAATTATTTTGCGAAAGAAGTTTGAAGCGCGCAGATGGCAAACTAATGAATCGTTTTCGGCCTACCTCAACAGCAAAGTTTTACTATCTAACGGACTTCAGATGTCAGAGAACGAGTTGGTCGACTATATCATCCACGGCATACCAGATCGCCAAATTCGCACAAGTGCCAACATGATGTGTTTTAAAACGAAGGATGACCTGCTGGCGGCACTACGACACGTTAATTTAGTTGCCCCAAAAACCGAAGGAGCCACTAACAACGGTGGAAAGGCCGAGAGGCAAGCTTTCCGGTGCTACAACTGTAATTGCTTGGGGCACATCGCCTCAAGCCAAAACGAGAAGTTGGAGCCTGCTTTGTATGTGGAAAGATGGGTCACCTTGCCGCAGCCTGTGAGCAGAACAAGAAGACAGCAGCCCCAGCTACTCGCAAGGAGGATTACGTAAGATGTTTGAAGATAGAAATAGAGGGTAGCATTAATGAATCGTTTTTTATAGAATGCCTACTAGACTCAGGTAGTCCAATCAGCTTTATCAAAAAATCGTATGTACCGGCTAGCGTAGACATGAAGCCAGCGCCTCCAGCCACATATTTTGGTTTAAACTCCAGTAAATTGATAATTTTTGGAAAAATTTTTGTTTTGATTACACTTTATAATAAACGAATAAGACTTGAAATGTAAGTTGTTCAGGATGATTCTATGAACGAAAGGGTAATATTGGGTAGAGATTTCTTAAATACGATTGGCGCTTCCATTGTCTGGAACGAAGATCAGTTAAGCCTTACAAACGAAAGCCCAAACGAGAGTACAAACGAGAGTACAGGTATGAATGATTCAAATGATATGGATAAATCAGATTGTAGAAACGAATTCTTTGGGAAAATTTGTGTGATTGAATATGAGTCTAATGAGGAGAACGTAAATGTGGGGATAAACTTAAACATAAATGATAAGATTACTTTTGAAAATTTGTTTCGTAAATATTACACTGAAGCTGTTCGACCAATAGTGCCGGAAACAAGGTGCGAAATAAAAATAACGATCAATGATGCCAGGCCATTTAGCTGCAGCCCCAGACGCCTTTCTTATGCCGAAAAAAATCAGTTGCAAAAGATTTTGGATGAGTATATTGCTAAAGGATACATCAGACTAAGCGAGTCTGAATTCGTGTCACCAATAGTGTTAGTGAAGAAGGCGTCGGGCGAACTTAGAATGTGTATTGATTTTAGAAAGTTAAATAAGTTAACAGCAAAAGACAGTTATCCAATACCTTTGATAGATGACTTACTGGATCAAATGACAGATAAACAATGGTTTACAAAGTTAGACTTAAAGAATGGGTTTTACCATGTTTTTATGCAAGATGAGTCGGTGAAGTTTACTTCGTTTACAACACCTTTAGGCCAATTCGAGTTCCTAAGGATGCCATTTGGGCTGAAAAACGCGCCGTCTACGTTCCAGAGGTTTATAAATAAAATTTTTAGTGATCTGATAAGAGAAGCAAAGGTTATCGTGTACCTAGACGATATAATGATTGCGACAAAAGATATAAAGAGCCATATAGAAATCTTAAAAGAAGTATTCGATAGACTAACGAAAAATAATTTGGAATTGAGGCTAAGTAAGTGTGAGTTTTTTCAAACGGAAATAAAATATCTAGGGTATACGGTTAATGGGTACGGCATCAAAGCAGATGGAAAGGGCATAGCGGCGGTCAAAAATTTTCCTGTTCCTTCGAAAACTAGTGAGGTACAAAGCTTTTTAAAACTTTGTTCATACTTTCGCAGGTTTATCAAAGACTTCTCTATAGTTGCGAAACCATTATACGACGTGACGAAGAAAACGACAAATTTTCGGTTTGGAGAACTTGAGCTAAAAACGTTTGAAGTTCTGAAAGAAAAATTAATAGATTCTCCTATACTTGCTTTATACAACCCAGCAGATGAGACAGAGCTCCACTGCGACGCGAGATCAATCGGTTTCGGTTCAATCCTGATGCAAAAGAAAAAAGATGGGCGGTTTCATCCAGTGTTTTATTTTTCCAAGCGCACTACGGACGCTGAGTCGAGGTATCACAGCTTCGAGCTGGAAACGCTAGCGATAATTTATTCACTAAAACGGTTTAGAGTATACCTTCACGGTAAAAGTTTTAAAATTGTCACGGAAAATTGTAAAGGAAAAGATAGGACAACATATTAAAAATTGCTTAGAGTGTATTGCATTCACGGCGAAGGGCAAGCACGAAGGCTATTTACATAACATTCAGAAGCCAACAAAACCTTTTGAACAGTTACATATTGATCATCTGGGCTCAGTCACGACGAAAGATAAGAAATCAAGACATATTTTAGTAATTGTCGATAGCTGCACAAAGTTTGTAAGATTGTACTCTACAAAAACCACAAAGTCCACTGAAGCGATATCGGCACTGGAAAACTATTGCAGATCATATAGTACCCCCAAATGTATAGTCTCTGATCGAGGATCCTGCTTTACCTCCTCAGAATTTTCAAATTTTTTAAAGACTCGAAATATAACTCATACACAAATAGCAACGGGTTCGCCTGAGGCGAATGGACAGGTAGAGAGAATAAATCGAAACATTAGTCCGATGCTTGCAAAATTGTCAGATTCAGAACCGAGTTGGAGCTTTGAAAAAGTACTGGGAGAAATTGAGTATGCAATAAATAATACAGTTCATAGAATGATTAACCAACATCCAAGTGTAATGTTATTCGGAGTTGGCCAAAGAGGTCGTTTAGTTGATTGCCTTAGAGAAAATTTGCGAGAAGGACAAATGGAAAGCAGAACAATTGAAAATATAAGAGAGAACGCTCGCGAAAGAGAAGCTCAGTTACAAAACTATAATGAGACGACGAAAAACAGCAAACGATTGAAAGCAACACAATATGAGCAAGGAGATTATGTTGTAGTAAAGAATTTCGATTGTCACACGGGAGTTTCAAAGAAACTTGTTCCGAAGTTCAAGGGACCTTTTGAGATAGTCAAGTCCTTAGGAAATGATCGGTATGTTGTTAAAGACGTGGAGGGATTTCAGCAATCAAGAATTCCATACTCTGGCGTTTGGGCGGCAGCTAATATGAAACCCTGGCTGGGCTGGTCGAAAAGAAAAGAAAATGATGAGTTAAATGATAGTGAGGAAAATGATGAGATAAATGATAGTGAAGAAAATGATGAGATAAATGATAGTGAAGAATATAATGAAATAAATGAAAATAAAATAAGTGTAAAGGAAAATAAAAGAAAAGAAAATGATAGTGATCGTAACAAATTAGTTAAAGTTTACAATACTAGAAGCAAGACAAAAAGTAAAGAACGTTAACTCAGTTTTAGCTATACCAGGATCAGGGGATCCTTGTGGGTCAGGATGACCGAGTTGTGGCAGCCCTGTATAGATACTTATACACATTATATATATACCGATAGTAGCCCTAAGCATAATTGTAAATATATATACCGATAGTAGCCCTAAGCATAATTGTAAATATATATACCGATAGTAGCCCTAAATATATATACCGATAGTAGCCCTAAGCATCCCTGTAAATACACACACATATACACACGGCCTGTTATATACATGTACACATGTTTTTTAGAAAAACTATTCTAAATTTTCAATATGGGTGTATAAAAATATGTACATACTTAAGGTAAAAGGTAGTCAGTTATTTGTATACCTAGGTAAGGAAAAGGGTACTCAAGTAAAAGTAATAGGTATGTCCCAACACTGCATATTTATACCCGCCACACCCTTCTAACGCCCGCAAACGACCTTAACGATAAAACCAATCTAGCACCTATATTAGAACATGGTCAGCGGTTTCCATGCCTTCCGCTAGATGACTGGTAGTACCACTGACTCCCGCTAGGCAGCAATACCGTGTTAATTACAGTTTTAATGTTGTTCAGCTGAATAAGATGTATCTATTAGTCAAGGCACTCGACTATAGCGTTCTCTCTTGTTTTATACTTTTTAACCATCGAGAAAAATGGGTATTTTGTATTCGGTCAACAGTATATAGACAAGTCGATCACTCTTTATTGTTCCGTTTCTTCCTAAGCAAGGTGAAGAAGATAAATTATACGTTTTCACCAAATAAGAAAATTTCGAATCGCCAATTTCGGCAATTTTCTAAGGGATGTTCTCTTTTTGTGTGAACTAAAACTGCAGAGGCATTTTCTTGGAAAAAGCTTATAAGGTTATATACCCTTGTACCACGAATTACAGCTAGATTTCTGGGAAATTGTTTTTGTATATGAAGCAGGAACCGAAAAAAACAGTTTTTTTTTTAGTCTTTCTAAATTAGTTATGAATACATTTACCGTATAGAATATTTATAAAAACGCACTCTTTTTATTCATGCAAACAACTTTTATCTTGGCACTTTTATATATCTCCCAACAAATAACAGCTATTCAAAGACACTTATATATCTCACACAGAATAATAGTTGTCGAAAGTCTCTTTTTAAAAAAAAATTAATAATAAAAGTTCTGAAAGTTTATAATATAAGTCAGTGGAGTAATTATACCCGTTACTCGTAGAGTAAAAGGAAGCGTTTCCGACCCTATAAAGTATTGTGGCAGCCCTGATACTTATAGATACTTATACACATTATATATATACCGATAGTAGCCCTAAGCATAATTGTAAATATATATACCGATAGTAGCCCTAAGCATAATTGTAAATATATATACCGATAGTAGCCCTAAATATATATACCGATAGTAGCCCTAAGCATCCCTGTAAATACACACACATATACACACGGCCTGTTATATACATGTACACACTCTGTTAAAGTTCCTAGCTGTTAAGAGAATGTGAGCGAACGAGAGAATAAAGGAGAGAGAGTCAGTCTTGAGAGTGATCCCGACCTGTACTGTTTGACTGCTACAGTATATATATTCTTGATCAGGATCACAAGCCGAGTTGTTGTAGCCATGACCGTCTGTCCGTCCGTATGAACGCTGAGATCTCGGAAACTATAAAAGCTAGAAAGTTGGGATTACCCACATATATTCTTTGGCTTTCTACGCAGCGCAAGTTTATTTTAGCTGAGGGCCACGCACCCTCTAACGCCCACAACCGCCCACAAACGATTTTAAAATGTGTCTGACGCCAGATGTATAAATGCAATTTTGTTGTGTTTAGTTATACCTATCGAAATATAGACGAAATTTTTCAAATCGGACTATTCGTTAAAAAGTTATGCCCGATCAAAGTAACGGGTAATTGATAGTCGGGGCACCCGACTATAGCGTGCCTTCTTGTTTTTTAAATACCTTTGACCAGTTCAGCTTGGTCAAAAATTGATTTTTACTTCAAAAAAACATCGATGTTTATCGATGAAACAACGATGTTTGTAAAATATCATTAAAAATCGACCTATCGATGTTTTATTCACCTCTACACAGTCGCTTTAAAGGCCTTTCAAATAATCTTGGCGCCCACATTTTTGCAGATTTTGTAAAAGTGTAAATGCCATATTGTTGTGTTTACCTTTCGAAATGTAGAAGACAATTTTCAAATCGAATAATCCATTAAATAGTTATGACCAAAAAAGGAAACAGCCGCTAGATGGAGCCAGTTGCTTTGACGACTGTATATCTCCAACTCCCTCGCACTACCTTTAGCTGAGTAACGGGTAATCTGACAGTCAAAATACTCGACTATAGCGTTCTCTCTTGTTTAGTCTAAGATTTTTTATAAAAAGAACTGGAGCATATCTAAATCTATCTAAAATGTATTCGACTATCAAAAATAAATACATTCGAAAAATGTAGAGTACTTTGGCGTTAAGTTTTATTGACTTTTTAAAGTATCCCAACTTACATACCTCATTTTTAAAACGTCGTTTTTGGCACTATAAAAAAAATTATATTTTAGTTGTCCCAAAGGAAAAAAATATTTATTTTGTTTATTTTAAAGCTAAAAGACTAAAGTTTCGATCGGTACCTCATGCATTAAGTTTCATACGCGAATGGCGAAATGGCCAACTAAAAACATAGGATGTACTAACCTACAGACCTTTCCTCTTAATAAGGGGCCCTTATATATAAATGCAATTTAGGCAAAAAAAACCGAGAAATGGGTGAACCCCCTTAAACTTTAAATATTTATTTTAGCAGTATGGATATATAAACTTCGGCTTGCCGAAGCTGCGGGTGTATGTTATAGCGGTTTCAATGGCTCGGGTGGCTGTAGATCAAATTGATTTTGGTGATAATTGCCTCTGCCCTCTGATTCCATGCGGTCCTATAGCTCCCGATGCGTTGACTCAAAGGCGACTTGTTTTACCTTGGACTCGCAATGAGATCGCCCGTGCGGGTTAGGAAGGCGTCACCGTTCTCAGACTATGCTGATCAAGTGAGGCGGTCTTTCGACACACAACCGCCTGACCCTTATGGTCCCACTATGGTTTTACTCAGTCTGTCTAGCGATTCACGTCGCTTTTACTCCTATTGTAAACGAACGTTTCACCCTAGTTTCACCCTTTTGCTTGTTATGAATCGTCACGATCTGCGTAGCCCGTTGCACGTACACTAAAAAAAGAATCATGCCATCAACGGGCCCTGGAGGCAAGCGCCTCCGCAACAACACCGGTGACGCAAACGAACGTCTCTCCGACGCCGTTTCTCCCCAGATGATGGCACTGCTGAAGGTGCACCTCCAGGAGCAAACGGAGCAGATGTCAACTTGCGTGAGAGAAGCTGAGCAGCGGATCCTCGATGGCCTTTCTAAACGTCTGGATCTGATCTCTGATGAGGTCAAGCGATCGGCTGAACGGGTTACCAGCCTGGAGCTGTAGGTGGCCGATCTTCGCTCCCATCGAGACCAGCTGCGTGAACGAATGGATCATCTGGAACGCGAGGTTGGTGAGCTGCGTATACTGCGGGAGAGAGTTGGGGGTGGAGACGAAATTATCCGCTCAGCACATAGCAAATAAAGCATGCGACTTACGTTTGCACGGAGTCCCCTTTCAGGAGGGAGAACACCTAAAAACACTGTTCAACCATCTATGTATTTTCCCTAAAACTCACTCCGCCGCCAAGAATTCGGGACAATTATCGAGCGCGGAAACAACAAAACTCGATCGTTGACCCGGTTGTATTATTTAAATTAGATACCGTCCGAGAGAAAAGCTCTTTGCTCCGATCGATTGGGTCATATCGGCAAGAGAATAAACAACAACAGAACTTGCACATGATGGGCCTCGACTCAAGCGCCACGGTCTATGTAAATGAGCAGCTTTTAAAAAGATAATTATTTTATCTTCAGAGAAGCGATGCGCCTAAAAAAGCTTAAAACGTTAAATGCTGTGTTTACTCGAGGAGGTTTAGTCCACGTGCGCTGTACTGGAGGAGAGACTTACTTTCGAATTGAGCGGATGGACGAGCTTTCAGCGCTCGCTCAGGAACACAAAGTCGGGCCCCAAAGCTCTCCCCCTCTCTCTTCCAAAACTCCAACAGCAGCTGCTAGCGAAGCTGGGTTTCGCTCTTAAATTGTCACCTTATAACTTCTTATTAACTCATAGGCTTATTTTAGTTACTCTTATTCAAGTATTTTATATAAAAGGAATTTCTCTCAATTTATTTTCTGTAATTAATGTTTGTGTTTTTGTTTTGTGGCGTATTGCCAAATTTTGTCATATGAGGTCGCTCTCAATTTCTATATCTAGGTTGTTTACAAGCCTAAATTTTAATATACATTTTAAATGCTTTCTTTGATAAATAGTCCCATTGAGAACAGCAACGTAGTACTCAAGCTCTTATGCAAGCAATATAAAGGTCTTAAAATATGCCACATAAATGCCCAGAGTCTTACCAAAAAGATTGAAGAATTCAGATACTTAACTCCGGAGTCGATGCTATATGTGTTTCTGAGACATGGTTCTCGTCCGATGTTAGTGATTGTCTTGTCTCATGTGAAGGATTTAATTTGTATCGTGCTGATCGTGATGGACATGCGGGGGGTGTGGCAATTTATTTAAATAAGAGATCTAAAGCCAAAGTAGTCAGGAAATTTGAATCAAATAGCACAATAGAATATCTATTTATTGAACTGATGCCGCATTTGTCCAAACAGAAAAATTACTTCTGGGTTGCGTCTACCGACCCAATCGAACCACTGACTATACCGAATTTTTCGCCCTTTTCTGTGATATATCTATGACGTATAGCAATATAATATTGACGGGGGATATGAACAGCAATGCTCTAAACGAAAAACATCTTGTCAATAACATGGAATCTGTGGGAATGACTATAGTGAATTCGACATTTCCAACGTATTTTACAAGTAGCTGCAACACTCTCCTAGACGTGTTTTTCGTAAACAAACCTAACAATGTTCTTTTATATGACCAGGTCTCAGTACCAGCATACTCTAAACATGACCTTATATTCATTACCTTTGACATTTCTATTGATAACACTGACCACCAAATTACATTTAGGGACTTCAAAAATATTGACTACAATCTGTTAGCGTTTGAATGTAATCAATGTGACTGGAACGTGTTGTATGGTCTTGTTTCTGTCGATGAGCAAATTGATTGTCTCCAAAATAATGTACTGCATTTATATAATGCCTGTGTTCCTATAAAAACCAGAATATTGAAACAAAATAAGAATAAATGGAAAAGCTATAAAGCAAATTATTTATATGAGTTTAAAGCCTTACGAAAAAAAGTAACGGACTTAATTCATTCATTTAAATGCCCTTATTTTAATACAAAATTTACAAATGCAGTTGATACTCGACAAAAATAGAAAGACCTTAAGGCACTAGGCGTTGGTAAGCCAAAACCTTCATTGGAAATTGATGTGGACATCAATGAATTAAACCAAAAATTTGTGCAATGCCAAGTACCTGAGGTGTCATTTAATGAGTACTGTGATCATGCTGAGATAAACAATGACTGTGATATAACCTGTGATAATATATTTAGCTTTTCGTGTGTTAGTGAATGTGATGTACTTGAAGCCGTCCTTAATATACGATCAAACGCAGTTGGACTTGATAACATAAATCCCAAATTTATTAAAATCATACTACCAAAAATTTTGCCACATGTTACTTTTGCCGTAAATACTTCTTGTTGGTAAGGCAAATGGTGACTATAAGCCAATATCTATACTACCGTATTTGTCTAAATTAAGCGAAATCCTAATGGCCAAGCAAATGAACAAACGTGTAGAGACAAATGGTCTGTTAAACAATGCGCAGTCAGGTTTCAGGAAAAATAGGAGCTGTGTAACAACCTTGCTGAATATAGTGGAGGAAACCAGGGAAAGCATGGAGGAAGGCAAAGTAACTCTACTGACCCTTCTAGACTTTAGCAAAGCCTTCGACACCGTGAACTATGATATTCTGTGCTCGAAGCTTATAAGAATTTTCAACTTCTCTGTAACAGCAGAGAAATTAATACGAACTTACTTAAATTGCAGACGTCAAGCCATAGTTACGTCCACACAAACTTCCAACTATGAACAGCTCTCTAGAGGAGTTCTACAGGGATCTGTTCTAGGACCTCTTCTTTTCTCCATGTAGGTTAATGAGCTTCCAAATGTTGTGTCCTCGTGTAAAGTCTATATGTATGCCGATGACGTTCAAATGTGTGTATCGCGTCCTTTGTCCAGAATCAATGAATGTGTAGTGATATCAAATACTGAATTGTCGGCAGTAAACAAATGGTCGAAGCTAAATTGTCTACAAATAAACCTAAAAAAGTCTAAATGTTTGGTTATTTAAAAAAAATTAATTGATACCACTGCCCTGACACCCCTAGTTATAGATGGTGATGTCATTGATTATGTTGAAAAAGCAAATAATCTGGGTATCATATTCAACAAAGCACTCACTTGGAGCGACCATATTAACCAAGCTATTGGGAAAACATATGGTTCTTTAAGGTCACTGTTCCATACTCAAAAATCCTTACCAGAAGGGACAAGACTTCTAATGGCAAAAACCTATTTAATACCGGCAATATTCTACGGCGTCGAGATATTTGGAAACAGTGATGCAACAAGTAAACAAAAACGTAATGTAGCGTTTAATAGTGTTGCGAGATATGTATTTAATGTAAGGCGTGGGCATCCGATTTCATGTTTAGCGTACAAGATATTTGAAGTTGATCTTCAATCATGGATCCAATTCAGGGCATTAGAGGCATTGCACAAAATAATTAACACCAAAAAACCCGACTATCTCTACAAAAAAACTAACACATACCAGTTCAAGACGAACGAATAACATTGCATGCATAAGACACAAAAGAACCTTTTCTGAAAAACAATTCTTTATTTTTGCTGTTCGGTATTGGAACGAACTTCGCAATGGATTAAAAATAATTAAGAGCGCACCGAATTTTAAATCAAAATTAATTATACACCTTCAAAACCGTTAATTTAATGAGAGAAATTAGTTTAGATTAGTTTAAGTACCCCCAAAATCAGTTTAAATTTTTTTTTTTTTTTTTATAGAGATATAAATATGTATTATTTTAAATGACATGAGTGTGATTATTTTAACAGACATTCGTTCGATTAGAATTAGAGTTGAACCAGAGTGGGTCTTAGCTGGGCACAGCTCACAGCGGACGCCAGGATCACACGTGGCGGATTAGTAGTTGTTTAGTGTGGTTAGTGTGGCAATTGCCTGTCTCACCTCACGGGGCTCCTGGAGCGCCTGTTTCTGGGGCGGCAGCGGAGGCGGCGGCTGGCGCGCCTTCTGTTCGCTCTGATCGTAGGCTAGATCGCTGTTATCGCTATATTGATCGTACAGGGCCCGGCTGTCGCTAAGCGGCAGGCAGTCGTTGAAGCGGGCCGCCTTCGTCCATTCCGGGTTGGTCTTGGCCAAGCTCTCCACATGCTGCCAAAGCTCTTCTCTTTGCGACAGCTTCTCGCGCTCCATTTGTTTCTCCTCTTTGTAGTTCTTGCTGCACTCATCGAAAAGCCGCTGATCCATCTCCATGAACATCTTGGGTGCATTGTAGATTAGACCATGGGTGGTCTTGTTCCAGTGCGTCTTTGAGTTACGGTTAAGCGCTGGAAACATGATGGGTAATATCACCGCCGAGTTGTCCGCTATCAGCGACATAATGTACTCGTTGTTCCAATAGTAGAACGCCCGCTCAGCCACCTGGAAAGGCGGAATTCGGCCGGTTCGATCACGTCCAACCGCTCCTCCAGCTCGTTCAAAAACATCACCTCCTTGGGACTATGCGTTTTCGGAAAACTTAAGCAGACTTTTGATAACCGCCTCGGATAACACACAGTATGTTAGCTGCGGATGGTAAATTTGTAAAAACTATATGTTTCAATAAAAATTTGTATCCCATTTTGTTCATATTCTTTATTTTGTTTTTTGGATGTTATATATAGTCTTTTTATTTATTATGTGTCTTTTTTTTGTAACTGTCTTTAAAATAACTGTTTTTTAAGATTATTTTCTAAACTATTCTGATCAAAAAAAAAGTATTGTAATACACGTGACTAGCACATTAATATATAAGTTCAACTTGTAGTGCTAGGAATTTAAATTTTAAATAAATAAAATAAACAGCTCAGGCTTTCCAGGACTACGCCTCTACGCCCTTTCTAGCTGGTCGCTCCAGGACCTACTCTATTTCCACTTGACGAACCGGGCGTACGGAACACGTCGAAGTAGTGTTTTCGCCAAACTCTTTCTCTGTCTATGCCGTTACTGCGCGTTAATTCCCATTGTATCTGGTACGGGGCCGGCCATCGTAGTTTTGTGATAATTATGTGTTTTGTTGGTCCTTTAGCTGTGCACAATTCGTCAATGTTTTGGGCCAGCGATGTTGCAGCGTGGAGTGTTGTAAAGTACAAACTTATGTTTGTTTATTGTTGCGTGTATGTGGGCAGGGTTGGAGTACCTACACCCCAAGTGCTCTGAGCTACCCGGCGCTGCATTCTCGCGGACACACGGAGTCCTATTTTGGGACATAACAAGAGTCGCGCCCAATTTTATCAAATATAAACGACAACACACCGGGCTTCAAAAGAATTTTGTCCTTTCCATAGTCCTTATTTAAAGTCCTCGTCTGACCGGTAGAAAGATCCGTGGAAAAAGGAAAAATGAAGATTGATTTAGAAAAAACGTTTAGTACTGTGTTTCCTGCTCGACGATATGAGCTAGTCCAAACAGACTGAATGATTTGCGATCGAGATAAAGAAGCAACTGTGACTTAAAAGGTCCCTTAGTAACAAGAGTCTATGAAGCTTCCGGGAGATTCCTCGGTGGCCTTGAGTGTCAAACGGCGTTTGAGATGCTTCGAGAGATCGAAGGTGATGGCGCCGTAAGAAACATGGATATTCGGCTAAAGAAAATGACACTTTTGACTCCCAAACTTCGACTGAGTAAAAGTTGGAAACTGAAAAAGTTGTAATTGCTTACAAGTTCAAACGTCTAAGTCATTCACTTGTACTCCACAGTAACCAAGGCCGTCGCACGCTCTTAACAGGGTGGTAAACCCAAAAAGATTGGAGCTGGGCGACAACTCCACTACAAAATATCAAAAAGGGTTTGCTGAGTTGTTGAGGCAGGCCGAAAGGAAAACATCTCTATCATGGGTTTCAGAAACACCGACTAGAGCTCATGTACTTTCCTCGGAGGTCAGTTTTCAACCTGGAAACCAGCCGACAGTACAAAACCGATTCAGGAATGACACGGAAGTAAATCCTGGTCCTACTGGACAACGTCAGCAAATCGTTCTGTCGAACTACCAGCAGAATTATTGTAATATTTATTAATTTAATATATTTGTTTTTGTCTTTTTAATTAACATCGGTAACTTTGTGGTTGTTATAAAATTACTTAAAAACTAGAACAATAATTATTTTCACAACTAGAAATAAATACAATTTACAGAAAACTACATAAATGCTTGAAAGATAGGAAAAGA